>JAZKJV010000485.1:591730-1191730 GCA_037367405.1 Ottelia alismoides
TCTAGGCCAGATATATTATTTGCAGTGAGCCGTGTGAGCCAGTTCATGGAGCAGCCACGCCAAGTGCATATGGATGCAATACATATGATACTTAGATATCTCAAATCTTCTCCAGGTAAAGGTCTGCTATTCAAGAAAGGAAAGGGGATTTCTATCTCAGCATGCGCAGATGCAGACTATGCAGGTTGTCCTAAGGACAGGAAGTCCACCTCAGGATATGCTGTCTATGTTGGAGATGCCCTAGTCTCATGGAGGAGCAAGAAACAGACTGTGGTAGCTAGATCTAGTGCTGAATCCGAATATAGGGCAATGGCCCAGGTTACTACAGAGATGATGTGGGTGAAAGCGGTGCTGACAGATTTATGCTTAGATGTACCACTTCCTATGAACTTGGAGTGTGATAATCAGGCTGCTTTATTTATTGCAAACAACCCTGCATTCCATGAACGGACCAAGCATATTGAGGTGGATTGTCACTTCATACGAGACATGATTCAGAAAGGATTCATTGCCACATCTCATGTTACTTCAGAAAACCAGACTGCAGATATATTCACCAAGGCATTGTTACGAGGTCCATTTCAGAAGTGTGCTTCCAAGCTGAGCATGATTGACATCTATGCTCCATCTTGAGGGGGAGTGTTGACGCATATTGAGTTATTGTACCTCTTCGTTATTTTCTTTTCTTGTTATGCTCTTTATGTAATTTACCCATAGGCTACTCTCCTATATAAGAGAGCCTAGGGCTATGGAATAGGATATATCTCATTCTCTTTTCCCAACATTTATATCAAGATGTCATTTTGGAAGTAGCAACGAAGACTAACAAGAGCAACTGATCAGGATTGGAATTGCATCCTACCTTCCTGCAACATCGTGCACAAGCGCACTTCCAATTAACTACAGTCGTCCAGGCCAGTCAATGAGTTGTCTAAGCTTTATTGAGATCAGATCTGCTATCTACCTTTTTGCTTCTCAATTTGCTCTCAAGTTCAGTTTCATTCTTGCAATTTCATATACTAACCCCGTAAAACAATATTCTGTTCTCTCCAATGCTCTTATTCCATCCAACTTATCTGCATGCTATCTGTCATGCTTATTCTCGGTCTAATCCTAGATTTAGACCCCCCATTGTGCCTTTTCATTCTCTTTTCACCTGGACATTCATTCTCATGTTGTCCTCTTAGATATCGATGATCGATGGCTGGTCTAAGTAAAGCTTGAATTACAAGGTCTTACTCTGAGGATGTACTCACGTTCCAGAATGGAAGTAGAGTTCCCAGTAAAACAAGGGCTAAACTTGAGTTAGATATGATGAGTAAAACAACATTGAATAATGGAGTTCCCAGTAAACAAGGGCTAAACTTCAGTTAGATATGTTGAGTAAAATAACATTGAATGCGATTAGATCTAGAATGCTTGTATATACGAACTTCATTAGGCCTCTAATGGAGATCCATCTCATCGTAAAAAAATAATAATCTAACATGTGCTGGAGTACTATACGATCATTTCAGATCGGTGCATGGAGGATTGGCCTATGCTTATATGAATGACTCCATGACCAACTCCCTCAACAGTAAAGAATAGAGGAGACAACATTGAAATTGGGATGTATCAACATGTTCTCCATCTTAGAAATTTCCAACACTTTTGGAGGAGGCATCACTGGTAGATGTAGGTAAGTCAGTTTTCCCACAGTGGAGATTTCCTTAGAGTCTAGAATAGAATGGCATTGTTACGAATTGATAGAAATTCTCCATCTTCAGTGAATGGAGATGGAAGTAGTATTCCTGTGTAATGCACGGGCTGCCCACTAGTATCTTTTAAGGCTGGCCGCATAGCTTAACTCTCCTTTCATGCACAAGTGAATCTGCTTAACTTCCCCTCCACTGGTTCCATTATGATTCTTTGCGAGTTCATTGGAGCTTGCCAGTATCACAAGAGAAGATTTGAAGATGGAGAAGATACGAAAGAAGAATGATGAAGGAAGGAGATGTAAGAAGGAAATGGGAAGAATGTGGCGGACAACAGATACTAAAGGCGTAGATACAACGCAAGCCAAACCCCTTTTTCAGGGATAGTGTAAATATGAAGTATACTGGTGGACAGGGTGTGATTATGGTATTATCATAAATACACATTTATAAGCCATATACCTGATAAACCATATGATCATTGTCAAAGCCATCCAACTAATGACTATATGGAAGATTTAATTTCTTAAGTGGGACCTCACCACAGTTTTGAAAAATGTGATTTTCAATAGAAAGGTGTTGACACATCTTCCTCACTTGTTCGCTATGTTCAAGTCCTTATCAAGACAAATAACCATCGTTTCATGGTGGTGGAATTTTTTGTCATTACTTTCTAGCATTATCAATCACCCCTTCCTCCCTCCTTTTATGGATTTGGTGGTAGTGGAACAGAAGAATCTTTTCTAGTTACAACAAAACAAGAGCTGGAAAAGTGTATAGTTTTTTTTAAGCCGAAAAGGGGAAACACGTCCGCCCCAAATAGATTAAAAATACGAAGAAAAGTACATGAAGACTTACAGAAGCCACGACCCGAGAAAAGTCTTGGAATGGAAAAAACATTTTCACAAGACTCGAAAAGAGTGCACCAACTAGGGTACTCTTTGGTCATTATTGAAATCTAATAGTAACAGTTCTAAACTTGAACTTCAAGGTTTAACGGATACATAAAAGGGTTACAGAAGCTTACATAAGCTTGTATTTGAGACACAAAAAGATCGGATCACTCTTTGTTGCGTTTTAAAAATGATGCCCATAAATGAGATTTTGATGCTGTTGAAAGAATTATATATATGTGTACTGTTCGGTCTTTTTATTCTTCTATGTTCCGTCTTATGTAATTTACCCATAGGGTTTTCTCTATATAAGAGACCCTAGGGTTCACTGGAATAAACACAATTCATAGTTTTTCCAACATGGTATCAGAGCCTAGGGCTTAGGCTCTCCACCCGCCGCCCCCCCTCTCTCTCCCCGAGCCCGCCGCCGTCTTCGAGCCTCCGCTCGGCCCCGCCCTCTTGGCCCCGCCATCTCGGTCCTCCCGCCGCCCCTCTCGGCACCGCCCAGCACCGGGTGCCGCCCAGCCCTCCGTACCGCGACCCTCGGCCCCCGGTTGCCACCTAGCCCTCCGCCTCCCACACCCGGCCCCCGGCCCGAGTCCAGCCCTCCCCGCCGGCCTTGACGTAGCCGGCATCCCCTCCCCTGCGACCCTCTTCGTAGCCGCCTCCGCCATTTCATATATGGATTTGGGTGCGTAAGTCTACATACACACTCGAATCCTATGCAGTCTACTTCTCTGTCTACAAACCCTAGTTCTTTCTCTGCGGTGATATGTCAGAAACAAAGGTTGATATGCCATCCGTAGGCGCTTTCAAAGGTCCTGCGCCAATTGTCAAGATGGATGGATCGAATTATGAGCTCTGGGCGATGCAGTTCATGAGCCTCATGAAGTCAAATGGTAAGAAGCACATTCTTACCGAGGATGAATCGGTAGAGAAGACAGGGATCTATGCCTCTTGGGAGGCTGATGACTCTTACGCCAAAGTCTGGCTCTCAGGCACGTTATCAATGGAGATTGCGAATGATGTTCTCCATCAGCCCACTGCCAAAGCGATGTGGGACATACAACATGACATATTCACCATGAAGCAGAATGGGCGACCTCTTCATTCCTTGTATACATCCCTGAGGGGGATGTTTGAGAAACTCTACAACACTGTTCCTCTAACGGCCACACCCGAGCAGCAGAAGACATTCCATAATGCTACCATGGTCGACGTCCTTCTTGCGGCTCTTGATCCAGAATATGATGTGGCCAGATCACAGGTTCTCGCAGATGCTATCATTCCTCCTATGGAGGAGGTTTATCGGAGGCTTAGCCGCATCTTAGTTCCCTCCAGCACGTCTACACCATCTCCCTCTGCGATGGCTGCTGGTAGGACTCCCAAATCAGACAGGGGTCAGGAGAAGTCCAGTTGTAGTAATCCAGGGGAAGAGGTGGCTCCTCTTTTTCATTCCGTGGCCGTGGCTGTGGAGCTGGAGGTCGTGGTGGTCGATCTCGTCCACCTTGTAGCTTTTGTCGTCGTCCAGGTCACTCAGAAGATACATGCTATTCTAAGCATGGTTTCCCAGCATCTGCAAGGGTGGCAGAACATGTTGCATCTCCATCCTCTTCTACTTCAGATCAACGGTTTGAGGATCTAGTTGCTCGGCTACGGGATATAATGCCTCTTGTTCCTACAGATTCTTCTGGAGGCCCTTCAGATATAGCTGCGTCTGCTTCTACCAGCACTTCTGCCACGACTAGCACCTCAGGTAGTGCTTGTGCTTTTACTACATGTTCTAGCTCAGACATCTCCGACTGGATCATGGACTCTGGTGCAACGCACCATCTCTGTCGAGATAGAGACAGACTTATTTCATACAGGGAGATTCCTTCAGGGCGGTCGGTGATCATTGCAAATGGGACTCATTCTCCCATTATTGGTCAGGGGGAGGTTATGTTATCGTCCTCCATGCGTCTGAAGAATGTCTTACATGCTCCGGAATTTTCGATGAACTTGCTATCTATTAGTCAGATCACAAAAGATTTGCATTGTCGCGCTATATTTGACCCATCTTCTCTTATATTTCAAGACATCCTAACGGTCAGAGTGATTGGCTGTGGTTATGAGCAGGATGGTCTTTATCGTCTGCACCGGAGTTCATATGCTGGAGTCTCTTCTCATGCTGTTGGATCTGTCTCACCCTATACCTGGCATCTACGTTTTGGTCACTTGCCTCTCCAGAAGATGCGTCACCTCTTGCCTCAGATATCTCCCAGTTCGTCCTTCCGATGTGAAGCATGTCAATTAGGGAAGCACCATAGAGCTAGCTTCCCAAGTCGTCAGAGTCGGAGCAGTAGCTCCCCTTTTGAGTTACTTCATGTCGATATCTGGGGTCCTAGTCGTGTCCCTGATCACCAAGGGCACATGTTTTATCTAGTTGTCGTCGATGATTTTTCTCGTTTGTCGTGGGTTTTTCTCTTGAAAAATAAATCTGAAGCTGGTGATGTCATAAAAAATCTTATAAATGAAGTGAACAATGTTTTCTCGTCTAAAGTGAAATATGTACGCACTGACAATGCCTTGGAATTTTGTTCTCGGTCTCTCTCCCAACATTTTTGGTCAAAAGGCATCATACACCAAACTACATGTGCCTACACCTCCCAACAGAATGGAGTTGCTGAAAGAAAACATCGTCACCTACTTGATATTACTCGAACTCTTCTTATCCAGAGTTGTGCACCCATTTCTTTCTGGGGAGATGCTGTTCTTACAGCATGCTACCTGGTAAATCGTATGCCGTCTACACTACTTGGTGAGAAGTCTCCTCTTTCGATTGTTTTTCCAGATAAAGAATTGTTCTCACTCACCCCTCGTGTTTTTGGGGTGGTTGCCTTTGTTCATCAGCTATCACCTGGTCTAGACAAGCTCTTACCTAGAGCTGTCAAATGTGTCTTCGTGATTTATTCTCGGACGCAGAAAGGATACCGTTGTTATGATCCAGTAAATGGGAAGTATTTTGTCAGTGCGGATGTTACTTTCTTCGAGTCTGTTATGTACTTTTCACCTGCAGGTGACAGATTGACCTCCAACTCATCTACTAATGAGGTTTATGTTCCTCCTCCTCCTAACGCGAGTCTTCCTTTGACCAATCCAGTTCCTAATGTTGTGTCCACACCACCTTTACATCCTCCTCCACCACCACCGCCTCCACCAAAACCACTAATCTCACCACTACCAAAATTCTACACCCGTCGATCTGGTCCTGCTCATGCCACATGACAATCATCCAGCACGCCCCAGGTATGTCCAGATGTTACTACTAATGATGGGTCGAATAGTGTGCCTATGCAGGGTGTGCCATTACAGGACAACTTGGACCCGGCGAGTTCAGTGGTTGATGATCTGGATGTCCCTATTGCGTTCAGCTTCGTATCCTCTTGCTTCACAGGTTTCGTTCCATCGCCTTACAGGAGATTTTCAGAGATTTGCAGTGGCTTTATCTTCTGTGGAGATCCCACGGTCATATCAGGATGCATTGAAAATTGATTGTTGGCGGATTGCGATGGAGGAGGAGATGGCTGCCCTACAGTCGAGGGGCACATGGAGTTACTGCTCCTTCAGGAGCATCTGTGGTTAGCTGCAAATGGGTATTCACAGTCAAGTATCATGCATACGGCAGCCTGGATCGATACAAGGCAAGGCTAGTGGCACGCGGTTTCACTCAGACTTATGGAGTGGACTATATGGATACCTTCTCTCCAGTTGCCCGTCACTCCACTCTTCGTATTCTTCTGTCTGTAGCTGTGGTACGTGATTGGCCTCTGTTCCAGCTGGATGTTAAAAATGCATTTTTGTATGGGGATCTGCAGGAGGAAGTGTACATGCAGCAGCCTCCGGGGTTTGCTGCTGAGGGGGAGAATCATATGGTATGCAGACTTCATAAGGCAATTTATGGCCTTAAACAGAGTCCAAGGGCATGGTTTCAGAAGCTTTCCCATTTAATTGAAGAACAAGGCTTCAAGAGATCCAATGCAGATCACTCATTGTTTATCCAGAGGACCACTCGAGGTACAGTTGTCATCATGGCCTCAAATTTCAGCGAAATTCGGTAGAATTTCTGTCGAATATCGATATCCAGTTGAAATCAAAATTCGATCGAAATGACCGAAATATGGGGGTCCTAGTACAAAAAATGACCGAAATGATCGAAATTTCAATCGAAATTCGACCGAAATTCCATCGAAATTCTGTTTTGATCGTCACCGAAATGTTGACCGAAACCGACATTTAAGGCCTTGGTTGTCATCATGGTGTATGTTGATGACATTTTAGTCACAGGAGATGATGCCCAGGGGATAGAGATGACCAAAGCAGTGTTGGGTCGTCAATTTGTTACAAAGGATCTTGGCACACTACGATATTTTCTGGGACTGGAGTTCGCCAGGAATGCACGGGGTCTAGTAATGACCCAGAGGAAGTATATTACAGATATGCTGATTGAGACATGCATGGCTGGATGTAGACCGTCTACTACTCCTATGGACCCTAGCATGAAATTGTATGATAATGATACAGAAGTGGTTGACAAGAGAAGGTATAGAGAAATGGTGGGGAAACTTCTCTACATAACTATAACCCGACCTGATATTGCCTTTGCAGTTAGCCGGGTAAGTCAGTTTATGGAACAGCCGAGACAGATACATATGGATGCTATATATATGATACTCAGGTATCTAAAATCGTCTCCCGGCACGGGATTGTTGTTCAAGAAGGAAACCGATTTATCTGTTTCAGCATGTGCGGATGCTGACTATGCAGGATGCCCTAAGGATCGAAAGTCTACCTCAGGCTTTGCTGTGTTTGTAGGTAGCTCTCTAGTTTCTTGGAAGAGCAAGAAACAAACTGTTGTGGCTAGATCCAGTGCAGAATCTGAATATAGGGCCATGGCACAGGCAAGCACAGAAATGATGTGGGTTCGAGCTGTACTAGAAGATTTGCATGTGGATGTACCTCTGCCCATGCAAATACAATGTGATAATCAAGCTGCATTGTTCATTGCCAATAATCCTGCCTTTCACGAGAGAACCAAGCACATTGATGTAGACTATCACTACACCAGAGACATGATCCAAAAAGGATTGATTTCTACTTCACATGTTAGTTCTGGGGAGCAGACAGCCGACATCTTCACCAAACCGCTTCTCAGAGGACCGTTCCAGAAATGCACTTCCAAGCTGAGCATGATCGATATCTATGCTCCATCTTGAGGGGGAGTGTTGAAAGAATTATATATATGTGTACTGTTTGGTCTTTTTATTCTTCTATGTTCCGTCTTATGTAATTTACCCATAGGGTTTTCTCTATATAAGATACCCTAGGGTTTACTGGAATAAACACATTTCATAGTTTTTCCAACAGATGCTTAAATATGGCCTTTTTTGCAAGTTACCCTAGTTTTTACCCTGATATTTTTCAAGTGAAGCCATACATCACACTCTACTATCACCATAGTTCTACTTGCTCCATCATTACAAGCTGTGGTTGCTCTACATCAAGGAATCTGCTCTTGATCAACATCCTCATCAAGAGCAGGATATACCACATCAAGAGTTCATACGACACGTGAGACACATGTATCAATGATAGTTGATATCCTTGCATTGGGATATTTTAAACAATTTCTAACCAAGTATATACACATTGTCATGGACTACAAGATCATCTAATTATAATGATGAGAAAATATTGTGAATATTTTGAAGCATGTTTTATGCCAACCACGAAAGTAGGCGATTAAGTTTGGATCCAATAAGATACTTATTCATGGGACAAATCATGAATCTTCGCCTTAGTATGTTTTCTTTTCTTCTTTAAGTTCATTCAAGATTATTCAAGATTTTTGATATCAATTGCACAGTATGTGCTATTTTTCGTAATTGTCTATGTGATAATGGTATGCAATGTTATATTTTTAGTTTATTCACATTCCTAAACATAAGAAAATTGGAAATGTGCAATACTTGTGTATTTAGGATGTATAAGAGACTTTCTATCGTTAAAATATAACCAGTCTTTTCAAAGCCGGATACGATTCCAAGATATCGTCGGTATAGCCTCGGTAATGCCAGTTTCTATATTTGTCAAAATGGCATTGCCGAGGGGAGTTCTACTATGGACCTTTGGTTCTTTAGTGCAGAGGTTTATATAGATAGCTATATGTTTGTAACTGGGTGATCACAAGTAAATTCCAAGTGGCCAAAGGCTATAAGCTGATTATTGCTCGTCTTCCTGTCTAAGGGAACTGCTTACAGAATTTTTTAATTAAATTTATCCCTACTGTGGTAAGAAATAACTTTTTTGATTTCGGTAGAACTCCTGTCGAGTTGCTTCACACTATTTACTGAGTGACTTTAGAGGATAGATCCTAGTATAGTGTATATCTTGGAAAAAATGAATTAGTTGTTTATTCTGGGGCCATAGCACTCCTTTATATAAATAGGAAAAACCCTAGAGGGCAAGTGGCCAATAGAGAAATTACAAAAGAATGAAATAAGAAATACGTAAATACTATTTTCTACAACACTCTCTTAAGCTGGAGCATAAAAATCTATCATGATCAACTTGGAAGGACAGTTTTGAAATGTCCGTGGCTAGGGCATAGGTGACTATTGTTTGTTCTCCTGAACTAATGTGGGAAGTAGAGACGAAGACCTTTTGTATTATATCTCTAGTGTAGTGACAATCCACCTCGATTTGTCTCATGGAAAGTTGGATTATGGGCAATGAATATTGCAACCTGATTGTTACATAGTAGCTGCATGGGAAGAGGTGGGCCAATTAGCTAGGTCAGTTAGAATAGACATGGCCACATCATCTCAGTGCTTCCTTAGGTTGTATTTTTGTATTTGAATTCAGCACTTGACCTAGTTAGAACAATTTGCTTCTTATTTTTTCATGAGACCAAAGAGCTCTCTATGAACAACAAATCAAGAGGTGGACTTCCTGTATTTTGGACATCCTATGTATTCAACATCTGCATAGGCTGTGATGGCTTGAGATGTTCCTTTGTTGGATAGCAATCCTATACTTGGAAAAGACTTTAGATACCTTAGGATCATGGATATTGCATCCATGTGAGCACGTCATGGATGTTCCATAAATTGCCTAACTTTGCTCACTGCAGAGGAGACATTTAGCTTGGTGATTGTCACATATAGAAGCTTCCCAGCGAGCTCCAAGTATCTCCTCTTGCTCACCTCATATGTATCATCATCATAGAGCTTTATGATGGGATCCATAGGATTAGTGACAGGTCTGCAATCTGCCATCTCAGTCTCTATAAGGAGATATATAATATACTTCCTATGAGTAATCACAAGGCCTCTTTGATTGATGGTAAATTCAAGCCCAAGGAAGTATCGTAATAATGTTGTTAACATAGATCAGGATGACAACAATACCTCGTGATATCCTGTATACGAAGATCGAGTGATATGTAGTTGGTCTCTTGGCATCATGCTACTTTATCAGATTTGGGAGCTTTCGGAACCATGATATGCATATATAGACTTCTTCCTCCAAATCGCCATAGAGGAAGGCATTCTTGACATCAAGTTGGGAGAGCGACTGGTCATATACGACAACGATAGAAAGGATGATCCGAAGAGTAGAATGACGTGCGACATGTGAAAAAATGTCCCGATAATCCACCACATATGTTTGCGTGAATCCGCATGCTCCATGTCTAGCATTGTAGCTATCAACACTCCCATATGCTCTCTGTTTTACTATAAAGACCAACTTGCACCCAACCACAGAAGCTCCTGTTGGGGCATTAGCTAAGCCCCATGTGCCTCATGAGTGGAGAGCATGTAGACTTCCTCCTACATATCGTCATAGAAGAAGGCATTCTTGACATCAAGTTGGGAGGGCTACCTATGGGTAAATTACATATGATAGATAGGAGAACAGAAAAATAAGAAAACGATACAAAGACATAAATATAACTCTACACTCTCCCTCAAGATGGAGTATATATGTCAATCATGCTTAGCTTGGATAAGCATTTCTGGAAGGGCCCTCTTAGCAAAGCCTTAGTGAAAATATCTACATTTTGATCCCTTGAGCTGACATGAGAAGTAGAGATAAACCCTTTCTGAATCATATACCTCGTGTAGTGGCAATCCACTTCAATATGCTTGATTCTCTCATGAAATGCATGATTGTTTGCAATGAACATGGTTGCTTGGTTATCACATTGTAGCTGCATTAGAAATAGCTAGATATATATATGTAAATCTGCTAGTACAGTTCGAACCCACATCATTTCTGTACTAGCTTGTGACATAGCCTTATATTCAGACTCTGCACTGGACCTGATAACCATAGTTTGCTTCTTACTCTTCCAAGAGACAAGAGAGCTACCAACAAAAATTACAAAGCCCGAAGTGGACTTTCTATCCTTTGGACATCCTACATAATCAGCATCAGTGCATGCAAAAACAGTAAGTGTTGCCCCCCTTTTTGAATAATAATCCTGCACCTGGAGAAGACTTTAGGTATCTCAAAATCATATATACAACATCCATGTGTACTTGTCAGAGTTATTCCAGGAATTGACTCACCGGCTGACTGCAAATGAGATATCCGGTCTGGTTATATTAACATAAAGAAGCTTCCCTATTGTTTCTCTGTATCATCTCCTGTCGACCTTGTCTGTATCATCATCATATAACTTCATATTAGGATCCATAGGAGTGGTAGCTGGATGACATCCAATCATTCCTGTCTCAATAAGCATGCCTGTCATATACTTCCGTTGAGTCATCAGTACAAGACACTGTTGATTTCTAGCAAATTCTAATCCCAAGAAATATCGTAAGGTGCCAAGATCCTTGGTAACACATGCCCATAAATTCTTTACCCTTTTTATCCCATGCACGACGTCACCTGTGACTAGGGATGCAAACGGATGCGGTTACATTCGTATTCGTTCGTATCCGTATTCGTTTTAAAGAGGATATGGATCTTGTTTTCTTAAAACAGACGAATACGAATACGAATACGAATATTGGAAACGAATTTTTTGCGGATACGAATACGAATACGAATCCTTACTTAATGAATACGAATACGAATACGAATACAAAAATTAAAACGAATACGAATACAAATATTCGTTACTAAATGAATTATTTTATTTAAATTATTTAATACCTAAGGGCTATTAGGGTTTTCGATTCTACAGTCCCTCCCACTCCCACCCGACGCCCGACTCCAACCCTTCTCCCCTTGAGAGCCGCGGCCCGCGCGCCCCCCTGCCGTCCCCCTCCGCCCCTCCTGCCGCCCTCCTCCACCATCCGCTTACCTGACGCCGCCCCTTCTCCCCTTCGGCAGTCGGGGCCCGCGCGCCGCCCCCCTGCCGTCCCCTTCCGAGGCTCCGCCCCTCCTGCCGCCCTCCACCACCCGCCTACCCGCGCGCCGCCCCCCTCCGCCCTCCTCCGTCCAGATCGACCCGCCCCTGCGACCCCCCTCCTTCCCCTCCGCCCAGCCCGGCCCACCCCTGCGGCCCCTCTCCTTCTCCCCCGCCCAGCCCGACGCCGTCCCTGCGCCCCCCCTCCTTCTCCCCCGCCCAGCCCGACGCCGCCCCTGCGGCCACCCTCCTTCCCCTCCGCCCAGCCCGACGCTGCCCCTGCGACCCGCATCCCCCCTCCTTCCCCTCCGCCCAGCCCAACGCCGCCCCCGCGACCCTGTTGTCGCCCACCACCCCCCTTCGGCACCCCTACAGACAGCCACCGCCACCTCCTCCTTGCGGCCGGCCCCCTTGCATCCCCTCATCCGCCCGCTGCCCCCTTGCAGCCCCATGCTATCAGCCCCACCCTCGTGCCGACCATCTCCTCCCCCTTCGCTGCAACCGCTACCTCGCCTCGCCCGCCCTCTTCCCTTCGTTGCAGCCGATATGGTATAACATCTTTATCTTATAATGTTCATTTCATTCTACCATTTTCTTATGTGATTGCACGAGAGGATCTCTAATATTATGGTATATAATGTAGATTTTATACACCACATATTGCTTGTTTGAATCATGGAATGTGGTTAAACAAAAGACGGAAGTTATGTGGAAGTGGCCACCAAATAAGCTAGGTACATTTTTTATTTATAATTTAATATTCATGTTAAAGTTAACATTCGTTTAATATTCGTATTCGTTCGTAGAAGATTCGTTTCGTATTCGTATTCGTATTTTGAGGATATGGATCCTGATTTTTTACATTCTTGTAACATTCGTATTCGTATTCGTATTCGTAAAATAATATGGATATAGTTATGGTATGACCTGAATTCGCATTCGTATTCGTTCGTTTGCATCCCTACCTGTGACTAATATGTCATCAACATATACTATAATAACTGTCACAGGGGTAAATCTCAAACTCTAATTTTTGAGACTAACCTGTGCGGCGTTAGCTTCCCAAAGCTAACCAGCCTTCCCCTTTGCGTGTAGACGTACACCAGCACGCTAAGTAACCACGCCGCTAGAATGCTCGTACACAAGCACACAAGCACAAGGACACGAGCTTTGGCACTAAACCCTCTTTGTATTGCAAGAGACTCACTCTGAGTGTGTTATCTACAAATGAGCTCTACCCCTCCTTATATAGACATCCTGGGGGTATACGAAGGGACACCATTATTACATGTACAATGAATGCAAGGACTCTTAGTCTTCTATGGAGACCCTTTGTCTTCTTAGATGACTCTTCGTGCGCTTGGCTCTTCATCTTCTGTGCAATCCCTTCGTCTTCTGCAACCGACGCCACGTCGCCCGCTTCGTCAGCATGCCATGTCGTCTGCCTCCTCAGCACGCCATGTCATCACGCCACGTCATCAGTGGGCCCCACGCTCCTACGTAGGATGTTGCAGCTCAAGCTCATCAAGTGCCGCCGAACACTTGTGTTGTGCCAAGGGGAACCCGCGGTCATGCGGTAAATCCCATTCTTAGCCGTCCGTAAGCTAAGGTGAAGTCCTCCAGAACTTCATAGTGTGGCCACCGAACCACACGGTCGTGCGATACCGCTATCGCACGGTATTACCGTATCTCGGGAGTTGGGGGTGTTACAATAACCACCGTACTTGTAGGAGTTCTCTGTACAAACAATGAATGATCCGCATTCGACCTGAAATCCCTACTTCTCAATTAAATCCGAGAGCTTCTGAAACCTTACTCTAGGACTGTTTAAGGCCAGATATTGCCTTATGAAGTCTGCAAACCTATGGATACTCCCCCTCAGCAGCAAACCTAGGAGGTTGCTGCATGTAGACTTCTTCCTGTAGGTCCTCATACAAAAAATTATTTTTAACATCAAGCTGGAAGGAGGTCAGTCACGTACCACATCAACAGAAAGAAGAATCTGTAGAGTAGAATGGCGAGCCACTGGGGAGAATGTTGTCTATGTAATCCACTCCATATATTTGAGTAAATCCACGAGCAATAAGTATGGCTTTATACTGATCCAGACTCCCATCCACACGGTGTTTAACAGTAAACATCCACTTGCAACTGACGACAGAAGCTCCATCAGGTACAAGAACTGTAGAAATATATTTCATGATTATATATCTTTTTATCTATTTCCTTTTCCCTCTTTCTACTTTATGTAATTTGCCCATAGGTCTCTTTCTATATAAGAGAGCCTAGGGCTCAAGGAATAAACAAGTCTTCTCATTTTCCCAACATGGTATCAGAGCGGTGGTCCTAGACCGGAGCTCTCATACCTCCACAAACCTTAACCCTAGCCCCACCACCGTCGTCCCGCCTCTCCTGTTCTCGGCTCACTTCCGCCGCTGGTGCAAGGGGACGTCGCCGCTGTTCTCCCCTCTCTAGGGGTTTATCTGCCGCCATCGTCCTCCCCTATCTAGGAGGATCGCCACCGCCCTCTCTCTAGGGCTGCTGCCGCCACATTCTCTAGGGCCGCCGCCGCCCTCTCTCTCTAAGGGTTACTGCACCGTCGTCACCTCCCTCTAGAGACCACCGCACCTCCGCAGTCTTCGACTCCTACTTAACAGGATTGGTTGCTAGAGTCTACACTTGCAACTAAATCCCTCTATGTCAGTGTAGACGAAAGCTTGTCTAGTCTACAACCCTTGTCTTCTCTAGCCATCATTTCAGAAAGCAAGGTAGATATTCACACCATAGGCGCCTTCATAGGTCTTGGGCCTATAGAAAGATGGATGCGTCGAACTACAAATTGTGGGCTATGCAGTTCATAAGCCTAATGAAGTCAATGGGTAAGAAGCATATTCTTACCGAGAAAGAGCCAACGAAGAAGACATGGTTGTATGCCTCATGGGAGGCTGATGACGGATATGCTCAAGTATGGTTGTCTAGTACTTTGATACCAAAGATTGCAAACGATGTCTTGCATCAGCCCACTGCCAAAGCCATGTGAGACATTCTTGCTGCCACGTATTCTCAGGTCAAGAATGAGACAAAATTCTACAGCTTCAACACAATATATTCACTAGAAAGCAGAATGGTCGACCCCTGCATGCTCACTACACTGCCTTGTATGGAATGTTCGAGAAGTTTCACAACTTTATGCCCCTCACGGCTACTCCAGAGCAGCTAAAGTCATATTGGAATGCCACGATGGTTGGTGTTTTTCTGGCCTCCCTCAATTCACAGTATGAGGCCGCTTCTTCTCATATTCTAGCATATGCTACCATTCCTCCCATGGAGGCCTTTCGTAGATTGAGCTGGATCAATATCTCAAGCCCTGCTCCAGTGTCGAATTCCTTTGCTATGGCGACCTCTCGTGGAAGAGGTGGTTCATCTCAGTCTTGTGGATAGGGACCACATGGTAGGGCCGGGTGGACATGGTCGTGGACCACCTTGTACCTATTGCCATCGATCTGGTCATACAAAAGATACATGCTACTCCAAGCATGATTACCCAACGTCCGCTCGCGTAGCAGAGCAGACTCAACATTATGGTGCTCCATCCACATCAGATCAACGATATGATAAACTTGTGTCTCGACTGAGAGATATCATACCCCCAGCCAGTACTCCTTCATCTGCTTCAGAGAACAGCTCGGACGTTGCTGCTACTGGAGGAGCTAGTACCTCAGGTAGTGCTCATACCTCTACTTCTCATCATGGTTCAGATATCTCGGAACATATTATAGATTACGGTGCAACACATCATTTGTGTGGAGACAGAAATCAGCTCATAGCCTACAAACATGTTTCTCTAGGAAAGACAATGGTCATAGTAAATGAGACTCATTCTCCCATCACGGGACAAGGGGAGATTGCCTTGACGCCATCTATGCAGTTGCAGAATGTGTTGCATGCCCTAATTTCTCAATGAATTTACTGTCGATTAGTCAGATTATTAAGGATTTACATTGTTGAGCTATATTTGACCCATCATATCTTGTGTTTCAGGACATTCTTAAGGCCAGAGTGATTGGTTGTGGCAGCGAGCAAGATGGGTTTTATCGACTGGTCCAAACACCATATGTTGAAGTATCCTCTCATTCTACTGGACATGTGTCTCCTTACCTATGGCATCTGCGCTTTGGTCATCTTCCACTTCAGAAACTGCGTCAAGTCCTTCCCCAGATCTCGCCCTGCAATTGTGAAACATGTCAAATAAGGAAACGCCATCGATATGTCTTCCCTAGTCGCCAGAGTCAGAGCATTAGCTTCCCTTTTGATTTGTTCCATGTAGACATTCGGGGTCCAAGTCGTGTTCTCGATCATCAAGGACACATGTTTTATTTAATTATTGTGGATGATTGTCGTCTGTCTTGGGTTTTCTTGTTGAAGAATAAATCGGAAGTGGGAAATGCTATTATGAATTTTATTAAAGAAGTGCAGAATGTCTTTTTCCACCTCTGTCAAACTTCTGCGAACTGATAATGCTCTTGAATTCTGTACTCATGTACTATCTCAATTCTTTTCATTTCACGGCATTCTTCATCAAACATCTTGCGCTTAACGTTTCAACAGAACGATGTCACAGAAAGAAAGCACTGTCACCTTCTTGATCTCACTCGTACCCTCCTTGTCCAGAGCTCTGCACCGTATTCATTCTGGGGTGATGCGATCCTCACAACATGTTACCTCATTAACTGTATGCCCTCATCGATGTTGGAGGAGAAGATACCTTTCTCCCTTGTTTTCCCTGACAAGGAGTTGTTCACTCTTACCCCTCGTGTTTTTGAGTCCGCTGCATTCGTCCATCGGTTGTCTCCAGGGATTGACAAGCTCTCGCTATGGTTGTCAAAGGTATTTTTGTCGGGTATTGCAGGACTCAAAAGGGTTACCGTTGCTATGATCCGTTACACATGAGGTATTATGTTGGTGCAGATGTCACATTTTTTGAGTTTGTCATGTACTTTCTCCTACAGGTGACAGGTTGACACCATCGGATTCATATGATGAGGTCTATATTCCACCTCCACCCATGTACCAACTACCTTCACCATCAAACCCATGGAAGGAAATACCGCGATATATCGCCGATATATCGATATCGACATGGGACCGATATGGGCACCGATATGGCGATATATCCCGATTTTCAGGCATTTTCTTCACAAAGGCTCGTCGATATGGGCGATATTTCAGCGATATATCGTCGAAATATCGTGTATCGATACGATATCGAAACGATATCGATATCGATACGGCCTTCCATGATTCAAATATACCGCCACCTCCACCACCATCTCCACCATCATCTCCACCAGCACTACCTCCTTCCACTATTCTGGTTCCTCCTCTGCCACATCTCTACAGTCGATCACCAACCCTTGCTTATGATCATGGTCCATCATCCAGCACGCCCCAGGTTTGTTCTGACAACAACTAATGATGTATTTGATGGTGTTTCTCAGCAGGGGTTATTTCAAGAGGGGGAGGATGATCAGGTAGGTGGCAGAGATGATGCAGAACTTGATTTGCCTATTGCTCTTAGGAAGCAGAAGCGTTCCCGTGCTTCATATCCGATTGCTTCTCATATCACCTTTGAGCACCTGACAGGTGACTTCAGGAGGTTTGCAGTTGCTTTGCTCGCCATGGACATACCATGGACGTACCGGGAGGCTTTGACTGATAGTAGATGGCGTTTGGCTATGGAGGAAGAGATGGCGACCCTTCAGTCGAGAGGTACTTGGAGCCTTGTCCTAGCCCCCACTGGGGCGTCTATAGTAAGCTGCAAATAAGTATTTAAAGTGGAGCAAAATGCAGATGGTAGCATTGATAGGTACAAGGCTCGACTGGTTGCTCGTGGGTTTACTCAGACGTACGTGGTGGATTATCTTGACACATTCTCTCTAGTTGCTCGTCATTCTACCTTACAAATTCTTTTATTTGTCGTCGTGGTTCGAGATTGGCCCTTATTTCAGTTGGATATCAAGAATGCTTTTTTGTATGGTGATCTTCAGTAGGAAGTCTATATGCAGCAGTCGTCGGGGTTTGCTGTTGAGGGGGAGTGTTCACATGTGTGTAGACTTCATAAGGCAATCTATGACCTTAAGCAGAGCCCGTGAGCTTAGTTCTAGAAGCTCTCAGATTTGTTTGAGAAGCATGGGTTCAAACGGTCAAATGCAGATCATTCTCTTTTTGTTTAGAGAACCTCTAGAGGTATGACTGCTATTATGGTGTATCTTGATGATATACTTATTACAGGAGATGTTATGCATGGAATAAAGAGTACGAAAGAATTTTTCGGTCGTGAATTTGTTATCAAGGATCTAGGAGCTCTTAGATACCTTCTGGGATTAGAGTTTGCCAGAAATCAACAAGGGCTTGTGATGGCTCAGAGAAAATATGTCACTGACTTGCTAAGTGACACGGGTATGCTTGAATGTCGACCTGTTACTACACCCATGGATCCAAGCATGAAGCTCTATGATGATGATACTGATGAGTTTGACAGGAGAAGATACATGGAACTAGTGGGAAAGCTTCTTTATGTTACTAATACCAGACTCGATATTTCATTTGCAGTCAGTCGGGTGAGCCAGTTCATGGATCAACCTTGTCATGTACATATGGATGCTACACAGTGATACTAAGGTATCTTAAATCATCTCCAGGTGTAGGGTTGCTATTTTAAAATGGAGGCACTGTTACTATCTTAGCACGCGCAAATGCAGACTATGCTGGGTGTCCTAAGGACGGGAAGTTCACATCAGGATTTGCTATATTTGTTGGATATTCACTTGTCTTGTGAAAAAGTAAGAAGCAAACTATTGTTGCCAGATCTAGTGTTGAATCTGAGTATAGAGCTATGACACAAGCATGTACAGAAGTGATGTGGGTTCGAGCAGTCTTGACAGATCTACATATAGATGTTCCTCTTCCCATGTCGCTGAAATGCGACAATCAGGCTGCCTTATTCATTGCTAATAATCCTGCATTCCACGAGAGGACAAAGCACATTGAGGTTGATTGTCATTATATACATGACATGATCCAGAAGGGATTCATTTCTATATCCCATGTCAACTCAGGGGACCAGACGGCAGACATTTTCACCATAGCCTTACCTAGATGGTCCTTCCAGAAGTGTTCATCCAAGCTGAGCATGATAGATATCTATGCTCCATCTTGAAGGAGAGTGTAGAAATATATTTCATGATATGTATCTTTTTCTCTATTTCATTTTCCCTTTTTCTACTTTATGTAATTTGCCATAGTTCTCTCTCTATATAAGAGAGCCTAGGGCTCAAGGAATAAACCAGTCTTCTCATTTTCCCAACAGGAACCAACCAAGCTCCAGGTACTACGTGACTGTAAGGCAGCCATCTCTTCTTCCATAGTTAATCGCCACCGACTATCCTTCAAAGCCTCCTGATAATTTCGTGGAATGTCCACGGCATACAATGCAACTGCAAATTTCCTGAATTCCCCAATCAAGCGATCAAAGGAGACCATGGATGCCAAGGGATATGATGCACAAGTACGCTTTTGCTTTCGAAGCGCAGTATATAAGTCCAGGTCATCAACCTCCACGTCCATCCCTTGTAAAGAACCCTGCTCAGGCAGACCATCAGACCCATCGTTACGTGCTAGATGATGAGTGATGACGATGAGCAAAAGCAGGTCGTCGGGTATAGTGATGTGACAACAGTGGGACACAGACAATGGGGGCTGAAGATATAGGAGGTGAAGGTGGTGGTTGTAGTGGCGATGGTGGTGAAGGATGTGGTGAAGGTGGTGGTGTCCTGTAGATTTCATCATCAGAGTCTCCTGAGTAAATCAACCGATCACCTATAGGAGAAAAGTACATCGCATAGAAAAAGGTGACATCAGCACTAACATAATACTTCCTGCTTATTAGGTCATAACATCTATACCCTTTTTGTGTCCTGAAGTACCCGACAAAGATACTTGATTGCTCTAGGAGAGAGCTTGTCAATACCTGGAGACAACTGGTGGACAGTGGCGACCGAGCCAAACACACGGGGAGTAAGTGAGAACAATTCTTTCTCAGGAAAAGCAAGAGAGAAGGGAATTTTCTGACTCAAGACCGATGAGGGCATGCGATTAATAAGATAGCAAGCCGTAAGAACATCACCCCAAAAAGAATGCAGAGCACGACTCTGAATGAGAAGACTAACACCAAGCAAATGAGATGCTTCCTCTCTGCAATACCATTTTGCTGGGAAGTATAGGCACATGATGTTTGATGAATAATGCCTCGTGTTGAAAAATAGTTGGAAAGAGTATGAGTACATAATTCCAAAGCATTATCATTTCTCACAAATTTCACAGAAGAAGAAAACACATTCTTCTCTTCATTGAGAAAGTTCTTGATAACATCTTCAGCTTCATATTCTTTCTTTAATAAAAAGATCCAGGACAGACGAGAGAAATCATCAACAACAAGATAAAACATGTGTCCCTGGTGATTGGGAACATGACTGAGACCCCAAATATCTATATGAAATAACTCAAAAATAGAGCTGCTACTCCAACTCTGATGACTGGGAAAGCAGACCGATGATGCTTTCCCAACTGACTTGCTCACACTGAAAGGACGAGTGAGGAGAGATCTGAGGCAGAGCACGACACATTTTATGGAGCGGGAGATGACCAAAGCACAGGTTCCACTCAAAGGGTGAGACGGGTCCAGCAGAATGAGAGGAAATATCAGCGTAAGGAGTTCGAACCAAGCGATAGAGACCGTCCTGCTCACGGCCACACCCAATCACCTTGCTCGTAAAGATATCCTGAAATACAAGAGAAGATGGGTCAAAAATAGCTCGAAATGTAGATCCTTCGTAATCTGACTAATAGATAACAAATTCATAGAAAAGTCATGTGCATGCAACACATTCTGTAGACGCATAGAGGTGTCAAGCTAATCTCCCCCTGTCCAGTGATCGGGGAATGAGTCCCATCTGCTATAACCACAGTTCGTCCTGGAGGGACCTGTCTGTATGCTATAAGTTGAGTTCTGTCTCCACACAAGTAGTGTGTAGCACCAGAATCCATAATCCATTTTATACCATCACATCCACTACAACTAGTAAATGAATAAGTACTACATGAGGTACTAGAAGATGCTGATGCAACCACATCTGAATGACTCCTGGAGACCGATGAAGAAGTAATGAGACTGGCAGGAGGTAATGCCCCTCAATTGTGCTACAAGGTCATCAAATCGTTAATCTAAAGAAGAAGCAGCTGCGGGCTCAATCTGCTCAGCTACTCGAGAAGAACTAGGAAATCCATGCTTGGAGTAGCATGTATCCAGGACGATGGCAGTAAGTACGTGGCTGACAAATACCACCTCCTCTGCCACGAGGTCTGCGTCCACGAAACAGAGAAGAGCTTCCTCTACCTCGGGAGGCAGCCATCGTTGAAGAAGTCTGGCTGGCAGTAATGGATGGGACAATAATCCTACTGAGCCTGCAGAACGCTTCCTCCATGAGAGGAATAGTGGCATCTGCCAGAATCTGGGAATGAGCAGCCTCATACTCAACATCAAGGACTGTTAGGAATACACCAACCATGGTGGCATTCTTACAAGTCTTCTGCTGCTCAGGAGTAGATGTGAGGGATATGAAATTGTGGAGTTTCTCAAACATCCCACGCAAAGATGTATATATCGAATGAAGGTGCCGCCCATTCTGCTTGATAGTAAAAATACCATGCTGGAGTTGCAGAATCTGTCTCTCATTCCTTGCCTGTGAATAAGTAGTAGCGAGAATATTCCACATCGCCTTGGCAGTGGACTGTTGTAACACATCATCGGCGATCTAGATCGCCAATGTACCTGAAAGCCAAGCCTTGGCATATGCATCATCCGCCTCCCATGAGGCGTTAACTCCAGTTTTCTCAACCGGATCTTCCTCGGTAAGAATGTGTTTCTTACCTGTAGACTTCATCAGGCTCATGAACTGCATGGCCCAAAACTCGTAGTTCGTCTCATCCATCTTGACAATCGGCATTGGACCTCTGAAGGCGCTCGTGACAGGAATATCGACCTTGCTCTCTGACATACTGTCGGGTGAAGAAATCTAAGGTTTTGTAGACTAATAGATAAGTGCCTACACATACATATAGGAATTTGATTGCATGTGTAGACTTATGCAATCAATTCCATCAACACAAGCAGACCTCGATACGAGCAAGGAGAGTCGTAGTGAGGTCCGTTGGCAAGATCAAGGATCGACGACCAAGGGTGAGGGCTGATCCCATAGAGGTGAGTGAGCGGCCGACGATGGCAAGCGAGAGGCAGCGGTCGGCTTTTAATAAGAGGGCGACGGCGATGGCCATTGCCCAATGGAGAGGGGCGGTGCCGAGAGGAGAGGCAGGACAGTGAGGATAGGCGCAACGGTGAGGAGAGGGGCGGCGAAACCAAGCAGAGAGAGAGGGGAGGGCGACAGGTGTAGTAGGGCTAGGGTTAGGATACGAGAGCTCCGGCCTATGACCGTCGCTCTGATACCATGTTGGGAAAAGGAATGAAAACATATATTCCTTGAACCCTAGGCTCTCTTATATAGGGAGAGACCTATGGGTAAATTATATATGATAGACAAGAGAAGAGAAAAATAGGAAAACAATACAAAGGCATAAATATAACTCTACAATTACTATACAACATTTGTTGCTCAGTACGTGAATTCAGAGGCATGAGGCTATGGAGCTTCTCGAACATATCTCTGGGCCAAGAGTAGAATGCATGAAGAGGACGACCATCCTACTTCATTGTGAAGATGTTTTAGTTAAGCTGAAGAATCTTCATCTCATCCATCGCGTGAGAATATGTGACAGTGAGAGTGTCCCATATTGCCTACTAATGTAAAATATCGTTGACTATGCCAAACATGTGCTTGTGTGTTATCTTGTTTCCATGGAACATTTGCTCTAGTCTTGTTGATCGTTTCAGGTTGCGTCAAGATATATACCTTGTTGTTGCTCTTCATGATACTCATGAAATGCATAGCCCATTGTTCATTGTTGGTCACATCCATCTTGATGGAGGGCGTGAGAGACCTTTGAAGGAGGATATATCAACCTCGAACAAAGGAGTTCGGAAAGGACATGACTGGGAGATAGAAAGGTCTGAATTTTGTCTACACAATCATGTAAGAAGCATGCTGTGTACGCTAAGATTTTAAGTACTAATATCGAAATCGTATCAACATGGTGTCCGCACGATATTTCATAATATATTCGCAATATATATCCGAAATATTACACCCATTTCAATGCACAATTGTGAAGCTGGACCAAGAAAGATGAGGATAACGCTATTTCCCCGACAATATTGAGACCATGTTGATACTGATGTATCGACGACATATCACCAAAATATCACGATATTTCGATCCATGGTGTGTCCAAACTCAGAGCACAATCTTTCCCATCAACTCCGAAGGCTTCTCTAGGGTATGTCGGTTGTTGGATTTAGATGTCTGAAAACATCCTAAAGTGCATTGAAATTAGAGTGCAGGGGCCACACGGTGGTTAGGATAGAGACATATGGTCGTTGGAACTGTGCGGTGGGGCTGGGCAGCGATGAGATGATGCTGGGTTGGCCCCAATGGCATAATGATCATGACCCCATGTTGGCATGGTGTGTTGGATATCGTAAGGGGCTAGATTGTGTCTCCCGAGGGTGTCATGTGAAGGGTAATGCGAGGGGATGGACTGTGGGCGACATCGACGGTTCTGCACGGTGAGGTGGCATGCGCTAGCAGAGGAAGGTGATCGGCATGTGGGGTAGGATTTGAAGAGTACCATGGCTCTGATTTTGGACTGTCTCTCTGATACAAATCATGTGGTAAGAAATGAATAATTTGTTTATACTGTGGTCGTAGAGATCCTTTATATAGAAAAGAGAAGCCTAGAAGGCAAGTAACCAATGGAGAAATTACAAAGAGGGAAATTAGAAATACATAAATACTATTTCTATACAGTGGTTGAGGTGCATAAGATACTTGAGGATGAGGATAGAAAGCGAGAATTTGAATGGAGATCGAGGTTGTGTCAGAAGTGGATGAAGGAGTTGGATGTAAATAACGGATTTTTCCATGCGGTGGCAAATGGCAGGAGGAGGAGAATTTTGAGTCACTCAATTGAGGTTGGGGTACGGAGTTTAATGGTAAGGAGGGGGTTGCATGGGCGGTAACAGGCTATTTCAGGAGCATGATCAGGCGCATGCCACATTGTGGGTCTAGGTGGTTGGAGCTGGGGGTGAGTCACATTGCAGACCTTGATGCGGAGTTGTTGACGAGGCCTTTTGGGTTGCAGTAGATTCATGAATCGATCTTTGCGATGAATTGAGGAGGTTGCCCTAGGCTGGATGGTTTCCATGTTTTCCTCTTCAAGGAGTTCTGGGAGCTGGTCGTTGAGGAGGTGATGGAGTTGGTATCGTAGTTTGCAGAGGGGAACTGGAACTTTGGTTTTGATCGACTCAATCGGTCGCTTATTTTTTTGCTGGCTAAGGAGGACGTCACCACAAGGGTGGAGAATTAACGTCCTATTGCTCGATCCAATGCGATTTATTTAATTGTTGCCAAAGTGTTGGCGAACCGTTTGCGTGGATTTCTGAGCTTGATCATTTGTTCGAGTCCGAGTGCGTTCTTGCTTGGCAGACAACTCATGGACAATGTGGTTCTAGCTTCTGAGATTGCTACAGACTAGGGAAGGAAGGCTAGGGGAGTTATGTGGAAGGTTCATTTTTAAAAGCCCGTGATAGTGTAGATTGCCGTTTCATATGGATCTCGGTGCATAGACGAGGTTTTCTTGATTAGTGGATTGTGTGGATGAAGAGATGCTCCACGACTGCTTCATGTGTTCTTGTGAATAGGGGGTTATTTCTAGCCATAACGTGGTGTTAGGTAGGGTTGCTTTCTGGCCCCCCTGTTATTCGTTCTTACGGCCAATGCTTTGCTAATTATAGTTGATCGTGCAATGATGAGAGGTTTTTGTTGTTGCTATTCTAAGGATGAGATTTCGATGCCTATTCTTTAGTATGTTGACAATACAATCCTTTTTACCGAAGGAGGGTCGGAAAGTTGCAAAGGTTCGTCAATGGTCCTTGATATTTTCGATGCGATATGTGGGCTAAGACTCAACAGAGATAAGTCGGAATTCGTGCCTTATGGCCTGGAGGTGGAGGCTGGTTTATGTGCATGCTCGTTGCGGTCCCCACGTGGGGTCATGTTCTTCTTTGCCTTGCTCTGTGGAACTTGGGCATGCTCGCTCTTAATTCTGGAGAGGGATTTGTGACATTGTATAGGAGGTGCACCCTTTCTTGAGGTCGGTAGTTGTTGATGGTATTGGATTTAGTTTTGAGCTGATGATTGGAGTGAGGACATGACCCTTGGCCTGAGATTCTCGTGATTGATGATGTTGGCTGTCGATCAGACTGTTCTATGGTGGACGCTTGGGATGGAATTATGTTTTCCCTCATTTTAGGTCCGAACTCGCATATCAATGATTTGCTGAGCTTTTGATGATACATGAAGAGTTGCATAGCGTGTTTGGGCCACTTGTAAAAGTCGGCCGACTAATCGGACTGACTAATCGAGTCGGGGGGGGGGGTATCCGACTCGACTAGGCCAAATCAGCCTATAGTTGGGTCGACCCGATTAGTCGCCCGAGTAATCAGCCTAGTCGGCCGACTTTTGCATAGAAGTTTTAAACAAAAAACATAGGATCCGAATAACCGGTTAAGGAGGGATTTGTGACGCGTCTACGTTTGAGCACTATTGAATCTATTTGGATTCTTCTTATTGTAACACTAATACACACGATACTTGGATTTCTGGATGCAAGTGTTCAACAAATTCGTCTTATGAATGTTCAATTTGTGTATTGTTTTTGTATACTTTTTTATATACTTTTAATTGTTTCTGTTGTTATTGCTTAGTCATTATTACTATAAATTCAAATATATATGAAGTGGTTTTATACTTAAAATAATACAAATATGAAACTGCATATACCTCCTTTTGTCTTAACATCCTTGTGGACACATGAAAGTACGGTGTGAACTAACAACGTTCTAACAAACATTTAGCATCCTTGACTACAACAGATATGTATATGAATTCTTTACATTATCAAATTATGTCAATAACTATAAGGTTACATAATTATTACATCTTTTTATTTATCTTTTGTGATTTGTTAATTAGCTTCATGATTCTTAATTACAATGATTAGTAACATGTGAGTTTGTTGATTAGTAACTTGTGAATTTGGTTAGCTTTGTGTTTGTATGTATTGAAATTGCTAAATTTGTGTGTATATATATATGAGAGTGTATATATTAAAAATAGATTTATATTTAAAATAATTAAAAAAATCAAAACCGACTAATGCCCAACTAAATCCGATTACTCTCCCGACTGCCGATTAATCCTTAGTCAATGTCCCCGCCGACCGAGTACCGACTACCGCTTTCTGCAACCTTGGTTTGGGCCTACGGTGGGGTCGTGATTGGCAAAACTGGTGTGATGGAGCATTTTCTGTTGGGAAGGTGTATAAGCAAGGCCTTAAATGTCGGTTTCGGTCACCATTTCGGTATCGACCAAAACAGAATTTCGATGGAATTTCGGTGGAATTTTGACCGAAATTTCGGTCATTTCGGTCATTTTTTGTAGTAGGACCCCCCATATTTCGGTCATTTCGGATGAATTTCGATTTCGACTGGATATCGATATTCGACAGAAATTCGACCGAATTTCGCTGAAATTTGAGGCCATGGTATAAGGTGCTAAAAGGTCCAATGACTTTTGACACTGGGGGGTGTGACATACCGTATAAGGATCTGGAAGTGAATCCCGATGCGTGTGAAGGTCTTTATGTGGCTGAGGGGAAGGCTGCTAACTGGTGATAGATTTGCGCAGTTTGTTTAGATAGCTGATCATGCACCCTTCCATCTGATATCAGTTATGATTGTGACTCCCAACAATCTTTCTTTTCCATTTTCTTATATATTAGTTATTCATGAAAAGGAAAGCAAGTGAGTTCATGATCCTCCGCTTACCCGATGCTTGTTGACACTCGTCATCGTAATTATCCCCCTGTATTCTCCAAGGGGTTTGACATGAAATTGATCTTTTTCCTTCCTATTGCTTTTGTTGGCCTCCTCCGTCTTGAGTCAATAAGAAGTCCCATTCCTTCGTGTTGCAAAAGATTCTGGTTCTATTATTGGATTTTTCCCATTGTATATTTAGTTGGGGAATTTCCTCTTGTTCCCAAGCCAAGGGTCTGTTGCTTTGTTTGTTCTAGCAACAAGAGGCTAAGATTGATAGGCCAGACAGGCAAGGAAGATGGAAGGGGTTAGGAGTTCTCTTTGAAAATGAAAAGTAGGCGCAAGATAATGTACTAGGATCTTCCTCTAATAGTCCTAGTCGGACAGACTAGTATAGATTCCAGACTATAGTAGGACTAATACAAAGCATTGTCATGAGGATGTCGAGGATGCGGATCATCTCTTTTTTAAGTGCAGGAGTTCCTTGGAGGCATGTGATCTATTTGGTAATCTATTGTTGACTACTGATTGTGTTTTTAGATTATGGGACTCCATTGGTATGGACCGGAATGACACAGAAGGAGAGATTCAAAGGTATGGCAATGACTTGGGATCTATGATTAGCCAGAAATGTGGTGGTATTTTGGCATGACCATTTCTATGGTGAAAACATTGTGTCGCATGCTAGGGCGCTGCCTGAGAGATGGAGCTTGTAATTTTTGGGTTATTACTTGTAATGGGCATGTATATTTTTTGGTGATTAAATGTGAAGTTTTTGGGCACATACTGGAGGCTCTTTTTCTTTCAAAAAAATAAATATTATTTCCTACAACATATCTTATACTGTCTCATTTTTAATTGTATTAATTCTCCATATCTAGCATGAAAGATTAAATTTGAAAGTGCAGAAAATTTGGGTTTTTTGGGGGTAGGGAACTTGTGATTCCTCGATGAAGGAATTATGGAAGAATTCAAGTAGACTTAGGAGAGTGCCATTGGTTTGTTTAACAGCAGTCTACTTAATGTGCACCTTTAACTCAAATTTTTCTTTGGAATGACATTAAATTTCTAGGTTTGGGAGTTTTCTTGCCTTATATGTTTGTGTTTTCTGTTTGTTAGGATGGCTAGTATGTGGGAAACAATGCACAGCCATCATGAAAGCCAGGTGCACATTGTTGGTGACCTTAGAGCGCTCGACATCTCGAGCACTCCCAAAGAAACCACACCGCAACATTTTAGCCGCACAGAACAGCTCTACCGCATGTCCAGTGGCTGGCATACAAACTTTCAGAATCTCATGAACCATCAAAAAGAGTATGTTGCAGCACTTAGTAACTGGCTAAAACTCAATGTTATACCAATAGAAAGCAACTTGAAGGAAAAGGTCTCGTCGCCCCCCCGGATACAACATCCTCCCATGCAGGCTCTCATAGAAAGCTGGCATGATCAGATCGATAAGCTTCCATATGATTTGGCGCCAAAGCGCCATATCACTTTTGCTGCAGTGATCAATGCTGTCATGGCTGCAACAACAGGAAGAGTTGAAACAGAAGCAAAGATGTGAAGAGACGAGGAAGGAGCTTACGAGGAAGCACAGATTATTTAATGAGTGGTATGAGAAACATGCTCCCGCAACTGAGGAAGCCAACACTGAGGAGGGTGGTGAAGGGAGCCAACAAAATGATGCAGTGGCGGAGAAGCGGCATGCTGTAGATCTTGTAAGGAAGCGGCTCGAGGAGGAGAAGAAGAGCTCCGCAAAATGTGCAAACAGGTGAGGAGAAAGCTGTCGGGAGTTTGAAATCGCACTTGCCAGAGCTCTTCCGTGCCATGATGGACTTCTCTCTGGCTTGTTCAGCAATGTACAAACATTTGAAAAACATCACAGTGAAGCAGAGCCAGGCCAGACCGCGTCCTTAGTCTGAACGACTCCATTTCATGTTATCTAGCAGTTTTCGCGGTTTATTTAGCGCAGTGTAACTGGGTTGTATAATTCCGTGTATAATGTGAGCCATTGTGTTTTCTTGTAATTTCTAGGGGCATGTATTGTTCATGATTATTACATGTTGGGATATTCTTACGCGCTTCATATTGAATAAAGTATTGTTTTCCACCTAGGTCCGGTTCTTTCCTGAAGTGATGGTGGTTGTTTCGGTGACAGCAGTCGCCTCTGCCACCCTTCGTCTTGCCGGACTCCAATGGGAACAGCTACGTCAACGGTGGGTACGAGGTCATCTTCGCGTCTGACAGTCCAATTCCTGCCTCCACCAGCGAGATGCAAGATGAGGGATTCGTCCTGCGAGAGTGAAGAAGAAAGAGGGGAGAGAGAGAGTGGAAGAGGAAGGGGAAGGAGAGAAGAATGAAGGAGAGAGAGTGAAAGAAAATCTAATATTGGATTTGTTATGGTTTGATTAAGTCAACTTAAAATCAAGCTGGTTAAACTAATAAGTTTTAAATTAACGGCAGGGTTTGTAAGGTAAGACGGACTAAGTTTACGGGGACCGTTTGTAAGGTAAGACGGAGTAAGTTTACGGGACCGTTGAGGATTAGTAAAATGTAAATGAATGTGCTAATTGTAAATCTTTGTATCTATTGAAACATATGGTAATGGAAAAAGCGACGCATGTTATGATTGCACATAATTCAATTTTAATATGATTAACTTGTGTATACCTTTGAAATAACGAAATTATTACTACTCATATGAGATTGATTTATAATAAAAAAATGATCGAATGTAAGATGCTTCACATTGATTTATATTCACCTACATATATCAAGTATAATTTGCGATATAGTTTTTAGCGAAATGGGTTTGGGAGCGTATGGATTTAACATAACAAACAAAAAATAGTTGATTATGGTTTAAATATATTATATTAAATTATTAATAGTCAAATACAACTTTTAAAAAATGATTTACTAATAAAAGAGGGAAGGAGTTCGGACGTATTGTTGTGCGTTTTGAAGAAACATGCAATCATTTTAAATCAATGGAAAACATTTTACAAAAACTTATACTATATTAGAAGAGGATGGGGAGCTTGCACCATACTATATTAGAAGAGGATGGGGAGCTTGCACCAAGGTGCATGTAATTTTAAATGCACCGAGGCTTATATCTTCCATACTTTTTTATTTTTTTTGAAAAATACCATCATGTTTTATTCATCTATATATCCTCCAATATGTCATTCGAATTTCGTCAGAAACAGAGACTCCTATGACCTCCATCTAGAACAGGTATTTTAACGGTCCTTAAAATTGCTGTAATTGACTGTCTAGATGGATGACATAGGAGTCTCTGTTTCTGACGAAATTCGAATGACATATTGGAGGGATATATAGACGAATATACATGTTGGTATTTTTCAAAAAAGAAAAAAATGTGGAAGATATAAGCCCCGGTGCATGTAAAATTACATGCACCTTGGTGCAAACTCCCCATCCTCATATTAAAAAATGTAGAATCTTGATGTAATATATCGATTATGCATAGCACGTGGTGCTAATGTACCAATGGGGATGGGAAGTTACATGCACCTTGGTGCAAGCTCCCCAACCTCATATATATATATATATATATATAGGAAATTCATCCAATGCGCACAGGGCCCATTTGAGTTTCGGTGCGCACCATTTGTTGGCCATACACGTGTATTACCAATTTAGTGGTTACCTATTTCGAAGGATGTTGTTTTTGGAAGGAGATTAATATGCAAAGCGATGTAACAATAGTGATATTCCAATTATCGCGTCCTAAAAAATAGGAAGATCGTTTTGGAAAGAAAACATTCGAATCGATTATTTCTTGCTGAAATCGAGATCCAAATGCTCATGTCAGTAATATATATATAATAGTCAAGTAAATGGTTGTTACGAGATCAGTAATATCCAAAACAACGGTTAGTAATACACATTCATTGTATTACATGGTGCAGAATTCGGTAATATATATACAATGGACAAGTAAGTGCTTGTTTGTGATGTCAGTAAAACCATAACAATGGTCAGTAATTGCTATATGTATTACTACTTTGAATAGAAGTCAGTAATTTCGACACAATACTCACATAATGGTTGTTGTGAGATCAGTAATATCCAAACAACAGTCAGTAATTTACATAACCAATGGTCAGTAATAGCTACTATGAGATCAGTAATAACAAGGTTATGGTCAGTAAGTCATGGGCATTGCTCAAGTAAGTCATGGCATATCCAATGGTCAGTAATAGCTACTATGAGATCAGTAATAACAAAGTTATGGTCAGTAAGTCATGGGCATTGCTCAAGTAAGTGCTTGTTGTGATGTCAATAAAACCATAACCAATTGTCAGTAATAGCTTACTATGAGATCAGTAATATCAAATAAATGATCAGTAATTTACATTTATTACTATCATAGTGTTTGGATCCTTAATCATCCGCGTGGAATCATTTATTTGAATTGTTTCTTTCCAAAACCGTCTTCCATTTTTTAAGGACGTTGTATAATAGGAAATATAGGATTTTTTTAACTCGTCGTAGCCTATAATTAGAAATATAGTTATGGTTAATACACGTGTAAGGCCTAAAATGAGTGCTCATTGAAACGCTAATGAGCCCCTGTGCGCAGTGATAAGCCCTATATAATATATATATATATAGGGTTAAATGGGGCTGCCACTGGGAGTAGCCAACTTGGCTACTCCCACCCCTATTTTCCCCTCATTTTTTATTTTTTTAGAAAATAAAATTTGTAAATTCATCATTATATCCCTCTAACATTCTATTAAAATTTCGTCAGAAACAAAGACTCCTACGGCCTCCATCCAAACAGGGTTGATTTAAAAAATCATGCGACCGTTAAAAAAAATGACGTCTGGATGGAGGGCCTAGGAGTCTCTGTTTCTGACGAATTTTAATAGAATGTTAGAGGGATATAGTGATGAATATACAAATTTTTATTTTCCAAAGAAATAAAAAAAATGAGAGAAAATAAGGGCGGGAGTAGCCAAGTACCCATATATATATATATATATATATATATGATTTTTATCCAAAGAGCCATGTGCCCATTAGAGATGATTGAGCCCATCATCTCAGCCATTGGATTTGCAATTTTAATCCCCCGATTTTAGGAACTCGTAACAATAATGGTCAAAAATTAAAAAGGAATTTTAAACCTTTTCCAAAAATAGTATGCGTTTATGATAACATTTTGATTGTTTGGTTGGGTGATTGATATCGACATTTGCAATCGATCTCGTGAGACGATCCGAGTATCTTGTAGTTGTAGACAATTTTCGCTCGCCAAAGATATTGTATTTCAATTGTTGATTTTAAATTGTTGATTTTATATTTTCATTGATCCTACGTTTTAATTGTTGTTTTTTCTTTGCTAATATTTTTTCTTTAGTTTTCCTTCATGGTTAATTCGCGAATGTATTTTGATCGGTATATTTCAGAAGCAATTACGAATACTGCATATTTTTTATCATAAGCAATATTTATTCGAGAAGTATGATTGAAATATGAGAAATGGTATTCATAATATCATTTTTATTCATTTTGATACACAATTTGTAGTCCTAATTGATTTTGTATCGAAGGTATTTTGATTTAATATAATAAAAAAGTTACAGTAAATATAGTTGTTATTTTCCATGCGTTACTTTGAAAATATATTGAGTTATTTATGTATTTAAGCAATTTACATATGAGATATTTTATGTTACTAATGCTAACACAATTGTTACTTGCCATATAACAAGCGTTGCTAACAATTCATTACAAATTACTTGTCATTGAATGATTCTTACTGAAGTGAGTATATTGCTAAGTTACTAACAATTCAATACAAGTTATTTGCCATATAACAAGCGTTGCTAACAATTCATTACAAGTTACTTGTCATTGAATGATTCTTACTGAAGCGAGTATATTGCTGAGTTACTTTTATAAATATAATTCTTACTTTTCATGGACATATATTTATCTTTCATGATTAATGGTTCACATTAGGGACATTACTGACAATTCATTAGATGTTACTTGTGTATGAATTTATTCTTTACTGAAATAAATAAAGATATTACTGAAATAAATGTATCATCTTCCAACATAATATGTTACTGATGTAATTCTTAATTTTCATGTATATATATTTCTCTTACATAGTTATTGATTCATTTTGCAAATGCTACTGTCAATTTATTATTTCAGGTATGCCAGATGTCCGGACACTTATGTTTCGTGGAAGAAAAAAATAAGAAGTGTTGATGATCGTTGCATACTTATTGACTAAAGAAGCTAGAAGAACATATTTGACAATAATATTAAGAACAAATCATTCTGTAACTAATAAAATGGGTAATTAACAAATGCATTTACTGAGTACATAATTGATGTGTAACTATAATTTCAGTAACTAATAACAATGAGTCAGTAACATGGACATGGATTTTCAGTAATTGTGTGTATAACTTCAGTAATATTCCAACTAAATTATCTAGCAATTATTCAGAAGTACTAAATAACTATTTCTTCAGTAACAATCAAAATGAGTTCAGTAATATGAACATTTGTAGTTAGTAATTATTGTATAGACATTATTAATTTATCTATTCAGTAATTATTGTATGGACAATAGTTACTACAACGTCAGTAATAATTTTATTGAGTTCAGTAATGTGGACATCTGTAATCAGTAATTGATGTATTAACATTAGTAACTTTGTACAAGTGTTATTAGTAAGAATGGTTGGAAGACAAGTAACATCCAACAAATAGCAAGTAACTTATACAAACGTTATCAGTATTTTTTTACGAATAAAAAATATACATGAAAAGTAACATTGTACTAAGTAACTATATCATCAGTAACAATCAGAATGAGTTCAGTAATATGAACATTTGTAATTAGTAATTGTTGTATGGGCATTAGTAATTTATTTATTCAGTAATTATTGTATGGACAATAGTTACTACAACTTCAGTAATAATTGCAATGAGTTCAGTAATGTGGACATTTGTAATCATTAATTGATATATTGACATTACTAACTTTGTATAAATCTTATTAGCAAGAATGATTGAAAGACAAGTACCATCCAACAAATAGCAAGTAACTTATACAAACGTTATCAGTAATTTTTTATGAATTAAAAACATACATGAAAAGTAACATTGTATTTATTCAGTAATGTTTGCAACGGCACCAGTAACTTTGTATAAAAAATATACAAAAAATAACTTTGTATTTATTTCAGTAACTCAACGTGAAGCGCATTTTGATTGTCATCGGAGGAAGGAGGTGATTCTCATGGTTTTGGAAAAAAACAATGCGATAATTAATGAGTACACAATTATAGCTCAAAAAAGGGAATTAAATTGCGAGTTATATGCGGTGGGTGGTTATGACAACTCATTCTTAGCGTTAAATTTAGAAACTAATCAATTTTACTCAGAACCAAAGGATCACACGGATGATCACGCGTGCTTAAAAAATCTCAAATGGGCACAGAGCTCTCTGGATAAGCCATATATATATAGGGGACTTATCCAATGGCCCCTGTGCCCTGTGCCCATTTGAGATGAGATGAGCCCACTCATATTTTATCAATATATTCTATCATTTTGAATTCGATGCTTATTTATTTACAGTTGTTATATCATATTCTTACTATTAGTAACTATTTTTATATAAATAAAACCTTAGATTCATAGGAAATGGTCATTAGTAAGAATAAAAACGACACTAGTAATACGAATAATCATACAATCATTTCGTATGAATCTAAGGTTTTCTTTGCATGAAAATAGTTACTAATAGTAAGAATATGATATAACAATTGTAAATAAATAGGCATTGAACTCAAAATGATAGGAAATAATGGTAAAAAATGAGTGGGCTCATTTCATCTCAAATGTACATAGGGCTCATTGGATAATTTCCCTATATATAGGAAAAACTTGAATTGAGGTGGAGCCTCATTTCAACCACTGTGCGACAACTCATAATGTCCGTCAGACTACAATCTACGGCCTGAGTAAAAACCACTATCCGAGAGTCAAAACCACTAAGACTCTAATAAGGAATTTCTATTTATAGGAAATTACCATATTCTATCACTGACGAGAATCTACGTAAATAAATTGAATTCCACTTTTTCAGCGGATTAGGTATTTTTGAATTAAATTCCCTTTCTTCCTAAAATGCGGATTTGTCATTAACATTCCATTTTCCCTACTGTCCAGAATTTCTTGACATATCTCTAGTTCTTATTCAAATATTTCTTATCACACTCCGTGATATTCAATGGAATTCGATGAAAGAGCATATTGCACATTTAACAGAGATATTCCATAGGTAAATGTAGTTTTTCTATTTTTAATTCATCCGTTTTTTTTGTAACTTCTGAGAACTATACTAATTTTCGTTGAAAGATGAACTGGTTCTTTAATAGAAATCGTATTAGGTATTTGTATTTTTTTTTATTTTGTATGACATTTTTGGCATTAATATATTAATTTTGTCCAGTTATCTGACGGAGATGGTGAAGTTATTGGAGTGGTGGAACGAACTGATGATAATTCGCATCAACCATGTATTCTGAATGACAAAGTTGTTTCAAAGCATCATAGCCCTTGTTCATTTATATGATTTTGGAAAATACCTGTCTATTCTAGTAGAACAGAAACTATATTACTGGTAATAACCATATTTTAAATTAACTTTTTATTTACGAAGTTGGGCCACAGATTACGTTATATCTTTTTAATTAATGTTAATACATGGATCTGATTACACACTCAGTGAATCTGTTAATATACATTCATCGCTTATAGAAGAATGCTCTTGGATGATAATTTATGCGCAAACTCTGTATATTTTGTGTTAGAGTACCTTATTTTACATTCATGAACTATAGTTTACATCATTGAAACTCATTTTACACTTCCAATTTTCTTTTTTTAACTCACACCTTAATACAACGGAACTTATATTGTATTTATGCTATATTCGAAAATACTTAATCTGACTGCCAGATATTCTGGATGCCAAATAGAGACCAAAGCATCATATCTCTTGTAGGATATGATGTAATACCGCCCAGATATTTGCTAATACGAGTCCATAATTTGATAATTTACACATAGGTGCATCATTTTACAATTATTTTCAATATTGTACATCTCTATGTAATAATTTACATATTCCATCAATAATTCCAATTTCATTATCATATTTTACCTATAATGATTTTTCCATTATCAACAATCTTAAATCATAGAACCTATATTACCATTCAATAATACCTTTTCAGAGATTTGCTAATATGATTCCTTCTTGAACAAGAGCTATGTAATATGTATACTTATCGTATTTTAAGTGTCATAGTACTTCTAATTTAAAGTGGAGCTAAACATTTTACACATATTTGCAGTAATTTACATATATTCTCAATAATTTAATTATCTTTTATAATGATTTACATATTGCTATTATGATTCCTTCTTGCTAATACATCTTAAATTCTAAAAATTCCTTCAGGTTGCGACTACTGAATCAATGACACTGTCAATGGTATTACACCTCATATAGGCCAAACATTTGTATCTATTCAAGATGCATATAAATTTTATGAGACATATGCAATAGAGATTGGATTCAATGTTAGGAAAGCAAGCTCAAGGGTTGGAAAGATAAGGTTCCCAAGGAAAGGATAGTTATCTTTAAATCATTTGTTTGCTGGAAAGAGGGGTTTTCTAAAACTACAGATAAAACACTGACAGTGGACAATGCAAGAAGTGATGAGAGTGATGATTTTATTTTTTACAAGGAGGAGCGTCGTGTTGGCTTATCACGGACTGGGTGCAAAGCTTTCATGTCAGTTTCATTTAGGACTGATCTCAAGGATTGGTTTGTATCGAATTTTGAAGTAGAACACAATCACAATCTCGTTTCTCCCTCTAAACGCAGATACCTCAGACCAAATAGACGTTTTTCAAAAGCCACAAAAATACTTTTGAAGTCAATGAATGATGTGAACGTACCTGTAACCAAGCAGTCAGCGTTCATAAACATATCTAGCAGTCAAGTTGGTAGTATTGTTCGAGATATTTACAACTTAGACAGAAAAGAGAAAAAATAACGTATTGGGATGGATGTTCACCTTCTAATTGAACATTTTGAAAGTTGTAAGGCCAATACTCCTGATTTTTACTATGCTTACACACCGATGATGATAACAGACTTACTCAGTGTATATGGATTGATAGTGCCTCTATTGAAGATTACAAATTATTCGGTGATACAATATCATTTGACACAATATATAAGACCAATGAATACAATCTGGTCTTTGGATCTTTTTGTGGTGTTAACCATCACGGTTATACAATTTTCTTTGGAAATTCATTCATGAGCAGAGAGACAACCGAGTCATTCTCGTGGTTATTTGAGAGATTTCTAGAAGTAATGAGTAAACATCCAATTTCTATAATCACAGACGAAAATCCGACAATTTGTGTAGCTGTTAGGATATCTTTTCCATATACTGTTCATAAATTCTGTACTTGGCATATAATGGCCAAGCTTAAAAGTAAGCTTGGAAAGATTAAATATATAAATGAAGTTCTTTCAGCGTTTTCCATAATTGTATGGAAAAGTATAACTATAAGTGAATTTGAGCAAAACTGGTGCAAGATTATTGATCAATATGATTTATCATCTAATGTCTGGTTGAATGAGAAATATAGCATCAGATATAAATGGATTAGTTTATATCTTAAGGATTATTTTTGGGCTGGTCAGCGCAGTACACAGAGGAGTGAAATTATGAATGCATTTTTGCAACACCACATCACTAAACAGAACTCTTTGCTGGAATTTGTCTATAGATTTCAAAGTGCAATTCAACGACGCAGGGAAAGAGAGAATGACATGGATAACATTGGTGAAGTATACACTCCAAAATCAAATTTCAAATGAAAGATGGAGGTACAAATGGTTTGTATATATACCAAGTTCATATTTTACAAATTTCGGTTTGAACCGAACGAAGTGAAGGAACTTAATGTTCGAACTCATTCGAACTCTCTGGATTATTATCAATATTTTGTATCATATATTGGGAAACCCGAGGAAGAATTATGTGTTTCTTCGTCTACAAAAAGTGATTATCTTGCTTGTGAATGCAAGAATATGCAATTCTTTGGATATCCATGTAGGCACATACTTGCAGTTTTGAAGATACAGAATGTGGAGCTTCTGAATGATGAATATATATTGAAAAGGTAGACAAGAACCATTAAAAAATCAGGAAATTATCCTATTTATGTGAAAGTTGCACACCAAGAAAGGTCGTATCAGCTGAATCAATTGTGTTCGCATATTATTTCAGCTTCAGTCGAACAGGATGAGGACATATTCTTATTTGCTAAAGAAAAATTAAGCGATTTATGTAGCAATATTGATCTTATGATTCTTCGAGCTTTACAATCGGGAACAATTCAAATGATCCAGATATGATTACTGAAACAATTGTTAAAGAACCAAATGTTGCGAGAACGAAAGGAAGCGGTCGCAGTGGTAGACCTAAGAGCATTGGCAATCGTATTAGATCAGAATCTGAGATGAGAAGAAATAGAGGTCGACAATGCAAATCTTGCCTCAAATACAATGTCGGACATGATTCTAGAAACTGTCCTAATAACAAGTCAACGAATCATGGTAAATTTTTAACATTCTTTACTTATTAATTTCTAATTTTAGTTCATTAATCCGTGTGCTTTATTATGAATGCGAGGACGACCGACATTAGCATGAATTGATCAAATTCTTTTAATGTAAGTGTATATATTTTTTTATTTTGATGTAACATTTTTTACATTTCATATAAAACAATTAAATGTTGCTTATTATATTCAAATTATTATCATTTTTTTGCAGGATTGCAATTTACGGAAAGATTCTTGGCAGCAATCGAGCTTTGACGTTTAGCTGCTTATCAGTCTTTGAATTTTTATATTTTATGTATTTTTTTGCTTGTCGTACTTTGTTCAGTTATTATAGAATACAAACATTGTGTTCTTATTATTGTTTAAGTTCAGATGTATCCCTTTGTGAAATCGTAACAGAGAGTATTTCAGCTTTATGTTTTTTGTGATGTTAATGTTCAATGTTCAACATGAGCTTTCAGTCATATAAGTTCAAAATCATATTATTTGGATATATGTGTCAGTCATTTAATACTTTTTTAATGATTCTGTTTATCAGGATTTTTAACTGTTTAATTATACTTGTCGTTCATTCTTAGTGTACGTAATGTATACTAAGCCTTATTAACTGTTTATTAGGGCTTTGATATAAAATTTCACACATTTCTATAACACATTTCAATATTACATTATTAAATATTTCTTATCAACAATCCTAACACATGTGCCCATTATTAACATAAAAGCAGACATATCCGCGTATTTAACCATACAATTTATATCATATTTCACAATAATACCGTTCACATATTTGCTAACAAGAGTCCTTAATGCATAATATCTAGGTTATATGAATTCTTACTATATATTTTATCGTCGGTAATATCTGCTAAGCAGACACAGTAGTTTTATTTTATAGTCCAGATATATAATTTACAAATAGGTGCAGTATTTTACAAATATATTCAATATTTTACATCTCTGTGTAATAATTTATATATTCACTTAATATTTTAAATTTCTTTATCATATTTTTCTTATAATAGTTTTTTCATTATCAACAATCTTAAATCGTAAAACTTATATTATCATTCAATAATACCTTTAAGAGATTTGTGATTATGATTCCTTCTTGTACAAGAGCCATGTAATATGTATTCTTATTGTAGTTTAAGTTTCGTAGTACTCCTACTTTAATGTGGAGCTATACTTTTTACACATAGGTGCACTAATTTACATATATTATCAATAATTTACATATTTTATGATGATTTACATAACTTTCCATCATTTCACAATAGAGACATGGCTGCCTGTATTTTATGTAAAGGTTATTGGTGTCATTTTCTTTGTGGAAGTTCAGAAGTATGTTATTTTGAACTCGTAACATACAATAATACATAGTACTTCAGTGCTTTATTTTTATGTGAAACTCTAACGTACAAAATGAACTTTCAGTCTTAAAGTTCAGTCTCATACAACTTATATTATCATTCTATAATAGTTTTCAGATATTTGCTAATATAAGTCATTATTGTACAAGATCTAAGGTAATATTAATTCTTATTATATACTAATCATTGTACAAGTCCTTATCGGTACTTTTATATTAAAGTGGTGATATACAATTTACTTATGTATGCATTATATTACAGTTACTTACAATAAGTTACATTCTTTTGTATAGAATTACAAATTTATTCAATATTTTACACTTCCTTATCATAATTTACATCAAAAATTATGCTTATCTTTGGAAGAAGAAGTCTAAATCAGCAAGCGTAATAACAAACATACAGTAATCATTGGATTGTGAATCATTAACGTAGAAGAAGATTTTCGACCATTGAAAAACACAGTTGTAACCAGAAAACCACGTTCATTATCGACCATTAGAATACATACTTTGTCTCCCTGTCAAACATGTATATATTGACTACAACATGTAACCAGATAGTCAATGCAAACATAGGATAGATATTCAAAATAAGTGTTTCGTTCTAAAGAAGGTTCAAACAGAAACTCTGGAAACATAACACTGTTGAAGACATTGCAACAATACATAGTTCTAATTTAAACTGCAAAAACTTTAAGATACGTTTATATTATGTCCGCCATCTCTATCACTGTGTCGTTGAGTTCTCTATGTGACCGCACGTTAACAATATTGAAGCTATTTCAGCTCTGAATCTGTCAATGTCGTCGTAGTTGAAATTCAACGCCCTCCCTTCGCACAGGTACCCCATCATTTTCATGATGTAGACACCACAGTCCAGACTTTGCGAAGGTTGCTGCGGGCAATCTTGCACGTATATGATTTCCCAACCTGCAAGGCATTCATTTGGAATGCTGTCCATGAAGTGCTCCGAAATCCAGCCAGCTGAGATGTAATTCAAAAAGAATAATATTAACACCGAATTGAAGTATTTAATAAAATGTAAATTTTTATTATGTCATACCCATTTCAATACATCTTTTTTATGGAATTTTGTTCCTTTCATAGAATTGTTTTTCTTGATGAAAAATCAGTCACAAGAAGGTGCCAATGGTTTCTTGTGTGAATAACCGTGAAAATTTTCTCCAACTCTGGTATGTGTATTCCTTCTTTATATAGCTCCTCGAGCTTATCAAATTCGTTTTCTGTAGCATTAACCACAAGATTCACAAGATGTTGCTAAAACATATAAGTAAGAATATTATATTATGGTGATTAAATATATTTTTTAAAAAAATTATATCAATATTTAGAATCTCACCATTTGGAATATTGATGTGAATAGAAACGGGACATGATCATTAGTTGTGCAGTATTTATGTTGTAGCACGTCCATAAACATGTCGATTATCTATAATATCAAAAACAATTTATTCATAAAGAAATTTAAAAAAGTAATTAATAAATATATACGTACCGAATCCTCGATCATTCTTTCGTACAAAAAGTTATGAATTTCTCTCCCTTTATAACTCTGATTCCCCGGAGTAAAGTAGGTGGCATTCAATATGACGAATAATCTTTCATTAATATTATCTCCTTAAAGTTAAAGATATTTAAATGTAAATGTTGAAATTGTTTTAAAATACTTATTTGTCTGCAGGATCACGAAGAAATTCTTGAATTGTTTTCTTTGTTTGTTCTGATAATTTCTCGTAACCAATGAAATCGGTTACGAGATCGCATAGATATTGATTCTTATTCAATCAATTACAAACAATGTTAGAAACACTCACTATCATAATCATAAAGAATATATAAAGTTTTGTGTGTAGTATTAAAAATCTCTATCCTACGTCATCTTCATTCAATGTATACAAAATAAGTTGTTTTATATTCTATGGCTTACCTCACTTGTTGTGACATCCTCTTGTGTTTCATGCTCTTCTTTCCCTTACTTCATTGATTCTTGTACAGATTTTTTGGCTTCTCTTCTCTGTTTCAATCTTTTAATTATTGAGCTTTGTTGAACTGTGACTTTTCTCTTTTCCTTTTCTTTGTTGTAATCTATGTTTGCGCATTATCTGAATGTGTAATGTCACCAATGTTCAGATCAAACGAAGGCATGCCAATGTTTATAGCTGAAACTTTTTTTCTCGTATCTTGGGATTGCTGCAGTGAATCTTCATCACAGATTTCTGAAATTAAATTCTCAAGTTTTTCACCAATATCTGAGTCACTATGTTCTAAATCTCCTTCTTTCACATCAGCTACACTGCATGTCGGTGCAAGAATGTCTGGATTATTGTTATCAACGTCACCTTCAACAACATTTCCAGATTTCTTCTCTAATGTATCTTCTGATTGGAAAGTATTTTGTTCAACATCAATCATATCATGATAATGAAACATTTTTAGTTTTTCCTGCAGCTCCAGAATCTCTGATCTCAATTTATCATTCTCATTCTTCATTTCAGAATTTATTCTGATGTGTTCTGCATCCTTTTTTGTATACGTTTCACTTATTTCTTTAATTTTCTCCTTCAGCTCCTCTATCTCATAGGAAAATGCTTCACACATACATTTTTTTGTTCCTTTTTTATTACGACGTCTGCAGGTGAAACACAAGCAACTGTTTTTTTGTCACACAATTCTTCTGTCTTTTGCTTTCCCTTCTTTGTGAAAATATCTTCTGGTACTGTGATGAGGTTTATTATCACAATTTCTGGTCTTCTCACCGTAAAACCACTCATGGGAGACTTCTCAAACGGAAAAACATACTCGTCTGCTCCTATCTTTACTATTTCATTTTTTGTAGTTGCAAAGCAGACAATATCTATAAAAAGAAGATCATTTACTAATTAAACTATTGAAATTATGAGACATTTAGTATATCATATATCATATTAACAATGCTTACCTGTTCACAACTGATTGAAACCAATGATCTGGAAACCCCTTTGATTGGACCAGCCCACTTCCTGATCCGTGGTCTAAGATATCTGCTCACCACAAGGTCTTTGCAGCAGTACTCCATCATCCATACCTGATTCAGTTATTTAGTAATAATTCTTATTATTGATCATATAAAAAAAATTAATATCAAAGAAGTCACGTATAAGCATGCAACACATCCTGTAAGGTAACCCAATGTTACCCTTGATGAACCGGCTCTTCTCTTTTGAACTCTACTTACTACGTCATCCATGTTGAACAGTATCATTCTTGCTACATCACCAGACCAGTTAAAGAATTGTGTATCTTCGAGGGATTCTACGTAGTGTAACAAATCTTTCAAAAAAGAATAAGAACTGTCTGGGAAAAGGAATGTGGCAAACATCAAAAGTATCAAGCATGTTACATAAATAGAGATCGAGTTGTCATCATCTGTATTGTAATAATCCTCGAGAATGTTGTTCAACTTCTTTCTATTGAAAACCATTCCTTCTCCAAACAGTTTGTGTGATATAAATGATTTCCATTGAAGGTGTCTACCTCTCACTGTGATTGAGAAACCAGAGCTAGGTAGGCCCAATATTGCTCCAACCTCTTCATCACTGAAACTCACCACCTTATTTCCAAATCTGAAATTCCTCCCTCCTTGGTACTGTTCAACCAACCATAGAAGGTTTTTTCGTTGGATTTCAACATGTCCAATGTTGATTAGCTTTCCAAAAGTAGTCTTTGTGAAAAGTACTTGTTGTTTGGACGCGGGTCTATGGTTATCAATGAAATGAACAAAATGTTCAATGTAACAGCTGTGTTGTACATAGCCTTTGCCTAGAAGTAGAGACACAAAAAATCATTTTTGTGGTTGCAATGAGTCATGAGTATATTCATATAAAATAAAAATGCATTTATATTTAAATAAACAATAATTTTCATACTTCCAAAATCATCTTCAACCTTCAAAGGATCCTTCTCAACGTCAACCTCTTTTGTTTTGCTAACTGGAAGGAGTGTTCCTTCTGTTCATACCATTTAGCAGAGATATAATTTATAAAAAAAAAATGATAAAGAATTCTTTTTACTTTGAAATTTTACTTACTTTTGAAATTTGATTTCGGACGATGGATCTGGAGTTCTAACAATGTACCTTCACTGTACTGGTCAAAATCGTCTTCCTGTTCCCGTATGGTTTCAACCAAGTTCGACTGCATCTCCTCCATCGTCGCCGGATGTCCTTCCTCCCCCTTAGAAAGTGCTTTTGTGAGTGCAGACCTTCTCCTCAATCGTTCGTCTAGAAGAGCGCCTTCTTCGTCATCGTCGCCTATATGTGGTACCTCTCTTGTCGTTTAATTTCAAAGTAGGTATTATGTAATATTATTATATGAATATACTTCATTTTTTTACTTTCCTAAAATTCTATTTGATTAATTTAAAGATCCCGATTTTTGGGTTATCCACAATTTCGTATTCATCTCTGATAAGTAAGAGCTTGTTTCCATTTTTACCTAAAAATAGAAATAATTTAAAAATTTAAATTACAAATTGATTTAGCTTAATTAATGAATTATCATTTATTTGGCAATTAATTATTACTCGAAAACATCATTTCCTTTTTTTCATTGCGCTTCAAACATTATTAACGATTGTATCCATTTCAAAGGCATTACTACGATCTCACCAGTATGTCTAACCAGGTTGGTATTTTATCATCAACTATATAATATGTTTATTCTTGTTCTTATTATCAATTCTTCCAAATTCATGTATCTATTTTCATCAATATTTCTGCATTTTTTTAGTTTCCAATAGCTATATTTGCTTTCATATTTTGTTTCTTTGAATGAGAAATGTATATGCTACTTTTTTCTCTCAAGAAAATCTTCAAAGCATTTGCAATCTCAGTCTTCAGTAATTTTTTCCTGAAATATATAAAATCATTACTAGAATTTATTTAATCCGTAAAACAATCAGTGTATATATATCATTGGTTATATTCTTTCACGAAAGTCAAAAAAAATAGTAAATGAAAATTTTGAAAATGCAATATAAGACTAATATCAACATAAGAGTTGATACATCAGATATGTTGTCATTTTATTTGTACTTATCGGTGTTAGACATAAAATCAGTAACGACTATTTATTTATCATTTAGTAAAATACATTTTTTTTGTAAAATACCACATATTATTGTAAAATACAAATAATTTGTTTAAATTAATCATCAAATTACCATTTTATAGATATAAAATATTATAATACATTTTTAAAATACGATATTTTGTTATAAATTAATTGAAGTAGTTGTAATATATTGTTAAAAATTGTAATTCTATCAAACTTCATGAGATAGTGAAATAGAATACATTGTAGAATTAAAAACCTCAGTCCAAGAGAACTAGTAAATGGTAAAATATAGGATAATGTTGTAAAATATAACTTGCTTTAGTAAAATATAATCCAGTAACGTAAAATAGAAGGCAACTTGTCAATAAGCAAGTGCAAAATGTCATAATATCTCAGTAAAATACCTTCATTTGATGTAAAAAAAATTGTGACGTTGTAATTTATTGTATAAAATTGCAAATATATCTCATTTCAAGAATCTGAGAATTTAAATACATCCATTGTAGACATATTATACATATCTTAATTGAAATAGGACTTACTAAAGTATAGTATCTTTTCTTAAAATAGATATTGTTTACGTAAAATACGATAATTGTTGGTAAATTAGTTGTCAAATTGGCATTATTTCTGCATAAATTGTCATAATATCGTTGTAAAATATAAATCAAATACGTAAATTTGTGCTTATATGTGTAAAATAAATCTATATTGTGTATTTTCTATTCTCATTTCGTTTTATATAAAATTCTCATTTCGTATATGCATATAAGAGAGTTTGCAATGTACTGATCACTTTATTATTTTATTACGTAACCACCATGTAATTTTATGAAACTTAATATGTGTAAAATTCAATTGAATAAACACAAAATGTCACCGTATTTAGAGTTTTTTCCCAATCATCGGTAGAGACGATGTTGTAAAATATGACATGTAGATGTAAAATATCTCAATCGATTGTATTTTCATAATAGATAATTCAAAATGCGGTGCTTTATTCAATCAAATCTTTCTGTAATGTTGTGTACTTAAATCAACATATTCCTAAATATAGAATGTTCAATGACGTGTATTACTATTATTTAGCATTAATTTAACCATCCCACATTATAGGAATGTTAGTTGGCACGAAACCACATAGTGGTTTCAATCTCCTCCGTACACTCATCTCACGGCCTAAGATGAAACCTTTCCATAATCATGGAAAGGTGCCACCTCAATTCAAGTGCACCCTATATATATATATAGGGGGCAGGGAGCATGCACCCTAGGGTGTAGGAAACTCCCTGCACCACCCCCATTTTTCGATTATTTTTTTGTTTTTTTTGGATTAAAAGTTGGGGAGAATTACCTAATATGTTAAGGGGAATATGTTTTTCAAGTTTCATGCAAAACAAACATTCCTAACACGTTCATCTAGACATGGTCGATTTCAGCAATTTTGAGACCGTTAAAATTTGGTAGTCTTGATGGAGATGATAGAAGTCTCGAATTAAGTTGAATTTGGAATGACAACATGGTGATACATAGTGATCTAAATCCCTCAAGGTTTCATTTCAAAAAATTAAAAAAAAATAATGAAAAATTAGGCTGAGTGTAGGGAGTTACCTGCACCCGTCGAGGTAGGCTCCTTTTTCCCATATATATATATATATATATATATATGGATTTAATGGGGCTGCCCCCTGGGGGCAGTCAACATGGCTGCCCCGCCCCCTTATTTCGTCATTTTTTTATTTTTTTTCAAAAAATATCGTCATATATATTCATCCCTATATCCCTCCTATATGTCATTCGAATTTCGTTAGAAACAGAGACTCCTACGGCCTCCATCGAGATGGTGTCGATTTAAAAAATTATGTTACCGTTAAAAAATGACTGTCTGGATGGAGGCCGTAGGAGTCTCTGTTTCTGACGAAATTCGAATACATATAGGAGGGATATAGGAATGAATATACATGGAGATATTTTTTATAAAAATTAAAAAAATGCCGAAAATGATGCGGGGGCAGCCATGTTGGGGAAGCCCCATTAACTCCCCCCCCCCCCTTCTATATATATATATATATATATAGGGCTTATCCAATGAGCCCTGTGCCCATTAACGTTTCGATGAGCACCCATTCTGGGCCATACACGTGTATTAGGAATAACTATATTTCTAATTATAGGTTACCACGTATTTAAAAAAATCCTATATTTCCTATTATACAATGTCCTTAAAAATTGAAAGACTGTTTTGGAAAGAAATGATTCAAATAAATGATTCCACGCGGATGATTAAGGATCCAAACGCTATGATAGTAATAAATATAAATCGGTCAAGTAAATACTTGTTGTGAGATCGGTAATATCAAGATAATGATCAGTAATTTACATCCAAATAGTTACATTGTACAGAATTTAGTAAAATGGTCAAGTAAATGTGTGTTGTGAGATCAGTAATAACATAACAAATGATTATTAATATCATTGTGTATGTAATGCGCATTGCATTAACAAATAGTTACTTCTTACTTGAGCAATGCCCATGACTTACTGACCACTACTTTGTTATTACTGATCTCATAGTGGCTATTACTTGAGAATCATACATATAGTACTGAACATGTGATATAAGACATAGATATATACATTACTGAACAAAAACAATAATTTACTTGATAACTGTATATATATATTACTTGAGTATAGTCTCTAAATTACTGAATTCTGTTCAAAGTAATAAAACATATGAAAATTATTGACCATTTGTTATGATTTTACTGACTTCACAACAAGTACTTACTTGCCCATTGTGTATATATTACTGAATTATGCACCATGTAATAAAATGAATGTAAATTACTGACCGTTTTTTAGATATTACTGATCTGGCAACAACCATTTACGTGAGTATTGTCTCTAAATTACTAAATTCTATTCAAAGTAATAATACATATAGAAATTACTGACCATTTGTTATGATTTTACTGACTTCACAACAAGCACTTACTTGACCAGTATGTATATATTACTGAATTCTACACCATATAATAAAATGAATGTAAATTACTGACCGTTGTTTGGATATTACTGATCTCGCAACAACCATTTACTTGATTATTGTATATATATATTACTGACCTGAGTATTTGGATCTCGATTTTCTGCAAGAAATCATCGATTCGAATGTTTTCTTTCCAAAACGTTCTTTCTATTTTTTAGGACACGATATAATTGAAATACCACTTATTGTTAAATCGTTTTGCATATTAATCTCCTTCAAAAACCAACATCCTTCAAAACAGGTAACCACTCAATTGGTAATACACGTGTGTGGCCTACAAATGGTGCTCACCGAAGCACTAATGAGCCCTGTGCGCATTGGATCCTTCCATCAAGGAAGGACAACGACCCATGCATCCATATTCAATCTGTGAGTTGTTATTAAGACATATTATAATTATTATTTAATTAACCAAAAACTTATTTTGGTCATTGTTCATTATCTAAATATAGTATGTAATAACCTAATTTCTCTCCTCATTAATCTCTCTCCTAATCTTTCCAAAAATCTCGCATGCACATGTAAAATATCTCATTAATCTCTCTCATCTTTCCATTCATTTCATAATCTCACATGCACAGAAAACGGGAGGAAGAGGAGGACGTCGACTGTCGCTCGTCTCCATCGTCGAACCTCGTCTCCGTCGTCTTCACATGTCTTGTCATCCTCTTCGCCACCTTCGTCTCTATCTTCATCATCGACATGGTCGGCATGAGGTTCTTCGCCCCCTTCATCTATGTCTTCAACGTCGACATGGAGTGGTTCTCGGTGTTATCTCCGTCCTCGCATGGACAACTACGCGTGGCCGACATGAAGTTCTTCGCCTCTTCATCTCCGTCTTTAACATCGAAATGGAGCGGTTCACGATGTCATTCGCAACGTCATCGACAAGACAGAAGTGTGTGACACAGAATTGTTATGTAAAAATACATTTGTCACTTTGTGTTATATAATATTGATGCGTATCATACTATTCTGATGTGTATTATACATATTTTATATGTATTTTTACATAAGAATTTGATGCGAATGACAAATGTAATTTTTTTATATGTCTTGTATATTTAATGTGTATTACACATCTTGGATGTGCATTAAACATTGTGGATGATATTATACATATATAGTGTGTATTTTATCGATTTAGCGTGAATGTCTACTGCATTTCTACAAAAAAAATAATATAAAATTTATTCTACAAAAAACCATATAATCATTACAAAGAAGCATGCATTAATTGCTAATATGAATTGTATTCTACAAAGAACCATATAAATTTTACAAATAACTTATGAATTTTGAATAAACCACGGATTCTACAGAAAAACTTACAATCATTACAAAAGGAATCACATATTCTACAAAAAATCACGTGAGGATACAAACATCTGCCTCATGTAATATCATCCAGCATAAAATTGGATATTATTTAAATATGGTATTGCAAAAAATCCAAAATTAAATCTGGCTAAATTTAGTATTTTGAAATTTTAATGGTATACACAATTAATGCAATAAAGAATGACCAAAATACCCTTTTGGGCAATAAAATTGAAGGTGTCGTTGGATTTGTATCTGATGGCTCAGATCGCTGGCCTTTCTTACACATGGAAGGACCATGTCCTATTTGAAAGGTCCCATATATATATATATATATATATATATATACACATAGCTGCCCCCTTGGGGAGATAACTTGGCTCCGCCCATTCCATTTTTCTCATATTTTTTTATTTTTTTTTTGAAAATGCTTCAGTGAAAATTCATCGCTATATCCATATATTGTATCATTCAAGTTTCGTTTGAAACAGAGACACCTACATCCTCCATCTAGTCAGTCATATTTTAATGGACACGAAATAGTTGAAATCGATCCCGTCTGGATGGAGGTCGTATGAGCATCTGTTTCACATGAAATTTGAATGACATAATACATAGATATAGTTATTAAAATCCATATAAGTATTTTTAGAAAAAATAAAAAAATATTGGAAAAATGAGGGTGGGGGAACTAAATTAGCTCCCATGAAAGGCAGCCCCATTTTACCCTAATTGTTGGGGCAAACGATACCATGAATAAAAATGATCATTCATAAAATAAAGCATAACAAAAGTTTTACATGAGAAACATTGTTCTGATTTGTCATTCAAAAGGGATTGGCGGCGCAGCTTGTTGCCCGTCTCCCATCAATTTCTATGTAACTTCCACTTTGCCTATTGATTTGTGTCTCCCTATACTAAATGGATTATTTTGAAATAAACAATAAATCGACAACAAAAATGATATTTAATAAAACTAAACCTAAACTACCGGATCATGCTTGTAGATGAAGTATGCAACTAAACCTGAATTCAAAGATGGTTGAGGTCAGTAATTAATAAACTACAGATTGAATATTAAGCTCTTAATTTTGCAACATGCTTATGTATCATGCGGTCTATTGGGAGATGTGTAATGAACGGTATATCCATGCTAATATCTGCGTGGTGAGAAATCTAAATTAAGGTATGCTCACCATTGCATCTAACATATTAGTATTGTTGGGTAATCTATAGTATCTGACTTACAGAACAATGAATCGCAACTTTACTTGTTTGAGGTTGAAGTTAATTTATTTGTTGGGCAATACCTGGAATCATGCTCAACATTGAACTTACGGCATGATTTGTGTTGTCTTCCTTTGTTTTTCTTAACTCGTTTTGAGATCTTTATATGTTTCCAGAGCCCATAGATCTTCATCTTCTTCCACTTCCCTTGGTTTTTTGCAGTCTTCCATTTCCTGACATTGTCGTGTTGGGTGTTATCGGCTTTGTTAACAATGCCAATGCATCATGTATTTGAATTCTTCGTCTTTACGTTCATCTTTTGAATATAAGAACAAAGGCTAATAAGCTTATCCTTAGCAAAAGTGAAAATCTCGTCATTCTGATCAACCGATGTTGTAATTATATCGGAGCAAATTTGGTTTAGCTAACCAACCCTCTTGATGCGGTTTCTATCCGTAAATAAGATATCTTCTAGACATCTTTATATTTTGCGCCCATCTTTTAAGGATATAATCAGTGCTTAAAACCTCCTAAGTTATTAAAATATGCATGCATGGGAATATATGGAACAACATGTTTTCACAATCACATGAGAGGATGTTGGTGTGACTTGATAATGTGACAATTATTCCATCGTAAACACTTCCAATGGAAGAAACTGTGTATTGTGTAAAATGTAGAGCCTTTTTAGAAATACCGATATTCGATTCCAAAGAGTTGTGTAATTCGTTCTGAGATAAATAGAATATGTGTTTTTGTAAACACAAACATCTGCTCTTCCATCTTCCTTTTAGACATTATCTTTGGAATCTCAGTATCGGTGTTGTTGATGTCATTCTCTCTTTCTCTCAAGTGTTGCCCATCCATTTGGAACCTACATATAAATTCCAATAAAGGATTTGATTTGTCATGTAACTTTGGAGAAATGAAATCTTGCTTTCTCTTCTTTGAATGCTTCACATACTAGCGAAAAAGTAACCCTTCAAGTATAAAATAACCCATATGTGTCTAGTACTATACTTCTCATACAACCACTTGTTGTCTGAAAGCATTGTTAGTTCATGCATGAGCATGCTTATTTTGATGATATCAAAACTTGTGCTGATAGACAAAATTTGTGCAGTTAGCTTGAAACTAGGTTAGAAGCAGGAAAGCTATTGACCCATGAAGAATCTCAATATGAGGAGCTCAAGCTTAAGTGAAGAAGAAGCTAAGAGCCTAAAAATCTCAAAGGAGTTCGACACTACGGAACTCTAGCACAAGCTCAAGAAGAAGGCAGAATCTTTTCTTTTATTGACTCCTGCATTTTGAAATTATATTGGATTCTAAAAGATCTCAAGCATCATGCATCTTGCATATCAAGACCTTTGACTTTGACCTGCACTTTTAGGTCATGTCAAGCGGATCGATCAACCTTCCTATACATATCAATTAACCCTAATTGACTAGCATCTTTGCTTGATCAATCATTTCATGATTGGTCAGTATGTCGTGACTGATCGATCAACCTTTGCTGATGATCGATCACAGTTGATTGATCAATCCTTGTTTTATGATCGATCAACTTTGAATTTTAATTTGAATTTTAACGGCTATATTATAATCGGTCAATTTTGATCATTGATCGATCAACCTCTGATTCTGACCTATCTAAATCTATATAATCTATCATTTGATTCTGATCGATCATATAAATATCATGATCGATCATTTTCAATTTCAGGAAGAATTTTATTGAAGAGGATTTCATTCCCAAATTGTTCACAATGGCTATTGTTTCAAAGCCAATGGCTATGAGGATTCTAGACTTATAAATATGACCTCATACTTCACTTGTTCATCACACAACAAAGAACAACAAGTCTCCTTTCTGTACTTTTCACTCCATTCTCTAAGAGAAATTTCTACAATCTATTTACTCTAATCTGTGTTTCGCAGATATAGCTTGGTGTTTTGTGATTCATCTTACATTCCCACTCCTCAATCTGTAACATCGATTTAATTGCCTCATAATATTCATTGCATATTTATCTTTGGTAGTGAGGTTGTTAGGTTGTTACTTAACTATAATATGGTTATATGTTGTCCACGTAAATAAGTTGTTGTAATACAATTGGGTTGCCCAAGTAAGCAATTCGGGTTAGTGGAAGACTTGTGTAGATCTAGCTGAAAGCCCAAGTCAGCAGACCTAGATCATGGCTTTTACCCGAGAGAGTTTTCACGTTAAATACTTATGCACTTGTGGTTGATTGGTTATATTGTGTTTGAAAGTGCAACGTAATGTTGTGTTTGTTATTAGAATATCATGGTTACAACAATCCATGTCATATAGTTCGATCCACTGCACCTCATTAGTAGGTCCATGAACAAACATTTGATATTAGAGCCTCGTTCGTGCAGAAAAAGTAACGCTCCGACACACATATGGCCAACACATCAAGATCACACACTGAAGGAAGCTCGATGACTCGTCCACCTTTCAACGCACACTATGACACACGTCAGACAAGTATATCAAAATATTTAATTATTATTTATGTGTGGTGAACCATATCAAAGCTGTCCAAGTCCACTAGCCATTGGTGAAAGTCTTCAATGGTGTAGGATATGAGTTAAGGCTCTCAGGGTACTATCCATCTTATCACAACATACTCGAATAAAAAAGCATCTGAGGATCTCTATTTATATCAGGAATAGGAAACTAATCCGTCCTTCTCCTCCTTTAATAACATCCTAGGAGTCCCTTCATAATGCTAAACTTTGTAAAATCAATTAGTCCGACCAAACACCAACAACGTCTAAACATTAATTCCATGTATAAAAGATAACCTTAGGTACCAACCATGCTACTTGGAATCAAACTCTGTGGAGTAAACTCTGGAATGCAACATTGGACACAAAGTACAACATGATTCCATAGGTGAGGATGACAAAGTGTACAAGTTGAAGAAAATCATTTATGGTCTCAAATAATTTTCTAGCATTTAGAACATCTTATTTAATGAAATCATAAATAGTTATGATTTTATGTGGAATCTTGATGAACCATGTTTATATAAGAAGCTTAGTAGGAGTGACATTGTATTCATCATGCATGATGTAGATGACACCCTAATCCTTAAGAATGATATAAAGATGATGACTAGTGTTATAAGATAAAAGATATCAAAGGATGTCTCTTATATTTTTGATCTAAAGCCATTTAGAGATAGAAAAAAGAGGATAATGGAACTATCACATCAAGAATATATCTGGGAAGAATTCAACTTGATTATTCCAGGAAATTTTTAATTCCCAAAAGATGTGGAATCAACCTATCTAAAATGATGGCACCTCAAAGTGTTGAGGATGAAAAGGCTATGGTTGTGTCTCCTTACACATTAGCTATAGGAAGCTTGATGCATGCCAAGATGTATGAAAGAACAGATATTATACATTCATTAAGAGTGCCAAACCATTATCAATCCTACTATGGAGATAAAAAAATTTGATTGAAGTAATAAACATCTTCAAAGACTTAAGATTATAGAAATTATATTATCCAAGTAATATCTTCCGATATCTAAGAAAGACTCAAGACTATGTCTTAGTCTATCGGATAGTAATCTCCAACCCTAAGGGTATTCTAACTTAGAACTTCCAATCTGATTAGGATTATGAAATTTCCATCGTAATTATTTTTCTGGGTAAACTGTAATGCTATGAGCTTCAAGTAACAACATGCAAGATAATTTGACTGTTTCAATAAAGTCGAGTATTGTTTGCATCAGATGTAGCAACAACATTAAATATGACAACTGATTTCATGAGATCTACAAAGTTTGTAACAGAACTTAGTATGGTATTTATGGACAGAGTGACCAAACAACTAAGAAATATATTTAATCAAACATACAAATATTTAGCATGTTAATGTCATATTAAGAGTAACCGAAGAATGACTTTATGGGCTAGTGGGAGATTGTTGGACATGATAGACCATGTCGAGCTACTATGCAATAAGTTGTCGAAATTCATTATGCAATAAATGTTATTATAATCTATTATGTAATAAACCTTGTTGTGATCACTCCATTATCTAAAATAAAGCATATTTATGTTTGCATTAATAAGGTCCTCTCCTAAAAACATGGTTGTGTATCATGATCATCTTGATAACATACGGTTGTTGATCTAAAGAGTTAGATCATGAAGGCTAGTGCAATCTAAAGAGTTAGGTCAAGGACACAAATGGTATCTTCAAGTGATATTCAAGAAGGGTCTCCAGATGGAGAAAATATGGTAATCTTCTCTAAAGATTTATATATGAGTAGCACTCTTTTACATGTGTCCTCTACATAGGAATGGAGACTCAGAAATATCAGATGAGTCAAGATAAATAGTTAACTTGTAAAGATTGAGATACTAACGACATGTATAATATACCGTCATGAATATGAACACATCCTTTTACCAGAGACGGATCCGTTGTACATTTGGTAGACTAGTAGGTTGATGGCCTGACAAGGTCTTATATACCAACGAACTTGTGTGCATACAAAGAAATATGAGATATACGATCTCTCAAAGAAACCATGCAGATGCATACTTATTGAGCCAAAGATATGAGATCACTCATGAGACATTAGGATCAAGGCGAATTCCACATGCGGCCATCATAGTTTGGAAACAGGAAAAGAATTCAAGAGTACTGATATATGCTTTTAGAAAGTATATGATCGATTGAGAAACGTATTGATAAACCATTGAAGGATATAGATTTAAACTTTAGATTTATTCAAGGTCTTCCAGTATGTAAGATGTATGGATATTGGGAATACTCAAGGGTGATGCAATCTTAAATGGCTGTATACCATAATGTTTCCTTTCCAAGGAAGTGATAAAACATGAATGGCTTTTTCATGTCATTCCTTCACAATTGCCAAAGTATCGTATCGACATGGTGTCGATTTGATATCCGATATCGATATTTAAACCATTGGTTGTAAGCATGTAAGAAGGACTATCATTGAAGCAACATGAGAAAAGGATGTCCTCACCCACAGTGAACCCGAGTGTCTTCTTCCCTCTCGTAATGGTATTTCCCTTGAGATGTCCTCACCCCCGGGATCTATGGCCATGGGTTGTGATCAGAACAACAGGGTTGTCCTCCTCTATCCAGCCATGTCATGACTCCCTACCCCACAGCCGCACGGAAGAGGATCCTTTGTTGTAGAGAAGATTACAACAAAGGTGGTGTAATCCTCCCCAACAATTTTTGATGATTTTGACTCTAAAATCCAACCTTATAGATTGAATCTTAGATTAACACTCTTCATATCCTCCAAATTTTGCTCAAATCTGAGCTTATTTACTATTTTATCTTAATGGTCAAACACTCGGTCAAGATTGAAGAAACTTAAATTCCATTTAAAAAGGATCTAGAGTGTAAAGTATTACTATAAAATAGCAAATAAGCTCGGACTTGAGCGAAAATTGGAGGATATGGAGAGCATTAATCTAAGATTCAATCAATAAGGTTAGATTTTGGAATCAAAATCATCAAAAATTATTAGGAAGGATTACTTACCTCTGATATAATTCTCTCTACAACAGAGGATCCTCTTCCACACCCGCACATGCGTGATCGAAAATCCATCCTTCTCCTTACGCATTTGATCTCTTTCCACAACTGTTATAGACATCTTGTCTTCGATCATCTCTAATCGACTCCTCACAAACGATCCACATCACCTACCTCCCATGAGACTGTATGGATTATTTCAAAATTCTAGATGATGTTTTCTATAATATGATATCTGGCATACCGTTGATAATTGCTATTAGAAAATAGGAAGCGAAATAGTATCAGAGATAAAAGAACAAAAACATTATGAACATCGGGATTTTACGTGTAACCCTGCTCCCTAAGGAGCGGGATGAAACCACAGGAGAATGTCATAAAGGACTGATATTTATTGCTTTTCTCATCTGAATATAATGGGTGTGGGGGTTTATATATAGCCCCCACTAAGTCTCAACATCTTCAAACTAGTAGATGTGAGATTAAAGACTTGGATGTGGTAAATGGATCCTGGAGAGATCCATTGACCCATCTACAATATAAGTGGCGCACAACCAAATACTCCAACACTCCCCCTCAAGCTGGAGCATGCAATGCTCAGCTTGGATAAACACAAAGAAATCTCACTCATGCTACATAACACTACAGACAATATTAACTCAACGTGCAAAATTGTCGGTTGTTGTCAAGAACATTGCTTCTCATGCCGTGCAGGTGAGGAGGACGAACGGGCTGGAGTGTGACTCAACTGAATCTCCTCATCGGAGAGCATGTGCTATGTACTGCACCTGTCAGAGTCACTGCAACTGAAGAATGAGTCTCTACACGGAGAACTATGGCCCGCTACAACAATGTGGACAACTGCTCCATCTCTGAAAGGACCGAAAAGAGCATCGCTAATTATCCATACGTAGATCTCTGAAGATCGGTCTCTCTCATGGGGACCTCGAAGTGGATTCTCTCTCATATGCACCTTGGAAGGATCTTGTACTGAAGTTAACGATCGCTTGAGAATGGAGTCTGAAGAAGTCTCCTCGTCGGAAATTGGGTCTCTCCCATCTGGCACAGAGAATGGTACTCTACTCTGGAGTCCCCATGAACCACATGAAAACCCTAGCCAACATGGTACGGGGAATGGTCATCTATTCTAGAGTCCCTATGGCTCATATGAAAACTCTGGTTGAAAATAAGTATGATGGGGATCATGATAAAAGATGGCAAACATGTGCACATCTGAAACACTGCGTACATGTGCGTGTCTAAAACTGAAGAATCGGAACAAAGCTAGCGTTGAGTCTGAACATTTGTAGAGTCTGAAAAATCTTTCTGGTCTGGAATCTGACTTTTGAATTTGGAACATACATGTGACTCTACACAATACTCCCCCTTTCTCCTAGACTGATCGGAAAACAATGGCGTCGACCAAGTTGGAAGAAGACAAGAACTCGGGGAAACAAAATATAAGCCGATAATCATCATTTTTCAGCTTTTTAAATATTCATTTTTTCTCAAAACATTTTTAAAATCTTTTTTCTTGGTTATTTCATTTCCTCTTTTTTTAGCAGCCGACACGTTTTTTTTTTCAAATAAGCCATTCATCATTTTTTTACGTTTTTCCTCTTTATTTTTTTTACATTTTTTTAACTTGCGTATGACTTTTTTTTGTCCGTGTCTTTTCAAAAAACAATTTTTCCTTTTTTCCGGCCCACTTGAGCTAAGTAGTCTGGTCCCTTTTTTAATGTCTTAGGCCCCTCGCATCAGTTTTTTTCATGCGGCATGCTACCCCTATTTAGGGTTCACGTCTGGAAACCCCTTTTCTCATAGGTTGCCGCCCCTACTAGGGCATGCTCTGCTTTGTGCCGCCCCCTACTGGAGCATCAGTGGAATCCCGCTTGGAGAAACGACATCGTTGGGGCTCGCCGTCGATGGACGAGAGGGTCCCCCATGGGGCCTCTGATATGGGATCTGTTGATTGGGGATGCCACCTGCTCGAAGGGAGAGGGATTCGCGGTCTGCATCGTTGGATGGGATGGTGCATGAGGTGTTGTTGCCGCTGTTGGATCATGCGCGAGTGCGCGTTATTGTGCCTCATCGCATGCCTGCACCGCCTGGAGGAGCTTCTAGACTGGACTCGTCGCATGAAGGAGATGGTGGCATAGGTGGAGCACCATCGCCAGCAGCCGCAAGAGGAGGTGCGGCTCCAGCCTGAAGGGATTAGCGCGAGGTAGATGCGTGTATGGAGGAGAAGGGCTACGTAAGGAGCAGATCGAGAAATAGCCTAACATGTGAGATCTTCGCCAGGAGCACGAAGCAGCTGGAAACGTGGCGATCTTCGGATAGAGTCCTAGAGGCACGGATCGAGAGAACGGGATCGAGAACTGCCAGTCTAGGGTTTCAGAAAACCCAAAAAAAAAGAAATCTCTCCAACTTGATGATTCACGGAACATGGACTTGAATGGACAATAGATCTTCAAACTGGTCTCCAAAAACATAATTAGGGTTTCAATAGAAACCCTAGAATCAAATCTCGAACACTAAACTAAAGAGCATAAAGAAAATCCTCGAAAATCGACCCACTCTGATATCATGTTAGAAAATAGAAATGCAGAAACGTATCAGAGAATAAAATAATAAGAATATGGAAGAACAAGATTTAGCTTGGAATCCTACTCCCTAAGGAGCGGGATGAAACCACGGGAGAACGCCACAAAGGGCTGATAATATATTGCTTTTCTCATCTGAATACAATGAGTGTGGGTGTAACACCCATACCCCCAAACATAGTGTCACATCTAAAACTCACGAATTGTGGGTGTGGCTTATAAGTGGTGGGGATTACTACTTGACAACTTAGGCTTAAGCATTTTGGGTGGTTGCCAATGGATCTATTCGGACCCGAACCCAACAAGTTGTCAGGGCCAGTTTTCCTCGATAATGGACCGGGGACCTAAGCTCGGGACGTTACAAATGGTATCAGGGCCAAATTTCCCTCTGATAGTGGAAAGGGATACCCGAGAGGTGGAGCCGCCCCTACAAAGAGATAGGAGGAAATGGCTACCCGGAGCGTGCAGCTGCCACTGTCACTGGGAATAAGTGATGGGTCATGTCACAACGAGGACGTTGCGAATATAAGTGGGGAGGCTGTAACACCCATCCCCCCAAACATAGTGCCACATGTAAAACTCACGAATTGTGGGTGTGGTTTATAAGTGGTGGGAATTACTACTTGACAACTTGGGCTTAAGCATTTTGGGTGGTTGTCAACAGTCCATCTGGGCCCGAATCCAACAAGTTGTTAGGGTCAGTTTTCCTCGATAACGAACCGGAGACCTAAGCCTGGGACGTTACAGTGGGGGTCTATATATAGCCTCCACTGAGTCTCCACATCTCCAAACTAATAGAAGTAGGACTAAAGACTTGGATGTGCCATCTACAATATAAGTAGCGCACAACAAAATACACCAACAATCGCTGTCGAAAAAAAATAAGCAAGGAGATTATGTATGAAAAAAATATGAACCGCGCACGCTTTCGTTTATGTGATAAGTTGGACTTTTGTGCATAGATTTATTGGGTCGTTGTGTATTGAGCACTCGCGATCCACCAGGTGGGTCCGATCCAATTGAGTGTGGATCGATTGACATGGTCCAGCCGTCTAGTCCTTGTCAACGTCCGCGTAATTGGCCTGCAAGTCGCGCTCGTGTGATACAAGATAGACGGCAGAGATGGAGCCGTGTTGAACTCCAGCCATCTATTTCCTCTCATCTGCACCATTCGTTGTAATTAGCAGCCCCACGGGGACCAGTACTTCAATCCTTGTTGCGGTGATGGCAATAAAGTTGTCCCATATGATACGTTGCCTCCACCGCGTTCCATTTCACCGTTTTTGTCTCATCTCTCCCACCATCCTCGTTTCCTATTTCTTTCATAATCTGGCGACATTGATATGAAGAATGTGATGGGAAATAATGCAATTTCTGTTACTGTCGTAATGGTACTAGAGGTACTAATTGCGACCATTAAGGGCCCGCCCATTGATGTGAATGATGCAAATGCGACTAAACATATGGCCTGCTATGATATAATTCGCCATACCATATATACCATGAAAGCCGCGTTCAATCAAGAACCCCACACGATAATGAGGTTATTTGGCATTACAAAGGCAAGGAACATATGTATTATTGAAATACATATATTATGAATATCTATAAAATACATATATGTATTATTGAATTATACATATGATGAATATCTAATTTTGATAATTCTTAAAATAATTTTATTCACAAAGTTGGATTAATAAAATAACTACCAAAAATTAGAATATAGAGGACAGTTGAGGGATGCAAACCGACATATATTTATATAAATATATATGTTACCATATTAGTATCCATTTTAAAATCCGGATACTAATACAAAACATATGTATTACGGAATTGAAAACTGCAAATCACATCCTTAGATATGGATACTGGTATGGAAACAAATAATCATGATTCGGATATCGATATTTAAGAAATTGATACGGATTATCCTGCGGATAAAAAATATCTTCTAACCCTTGCATTCAATAGGATTGTTATTGTAATTGATTAAAAATTAATAAGCTATTGTAACAATAAAATAATGTATTATACTAAATTTAATAACTTGTATAATTAGTGATTAACTAATATAAAGAACTATATTTTTCTTCAGACTTTTGAAAATAACTCCAGATGCAATATATTGCCATGATTCTTATAATATATTTGGAGATACACACATTTGCTAATGTAAGTATATACAATATACACATCTAGATTCAGCAATACGGATATCCGTATGTGTATCTACTAAAAACCATATAACCGTATTTGTATCTATATACTAAAAAAATCAAAACAATATATGTATCCTTAATTCGTAACAAAATAAAAACCAATATCAATAGCATCCGTATCTGCAAAAATAAAAAAATTATATTCAAATCCGCTTAAAATACCAGAACAAGGATACAAATATATTTGCATCCGAGTGAATCCCTAGGATAATTACATTTGTAAGATACCAAAACAAGGATGTAAATTGTCGGGTTATGGATAAGGTTGTACATGATACCAAACTAAAAGGTGCAATCCCATGCAGATATATATGTATCAATTGACTATCTTATTTGTATTTATGCAGATACATATATGTTATTCTAATTTGGGTGAATATGATCCGAATAAGAATTTTTTTATTTTTTCGCAACTCTAAGTATAGATACAGTTGCTTTTTTTAGGGTAGATACGAATACTTTTTACGGATATGGATATCCATATTACCAATATATATGTTTATTGTATAGACATATATTAGTATGTATTGACATATAAAATATGTTACATGATTACCCATAGTATTTTGCACCTTGGAATCATTATTTTCAAGTAAACAAAGAAAATATATTTTTATGCTATATAATTACATGTTCTACAAGTTGTTTAATGTAGGAATTACTGTTTTTTAATTTTTCATTGTAATGCAGTTTTTCTAATTTTTATTACTCGGGCATTACTTTCCATTTTACTAAACTACTTCTCTTGTTTTAAGTACTAGGATGCATTTATTATCATTAAGACAATGTGCATCTATTTTTTTATTATTTGTATTTGAATTAAGATTACGTGTTTCTAAATTCATATTTAAGGATATTTTTTAATTTTTTATATTGTAAGATATCCATTTTATATGAATATCTGTCCTAGATCTATATCCGTCCAGTTGTATACCCGCTTACTATATCTTTATTAATTTAATTTAATACAAATGTAGATAGAGATCTTGACAGAGAAAATATCTTACCATATCATTGAAATGGCTATGATACGTACGAACTAAGTACAAAAAATAACAGAATTGTTTTATACATTAACTTATTTATTTATTGAATTGATTATCATTATAAAATATACTAAATATGTTTATTTCAATAGAATTTATATCACATGTGATGAGGAAGGCTAGAAACCTGTATAACATAGAGTTACAAATTTTACTACTATATATTAAAAATGAATAATAAACATAGATACGAATATCTAAGGTTGAGAAATTGGCACCGTTTTCTATATCTGATTTAGATATAGATATAAATTTTAATATTTATGTATAAAAATGATTAAGTAGGAAATTGGATACAGTATATCTACATCTGTTGGTATCCCTACATACAAAGCATTATATAATATTGCTTATTTAGAAATATTAAATCTAACAATATTAATAAACATCACATTAATGGAAGTGTATTTTTTAAAATGAAGAATTTTGCAAGGATATCTTAGTAAATTATAATGACAAACATGTTAGAATCATTTATCTTTTATTATGCAAGTAAAAACAATTCAACAAACATTAAGAACTAAATTGACAGATAATGACAATAAATTAGACAAATGATGTCTCAACAATTAGCATCCCAAAGAGAAATTTCTGGCTTCATCCCTGACTGCAAAAGACATTTGCGTTGATTGGTAGGTAACCATCGAGTAAATTGATCATCCCAAACCGAGTAATCATAGTTAATACGTATCTTCCAGGGGTGGTAAACCACCGTTGATAATAGGTTTCTAGGTGACTATGATAACTGTCGAGAATAGTGATAATCTTTACTCGCTAGTCATATGACTGCCGATGATATGGACGAAGCCAAGATTTTCATTAAAGGGGGCAAACAGAATAAGAAAAATACATCCTTTAATTATGTACATAGATACCACAAATCATGCCATTTCTAAAAATAATAACATAAAATACTTAACAAAATTAGCAATTGCATTCATATTTTATATACATTGATATTAATATTCAAATTTTTCTAAAAATACAAACATAATTACTTAATAACAAAGCTATCAATTAGATTTTTAAATCATTTTTTCAAAAACTAACCTGATTGACATAACAACATATAAACATGTTTGTGTATGCACCGTCGTTAATGATATAGCAAAAAATATGACATTTGATACTAATTTCAAGTGTAAAAATTAATCTCGCAATGAATAATGTTGTCAATATATATTTAATAACGGACGATATAGTGATTGATTTAAAAAAATATTACTATACACCCATTCTATTGTAATATGCATTTTCTTATTTTGCAAAACTTATGATGTTTTAATAATTATATAATTAAAGAATATTATATATCACTACAAAAAATGAGTTTATGGTGACTTTTTTAAATCCCTCACTACGATGTCCGTTGATAATTTTATAATGACGATATAATTCATTGTGGAATTGTTTTTTTGTACTTGAAGTAAGCGATAAATGCCATATCTGACGTTATATAGTTAAGAACAATCTATATAGCAATGCTTCTCCATTGCTATTTTCCAAAATTTTAACTAATAATTAATAAATTGTAAACCAAAATTTTAGAGACGATGAGTTAAGATTAAGAACTATAACAATGAATAGTCGTTGCTACATGTACAATTTCTAATCATATATCAACATATATAGAGTTCACGGCTAATTTCAACTATAAATTTTTTTATAACAAATAATATCAACACTATATATTTAACAATGAATGATATTGTGACAGATAAAAAATGTCACTGTGGATTTGTTTTGGTGTAGTGTATTAGTCTAACTAAAGTCATTAATGGATTGGATGACATTAAAATTTCATGCATTTTAAGAAAATACATATTCTTATTTTGTTGAGAATGTAACAAAATAAATAGAAAATAAAAAATGATTTTTTTGTGAGAAGATAAATAGAAAATAAAATAATTAAAAAATATTTGTATCCCTTTAGTTAATTTAACAGTGGTGCCTATAATTACTCTACGTCCATGCGTAAATAGGAAATTTTGGATGAGCATTTCAATTAGGGGAAGGTTGTTCCTAAATTATAGGAGCTCTCCAACGATGGGGGCCTGCCTCCCTCCTGTCCCCCCTCCCTCCGTCACTGGCCGATGAACAGTTGTTACTGCTATTGATGATGCTGATGCAGATGGTAATGCTGATGTTGATGTTGTTGCTGCTCCCCCTCCTCCTCCTCCTCATCGTCATTTTCATCATCATCATTTTTCTCATCCTCCTCCCCATCCTCACTCAAGCGATAATACTAAGTCCATGCCATTAGACAACTAAAAAAGCAATCATAAATTTAATATGCATATCATTGAATGATATCATAATGTGAACTTGATATCAGACCTTTAATATCAAAATGCATAAAGCATTAGAGTTTCAACAAGATCAATGCTAAGTGAACGATAAATTACATGATAAACATAAACTTAAGAACCAAGTTCATAATCAGTACATGATTAATTAGTACAATATTCATTGTTCTTATATATACAACACCCAACACTTTCTACTCCATAGTTTTGGTAGCTACGAAGGAGGCGCATCCTCATCGGGTGGAGGAGTAGGGTCACGTGGATCAAAGAGTGGATGAACATTTACTTGTCCTGGCAGTTGTTCCACCAACCTAGACATTGCAGCATCACTTGCAAGTTTTGTTGCACCATCTCCCTCAATTGATTTTCTCTCTCGTTTGCCCTACATATCCTTATCAAGTTGGCCACTTTTTCCTTCAACTGATCGAACTCGTAATGTGATGGACCGCTACTACAGGTTCCAAACCAAGTTGACTTGGTGGAAGAAGCACAACCAAGAAGAACACATCCTGAATGCCGGGAAGATGGTGGAAATACTGGTCGAAAAGCATCCTCACCCAATTGGTCCGGAGTTCCTTGATTAGAAGATGCTTGGCTCTCGATGAAGTCTACCATGCGACCCTGCAAAACAAGGTGAATATTCAGCAAAGTCATTTCATGTGGTACTTTTTCATATACTAATTAAGAACTACTTACATGTGCCTCTGCATAGCTCTCATGAATAAATGTCTTGTTCACATCCTTATCTATCTTCTGCCTCATAATCTCAAATAGTCCCACTCTATCGAGCGAATACCCTTGCACGACTTATATTAAGCACTAAACAATCACTATCAGCAATCCACTAATTAATATATGCATATAAAAATTACACAAACTTACATGTTTGTGTTTGTGTTGATCTTAACTTGTCCTTCCCATTCTGTGTGTAGGATCGAGAATTTTAATCTGGTTGGTTATATTGGTCTCAGATACATGCTGTAAAGAAAGCAAATATAGAAATAGGTTGGAATCACGTAATTACTATTGAAAGACTTCATTTACCTTGAACTCCTCGCTCCCTCAGAGTGTAAGAGTTGCCTCCCACTTTACCAGATGGCAATCTTGAGGTGGGCTTACCCTCGATTCCTCCACATTGTCAAACCGATAAAAATTCTATATATGTGAAGAACCGATCAGTATATATCAAGCAAGGAAGAAGGCGCTTTCCATGTAAGTAAATATTACTACCCTGTGACCCTTGGCACAGATGTCCCGATGTATTTTAGCTACACATTGTAGAATCCCCTCATCGATGGTGAGATCATCACCCCAATCAAAAACTTGTTGCATGGGGATAAATTCAATTCATTATCTTATTTTTAATTGAACTCTTGTATACACATACCTTCATATCTGAGATAATGACAGCTTTCAATGTTGCCGGGACTTTCCTAAAATTCATCAGCATAATTGGGATATGCATCCTGCAATCCTCAATCTGTTAGAAAAGGGTTCGCCATAATCTCCCAATGCTTCTCCCCTTGGCATCACCTCAACCCACAATCTCTCGTCGGGCTTTAGCCTGGTCAACGGTCGGCACTGTACATGACCCCTCTTATTGTGCTGAACTGGCATAATACGAAATAAAATTTGATAATTTTTAGCATGGGGGAAACAACCATTTAATAAAGAATAAGGTTTAAATCTATTATTATTTTTTCCTGAGGGAAGAACTGTATCTTGAGGAGGTTGGGAACCCCAATCTCCATCTACCTCATCCTGGATATCAACCTGAGGGGGAATGGAGTCATCTCCTAAAGGAACAATGTCCTTGTGCTCATCAACCGATCGATCATCATCGAGATGGTTATGTCTCGAGAAACATTTCCGAACCATCGATAATTATAGAGGGCACATTAAATGATTGCAATTACAGATAATACATCTAAAGCAATTTAACTAGGAATCGGTAGTGCAAACAATCAATGATATTAAAGGAAAATGTAATAAATTAGCAAATATTTTTACCCTTTTCGTGATATCCATGTGTTCTTGATAGGCCTCATCCTCCTCACCATCTTTACTTTCATTAACCTGGTCGCATCCTCGAGGAGTCGCCTTAATAGGAATTATCCAACCAAATTTACATTGTCTGTGACATAGAAGACCTGATCGACTTGACATGCTAGCACAAATGATTCTATTGTACCAAGAATGGTCCTATTCTTATTGAGACTGATGTGTCCCTGGAGTGGATCTAACTTGAATCCAGAATATTTAAGTATATTGAATCATCGACACTTGAATAATATCACGAGTCGGTCATGTTGAAAGCCTATCTCAACAATCTCAGTGATCTGTCCATAATAGTTGTCGTAGTCGGATGCTAGACCACATTTCACTATCACACCCGACAGGGCATTTACCTTCTTGTTGTTATTATCTATCTAAGGCTTGAATGTGTATCCATTTATCGTATACCCACTATGCCAGTGACTATAGCTGAAGGGACTCTTCACCAATATGTTGAAATCTACGGTCCAACGAGTATCATTTTCCAATTTTCAGTCGTTCAGCCCTTCTTGCAATCCATTCAATGAAAACGATCGCATTTGCTATCCTTAGGCCATTGAATGACTTCTTCCATTCATCATAGAATGGAATGACCTCATGCACCTATTTCAAAACATACAATTGTGCCATGTATCTATCTTCTTCGTGCACTGGCAGGAGGACAGTCTTATTAATTGTTTATGCCTTGAATTTCAAAAATGGAGAGGATATCATCATCGAATTCATTGTAAGGGACATCATTTCATTCAAGGTTTCTAAAAAAGATCTAGCACCACATTTTCCTTTAAAAAATGATAATATCCATGCCTGTTTATGAGGATCCATATTACAGGGTTCCTCGGGCATGCCAAAGCCACCATTCTCCCTAGGATTCAAATGTAGTTGTTGACGAATGCCAAGTTGTTGGAGATCTAATGGTGATTTGATGGATTCCTTCGGAGAGTCTATGAGATTGAACATATCCAACACATTGTCCATGATGTTCTTTTCAATGTGCATTACATCAAGATTGTGGTGTATTCTAACGTGCCTCCAAAAGGATAAGTTCATTAAAAATACGCTCTTTTTAGCACTACAAAAAAATGCAGGATCAACGATCACGTATAGGCTCGCCCAGTGCCCGCTCAGTAATCGCAATATGCTCACCCAGGGGGTGGGCGAGCACATGTGCTCGCTTGTCTTGTGCACTCAACTGTCCTAGATGCAAACCGTTCTGTGCTAGCACGCGTGCACTCCTAGTGGTTGTCGGTAAGTTGGGTAAGCACAATGTGCTCGCCCACATTCACACCCATTTCCCATGTTTCCCAAACTTGGGAACATGTGATGGAGCACATGAGCTTACAGTGGGCGAGCATATGTGCTTGCCTGAACCGGAACTTGGAAAAAAATACATGGTCATTCGAGTTTTGAAGCTCCGTCGAACCTATATATACATGTTCTAAACCACTGCAAGTGTTTAAAAGAATCATCGAAGATCATGGATATCAAGTGATTGATAGACCTTGTAATTATTAATCTTTTGTATATAAGCAGATAAATAAGGAACAACCAATGATGAATCAGTGAGTTATCATGTTTTTATACCTTTTTACATAGCAAAAATCATGTGTCATTGGTTGCATTAATATTAGTTTACACATAATTTTCATTTCATAATTTTCATGTTCACTACACTACATTGAAATTCATATAAAGTTTACATATTTTCATTGCAAAAGAAATTACAAAATATATAATTCCATTCTTATTCTTGAACATGGGCTCCAAGCCAATGTTGAAGTATCTAACAATTTTCTTTTCTTATTTTTCCAAGTTTGTTTTAGAAGAGATCAAAGAGGCTCTCCAATCCTCTCCTTTTTACCAGAGAGAGAGAGAGAACACTACATGATAAAATAACTGATATCAGCTGACGTCAACATTTAAACAATAGGGCACTAACGTCAGCGATGACATCAGCCCCAATCTCTTTCCTCTCTTCTCTGCTACGCATGGTGCCACACGCCCCTTCTCCTCATCTTCACGCACAACCGCCTACAGTGTCTCCTCTCCTTCCTCCTCCAACCGCCACGGCAGTTAGCCTCCAGCCCAATGCTAACGACCGACGCATCATCTCCTCTCCCTCGATCTCTATAAGAGGGAGGTAGAGGACCCGTCTCAGGAGCCCCATCGATATCCCCTCCATCGTCGCCTTCCACAACACCACCACACCTCCTGCCTCGCCTCGCCATCTTGAGCTAACACGACCTCCCAACCTCTGTCGCATGCTCGAAGAACGAAGAAGGATAAAGGAAGGGGTCTAGGGACCCCTTTGTAATTCGAAGTTTCTTTAAGTTTTTTTAAGTTTTGGACCTTTTTTACAAATCAGAAAACTTTCATTTCACATTCTGCATTTTTTTCAATTTTGTAATTTTTATATTCCGTTACATTTGCAAGTCTTTTATTTAAGTTCTGCTTAATTTCATTTCAATCTTTCAAGTACCATTTTGTTATTTTCATAAAGTTTATTTCTTTTCCTACAAATTATCCATTAGTAATTTTTTAAATTGATAAAATTTCATTTCTGTCTAATCAATTTTTTTAATTACAATTATGCCCTTAGTTTAAATTTACTTACAATCAAGCCCCTAGGTTTCTTATATAGTTACACAAATGCCCCAGGAAATTCAAAAAAATCACCAAAAATAACAAAAATCTGAAAAAATCCCACAAAATTCCTATACGATCCTTATGATGTCTAAAACCTAGTGACAATGTTTTGACACATTTTAATCTTTCATAAACAAAAGGGAAAATAGGATTTAATTTGGATTAATAACGTCAAAAAATACCCTCTGTAAATAGAATAAACAATTTGCATAAAAATGTTAGAGTCCCTGTATATCGATCCTCTACTTGCTGTATACATATTTTAATATCTCGATTTTTGTTTGTGCACACAAGGATGCATAAAAAAACTTAGCACGTCGAAAATCACATCTTTATTTTGGCAAATATATTTTTCTTGACATGAAATAGGTTGAATTTCAATATAAAACTTAAAAATATTATATGTAGGTAATACACATCATACACCATATAAAAGTGCGTAGAAATGTAAAGACATTCTCTATTCTACTATTAAGAAAATATAATATTCATTTCTTCTTTCCTCAAAAAATCTTTGAGATCATGCTCTGCTTAGATTTCTTTTGTTCCTTTTCCATTTTCTTGAAATCTTGTATACATTCAGGTTTCTTCTTAAGGATCGGTCTCTTCCTCATCATCTTCTTCTTCTTCATTCTCCTCTTAATGCACCAGTGACCTTTATGACCTATTGGGATATTATATATATAATAGTAGAGAGGAAACATGACTACTTAGAATATACTTAGCTTATACATAAATTAATTCTTACATGTATGCAGCGAAATCTTCTCACAGCTTGGCCACCTTTTCCATCATCATTGCAATTTAAGACTCCATATATAATGATGGTTGTTGTGACGATTGAGGCTGTGAATATAATGGTTGTTCATAAGCATAGTAAGAGTGTGGGTATTCATCCACATAATATGGAGGAAGACCACCAAGTTTATGCTTCTTGTTGGCAAAATCAACATCCCTCTCCTCCAAAACTTATAATCGAACTCTTATAACCACATAGATAGCATTTTATAATCATTTATCACTTAAATTTTATTTTTTTCATACTTGTTTCCATAAGATTTTATCGGATGTTCGTTGGTCCTAAGGAGTGCTTGTCCACTTATCATTGATGGTCCTATATCGATCCTGAAATGAAAATTGGGGGAAAATTAAATATCTAATATGATTTATAAATCCGCTAATCACTTACAACAAACAAAAAAATTAACCATCACTTCTCCCACTTCAGAAGTATGCCACTAGAAATCAACATCATTCCCTCGCACCAAGTCGGTCTGGATTTGATTGTGGCTTTTAGAGCCACTTGTCGATCTAATCTCTTGCTTCTACTGATTCTCTCTACCCGCCACCGATCTTCTCTCAAACACAGCATTACAACTGAAAGAATCACAAAAACCAATCCACCTGCAACAAAAGCAATGAAAAAAAACATCTCCTTGGTGCACCAAGTCGAAGGAATCTCTTCATCTCATCAAAATCCATCAATTCCAAATATGGCTTTATATACGTTCGCTTCTAGACTTAAAAAAAGTGTCGCTCATTATTTTCTCCATCATAAGGGTAAAGGCTCGACGCTAGGACTACTTCCCTAGATCAGGAGCAATACGATACCTACCCTGAAAAAGTACCAAAATATGTCAGGTAACTGAATATATAAGAATTTATGAAATTTTGAGTTTAAAATTTAAACAAGTCAAAGAACATCTCATGCTCAACAGTGGGAATATGGCACCTCCGAAACTCTGCGCATGTCATGTACGCTTTAATAATATTCATTATTTCTTTAGCAACCTTGTTGATATTCAGAAAATCCCAACATAAAATGAGAATGATTCATATTATCATATGGATGAAAATTTTAATTAAATATTTTACGATTGGTATTTACCTCCCGTCAGCTGAAATCTGTAGAAGCAGGTATGAATGGGAACAGTGGCCTCCCGCTAGTAGTGCATTCACATGTGCATTGATGCTCTGATGTGCAGAAAATGGAGAAGCCAAATCCACAGAAGGGTGTGCTGGAATCGATATAGGGTAGGGATCAGAAATATGTAAAGAAGATGTCTCACCAAAAACACCTCCATACGATGGAAGTGGAGGAACACCAAAAAATACTGGTAATACACCATAAGTTGGCGCATCTTATCTGAAGAGATCCTGAAAAAGTCAGTGGGGTCAAATGCGAGGGGGACTATGGAATGGACAGTCGACCGAATCGTTGAGATCCATGTGAACCCCAACGTCTAAAATTTGCCATGTCTATAAATAAGCATTGATGAAAGTAATTAAAAGTCAGAAAATTTGATTTAAATTTAACATTAGAAGATATATATTTTATCGAAGTTTTTACCTTGATCTTCTCTGCTCGAATAAAGTGAAATATCATTAATTTCAACATTATTGTCCTCAGCAGACGAATTCTAATTTATATCATCCACATCTTTAATTAAATCGGTATTTGTTACAACATGATCTGCTAATGAAATTTTATCAATAATGGAGATTACTTATTGATAATCTGCAAAATCGGCCCCTTAAGAGTGCTGAATTAACACTCGGAATCATCATTGTAGTCGGGCCGAGTTGGGTCATCAAAAGATCATCTCATTTAAATATATGTCAATAATAGATTAAAATGAGATGATCGTGAAAATTTTTTACTTGGTAAGATACCAAGGTCGAACTCAGGGACACGAGCCTCTCTCGTATTAATCGGATTTCTATTTATTTAACTAAGCGTTGAGTTAGAGCACATATAGGTCAAATCACGCAGACACGACACAACAAGGCAAAGCATTATAAATAAACATGCATTTTTTATAAAATTTTTTATCATGCAAATAAATGCAGAGAAATGCAATGCAAATATGCCCAAAATGATCATTACTTAAGCCATAAGATATACGAGTCAAACAGAATCAGATCATGAAGCAATTCTCATTTATATAGCGAATTGGCAAGAGAATAAAGGAAATTAGGACACTTAGCTAATGAAATAATGCACTACTGGTCATAGTGTCAGATCTAAAATTAGAGCATGTCATAATAAAGAGAGCAAGGAGAGCTTCGCAATGAAACTGAAATCAACTCAATCGGATATACGTAACTCAAGATATGCATAAAAGAAGCTAGGGGCATAAGTGCAATAAAACATAAAAAGATAACTACAAATAGGTCTCTGGGAGGGAATAAAATGTAAATATGAAAAGTACGAGGCCTTCCCTGTAAAATACCCACATGCACAGGGGTATTTTTGCAATTATTAAAACCCGCGAGGGCATAATTGCAAATTACCCAAATGCACGTGGACTGCACGTGCTCCAGGGACCTATCTGCAAATTAGAGAAGATGGCGGGGCGTCTCTGCAAATTGCCCAGATACGCACGTGCCAGGCACGTGCGATCTAGGCTCAGAAGTCAGGTCAGGCTCGGCAGAGGCTCGGAGTCAGCTTCGGCTAGGCTCGGGAGGTTCGAGGCTCGATGCAGACTTGTGGAGGCTCGGGAGCGTCCCAGCCTGGAGGCTCGGACGCTAGGCTCGGGGATGCTCTGGCTCTGACGCGTGGCCGGCTGGAGTCCATCCGACCGTGACGATCGGGCGGCTGCTGTGCGATCCAGGAGTGTCGACGTGGCGGCATAAGAACCGTTGGATCGTGTGGATCCAACGGTTGATGGAATCGATGGCGTGGCCTCCTCTGGGCCGTTGGATGATCGCCGAGAAAGGATCATCCAACGGCCTCTGTTCCTTCTCCTCCGTTCGTAGCTGGCGGCGAGTTTGGAGCTCCGGCGAAGGAGCTCCACCTCCGTTGCTCGCTCCCGGCTACGGTGGACTCCCCCCGAGCTAAAGGACAAGTCGTCGATGAAGCGGGTAGCTCGGGGAAGGCCCAGGACCCTCTGGAGTCGCTCATCGGAGCTCGGATGGGAACTGCGAGGTCGAGGAAGTCTGCTCCGATCGAGCTCCGGCCATTGAAGCTCTCGAAGACCTGCAGCATTAGGCACATAGCCGAAGCCTAAAAAGTGCGTGCGTGAAGTGGAGTGGAAGCTCATGGACGGGAGCTTGGGCTGAGCATCACGGTGGATGCCCGGGTCGTCGCTGGACATCGGCAGCTGGTCGATGCAGCTCGAGCGTGCCTGGAGGCGCCGCAGCTCCGCCGTGAGTGGCGGAGGGTCTCACCGGGGGAGCGGGTCGTCTTCGCTCGATCCTCTCGCATCCCCCTGTCACAGGGAGGCGGAGGAGGGCTGGGCCCCTCCCCGCGTAAAGATGGACAACGGCGACAGGAGGAGGGGGCGGCGTATTTGAAGGAAGAGTTCGGTGGTGCAGGTGGTGGCAGGCGTGGGTTTCGAGGGTGTTATGGAGCGAGTGGACTCACGACGGAGATCGTGGGATGACTCGCGAGGTAGAGGGATGATGGGGGAAGGTCGTGAGGTGGTTAGCGAAGGAAGAGGTGGTCGGAGGAGTCGGCGATAATGGGAAGGGGGGGAGGGTTTCGCGCGGTGGAGAACGTGGGCGAGTGGGCTGACCGAGGTAGACGACGAAGATCAACCGTTGGATCTGGAGATCCAACGGCGTACGTTTAGGCGCGAAATGACGGTTACGATTTGATCGATGGCGGCACGATCAGAGGGCCCAAGTGGTCGCCACGTGTCGGGCTGGAGGCGGAGCGCCGGCGGATGGCTGTGATGGATTCCCGGATGAGATCGGACAGTCGAGGAGATGGAAGAAGGAAGCGGCTAAGATGGAGTGGCTGACACTGATCGGAGGGTGTTCGCATACGCCACGCGGCGCACTCTGGTGAGAGCAAAAGTGAATGGTGGTGATCATCTCTGGAGATTTGATCGCGCGGTTGTTAACGTCGAGGCCGTTAACGGTGGAGATGGCAAGATGAATGCGTGATCGGAGGGCTCCGCAGTTGACACGTGGCGCGAGGAAAGAGAGGCGGCAACGAGCGGCGGAGATTAAGGGCGGGGAAGATCTGATGGCTAAGAATAAGAGCGGGTATGGAGAGATCTGAGCCGTTGGATTAGAGGAGGATCCAACGGCTGAGGATGCGGGCGGCTGAAGCAAAGGAGTCCCGGGGCCACAAGGCACACCCAGATTGGGCCACGTGGCCCAATCAGATTATTCAGACTTTCCAATTGATTTTAGAAGGGCTAGATGGTCGAATTTGAGAAAACTCAAAACATGAAAGTTGTAGATCTTGATGTGATCTACAAGTTTCATGTTGACCAAAACTAGAGATGAGATCAACTGTAGCCTCAAAATATTTTTAAGGGTATTTTTAAGTCTAAAAATACCACGAATTTTGATTTTGCCATTTTTTGTGGTTTTTAATTTATTTAGGACTCTGTTAATTTCAGGACATTAGCTGGGTTTTATTGATACACTTTTAAGCAAGGGGGTTAATAATTGGAAATTAAGATGATGAAATCGAGTTTCATCACCCCCCTATACTTAAACTATGCTCGTCTTCGAGCATCAAAAAGAATGACTAAGTTGGATTAACCCCCTTGTGCATGTGAATACATGATCCAATCTGATCAAGTTGACTCGACTTTAGAGATCCAAAATTCTAGATTTCAACCCAGCCTTAATCAAGAGGCATCCAATTCCTCTACTTCTCCAGACTCTCTCTGATGTACATATAATCTAAAGGATATGAAGTTTAGTGTTGACTGCAATTTCAAGAGTAGAGTCAAATCTTCACCCAAAGTCTTAGTCCGAGAAAATCTCCTAAGGACCCAATCCTCAACACTAGGGAATAAATCAAATCTTGCATTCAGTCCACCGTCTCTTTAGTTGTCAGACTTAGAAAATGTAGATGGCAGGCCAGAAATGGAGGGCATGGGATTGTGTCAATTCTTCTCTCCCTCTCATTAGAACAAGGATTCTCTCTAGTGCCTTTTACGCAACACATTTTTTTTTGTGTTGATCAGTGCGTCCGTCAAGAGAAGTTGGAGCCGTCTGCACTTGTTTTCCTGGGAGTACACCGGGGTGTGTCTCTTTTGAGTACCTATCGTACCTTCTACACCCAGACTTGTAGCATTTACGATGCAGAGCCCTTTTTTGGTGCAAGCCCGACTCCTGGTCCTAATAGCGGTGGTCCAAGTGGACACTTTGAAAAGTTTGGGAGCACTCGCCTTTGGTGGACGCTCTTTGATATTTGACTTTGGTGGAATGAGAGCTTTTCTTTGAATTTCATTGACTTGTATAATTTGAGGCTAGCTCCACTGCTTTTACCAAGAGTTGGCTCACACTGATCAACATTTTTTTATTTATTTCACACCCTGGTACTTAGGTCAATTCAAGAGATTAGTATAAGAACCAAGTTCTCATACTGGCTAATATTGCTGACACTCAGGTTTCATGAAGCCTCCAAAGATTTTATCCCATCCTCGAGCATCATTAGATCAAATCCAAACTTGACTTCCTCATCCCAATTCCTCAAGTGAAAAATCAACTCATCTCATCATTTTCCGCAGTCGTGCATGTGATGTGCTGATCATATTCTTTATGTCTGAGACTAAGCATGGAATATAGCATGCAAATCTAGAAACCTAGGGAATGTGGACGATTAAGTCTATGACCCTGATGGCTAAGGCTGGTGATGAATACCCATTCATCACTCTTTATTCTTATATTTTAGCTACAAAAACCTATGCAAATGCATGTAGATACTTGTAAATAGGAATCATTAGCAAAAGCATGCATTTTGTAAATATCTATAATTAGCATGTTTTTGTGCAAAAATAAAAGAATAAAGATTAAAAAGAAAAAGAGGGAAATATTTAGAATAAATATTGAGCAACCTAACCCAAGGGAGGGCTCAGCATGGGCCTGACCGCATAAAAGCCAAGTAGAGGGAGATAGGGGCTCATGTGTATAGATTTTTGTAAATAAATAAATTATATTTTCCTCATCCCAAAAATATGCCTGTACATATTTTGTATATATTTAGAAACTATTAAAAACAAAATAAAAATTTAAAAATCAAAAAAATTCAAAAATATCCTTTCACCTTGTACATAGACCATGCCTCCCTTATTTATTTTTATAAATAAATAAAATTATTTTCTAAACTTTTTGTAAATATCCTATATTATATATTGTAAATAAATAAAATAAAAATAATCAAAACAAAAAAAATCAAATAAAAATAACAAAATTAAAACAACAAAAATATATTGTACATATGCCATGTACATAGTTGTACATAACTTTTTATTTCCCCTATGTATATAAATAATAAAAATAAAATAAAAATATCCTTTTATTCCTCATTTTATTCTATAAATAAATAAAATATAAAATAAGAATAAAAATGTATAAAAATAACTAATTAAAAATCAAAATTAAAAACCCTATATTGTACATATACCTATATATAGCCCTATTATGTAAATACCTTATTTTTATTTTGAAAAATTAATTAAAAATCACCAAAAAAATAGAAAAAATTAAAATAAAAATATTTTATGTTTTGAGTTTTTAATAATTCGGTCATTTCCTATTTTATTTTGAATTTTTAAATTATTTATGACGTGGCCTCTCCTGATTGGTCCACGGGGATGTTGACCCCCCGATCAACTCCCCCCGCGGACCCTCTTCTCTCGCGGATCGGGCTGTCGACCCGATTTCTCCGATTTTTCCCCGCCTGATCCGCCCGCCATTCGCGCAAACCCTGGGTCCTAATCCTTCTTCTTGCATCCGAGATCATCGCCCGGGGGATTGCATTGGGATCCGCGCTTCACGCTACCCTACCCGATCGAATCTTGCCGGACCCTCCACGGTATATAGTCTGAGCTCCGCCGCATTCTTTTTCCATCTTTGGCTCTCCACCCTTCATCCCGTGACCTCCACAGCAGTCCCTGAGGTGACAGCTCTCGATTGCCCGTGTCGCAGCGAGGAGGGGGTGGCCGGACCATCGATCCGGCGACGTAGCGCCGCCGTGCTCCGCCCAGTGCAGGAGCTCGAGCCTCAGGACCGGACGACCTTCGAGGCTACGACCGGGAGCTACCTCAGCTCCAGCCTAGTCTACTTCGCCACCCAGGTAACCTTCTAGCTTTCCTATTTCGCCTAATTTCTAGGTTGCCCCAAATCGTAGCTCCGCCGAGTTCCGTCGATTCCGGCTATCTCGCATACCCTTTCGATCATCGGAACCCACGTTCACCATCGCCTTTCCTCCACGCACCTTCTCCGCCCCTTCGTTCAACCCAGCTCGCACAGGAGCTGGGGTTCGAGCTCCACCGTCCGTCGCTCGCCGGAGTTCGCTCATCCCGACGCACAGATCACCTTCACGCCGCCTAACCGGGTCGAGGCACTTTGCCCTCGACCCGCGACGCTTCTGAGCTACTTTGCAGGTCCATAGGAGGCCATCTGAGGCGTCCCTACATCTAGGCCAGGAGCTTTCCTCCGCCGACCTCGCCGGAGCCCCTCCAGGGCTCGGCTGGGCCATCGGAGGCCACCACCAGCTGCGGGACTTCATCGCGGACCTGTTCCGATCTTCAGAGGCAGCTGACGAGGACCACCGCGCTCGCACCAGGCCGGCGAAGCTCGCCGGCCAACTGTTCTTCGAGGATCCTCGAGCACCGTCCGATTGCCCTTAGCGCTCCAGTTCGCATCTTGATCGTCCATCCACGGAGGAGCAGTCACCGCCCGATCATTCAGAGGGGCGATCTGGACCGTTAGCGCAGAGGGAGAGAGACACCAGCACCCGAGGCCGTCAGATCTTCCACGTGTCTCCTCCACTGACGTCGATCAGGCCCACGTGCGGAAGGAGAAAGGCGCTTCCGTCCTCAGCCATTAGATCTGCTACGTGGCGCACATCCGGCCGTCGACGTAATAAAGGGGTAATTTACCGTAGGCCCCCTCTTAGTTTATGTTTTTAGATTCAGTCCTGTAAATATTTTGTGCCTTTTATTTACGTTGGGTTATTTGCACACTGGACCCCGTACCTTAGTTTATTTGCATTTATGCCCCTGTTTGTATGAGCCACGTGCTTCGTCACGTGTAGTTTTGGTGTATTTGCGACATTAGCCCTGTAGTTCTGGATATTTGTTAATGAATGAAAACTTTTTGGTTATTGCATATATGCCCCTGTTAGTGTTGAAATTCCGCATGTGCGTCTTTTAGTGGGTTATTTGCAGAACAGCCCCTGGACTTTTTGGTGCGAGTTACCAAAAGGTCCTCGGACTTGTTTTTCTTACCAAAAGGTCCCTGAGTGCCCCAGACACGCGCCGCGCGCGTGACTTGCTGGGAAAATTGCACCTGGACCCCCAGAACTTCGGGTATTTGCACTTCAGTCCCTGTGCACAGTGCCCTCTTTTGATTTTTGAATAAAATATCAAATCACCTCCAAATTCGATGAAAATTTGACACATGGCTCCTGCCGTGTTGTAAGATTTTTGAGAATTTTTTAGGACATTTTTTATTTTATTTGTTATTTTTAAAAATTCAAAAACCTCTATTTTAGCTACTGTCTAGAATTAAAAATCTCAAAAAAATATAAAAACCCCCTCAAAAATTCCACAAAAATTAGGTACTGTTTCTTTTGTGTTTCTTGATTTTCTAGCCAATTTTGGCTGTTTTTCATTGCTTAAAAACCCTAAAAACTCAAAAACACCTAAAAACTCATAAAAATTCTAGTAAATAATCTAAAAACCCAAAAACAATAATCTTGGTGCTTAAATTTTCCTAGTTTTCTCTAGTATACAGGAAAATTACCTCCAGGTCCCTCTGAGATCCTTAGATATTTTATCTTTGGATTTTGGGCCTGGCTGGACAGTGCCTTGCATTTTCAGTACTGTTTGATTTTTAGAAAATAAAATACACATTATAAAAATCCCAAAAATTCACCAAAAACACTAAAAAACCTGAAAAACATAAAAACATTTTTGTTTGAATTTTTGCTTGATTTTTGACACATTAAATAATTAGTTGAAGCTTGCTTGATTTTGTGTTTCTTTTATTTTCTTCACATTTAAAAATCCAAAAAAAATATAAAAATTATTAAAAACCACTAAAAACATTTTGCCTTTATTGGACTTTATTTTTACTACTTCGTAGGCCTTTGGCCAACCCGTGCTCCTTGTGTTCGACCCTGGGTGCTATACCAGGTTCGCGTTTTGTTTTGATCTTTGATTTATTTAGCGGTTCGATCTTTTTCTTGATACATGGTCTGATTGCTCGGGTCACAACGACCCTATTTCTGTACCTCATACCCTAGTGATCAGGCCGGTTATCAGAATGGCGCCGTTGCTGGGGAGCACGGCTTAGTAGTTCTTTTTGTTTTTATTTTCGTTTTTGTTTTCGCGGCTTTTCGCGGCTCTTCGGAGCTCGCGGCTTTTCGCGGCTTTTGTATCTATTTTCTTTTTGTTTTTGATTTTCTTTTATTTTTATTTTTGTGTGTTTATTTCATTTTCCATTTTTGCATATATACCCTCACTTTTATTTTCCTTTCTTTTCTTTATTATTTGATTATTTTTGCCGGTCTGACCACTCTTCTCTTTGTCTTGCGAGGGCCCAAGGATTGCGGAGGCGACTTTCGAGGAGCCGGCGCAGCCGAGGAACTTGGAGGCGGCTTCCTTCTGTACGAAGCCGCAGGAGAGGGCGAGAGAGAGAGTTGAGTGGGTGAGGTTAGATTAGGATTTTATTTTTTTATTCTTTTATTATTGTAATAATACAGGGACACTTGGACTGTTTGGACTTGGACTTCTACCATAGCGGGTCTGTTTCGCCGAGCACCGGTGTGCTCGGGGGACCCTTTAGGACCTTCGCGGTTTTTTGCGGTTTTCTTCGCGGCTTTCTTTTTCTTTCTTACTGTCTTTTCTGGTTTTTCGCGATTTTTGCTCGAGCCCCTAGACTTAGGATTTTCTGGTGAATGTGCCGTAATTAGTAGGATCCACACACCTAATTGCATATCTGTTCCTATAGACCGTAATTGGACCTACTTAAAATCAATAATAAAAATAACCGACTCGCTAGCCTCCGTAGCCTACGTGCCGTAGCCCGTCCTGTAAAGCACTTACTCCTACCCCCGATTTGTCGGACAGAGGAGGGACGGGCCAAGACCGGACTCTTTGGCTTGGAGGTCAGTGACCGGTTAGACGGTTCTTCGCTAGAAGTTGCTCGTCTAGGACTCAGCTTTACCGCTGCATCATTTAGGTTAGTTTTATTTCTGTCTTTTATTTTATGCGCGGATCATATTGCATGTAGAGAGCTGGAGCAAGGTACGCATTTCTGACTTTGCATGCATCATTGATTTCTCGTGCATCGGCTTTTTCGACTTCTCCCCCCTGTTTTGGACTTAATAATCAGGAGAATCGAAAAATTCGTTAGGCCTTTTGTTTGCTTTGAAAAAGATTAAAAAAAGTGAAACCATAAAATTGGGACTGCTAAAATTATTGATCTAAAAACCGCTCACCCTATAGGGCCTGTTTGGTTGCAGGATTGGGCAGGGTTGGCCCAACCCTGGTTACTATTCACAGGGGTACTTCCTCCTCACAAATTACTATTCATCCACCCCAACCCAGCCCAACCCAACCCTGTCCAACCCAGCAACCAAACAGGCCCATAAACTTTGTCTTCGGGAGAGCAACTCCCTCATTGTTTGGTTTGGATGCGCGAGAGAGTGACCCGCACACTAGGTAGAGCCCCCCGTTGCTGAACCCGACTGATTACCGACTCTTCCGGGCGGGCCAGTCGGTTGGGTTAGCATCGGATATCCCAACAGGTCACGTAAGCGCTCTGATATTCTGTTTGTTCACCAAAATAAAATCGACAAGATAATTTGACCGAACTTTCACGGTCTTCAGCTCGCGTTGCGTTGGTGAACCGGGGGTTTGTTTTCTGATCGTAATTTTTCCAGATCTCATCCTCCTTACTCGCCAGATCAAGATGATGGGTAGACGGTCTCTTAGGCAGCCTCTGGCTGCACCGCTTTCGGGCGCGTCTACCTCATCATCTAGGTTGGCTTGCGAGAGCTCAGACCCGCTCTCCGAGCCCGAGTACGACTCCACCCTGTTCCCCCTCGACCCCCTTTCTGATCTTCCTGAGAGACACGAGCCCGAGGAGAGATTGATACATTTGACAGCACCTGAGTTGGGCTCGTTTGATTTTGCAGACGTCGACATGGCCGGAGCCGGCAGTTCAGACGATCACTCCCGTCAGCCAGAGCATATTGTACTAGACCAGGGAGCGATCAACTCCACCCTGATCGCATCACTCGATACAGTCCAGCAGCAGCTCCGCGATCAGGGGGCATTTATGATTGAGATGAGGAGAGAGTTGGAGAGGCTCAGAGCAGAGCGAGACCAGCAGAGCGAGCCCGAGGAGCCCGATGATGCACAGGCACGTGCAGCAGCAGCCGCGGTAGGAGGACCACCGAGACCGATGCGGGAGTTGCACAACCCCGGATCTACACTGATGCACCATTGGGTGGTGGTTCCAGCTATCGTGGGGGACTTCAAGTTCCCCCCGAACACCTTGCAGATGCTTCCTCGGTTCCATGGACTTGCTACAGAGGAGCCCCACCTCCACCTCCAGGAGTTTCTGATGATTTGCAGCACTGTCCACGACCGGCATGTGGACCAGGACACGATCAGGATGATCGCCTTCCCCTTTTCACTGGCAGACAGAGCAGCCACCTGGCTGAAACACTTGGGGAAGTTTGTCTATACCTGGGAGCAGCTCCGCACCGAGTACTTGAACAAGTACTATCCACTCGGGTGGACGAATGCGGCGAGGGCCCTGATCAGTAACTTCTCCATGTTCCCCAACGAGCAGTTTCACGAGGCATGGGAGAGGTTCCGAGAGCTTTTGGACAGATGCCCGCACCACGACATCACGAAGCCGAACCTTGTGCAGAGCTTCTTCAGTGGGTTGTCACCAGAGCTACAGGGCCTGGTGAATGCTTCTTGTGGCGGGTCCTACTTCGCCAAGGACCACGACCAGGTCTGGGCCATTTTTGAGGAGATGACAGAGAACTATATGGTGATGTATCAGACCAGGCTCTATACTCAGAAGACCCAGCCACATCAGCCAGGACCCGTGCAGTACCAGCGGATAGCACGGGTAGATGCAGGTCCATCCAGTTCGTCCGCAGCCGCAGCAGCACAGGCAGAGTCATCAGCTGCGGACATGGGTATCATCAGCGAGAAGTTGGACCGCATGGAGCTGATTGAGAAGAAGCAGTGCCAGAGTATCACGCAGATGGAGCAGATGGCACAGGTCTTGAGCGACATGAAGACACAGCTCATGTGTCTCCAGGAGGCACAGATGGCTTCTCAGCCCCGTCTTCAGTCGCGAGGCGACGCCGGCAGCAGCAGCAGCTCGTCCCAGCGCTCCAGCACCCCAGTGCAGCCTAGACAGGTTCACCTTGTACAGGCGGAGCCGTACCAGCAGCCGCAGCCCACCTACCAGTCCCCACCATCTCCAGAGATGCAGATGGTGGTCTACCAGCCGGACCAGCCTCTGGCAGTACTCCCGCCAGCCCCCTATGATGCCGAGCCGTTGATGGATGTCAACGGGATTTGGTACGACCGCCCCCAGCCTGGGATCCGACGAGACCATCCCGGATTCAGGTGGGGGAGTGGTGGTACCCAGCCCCAGCAGCAGCCGTCAGGACAGGGAGGGCAGTACTCCCAGCAGAGAGACCATCACCAGTCGCAGCAGCAGCCCCCAGCCTATCAGCAGCACCAGCAGTCATCCTACGGTCCGCGTCCCTATCAGCAGCAGGGACAGTCATGGAGACGTGAGCAGCAGGCTCACCAGGGATATCAGCAGCAACAGCCTCCATCCTACCTCTCTTACCACCAGCAGCAGTTCCAGCAGCCTCACCCACAGAGAGGCCACCCGTCGGGCTCCCACGAGAGCCCCGCTTTGGATGACATCGCCCGCCTCCTCACGGACCAGCAGGCTACATTCCGACGGGAGATGGACGAGTTCCGGCAGGAGATGCGGGACCTGGTGAGAGGGAAGGCCGCCATACCAGCCCAGATAGAGCCGAATCCGAACAGCCTCAAGAGGAAATCTGAGCAGGTAGTACATATTGAGTTAGCCACTCCTAGTGACCCATTTGATGATACATCTTCGGATCTATTTGATGCTGATTTTGTCACACTTAGGAGCGGTAGGACCCCAGCAGGCGGCGGCGCCTCATCTGAGCTTCACCACGAGGACATCCCAGAGGCGCCACAGGAGGAGGAGAGCGGTACTGAGGCCGTTCCAGATGATGACGGTGGCACTGAGGCCACCAAGGATGCTGATCCCACCGGCGGTACTGAGGCCGCCGCTTCACCAGATCTAGGAGGTGGTACTGATGCCACCCATTCAGCCGAGCCAGCCAGCGGTACTGATGCCGCACGACGTCTACCAGCAGCAGCAGCAGAGCCAGCCCGTGGTGGTACTGAGGCCACCGGTGTTTGTATAGATAGAGCTGATGTTTTTCCTCGTATTCCTGTATCTCGGAACTCTGCTATGAATAAAGGAAAAGGTTTACTTTCTTCTGGTCCCACTGTGGTGCATGATGTATGTGTGGATCCGGTTCTTGAACTGCTTAGACCTTTTCCTAGTCCTTCATCTGAGAAGGACCCAGTGATCCCCTTCCCTAGAGCCCTTCAGATGGGGAAGGGGAACAAAAAAGAAAATCCCAAAAAGAGAGAGCTTGAGGAGTTCAGCCAGAGCATGATTGATCGATTCCATATCCGGCTGACCCTCCAGGAGGCTTTGCAGCACATCCCCCTTCTCCAGCGATCTTTGAGAGAGAGGACTACAGTCAGGAGGAGAAGGAGGAACCACACTTCAGAGATCCATGTGCTGACCAAAGCCACGTGCTTCGCGATCCAGAACCGACTGCTAGCCAAGAGGCCAGATTCAGGGGCCCCGTATGTCAGATGCCAGATTAGTGAGCAGAGGTTCGACCGTACTCTTCTAGATAGCGGATCGTCGATTAACCTTCTTCCGGCAGCCCTTCTCGACCGCTTCGAGTTGGGCACTCTTCGACAGAGCAGGACAGTCCTTCAGTTCGCTGATCGATCTGTCAAGAGGTCGAAGGGGTTATTACGAGACGTTATCGTCACGATTCAGGGCCTGAAATTCCCCGTGGACTTCGTAGTATTAGACATGGAGATCCCTGAGTCAGTGGACGATACCCCCATCATCCTTGGTCGTCCGTTCTTGGCCACAGCCAAGGCGGTGACTGATCATGATAGCGGGAAGGTGTACTTTTGCGTCCAGGGCGAGAGTATACAAATAGAGACGGTCGAGGACTACAGAGCTAGATTCAGAGCCCGCTCAGACGTGAGTACAGATTCAGAGCAGCTGACCGACGCAGAGCCAGACATCCACCAGGACTGTGATTTTGTGATCACAGATGATGAGGCAGCTTGGGCAGATCTTGAGACACAGACCACCCTCTCACTTTCAGATACAGCTGATGCAGAGACGACAGCAGAGGAGAGTCTGGAGAGCATAGACCTGGTTCAGGATACCATTGAGGCAGCAGAGCCGGTCCTCGATCGCAGCACGATGATTAGTGATGGTGGTGCTGAGGCCACCCTGTTTTCCGGTGGTACTGATGCCACCGTTTCTGATACAGATCCCTCGGATTCAGAGTCTGATTGGGCCGATTGCTATGATCAGATGCCAGACCTGAGTCCATCTGAGCCTATAGATGAGGAGGAGGTAGATGCATAGCAGAGCAGAGACAGTGCAGTAGAGCGGCCTTCTCCCGATCCAGTTTGCGAGAGTATGCTTTCACTTTCCCAGGCAGATTTGGCCGACCTTGCAGCTTTCACTCAGTTTCTTCCGCAGCCAGATTTGCCGGCACCCAGCATTCCAGAGCGGAAGCCGCTCCCTACTTCGCTGAAGTATCGATTCCTTGCGGGCGAGCCTGAGATGTACCCAGTCATCATCTCCGCCGAGTTGACTGGAGAGCAGGAATCCCGTTTGATGGGGGTTCTTGAAAAGAACCGCAAGGCGATCGGATGGAGCGTAGCAGATCTCCATGGGATTGATCCATCAGTGTGCTCCCACCATATCTATCTCGAGGATGGGGCGAAGCCGTCGCGTGAGTTCCAGCGGCGACTAAACCCCAACCTGAGAGAGGTCGTGATGAAGGAAATATCAAAGTGGTGGGGTGCAGGTTTTATTTATCCCATTTCCGACTCCAAGTGGGTCAGCCCCTTGCATGTGGTGCCCAAGAAGACGGGCATCACGACTGTGATCAGTGAGTCGGGAGAGGAGATCGCTACACGAGTACCCACCTCTTGGAGGGTTTGTGTTGACTACAGGAGACTCAACCAAGCCACCAAGAAGGACCATTTCCCCCTGCCTTTTATTGACCAGATCATTGAGAGACTGGCAGGGAAGAGCCATTATTGCTTCCTGGATGGGTACTCGGGCTACAACCAAGTGGCCATCGCTCCTGAGGACCAGGAGAAGACCACCTTTACCTGTCCCTTCGGCACATACGCTTTTCGACGCATGCCATTTGGGCTATGCAATGCCCCTGCGACTTTTCAGAGGTGCATGCTGTCGATCTTCTCGGACATGGTAGGGGAGTGCTTAGAGGTCTTCATGGACGATTTCTCGGTCTACGGCGACGGATTTGATTCTTGTCTCGACTGCCTAGATCGAGTACTCCAGCGATGTATTGAGTATCACTTGGTGCTATCTTGGGAGAAGAGTCACTTCATGGTGACTCAAGGGACGGTGCTTGGCCACATCATCTCCAACAGGGGCATGGAGGTTGATCCGGCCAAGGTTGATGTCATTAGGAAACTCGCACCGCCGTCCAATCTGAGGCAGTTACGGTCATTTCTGGGGCACGTTGGATTTTATAGGAGATTCATTCAGGATTTTAGCAGGATTGCCCGACCGTTGACCGACCTCCTGACGAAAGACACCGAGTTCCTTGTCGATGACAAGTGTCTTTCGCCGTTTGCTACTCTCCAGCAGTGCGTGATTGAGGCTCCTGTCCTCCAGCCGCCTGATTGGTCTCTCCCATTCGAGATCATGACGGACGCCTCCGATTTTGCCGTAGGGGCAGTGCTGGGACAGAGGAGGGATGGAGTGCCATTTGCTATACACTACGCTAGCCGCACATTGGATTCCGCCCAGCGGAATTATACAGTCACAGAGAAGGAGATGCTAGCCGTAGTGTTCGCCCTAGATAAGTTCAGATCATATATCATTGGATCTAGAGTGACTTTGTTTACAGATCACACCGCCATCAGGTACCTCATGACAAAGAAGGATGCCAAGGCCAGACTGACTAGATGGATCCTTCTACTCCAGGAGTTCGACATTGAGATCAAGGATAAGCCTGGAGTCAAGAATGTGGTGGCGGATCATCTCTCCCGATTAGAGCAGCCTGAGGAGACTGAGCAGATTGATCCTATCCGAGATACCTTCCCAGATGAGGCGATCCTTGCTATCGCCTCACTCCCATGGTACGCCGATATTGTGAACTTTCTCGTTGCTGGGAAAGTCCCACAAGACTGGCCCAGGCAGAGGCTTGAGACCTTCCTTGCGAAGGCCAAGTCCTACCATTGGGAGGATCCCATCCTTTACCACGAGAGAGGGGATAGCGTCTGGCGTCGGTGTATTCCTCAGGAGGAACATCATAGCGTCCTCACTTACTGCCACAAGCTTGAGGCAGGAGGACATCATTCTGGGAGGAGAACGGCACAGAAAGTGCTCCAATCCGGCTTGTGGTGGCCTACCCTCTTCAAGGACTCAGATGAGTTCGTGAAGAGGTGTACTGACTGTCAGAGGATGGGCACTTGTGGACAGCGTGATATGATGCCGATGCAGCCCATTCACTTCTGTGAGGTTTTTGACGCATGGGGCATCGATTTCATGGGTCCATTCCCTAAGAGTCAGGGATTTGAGTACATTCTGTTAGCTGTTGACTATGTGAGTCATTGGGTGGAGGCTATCCCCGCCCGAGCCGCTGATGCGAGGACAGTTTGCAGATTTTTGAGGAAGCATATCATCACGCGGTTCGGGGTTCCACGAGTTCTTATTTCTGATGGGGGATCTCACTTCATCAACGACCAGGTGAAGGTACTTGCTAGCGAGTTCGGCATAGACCATGGTGTTGCTACACCTTACCATCCACAGACGAATGGTCTAGCCGAAGTGTCGAATAGGGAGATCAAGACTATTCTGCAGAAAGTCGTCCGCCCTGACCGAAAGGATTGGTCACAGCTTTTGGACTCGGTCTTATGGGCATATAGGACGTCTTTCAAGACACCTTTGGGCACATCTCCCTTTCGCCTCGTATATGGCAAGCCATGCCATTTACCTGTTGAGCTGAGGCACAAGTCACTTTGGGCAGTCACAGATATTATCATGGATCCAGATGGTATGGGAGACCAGAGGAGGGCAGAGCTAGCTGCCCTGGAGGAGCTTAGAGATGCAGCTTTCTCAAGCAGCCTACATTATAAGGAGAAAGTCAAGGAGTGGCATGATTCTCATATCAGCCACAAACATTTTGAGATTGGACAGAGAGTATGGCTGTTTGATGCGAGGCTTAGATTATTTCCAGGGAAGCTACAGAGCAAATGGAAAGGACCTTATCTGGTTAGGAAGGTATACGACAACGGTAGCATCGACATATCTGAGTTGTCTTCTGAGAGTACCTTCCGAGTGAACGGCCAGCGGCTCAAGCCATTTCTAGATCATGAGCCGCGGGTCGTTGATATTGCCACTATTCATTTTGCGTGAGATGTGGTCTTTGACTCACATCTAATGCATCTCACGCCTGAGTTTCACTGATCTTCCGCTGTATATAGATCCAGATGTCCATATCATCACATTCCTTAGTCCCACATCCCTTTCTCCATCTTGTGATTATGCTATACTTAGGGTGCACTTTACCCTAAGTATAGGGGGGATGTGAGACCTTTTGGGTATTTCTTTTGCTTCTGTCTACCCCTGTTTTGTTGTCTATACTTAGGGGCATTTCACCCTAAGTATAGGGGGGGTAGACCCTGTACATTCTCCACTCGGTTTTCCCTTCGTGTACAGCCTGCTATACTTAGGATTACTTGATCCTAAGTATAGGGGGAAGACCCGAGATCCTCTTGACTTTTCATTTCCCTTTTGTATAGCCTTTCTTTTCACTTCCCTATACAAAGCACGAGTTATGTCTTCTTCATCGCTCTTGACTCTGAGGACATCATTCGAGCTAAGTATAGGGGGGTGTGTATATATTTCATATATACTTTAGCCATAACTCGTACTTTGTGTGAGTGTGTTAATAAATAAAAATGGCTAAAAACCACAAAAATTAAAAAATTTTCATGTACATAATCTTCTTTTATTTGCACATACATAGCTAGTGTACAAATTATTTTTGTAAAAATGATTTCAAAATCTTTTGTGTAAAGCTTGTGTAAATATTTTTGTATCAAAATTATGTATATAGTACAAAATTTTTCCAAAATGTTTTGAAAATCAAAAAGTTTGCAAAAATCTTGTGTAAATGTGTGTAAATATCTTTTTGCAAAAACTTGCACTTCATGCATCATCATTCATGATTTCAAAACATTTTTCAAAAATTTTGCATGATTGTAAAATATTGTGTAAATAAGCATCTTTTTGTACATATGTATATAGTTTTTCTGGATGATAGTTGACATTTAAACTAGCCTGGAATCAAATTGAGAAATGGAGCTCGATTAAGATCTTAATCCACCTAACTCTAAGAGGAACCTTATAGGGCTTAGGTTTAAGGCTTTTCAGGTCCATGGTGACTTAATTCTTTGAGTCCACTAGGCTATGATCACATGTCATCTCAATGAGCCTAAGTAGAGCACTTAACAACAACACATGACTCATATAGATTATGGCTTTACTTGGACACCAGCACTATGCACCGAGCTCTCTACGGATGAGGTGGTGAGGAGGCAGTCTTCCTTGACTTGGGGTAGCATATGAGGGTAGTACTTCTAGGCGGAACCTCTCTTCTTCTTATAGTGAAGGAAGTGCGTCTCAACTTGGTCTGGTTGCCATGAGGTCTAACGACGGGAGTTGTGGGTTGCAATAAAGCTTCAAAAGAGGGATAGTCTACTGGCTCAAGAGGAAAAACTCCTTGTATATATGCTGCACATGTATATGTTGTATAGATGCACTCGAAAAAAAAATGTGCAAAAAGAAAAGAACTCCAAAAAAGTGGTGGGTCTGAGAGAAAATGATAATCCCACCGGAGTATGTATATAAGTGCAATAAGCAAAGCTTGGTTTCATGATCCACCTGTTGTATCTTGCAGCAGGGAGACTTGGCTACACTGGTCAAGCTCCCAAGGGTACTTGGCTACACTGGCCTTGACCCATTCTCTTATTCCCCCTCTTCTTGAGCCGGTTGTACTTGAACTTAGAAGGGAATACCCCGCTCCTCGAGGAAAGAGTGGCCAGATTGAGGTCATAGAGTTACCTTGTTAGGGAGGGTTGTCAAGTTGCCATTTCTGAGGTGGAGAGCTTAGACCTCACTTTCACAGGACAAGAAAAGATTCATGGTCTTCAGGGTTTGTGATTGATGACTTGTTCTGATCTGGAGCATTGAGGAGTCTTGGTTATAGATTAGTGGAACTTAGAGGCTGTTAGGTTTTAAGCTTAAGTCTAAATAAGGTTCCGACACATCAATAATCCAAAGATCTGATTGAGCTCCATACCTCAATTTAATAAAGGCAAGTTTAATAATCAACCGTGATCCATGTACATCCTCTTTTTCTTTTTCTTTCTTTCTTTTTCACTTCTTTTTCAAATAAGTGTTTGCTAAGGGACTAGCAAAGTATAGTATAGGGGGGTGATGAATACCCATTCATCACTCTTTATTCTTATATTTTAGCTACAAAAACCTATGCAAATGCATGTAGATACTTGTAAATAGGAATCATTAGCAAAAGCATGCATTTTGTAAATATCTATAATTAGCATGTTTTTGTGCAAAAATAAAAGAATAAAGATTAAAAAGAAAAAGAGGGAAATATTTAGAATAAATATTGAGCAACCTAACCCAAGGGAGGGCTCAGCATGGGCCTGACCGCATAAAAGCCAAGTAGAGGGAGATAGGGGCTCATGTGTATAGATTTTTGTAAATAAATAAATTATATTTTCCTCATCCAAAAATATGCTTGTACATATTTTGTATATATTTAGAAACTATTAAAAACAAAATAAAAATTTAAAAATCAAAAAAATTCAAAAATATCCTTTCACCTTGTACATAGACCATGCCTCCCTTATTTATTTTTATAAATAAATAAAATTATTTTCTAAACTTTTTGTAAATATCCTATATTATATATTGTAAATAAATAAAATAAAAAGAATCAAAACAAAAAAAATCAAATAAAAATAACAAAATTAAAACAACAAAAATATATTGTACATATGCCATGTACATAGTTGTACATAACTTTTTATTTCCCCTATGTATATAAATAATAAAAATAAAATAAAAATATCCTTTTATTCCTCATTTTATTCTATAAATAAATCAAATATAAAATAGGAATAAAAATGTATAAAAATAACTAATTAAAAATCAAAATTAAAAACCCTATATTGTACATATACCTATATATAGCCCTATTATGTAAATACCTTATTTTTATTTTGAAAAATTAATTAAAAATCACCAAAAAATAGAAAAAATTAAAATAAAAATATTTTATGTTTTGAGTTTTTAATAATTCGGTCATTTCCTATTTTATTTTGAATTTTTAAATTATTTATGACGTGGCCTCTCCTGATTGGTCCACGGGGATGTTGACCCCCCGGTCAACTCCCCCCGCGGACCCTCTTCTCTCGCGGATCAGGCTGTCGACCCGATTTCTCCGATTTTTCCCCGCCTGATCCGCCCGCCATTCGCGCAAACCCCGGGTCCTAATCCTTCTTCTTGCATCCGAGATCATCGCCCGGGGGATTGCATTGGGATCCGCGCTTCACGCTACCCTACCCGATCGAATCTTGCCGGACCCTCCACGGTATATAGTCTGAGCTCCGCCGCATTCTTTTTCCATCTTTGGCTCTCCACCCTTCATCCCGTGACCTCCACAGCAGTCCCTGAGGTGACAGCTCTCGATTGCACGTCGTCGCAGCGAGGAGGGGGTGGCGGACCATCGATCCGGCGACGTAGCGCCGCCGTGCTCCGCCCAGTGCAGGAGCTCGAGCCTCAGGACCGGACGACCTTCGAGGCTACGACCGGGAGCTACCTCAGCTCCAGCCTAGTCTACTTCGCCACCCAGGTAACCTTCTAGCTTTCCTATTTCGCCTAATTTCTAGGTTGCCCCAAATCGTAGCTCCGCCGAGTTCCGTCGATTCCGGCTATCTCGCATACCCTTTCGATCATCGGAACCCACGTTCACCATCGCCTTTCCTCCACGCACCTTCTCCGCCCCTTCGTTCAACCCAGCTCGCACAGGAGCTGGGGTTCGAGCTCCACCGTCCGTCGCTTGCCGGAGTTCGCTCATCCCGACGCACAGATCACCTTCACGCCGCCTATCTGGGTCGAGGCACTTTGCCCTCGACCCGCGACGCTTCTGAGCTACTTTGCAGGTCCATAGGAGGCCATCTGAGGCGTCCCTACATCCAGGCCAGGAGCTTTCCTCCGCCGACCTCGCCGGAGCCCCTCCAGGGCTCGGCTGGGCCATCGGAGGCCACCACCAGCTGCGGGACTTCATCGCGGACCTGTTCCGATCTTCAGAGGCATCTGACGAGGACCACCGTGCTCGCACCAGGGCGGCGAAGATCGCCGGCCAACTGTTCTTCCAGGATCCTCGAGCACCGTCCGATTGCCCTTAGCGCTCCAGTTCGCATCTTGACCGTCCATCCACGGAGGAGCAGTCACCGCCCGATCATTCAGAGGGGCGATCTGGACCGTTAGCGCAGAGGGAGAGAGACACCAGCACCCGAGGCCGTCAGATCTTCCACGTGTCTCCTCCACTGACGTCGATCAGGCCCACGTGCGGAAGGAGAAAGGCGCTTCCGTCCTCAGCCGTTAGATCTGCTACGTGGCGCACATCCGGCCGTCGACGTAATAAAGGGGTAATTTACCGTAGGCCCCCTCTTAGTTTATGTTTTTAGATTCAGTCCTGTAAATATTTTGTGCCTTTTATTTACGTTGGGTTATTTGCACACTGGACCCCGTACCTTAGTTTATTTGCATTTATGCCCCTGTTTGTATGAGCCATGTGCTTCGTCACGTGTAGTTTTGGTGTATTTGCGACATTAGCCCTGTAGTTCTAGATGTTTGTTAATGAATGAAAACTTTTTGGTTATTGCATATATGCCCCTGTTAGTGTTGAAATTCCGCATGTGCGTCTTTTAGTGGGTTATTTGCAGAACAGCCCCTGGACTTTTTGGTACGAGTTACCAAAAGGTCCTCGGACTTGTTTTTCTTACCAAAAGGTCCCTGAGTGCCCCAGGCACGCGCCGCACGCGTGACTTGCTAGGAAAATTGCACCTGGACCCCCAGAACTTCGGGTATTTGCACTTCAGTCCCTATGCACAGTGCCCTCTTTTGATTTTTGAATAAAATATCAAATCACCTCCAAATTCGATGAAAATTTGACACATGGCTCCTGCCATGTTGTAGGATTTTTGAGAATTTTTTAGGACATTTTTTATTTTATTTGTTATTTTTAAAAATTCAAAAACCTCTATTTTAGCTACTGTCTAGAATTAAAAATCTCAAAAAAAATATAAAAACCCCCTCAAAAATTCCACAAAAATTAGGTACTGTTTCTTTTGTGTTTCTTGATTTTCTAGCCAATTTTGGATATTTTTCATTGCTTAAAACCCTAAAAACTCAAAAACACCTAAAAACTCATAAAAATTCTAGTAAATAATCTAAAAACCCAAAAACAATAATCTTGGTGCTCAAATTTTCCTAGTTTTCTCTAGTATACAGGAAAATTACCTCCAGTCCCTCTGAGATCCTTAGATATTTTATCTTTGGATTTTGGGTCTGGTTGGACAGTGCCTTGCATTTTCAGTACTGTTTGATTTTTAGAAAATAAAATACACATTATAAAAATCCCAAAAATTTACCAAAAACACTAAAAAACCTGAAAAACATAAAAACATTTTTGTTTGAATTTTTGCTTGATTTTTAACACATTAAATAATTAGTTGAAGCTTGCTTGATTTTGTGTTTCTTTTATTTTCTTTACATTTAAAAATCCAAAAAAAAATAAAAATTATTAAAAACCACTAAAAATATTTTGCCTTTATTGGTCTTTATTTTTACTACTTCGTAGGCCTTTGGCCAACCCGTGCTCCTTGTGTTCGACCCTGGGTGCTATACCAGGTTAATCTCATAGCGGGACCGCTTCGCGTTTTGTTTTGATCTTTGATTTATTTAGCGGTTCGATCTTTTTCTTGATACATGGTCTGATTGCTCGGGTCACAACGACCCTATTTCTGTACCTCATACCCTAGTAATTAGGCCGGTTATCAGAATGGGCTGGTTAACCTAAAAATCTCAAAGACCTCAAAAAAGTTGTCTCCTTGATCATTTCAGATCCTGGGTGAAAGTGTAAGTGTAGAGGACTAATCCAACTTCTTCATTCAAAAACAAGATTTTTTTTTGAACTTCAAGAGATATTAGAACTGCCTAAACTCAATTGAGCATCTGCAATTCAGCCAGTATGGATGTAAGTACAGGCCGAAGCCCGTTGCTTGAGGACGGGGCCTTACGCGATGTCCTCTAAACCATCCAATTTGCTAAGGGCGAACCCTCACTGAATGCGGCTTACTTAATTGGGCTTAGTAGTCACTAACGACCCCTAAAGGGTTTTGCGGTTTTTCTCATTTTTTTATGGATTTTAATAAAGGTTAAAACACAAGTTAAACTCAACTTTCCTTGAAAAGACTTTCAAAACCATGTCACGCAAATAAGAAGTTTTCAAAACATTTTCAAAAGAATTTTTCAAGATAAGAAAAAAAACATTTTCGAAAATAGTTTTTTTAAAAATAGCGTAACATAATATCGAAAGACCGCGAAATCATTTGAGTTCTCTTAGTCCAAAGATTTTTACCTTAGCCAAAAAGTTTTAAATTTTTCAAATTTTTCAGGTTATAGCTAAAGTAAATATACGGTATATACAGTATACCCCCCTATACTTAAACTTTGCTATGTCCTCATAGCACTAGATGTTACAAGTACATAGTTCCATTTAAGTATATAGGAATATACGGGAGCTAAGAGGGGCTCCCCCTATACTTAGGTTAGAAATAACCTAAGTATAAAGGCAAGAAATGAAGAGTAGAGAAATCACAGGGACTCGGGTCCCCCCTATACATAGACTGAGATTAGCCTAAGTATAAAGATGGGAATTGATGTTGGGAGGGACCCAAGGTGAACGAAGAAGAGGAATGGATCTACAAGTGAGTGGTTGAATCTTCGGAGATGAAATGGAGTGTCTCAATCAATCAAGCAAACCCTTAGTTTCACCAACTCACTCATGAAACCAACCAAGGTTGGTTTATTATCTTGTCGGTTTTATTGGTGACAAAACTTTAGATTTTTACGCAAGGAAAAGATGTGAAGTGAAAATCAAGGTGTATGTGTGGGTGTTGCTCTCCTAAAAACCAAAGTTTTACTCCATTTTATGTTTGACTTGCAATTAACAGTCCCAATTTTATTTTAGGTTATCACTGAATTATGGTTAGCACATAAATCAAGAAATCATCGTCTACCGTTCATTCCATTTTCCATTAATCCTAGGTGATCAAGCTAGGAAATGAAAGCCGAGAAAAACATGTATTCGATAAAAACCACGATCTACGCTAAGCGAGAAATCATGCAGTGATTTGACGATAAATCCGTGAAAAACTGGGGCCGTTTTGAAAATCAAAACTCATGTATGCAAGTCAATTAAAAAGCCGCACCTAACATGCTTCTATTAGCGTGGAAAATTTTCATTTTAATTTGGCTAAGTGAGGTGATGTTACGTGCATCTTTGTTTAAAGTGTGTCCTACCTATGAGCAAGCATGTAAAAGATAAAAAATGGAATAAGCTCAAAGAGCCGCGTGCCTGATCCTAGGTCGACACTCAAGTGGGGACGAGCCCCACACAACCACATTCGTTCGATTACACACGCGAATCTTCGATCGAAGACCGCTGTAAAAGATGAGTTTATTACAAGTTCATGCATGGAAAGTAAAATGCAAGACAATTTTTTTCTTTCTTCTCAATGTACTCCAAGCAGTTCCTGCGGTTCCTCTCAACGGGAGATACCAGCTCCTCGCCTCCTTGATCCATCAAGGGCCCTGCCACAGAAACAATGATTAGAGATCAATCGAAAAGAAAATTTTATAATGCAAAAAAATGAACAAAAATGACCTATAAAATGAACACTTAATAAAATAAACAAAATTCCAAATAATATGAGAAATGAGTCGTGTCCCCGGCAACGGCGCCATTTGATGATCCGCAAAATCGGCCCCTTAAGAGTGCTGAATTAACACTCGGAATCATCATTGTAGTCGGGCCGAGTTGGGTCATCAAAAGATCATCTCATTTAAATATATGTCAATAATAGATCAAAATGAGATGATCGTGAAAATTTTTTACTTGGTAAGATACTAAGGTCAAACTCAGGGACACGAGCCTCTCTCGTATTAATCGGATTTCTATTTATTTAACTAAGCGTTGAGTTAGAGCACATATAGGTCAAATCATGCAGACACGACACAACAAGGCAAAGCATTATAAATAAACATGCATTTTTTATAAAAATTTTTTAACATGCAAATAAATGCAGAGAAATGCAATGCAAATATGCCCAAAATGATCATTACTTAAGCCATAAGATATATGAGTCAAACAGAATCAGATCATGAAGCAATTCTCATTTATATAGCGAATTGGCAAGAGAATAAAGGAAATTAGGACACTTAGCTAATGAAATAATGTGCTGGTCATAGTGTCAGATCTAAAATTAGAGCATGCCATAATAAAGAGAGCAAGGAGAGCTTCTAAATGAAATGAAATCAACTCAATCGGATATACGTAGCTCAAGATATGCATAAAAGAAGCCAGGGGCATAAGTACAATAAAACATAAAAAGATAACTACAAATAGGTCCCTGGGAGGGACTAAAATGTAAATATGAAAAGTACGAGGCCTTCCCTGTAAAATACCCACACGCACTGGGGTATTTTTGCAATTATTAAAACCCGCGAGGGCATAATTGCAAATTATCCAAATGCACATGGACTGCACGTGCTCCAGGGACCTATCTGCAAATTGGAGAAGATGGCGGGGCGTCTCTGCAAATTGCCCAGATACGCACGTGCCAGGCACGTGCGATCTAGGCTTGGAAGTCAGGTCAGGCTCGGCAGAGGCTCGGAGTCAACTTCGGCTAGGCTCGGGAGGTTCAAGGCTCGATGCAGGCTTGTGGAGGCTAGGGAGCGTCCAAGCCTGGAGGCTCAGACGCTAGGCTCGGGGATGCTCTGGCTCTGACGCGTGGCCGGCTGGAGTCCATCCGATTGTGACGATCGGGCGGCTGTTGTGCGATCCTGGAGTGTCGAAGTGGCGGCATAAGAACCGTTGGATCGTGTGGATCCAACGGTTGATGGAATCGATGGCGTGGCCTCCTCTGGGCCGTTGGATGATCGCCGAGAAAAGATCATCCAATGGCTGCCATTCCTTCTCCTCCGTCCGTAGCTGGCGGCAAGTTTGGAGCTCCGGCGAAGGAGCTCCTCCTCTGTCGCTCGCTCCCGGCTACGGTGGACTCCCCCCGAGGTAAAGGACAAGTCGTCGATGAAGCAGGTAGCTCAGGGAAGGCCCAGGACCCTCTAGCGTCGCTCGTCGGAGCTCGGATGGGAACTGCGAGGTTGAGGAAGTCTGCTCCGATCGAGCTCCGGCCATTGAAGCTCTCGAAGACCTGCAGCATTAGGCACATAGCCGAAGCCTAAAAAGTGTGTGCGTGAGGTGGAGTGGAAGCTCATAGGGGCGTAGAAGGTGTGAGCTCGGAGCTCCTCCGCCGCGAGGGCAGAGGAGATGGTCGGAGGGTGACGAGGTTCTTGGGAAGAGAAGGAGGACGTCGGAGATGGGCGCGTGGAAGGGGGAAGTGTTGCGGAGCTTTTGAAGTTATTAATGGAGGGCGAAAACGATTGACGAAGCCTAATTAAATACGTAAAAGACGAAGAAAAATGCAAAGAGAGAAAGAGGGGCTTACCTGGTCAGATATGGTGGACGGGAGCTTGGGCTGAGCATCACGGTGGATGCCCGGGGCGTCGCTGGACATCGGCAGCTGGTCGATGCAGCTCGAGCGGGGCTGGAGGTGTCGCAGCTCCGCCGTGAGTGGCGGAGGGTCTCACCGGAGGAGCGGGTCGTCTTCGCTCGATCCTCTCGCCTCCCTCTGTCACAGGGAGGCAGAGGAGGGATGGGCCCCTCCCCGCGTAAATATGGACAACGACGACAGGAGGAGGAGGCGGTGTATTTGAAGGAAGAGTTCGGTGGTGCAGGTGGTGGCAGGCGTGGGTTTCGAGGGTGTTATGGAGCGAGTGGACTCATGACGGAGATCGTGGGATGACTCATGAGGTAGAGGGATGATGGGGGAAGGTCGTGAGGTGGTTAGCGAAGGAAGAGGTGGTCGGAGGAGTCGGCGATAATGGGAAGGGGGAGAGGGTTTCGCGCAGTGGAGAACGTGGGCGAGTGGGCTGATCGAGGTAGATGACGAAGATCAACCGTTGGATCTGGAGATCCAACGGCGTACGTTTAGGCGCGAAATGACGGTTACGATTTGATCGATGGCAGCACGATCAGAGGGCCCAAGTGGTCGCCATGTGTCGGGCTGGAGGCGGAGCGCCAGCGGATGGCTGTGATGGATTCCCGGATGAGATCGGACAGTCGAGGAGATGGAAGAAGGAAGCGGTTAAGATGGAGTGGCTGACACTGATCGGAGGGTGTTCGCATACGCCACGCGGCGCACTCTAGTGAGAGCAGAAGTGAATGGTGGTGATCATCTCTGGAGATTTGATCGCGAGGTTGCTAACGTCGAGGCCGTTAACGGTGGAGATGGCAAGATGAATGCGCGATCGGAGGGCTCCGCAGTCGACACGTGGCGCGAGGAAAGAGAGGCGGCAACGAGCGACGGAGATTAAGGGTGGGGAAGATCTGATGGCTAAGAATAAGAGCGGGTATGGAGAGATCTGAGCCGTTGGATTAGAGGAGGATCCAACGGCTGAGGATGCGGGCGGCTGAAGCAAGGAGGTCGGGGCCACGTGGCGCACCCAGATTGGGCCACGTGGCCCAATCAGATTATTCAGACTTTCCAATTGATTTTAGAAGGGCTAGATGGTCGAATTTGAGAAAACTCAAAACATGAAAGTTGTAGATCTTGATGTGATCTACAAGTTTCATGTTGACTAAAACTAGAGATGAGATCAACTGTAGCCTCAAAATATTTTTAAGGGTATTTTTAAGTCTAAAAATACCATGAATTTTGATTTTACCATTTTTTGTGGTTTTTAATTTATTTAGGACTGTGTTAATTACAGGACATTAGCTGGGTTTTATTGACACACTTTTAAGCAAGGAAGTTAATAATTGGAAATTAAGATGATGAAATCGAGTTTCATCACTTATGTTATATTATGACGATCGTAATCATGTTTGAAAGCTTTATCTGCATCTTCATTTACACTACTCTCCTTACTTACTTAACTTCGAGAGTTTATCCGTATAACTATAAAATATTCAACATTTTCTTTTCATGAGACTTTGAGGGAAGATAACATACTTAATCCACTTTGTGTAGCAAGGACAAATGGTTCATATATTTTTATATATTTTCTACATGATTACATCAACCACTTTATTTCTCTTTATCGATAACTACACCCTCATTCGGGTCATACCCAATCTCATACAAATAAGAAAATCTTGTTAAGTCATGGAATATTGTACTCTACTGCCAAGACTTCTTTTAGAATTCCATGGTAGTCTATATTATCCTCTCCATAACAAGATCCACAAACCATTATCATGTAATTTTGAGTCCTTAAATTTCTGCTTAAATTTATCGTATGAAATTAATACAACAACACTTGTATGATTGGACCAGATATGTCGGATCTAGAAAATATTTTAGCATCCTCAACCTTTCTTCATTATTACTCAAGACTTTCATCTAGTTCTTAACAATTCCAAAATTTAAGCTGGTAAATGTTAACAATATGCTCTTCATTCCAAGACGGATTTTCATCATCATTTTCTTTCAAAATTTCATGTTTCATATGAAATGAATATTATCAATATGTTATGAGAATTAAACACGAATAAAAGGTAGATATAATGTACTCGACATATTTCTGTTATTTCTTAGCAATTGTCTAAAATATATAATTCAATGGCTTCTTTCTCTTTCTTTGACATCAACATTTTCTTCCTTTTCCTATTGGTTGAGCTGATGGACGAAAGGTGCTTATGTGATAATCTTTGTTCGAGAGACTGATTTCATTTCTACTTGATCTATTGTGGACCGTTTCTACTTCATTAGGAAATACCTTTCACAAAATGTTGCTACTTCTTCACATATTATATATATATTGTGAGCTTATGGAACCATCCACCCGACTTTTATTTCGTACTTTAGGTTTCAGAAAGAACATAAACCTGACAAATTTTACCATCAGTACTCTGAGCTGATGCTCCCTACCATTGAGGAGGCCTATAGTACCCTAGGTCGCATTGTTGTCCCTCACACAAACATACATGTAGACATTAAAGGACAAGTTTTTGAAGTTGCTTCCCCATCAGGGCGAGGAGCTCGTTGATCATCTCGGAGTCATGGTCGAAGTCACATTTTATATAGGTTGAGGCCGAGGAACAATTCAGTGCACATATTGTCACCAATTTTGCCACATCGAGGCTATCTTATACAACAGTGCTCCTATGGCTCAGATTGTTACTATTAAGGAAAATTCAACCATAGTTGAAGTTACCAGACAAGACTTTGAAGATTTGATGTCACACCTGAACAGGCTTTGCTCATGAGATTCTGCTTCTCTGAACTTGAGTGATCCTCTAGACACTGTGGATGTCACTCAAACGAGTATCTTTATTACTTTAGCAAATAATTTTGCAACATTGAAATGGTTGATTAATACAGGTGCATCCATTCACCTATGTGGGGAACACACACTACTATATCATGTGCACAATGTATACCTAGGGGGAAAAGTGCAAGTTACATATGGTCATTTTTCCTCTATCAAGGGACAGGGGGATGTACATCTATCCCAAACATTGGTTCAATAATGTTCTATTTGTTCCTGTGTTTCCCACCAGTCTTCTCTTTGTTTTTCATATTTGCAAGAGGTGAACTGCATAACTTGAGAGGATGTTTGGTGTGGGCTGTGAAGGAGTCTATCTTCTAGTGCAATCATTTGGCATTGTTGTGTATCCTGGAACTCCCTTTTGTGCATCTTCTGATGCTTACATTCACGAGCTTCGTCGTGGTCTTCCCCAGCTTCCTCCTACTGTCAACCTAGAGCGCAAGGCCTGTCAATTGGGGAAACACCATAGGAGTTCCTTCCCGTCTTTCGGTACCATCCATTCCAAAAGTCTTTTTAACATGATTCGCTTTGATGTTTGGGGTCCCAGTCGATATATTTATCATTTGGAAAAATATATACTATTTGGTTCGAATAGATGACTTTTCTTATGTCACGTGGACCTTCTTATTAAAAAATAAATATGATGTTTTCATTATTATTATTTGGTTTATTAATGAAGTAAAGAAACAGTTTGGCACCATTATCAGATGTCGCGAGAGTTTCTTTCTCATGATATGCAATCCTTACTATCTACCCATGGAATTTTACATTTCCAGTCCCCCAAAAGGTCTTTGAATGTGTTTCCTTTGTCCATATTCTTGGTCCAGGAAAGGAAAAAGTTACTACCAGAGCCGTTAAATAGATTTTCCTTAGGTACGCTAGGAACCAGAAGGGATATAGATACTACGATCCAAAACACAAAAGGCACCACACAAGTGCGGATGTTACATTCTTCGAGTCCCTTCCCTTCTACTTTAGGTCAGACACATGTGTTAGCCATCCACCATAACTCCCATTCTTGTTCCTACTCATCAAAGAACCACTCCCTTCTACGTTGGCACCATCTCCTCAGGTATGTCCTTCGATTGAGTCCTTATAGACTAACAACATTGCTACATCGATGGATACATATAAAGGTACCTCTGACAACTTAAGGGATGCTCCAATAGACATACCGACAACCTCCGGCAACTTAAGGGATGATCCAATGGACACACCAACAGCCCTACAAAAGGGGACTTGACAATGTCCATCTCAATACAATACCAAGCATCCAATCTCATCTATTGTGCCCTTCTCTGGACTTGGTGATGAATATGTAATTCATCACTCTTAAAGTTGAAAATAGAGTCTTGTTGTCGAGTATTTAGCTGCATATTTCCCTTTATCTTGCATAATTAGCATACATACATGCATACATAATACATGCATTTTAGCATCCATCTTTGCATTAAATAAGAATCATTTTTCACTTGTAAAATATTCACCAATATTCACCTATTTATCTGTATTTATACCACCTCCAAAAGAAAATTAAACTAACCCTATAATGTGTATATTACTATTTAATAATACAAGGAAGAGGGGCATGGTTTTTATCTTGTAAAATACCCAATAAAAAACTCAAACCCAGTTGGAGACCCCATACCTTAGAATGTAAATATCTACCTCATACAACCTCCGATCTAGGTCCATTCACTTTCAAATTAATACACATTAAGAGACCTTCAAAATGAGACTAATTTCATTTAAATCGGAGCTCGTATGAAAAACTTGGGTTTTTGGGCCCCTTCGTGTACTATATGTATGTATATTTGTATCCTTGTATTTTTATATCTTATTCGACCTCATCTCCATTTTCGGTCAACATAAAACTTGTAGATCTCATCAAGATCTACAACTTTCATGTTTGAGTTTTTCAAAATTCGATCTCCTTCTCTCTCTAAATTCACCTTTCTCTTTCAGCCATTCAGAGAAGGCGACATGGCGCCCCTCTGATTGCGCCACGTGGCTCGCTCCATTGTGCGCCAGGCGCCCTCCATTCCCCGTCGTCTGATCACGTCCCCTCTCTCCTAATCTGGGCCCTCCATTTTGCAGCTCTCCTCAGCCACTCGATCAAACCCAGATCAAATCAAGGCCGTCCCTTCGCGCCTCACCCTCAGCTCGACACATGTTGCACTTAGAACCCTCCGATCCTCTCCAGATGCCCTCCATACTGGCCACTCATCTCGCGTGACATCTGGACCCTTCGATCAAAGCCTAGATTTCATCTTATCCCTCCGTCTCCGCCTGAGTCCTAGCACGCCATGTGTTGTCTCATGGATCACACGATCAGATCCTTAAGACTTCATCCCAACCATCCCTCTCAGCCTTCACTTACGCCCTCCACATGGCACCATCATAACCCTTCGATCAAAACCCAGACCTCATCACAGCCGCACACCGGCGCTTCACCTTCCGCCCGCCATGTGGTTTGCCCTGCACCTTGATCTCATCGCCTCTGATCTAATCTCTACCGCCCCATCGCGCCCTTCTCCTGACCGTTGGATCGCTCGATCCAACGGCCCAAGCGTCGTCTTCTACCTCCCGCAAGGCCCGCACCCACGTCGCCCACCTTGCGTGCGAGCCGCCCCCTTTTTATTTTGGGAACCACTCCGGCCACCCTCTCCGACCTCAACCACCTCCACCTTGTAGCCCACTCTACCTGCATCCTCGCCGACCTCCTCAATCGCCATGAACTCCACCCACGAGCCCCACGACCTCCACCAACATCGCCCTCCATCACCTGTCACCGCCACTTCCACCCTATAAATAACCCATCTCCGTCGACCGTCGAGCCCATCTGCCACTCCAGAGAGAAACCCCTAGCTCCGACCTTCCTTTTGGTGACAACAATTCGAAGTGACGTTGAGCGAAGACCAAGATTCTTCTCCGACGAGATCCACGTCCAACCCCGTCGTGCCGCAGCTTCCCCCGTTAGCTGCACAAGCTCAGGAGCCCTACCGGCCTTCGAGCGACGACCAGGAGCTCAAATCCGAGCTCCATTCCCCAGGTAGCAACCTCCATCTCCCCTCCGACCTTCTTCTCCTTTTTCTTCGTTTTTCTCGAATTCTAGTCGCCTCCTCTGCTCATCTTCACGACCACCTAACCATCCTCCGAGCTCCGATTCGGAGCTGGCATCTTCGCGAGCTATTCCATCTTCTTCAACGACACACCGCACTTTACTCCGACGAGAGCTCCGCCACCATGGCAGAGCAGCACCACCAGACACCGTCACTGCACCATAGGCCTCCCTCCGCACTCTCCTTAATCCCACGAACACTTTGCACGCTTCGGATATTCGAGCTAACCCCTGCAGGAACTCATTCTTTGATTGGCCAGACTCCTCGCTGGAGCTCCCTCGACATTCATCGCCTCCGGTCTCCAGACCGCCCCAGCCTCAGTTGAGACCCCCGGACACTCTGTCACGCCTCCACGATCCTTCGCAGTGGCTTAGGAGTCTCTAGCACCCTTCAACGATGATGGGAGGAGGAGGCGGAGGACGTAACTCTTCGCCGGAGCCCAGCCACCTCCGCCACAGGAGGCGGCGGACCGTTTGAGCACGAAGAACAGTAGTCGTCCAATCCCCTTGATTGGACGGTTCTGAGCGGTCCACATCGCCATCAACTCGTCGCTGTCGGATCAAGAGTATCCCACGCTTCTGAGCACGCCACGTCACCGCTTCCCCCGAGCTCCAAATGCCGTTGGATCGATTCTGATCTAACGACCACCGATCTTCCATGTCCTCATCTCCAACGAGCTCCAGATACCGTTGGATCGATCTTGATCCAACGGGACGTATCACGCCACGTGCCAGCCATTAGCAGCCGTTGGATCTTCATTGATCTAACGATCCCATGTGCGTTACGTCGCCTCCTCTGAGCCTCCTCCCCGACCATTAGGCTCGGAGCCCCCGAAGCTCCCCCGAGCCAAGTCCGAGCGTGCAACGCCCCCGAGCCTCCGCCCGAGCCTCCGAAGTCACCCGAGCCTAGGACCTCACGTGTCTCTCACGTACGGCCTGGGCATTTTGCACTGAAGCACCTGGAGGTTTTTGAAATTACATTTCAGTCCCTACCAGGAGCACCACGTGAGGTGCACATGTTTTGTTGGCATTTTGCATACATGTCCCCCGCATTAGGGGTGCACATGGATCGGATTGGATCGGATTTTAGCCTAATCCGTGTCCAATCCAACCTTAACGGATTTTCACTTTTCTCAATCCAATCCAATCCATCAAATATTTGAATCCAAACCAATCCAGTCCATCGGATTATGATACAGATTGGATCAGATTGGATCGGATTTTTTATACTTACACATTTCCGTTCAATAATTTACCACGCAATGTTTGTATTTTATAGCACACTAACCTTCAACATTTGAAATATGTCTTCAAAATTGATAATTTGGATAGATACGATAAAAAAAATATTTGAAGATCGCACGATCAAATTAAAGTTGATGAACTCCATTAATCAATTATAAAAAGATGAAGACCACACGATGAAGCTAAAGAAATATATTGAAATTTGTATCTAAGTTTCTTTTTATTAATGATGCATTAGTATATTTTTTGTAAATGATTCCCAACATATGATTTATGCAAGTTGCCAAATATGGATGCGAAAAGTAGTTAGCTAACAAAAAATACGATTCTTTGGATGGATATTGATGAAGTCTGTGATGCATTTATATTGTTAAGTTATGTCAAAATCAGATCACTCCTAAGAACGCCTTTCAAGGAACTATAATATATCATCAACATTCAAGAATAATAAAACATTCATATTTGATTTGGTATCCAAAACAAAACCAATTTAAAGATATAGTCCACCAATTAGGCATCATGTCTCCCATTTATTTGGCAGAATTGTACATATAATCAAAATAATTAAATTTTTCTGAAAAATAAGAATCAAATACCTATATCAGTTTAATATGAAAAAGAATTCAAGTATGCTTGTTTGTTCTTAGATGGTATGGTACATCTCAACATATAGTTGATTTAGTTTCATACACAGGTAAGGTTGCAAGCTGAAATAAGCAAAAGGGTCAAGAATAAAAATGTACGCTACGCAATTATCCCAAATCTATTTTCTTTTAATAGAGATCAAATGAGTTGTAGTGCGCTTAGGGCAGATGGTGTTATGCCAGAGAAGGATGATATTGAGTGAGACATGTGGCGACATCATAAGGGAAGACGACACTTTTTTTCTTAAGGGGGACAACATTGTGCAGGAGAGGAGGTATTAAAATCGACCAAGACCGAGAGAGATCGGCAGTTAGATATTGGCGGTTGAGAGTGAAATGATAGAGAGATGGAATTGGAGTGGAATGTCCAAAGAGGGTTCACAACATTGCAAGTTATAACAATATTTTATTATTTTTTAGATTTAGCATTTGGCTTTCAAGAGAAAGAGATGTGTGTGGTAATAGGACTTGTATCCAACAAATATGAGATGAATGACATTGATTGTGGTTTTATGGAAAATTATGGATTGGTGAAAATAGAAATTATGTATGTATTATGTTTATATATGTAAATATATAAATATATGTTAACGGATTAACGGATTGGATCGGATCGGATTTTGATAATATGATCCGATCCAATCCATACTTTAACGGATTTTAAAAATTCTAATCCAATCCGATCCATTACAATGATAAAATCAAACCAATCCAATCCAATAACATCGGATTGGATCGGATTACGGATTTTGTCCGATCCATGTGCACCCCTACCCCGCATTATATGTAATTGCATTTAAGTCTCTGTCATCGTGTTTCATTTTTAGTAATTTTATTTTCTGTATTTACAATTTAGTCCATGTCTTTACACGTATATTTAGGTACTCATTTGGCATCATTTTTCAAGTATAAAAATTGCATTGTGTAGCTTAACTTGTCCTCTTTCTTATGTGACACTTGTCTTATTTTTGTGACATCAATGGAATTTATTATTATTTAATTGGTGAAATTGTCCAATTTTTGCCTATTTGTGCCTTTTCATTTGTAGTAAATTCTCTGTTGCTTCAAAAATCACCAAAAACTCACATTAGACTTAGGATAATTTAGTTCACTTTGTGCCCAAAAATGCATCTCGAGGCCTGAATAAATTAAATTGTGGTTTTCTTAATTAATTTTTAATAGGTCTAATTCACATAGAATTTTAGGCTTGTCAATTTTCCTAGATTCTTCATACTTAGATCTATCTAGGATAATTTTTATATCTGGAAATATTATGTCTTGATATTTATTAAAATTAATTTGGTAAAAATCACCTTGCATTCATTTTTAATTCACAATAATTCATATAGTGTTAGAAAAATCCAAAAAAAATAATGTAGCTTAATTTCATTGCATTCTACATTCTGGACAAGTTTCATAATTTTTGGACTTAGTTTGAGCACTTAGCTGAATTAACTTGTAAACTGACCTGAAAATTGCATTGTCTTTCATTTTAATTGCATAAAAATTGTTGAAAAATACCAAAAAGAACCTTCTGAAAATCCAACCTCTGAAATTTGCTTAAAATTTACCTAAGGAGATAGCTGCCTCCCTGAGTTCGACCTTGGGCTTGCCCAAGTAAAAATAATTTGTCGCTCGAAATTAATTGAACTTTAAATAAAAGTGGTTTTTGATTAATCCGTATTAACCTGACTATAACGAACGACAAGACATTAATTCTAATCATTAATTTGATGGAACTAACAAGGATCGTACGATGCTCGTCAAAATGGTGCCGTTGCCGGGGAGGTACGACTTAGGTTAATTTCTATTTAATTTTTGAGTGTTTGATTTTCCATCTCAGGTAGTCTGACCCCCGTTTTTCTTATTAATATCTTTCTGTCATTTAATTTTGAGTATTTTTTGTCGTCCTTTATCCGACCTCAATTTTTTTGTGCGAGGAACACGAGGAGTCGAAGGAGCTTCGAGGAGCTTACATTTTTAAATTTTTGAGTGATTGAGAGGACTTGTACATTTTTCATTTTTCATTATTTTTGCATTATTTTCAGCGGTTCCCGTTTGGGTTCTCGCATGTGTAAAAATAGTGGAAACGTGTCCCTGTGTGTTGTGTGGATTGAATTTTTAGATTAGGCTTGCACTAGCGGCTCCTCAAGCCACTCTAGGATTTGTTTGTGCTCTTAATTCTTTAGGACCACACACTACACATAAAAGACGCACTTAGACCACAGATCTAGTCAAACGAATTGGTGCTTCACTCGTTAATAGAACTGCCTGTCTAAGAGCGGATTTTGTCATCTGCATTTGCATATAGTATAAAAAGATTTCAATTCTGTTCTGCATACTGCATAAAAGCAAAGGGATCACTGTAAGTATTCTACACTCAACATACGCATCATTGATTTATCGTGCATCGACTTTTCTCGATTCCTCTCTATTGGATTTTCACAACTTAAGTATAAAGGACATTGGGACTGGATGATAGGCGTGCTGTGTGGATTGGACTTAATCAGTGATAACTTAACTTAAAATCGGAACTGCTAAACATTATCGACCAAAAAAATTCAATAAAATTGGAAATTCTGCTTGCGGGAGATTAATCCTCGACCTTGTTTTCAAGCTGAGTGAGGGTACTTGAGTGTGTGTGAACACCTTAAGGCTGAGCCCAAATCCCCGCCTTCCATATCACGTACCAACTAATCCTAGCAAATATCACGAATTGAATTATTCAGGTTCGCTGACTAGTACCAAGTAGCCTCCTCCTGTTCACAGGTAGATAGAGGCGAAATTGCGGTACTTCGCGACAAGTTGCTAGTAACCCCCTGGGGTGATGTTCCAAGCCTTGTCAGCCTCCGCCTGCTTGCAGGTAGATAGGGGCAGGTCTTTGAATCCATCAACTTGGGATAGGAGCGAAGAAAGGAAGGATGCACGTATCTTAGGCGATAGGTTAAACAGGGAAGACGCATCCGGCTCTAAGCCGACTTCCCTATAGGCCACGTAACCTTTGCTATTTGCTTGAAAATTCACACTTAAAATCAACCAGACTAATCGGGCTCAGTTTCGGGTCCTTCACCATGTTGAGTGTGAACTCGGGATTTGCTCTTGCGTTTGTCTTTGTGTCTGTCCGTGTGTGTTATCCTGTGTAATTGCACATTTTCTACCTCAATCTGCTTACATTCATCCTTTCCTCTTCAATATGTTGGGATATTGGTCCCCATACCCTGTGACCTCTGGTCAATCCTCCTCGACCATATACCGTTCATCTTCCCCTTCTCCTTCTTCCATGTATCCTCTGCCATCCATGGGAGACCCTTACCCGTGGTCGGTTCCACCTCAACCCGATTATGAAGTCAGAACTTCGACTGACTTCTCCACTTCTTCGCATTTCTCACCTACTCCATATTCTAACACTCCGGATCCACTTCCATCTTGGGCTGACTGTCTTATTCCTGAGAGCTTGCAGGAATCAAAGAATCGAATGAAGAGCAAGCCACTGCTGAGATAAATGATTGGCAAGATTATATGTCCCCACATACTTCATTCTCACCTCAAGTAGGGACCATACAACAATTTACAAATACACATCCCGACTTGACAGTAGGGCATAACATGGTCGATCGAACAACCCGAATGGAGAGGCTTGCACATCATGATTTCCCAGACTTGTATTGACTTTAGTGATCAAGCTTCCATTAAACATCCTTCATTCAGAGAGCCTGTACATTTACAAGAGTGGACTCGTGAGCTAGACTCACCAGTCCCCCGTTCATTGACTCCATCATATGAGGCTCCGACCAATATTTGTCATTTGGATAGTCCATACTCGACCCAGCATTACATGCCAGAGTCTAGGTATGTTGAGTATGAGACCCCAATATCTCAGCAATATCCTCCAATCAATCAAAACTCTTCCATGATTTGTCATAAGAACAGTTTGGAGGATGACATTTCTCGACTCATCGCAAAAAATGAATTATTTGGTACCAAGTTGAGAGATGTCACCGACATATTGCACTCAATTTCTGGCAGCTTGGGAATGAAAGTGGAAAAGGATATGAGTAGTTTTGAGGTTGAAAAACAGAGCGAACATTAGGGAACCCACACATGGTGTACAACTGGAGCCCATTCTATCTCCCTCTTCTACTAACCCCTTGCCTTCCAATCCAGAGTTTGATCATTCATCCACCAAAAATACAAAAAATGAAAAATAAAAAACCACATAAAAATTGAAAATGAAAAGACCTAAAAAATTTGGATCCTACCCTAAGGGAAGCACTCGATGAAGAATTGATTTTTAATCTTCCCTTGATAAAGGCCATAGATCACTTTCCTGACCTCAAACGATTTGTGAGAAGTAAATTGATGCCCAAGAGGTCAAGCAATAAGAGGACAAGGACTGAAAGACACATAGTGTCTATGGACACCTCCTTGGTTATGGGGAGAAAGATCAAGAGCTGCAGAGTGAAGCGGTTGCCCCGAGTTGAGTGTGAAATCAAAGACACCAGATTTACCCATGCGAGAATCGATGATGACTCACCGATAAATATCCTCTCGACCTCTGTGTTTGACAAGCTTAAACTCAGGCCAATCAGAAAGTCAAGAGAGATCGTTCAGCTGGCTGATCGATCTATCAAACGATCGAGAGGAAATATTTCAGTCATCATTACTTTCCAAGGTACTCTACTCCAGGTGGACTTCACGATCACTGACATTGAGCACCGAGGAGACTTTACCCAGTCTCCTATTATTCTCGGGAAGCCGTTCTTAGCCTTGGCTAAAGCGACTATAGATTGTGAGATTCGGGAAATCGATTTTACAGTATTGGGAACGCTTCGACCTCACCCATTCTTTGATACACTTTACTCTAAGGTTACTTGCACATCCGCTGACAGTCGTGACCATCGAGAGGAAGAGTAGTCCCACCTCTCTGCTACACCTGAGGGAACGACTGTCCGGACGATCGTTGGTTTAGAGGCTCCCCTCACCTACACTTCATCAACTACTTGCACGACCACCGTGACAGCTTCTAAGGAGAACTTACGACCAGAAGCTGCCATTGAGTCGGACATGATTTTTGATGATTATCTTGACCATTTTGATGATCCGACACAAGAGCCCAATAATGTAAAGCCAACTGAGATCACTAGCACCTTATTGAGACACGTGCTGACTCTTCAGGAATATTCCAATCTATATGGTGACTCGTTTGATGAGGAACCCATGGTCAGCACTGCACCACATCTTGGACATTCAAAGGAAACAACCAAGACTAAATTGACTCCACAAAAACACGGTTGCTCCCTCTTCTAGTCGGCTATCTAGTGAGAGGAAGTCGAGAATTGATTCCTCGAGATGTTCCCCCGAACCTCTCAAGGCGCGTCGCTCTCATCTCCCTCTCATTGATTCAGATTCTAGAAAACCGACTAAGAAAATTTCCTTCAACATACCGGAGAAGGAATCTTCTGAGGAGTCCTCATCTGGTCCGGATAAGGTGATTTATATGAGTGAGCTCAGTTAGGTTGTTCTTAAGCCGTATCTAAGCAAGCAGTCGTGTGTCGACCCTCGTTGGATGATCCCTTCACCTCACTACTATTCATCTGAGGACGATTCCGATAGAGACACACTTGTATATTCTTTACCTCCTCTCTCCCGCAAGAAGGTTCGTCACAAACCTTCTTGATCCTTGTATATTCTCACTCCTTCTTGTATATATTTTTCCCTCCCTCCCCAGTGATTCGAACCACTCGCCCCGGCTCCATATCATTTCATTTTATGGCTATACTTAGGATGACCAGATCCTAATTATAGGGGGAGAGTGACCCAAGTCTCTTCCCCATTCGTTGTATATTCTCTAGATCTTATCGATTCTCACACTCACTCCTATCCTATACTTAGGCTGACCAGAGCCTAAGTATAGGAGGGACCCATGCCCATCGTGTATATACTCCTCCCTTTCCCCTCTTAACCTCGCCCGCCCCATTTTTGATCTTCTTCTACACTTAGGCTGCAGAGCCTAAGTATAGGGGGTGGAGCGACTTCTATACTTTTTGTTATTTTAGCTTTCCTACGCTTCGCATGAGCTATGTCTTTTTCCTCACTTTTCGTGCTCTGAGGACATAACACACGCTAAGTATAGGGGGGCGTGTATATATTACATATATACTTTACCCATAGCTCGTACTTTTGTGTATTTTCACGTATTTTTGTATATATTATGCAATAATTATGGGTGGGTAAAAATTGAAAAAAAATTACTTGTTGTATAATACTTGTAAAACTTTTGTAAAAATAAAAAAAATTACATGTATACTTGTATATTGTATAACACTTGTATAGTATATTGTATAACACTTATAAAACTCTTGAAAAAATTGTTGTAACATAGGAGGTATACCAAATTTTTGAAAAAAAACACAAAAAAATAAAAAAAACAAAATAGGCTTCTTATTTACTCTTGCATATCATTCTTGCAAAAAAAGAGAGAGTCTTGCATTTCATTCATCTACATAGCATGTCATCTACATCTCATCTGCATATCTTGCATATGCAAGGTGAAAAGCTAGTGGGTTCTGAACCAAGTTATGAGTAAATGTTGAGGAGGGACTTGATTTGACCTTAATCCACCTAATTTAAGAGGAACCTTATAGGAACCGGAGTTAGGATTTCTCATGTCAAGTGACTTAATTCTTTGAGTCCACAAGTCTATGTTCACATGTCATCTTGATCAGTCTAAGTAGAATATCTCGTGCACACGCATGATTCTTATAGACAGTGACCTAACTTAGACAAGCACCATGCATGTAGCTCTTCATTGATGAGGTGGTGAGGAGGTAGAATCCTTTAGCTTGGAGTAGCACACGGGTGGAAACATCCCTCATCCTCTAGGGAGGGTAGTGCATCTTAACCTAGTCTGGTGGTGTTGACATCTAAGGACGGGATGCTGTGTGTTGCAATAATGCTTCAAAAGAGGGATAGTCTACTGGCTCAAGAGGAGAAACTCCTGATGTACATGATGTACCTTGTATATAGTTTAAAAAAAAGAAAAAGAAAAAAAAGAAAAAAAAATGCAAGAACTCCAAAAAAGTAGACATGCCAGATAGAAAATAAAATGCCTGTCGGAGTATGTATATTAGCAAGAAGTCTGCAACTGGATGACTTGGCTACACTGGTCAGGCATCCCGGGATAGGTAGCTACACTGGCTACCATCCATTCTTTTCTCCACCTCCCTCCTCTTGAGCTGGTCGCACTTGAACTTAGAAGGGAATACCCCGCTCCTCGAGGAAAGAGTTACTGGACCTGATGTGGAGAGTTACATTTCACTTACACAGTACAAGTAAGAATCATAGTCATCAGAAATTTGTGTATGAGGATTTGTTCTAACCTGACTATTGAGGAGTCTTGAATAGAAGACTTGTAGAACTTGAAGTCTGTTAGGTCTTAAGTTCAAGTCCCAATGATGTTCTGCCACACAATTAATCCAAAGGTCGAGTCAAGCTCCGATTTCAACTTTTGTTCATGACCTTGGTATGGAACCCAAAATCATTTCACTCTTGCATCTCATTTTAGTTGCTCGGGGACGAGCAAGGTTTAAGTATAGGGGGTTAATGAATCTGTAATTCATCACTCTTAAAGTTGAAAATAGAGTCTTGTTCCCAAGTATTTAGCTGCATATTTCCCTTTATCTTGCATAATTAGCATACATACATGCATACATAATACATGCATTTTAGCAACCATCTTTGCATTAAATAAGAAGCCTATTTCACTTGTAAAATATTCACAAAATTCACCTATTTATCTGTATTTTATACCACCTCCAAAAGGCAATAAAAGTAACCCTATATTGTGTATATTACTAGTTAATAATACAAGGAAGAGGGGCACGGTTTTTATCTTGTAAAGATACCCAATAAAAATCCCAAACCCAGTTGGAGACTCCAGACCTTAGAATGCAAATATCTACCTCATACAACCTCCGATCTAGGTCCACTCACTTTCAGATTAATACACATTCAGAGACCTTCAAAATTAGACCAATTTCATTTAAATCAGAGCTCGTATGCAAAACTTGGGTTTTGGGCCCCTTCGTGTATTATATGTATGTATATTTGTACCCTTATATTTTTGTATCTTATTTGACATCTTCTCCATTTTTAGTAAACATGAAACATGTAGATCTTATAGATATCTACAACTTTCATGTTTTGAGTTTTTTCAAATTCAGCCTCCTTCTCTCTCTAAATTCACCATTCTCTTTCAGCCATTCAGAGCAAGCCACGTGGCACCCTCTGATTGCGCCACGCAGCCCGCTCCATTGCACGCCACACGCCCTCCATTCCCCACCGTCCGATCCCGTCCCCTCTCTCCTGATCTGGGCCCTCCATTTTCACAGCTCTCCTCAGCCCCTTGATCAAACCCAGATCAAATCAGGGCCGTCCCTTCGCGCCTCACCCTCAGCTCGACACGTGTTGCGCTTAGAATCCTCCGATCCTCGCCAGAAGCCCTCCATCATGGCCACTCATCTCGCGCAACATCTGGACCCTTCGATCAAAGCCCAGATTTCATCTTAGCCCTCCGTCTCCACCTGAGTCCTAGCATGCCACGTGTTGTCTCGTGGACCGCACGATCAGATCCTTAAGACTTCATCCCAATCGTCCCTCTCAGCCTTCACTTACGCCCTCCAGGTGGCACCATCGTAACCCTCGATCAAAACCTTAGACCTCATCACAGTCGCACACCGACGCTTCACCCTCCGCCCGCTACGTGGTTCGCCCTGCATCCTTGATCTCATCGCCTCTGATCTAATCTCAGCCGCCCCATCGCGCCCTTCTCCTGACCGTTGGATCGCTCGATCCAACGGCCCAAGCGTCGTCTTCTACCTCCCGCAAGGCCCACACCCACGTCGCCCACCTTGCGCGCGAGCCGCCCCCTTTCTATTTTGGGAACCACTCCGGCCACCCTCTCCGGCCTCTACCACATCCACCTTGTATCCCACTCTACCCGCATCCTCGCCGACCTCCTCAATCACCATGAACTCCACCCACGACGCCCCACGACCTCCACCAACATCGCCCACCATCACCTGTCACTGCCACTCCCACCCTATAAATAACCCATCTCCATCGACCGTCGAGCCCATCCGCCACTCCAGAGAGAAACCCCTAGCTCCGACCTTCCTTTTGGTGACAACAATTCGAAATGACGTTGAGCGAAGATCGAGCTTCTTCTCCAGGGAGATCCACGGCCAACCCCGCCATGCCGCGGCTTCCCCCGTGAGCTGCACGAGCTCAGGAACCCCTACCGGCCTTCGAGCGACGACCATGAGCTCAAATCCGAGCTCCATTCCCCAGGTAGCAACCTCCATTTCCCCTCCGACCTTCTTCTCCTTTTTCTTCATTTTTCTCGAATTTTATTTGCCTCCTCCGCTCATCTTCACGACCACCTAACCATCCTCCAAGCTCCGCTTTGGAGCTGGCATCTTCGCGAGCTAGTCCATCTTCTTTGACGACACACTACACTTCACTCCGACGAGATCTCCGGCACCTTGGCGAAGCAGCACCACCAGACATCGTCACTGCACCACAGGCCTCCCCCTGCACTCGCCTTCATCCCAAGAACAATGTGCATGCTTCTGCTATTCGATCTAACCCCTGCAGGAACTCATTCTTTAATTGGTCGGACTCCTTGCCAGAGCTCCCTCGACATTCATCGCCTCCGATCTCCAGATGGCCCAGCCTCAGCTGAGACCCCCGGACGCTCCGCCATGCCTCACCGATCCTTCCCAGTGGCTTTGGAGTCTCCATCACCCTTCACCGACGATGGGAGGAGGAGGCGGAGGAAGCAGCTCTTCGCCGGAGCCCAGCTGATGAATCTGTGATTCATCACTTCAAAAGTCAAAAATAGAGCCTTGTTCCCGAGAAAATAGGAGCATATTTCCTTTTATATGGCATAAATAGCACTCATGCATGCAGTCATAAATCATACATTTTAGCAGCTCATTTTGCATTTAAATAAGAAGCCAAAATCCCTTGTAAAATACCCAATCCCTAAAATAACCTCTTCTCTATAATATATACTCCTTAGTTGATAATATAGGGAAGAATGCCAAAAATCACCCTTGTAAAATAGCCAATGTAGCCTGAGAACCCTTGTACACTAAAATACACATAAATCCCTCATACAAACTCCGAATTAGGTCTACTTACTCTTAGAATACTACATATTAAAAGACCTTCAAAATGAGACTAATTTCATTGAATTTGGAGCTCGTATGAGAAACTTGGGTTTTTGGGTCACTTTGTATACTACATATGTATATTTGTGTATCCTTGTATTTATGTATCATATTTGACCTCATCTCCGTCTTTGGTCAACATGAAACTTGTAGATCTCCTCGAGATCTACAACTTTCATGTTTTGAGTTTTTCCAAATTCGGCTCCCTCTTCTCACTACACGTATCTCTTACTCCAGCCACTCACAGCAGGCCACGTGGCGCCCTCTGGTTGCGCCACGCGGCCCGCCTCCCATCGCCTCATCCGCCCGCGCCTTCAGCCGTTGGATCTCGCTTCAGATCCAACGGCCCAGGCCTTTCCACGTACCTGCCATCTCCCAGCCATCAGATCTGCCCCGCACTTCATCTTCACCATCCCTTAGCGCCGCGCCCACAGCTTGACACGTGGCGCGCTGTGCGCCCTTTGATTGTGCCCCGGATCTCTCATCTATGCCGCTCAACCCACTCGTTCTCCCCAGCCGATCGATCTTGCCCGTGATACAATCTCGACCGCTTGCCTTCGCCTGCCCATCCTCTCGACACGTGGTGCGATCACCGCTCTCCGATCACAACGCCTCAGATCTAATCCTACCCGACCAGATCCCCCTTGATCCCCACCGTTGGATCATAAGATCCAACGGTGGAGACCTCATCTCCTACCTCCAGGCGCCCCTTTCCCCCACATCCCTTGCCTTGCGGGAGGGGCGCCCCCTTCCTATTTTTGGACGCACGTCAGCCATCTCCTCCGACCGCTGACACCCCCACGACATCACCCACTCATCCCTCTCCCTCGCCAGCTCCCTCAAGCTCCACCACCTCCACCATGGTAGCCCCACGTCGTCCACCAACCTCGCTACTCCACCAGCCAACCCACCAACTTCGCCTTATAAATACGCCAACTCCGGCCAACGTCACCCCCATCCGCCACTCCAGAGAGGTTCCTCGAGCTCCAAGCGATCCATTGGTGACAGCAATTGGGTGTGTTGTCGAGCGAAGAAGGAGAATCGACTCCGGCGAGATCCACGGCCGCCACCGCCGTGCTGCAGCCTCCCACGAGCAGCTGCACGAGCTCGGGACCCTACCGATTCCTCGAGCGAAGACCTGGAGCTCAAATCTGAGCTCCATTCCCCAGGTAACCCCCTCCATTCCTCCTCCGATCTTCCTCTTGATTTTCTTGCTTTTCTCCGATTTTATTCGACTCCACCGGCCACCTTCTTGCCTCCAAACCACCTCGACGAGCTTCGCATCGAAGCTCCCATCCTCGTTGTCCATCTGCACACTCCGACGACGCTTTGCGCACTATTCCGACCAATAGCTCCGCCATTTGGCCGGAGCTCATCCCCAGTGCACCTCCTTCACGCTGTAGGCCTCGCCGACCACACACACCTCTCCACGAGCACTTGCACGCCTCGGCTATCTATTTTAACCCCTTGCAGGTCCTCATTTCATCACTGGCCGGAGCTTCACCGGAGCTCCCTTCGAGCTCCGTCGCCATCGAGCTTCAACACATCTCCACAGCCCCTGAGCCCACCGGAGGCTTCGCCGTACGCTCCCACATCTTCTGAGCTACTCGAGAGTCTACGAAGAGCTTCATCGACGCCTAGCGACCGAGGCGGAGCAGAGCCACCCACGCCGGAGCCCCGCCTCCTCCTCCGCAGGTGGCGGAGGATCGATGTAGACGACGTACAACCACCGTTCGATCATCTTGATCGAACGGTCCGAAGCACGCCACGTCGCTCGATCACCGGACTCGCCTTCGACCGTAGGATCAGCATCGATCCGACGCCCTAGGACACGCCACGCGTCAGCACCGACAACCCTCGGATCCATCTTGATCCGAGGGCCTTCAGGCCGCCACGTCGACGAGTCCGAGCCTCGGCCTCCAAGCCTAGGCTCGGGCGACCCGAGGCTAATCCAAGCCGCAGTCCGAACCTCCTGAGAGCCCGAGCCTCGCTCCGAGCCGCCGCCGCCCTCCGAGCCTAGGCCGCCCACGTGAGGCGCACGTGCGGCCTGGGTAAATTGCACTAAGGCCCCTGGAACTTTCCAAAACTGCAACGAGGTCCCTGTGAAGCAGACCCCACGTGAGGAGCACGTGCCCTGTGGAGAAATTGCACAAGAGTCCACCATATTATTGGTAATTGCATTTTAGTCCATGTCAGCATATTTATTTATTGGAATTTTAATTTCCAGTATTGCATTTACACCCCTGTGTTTGCACGCATCCCTAGAGTGCATTTTTCATCACTTTGAAATTCTAAAAATTGCATTTTGTTAGAAATTTTGTCCTCTGTCTATTGGTACACGTGTCTTATTTTTGTAAGCTCAATTGAATTATTAATGAATTAATTGGTGCATTGTTGACATATTTTGCCCAGTGATGCCTTTTGATTTTTAATTAATTCTCTGTGCCTTCAAAAATTATCAAAAATTCATAGTAGCTTAAGGACATCATTTTTAACATACCATAAAAATTTCATAGCATTTGCACACATACTGAGGCCTAAATAAATTGATTGGTGATTTTCTTAAATTAATTTTAGTTAATTCATTTCACAGTGAAATTAAGTTCTGTTAATTTTCCTAGGTCCCTTATCATTAGAGTCACCTAGGATAATTTTAGTTCTTGAAAAAATTGTGGTTTGGTATTTATTAAAAATTAAATACTGAAAATCATCATGTCTGTTTATTTAATTCACAGTAAATTTATTTTGAGTCGAAAAATTCCAAAAATATTAGTGTAGGTCATTTTCATCATAATTAACCATCTGGCCAATTTTCATTATTTTTGGACTTCATTTGATACATTAATTAAATTGCACATTAAATTGGCCTGCATTGTCTGCATACGTCCGCATAAAAATTAAAAAGACCAAAAAAAATTACTCCTCGAAAATCAACACTTGGATCCTTGCTTAACTTCACCTAAGGAGACAGATGCCTCCCTGAGATCGACCTTGGACTTACCCCAAGTAAAAAAATTGCCGCTTAAAATTAACTTCACATTAATCGATAAGTGGTTTTTGATTAACCCCTCGTATCCGACTGCAACGAGACATATTAAGTAATTTGGACATTAATCTGCCTGAATTAACGTAGGGTACTTGAGCGTTGTCAAAATGGCGCCGTTGCCGGGGAGGCACGACTTAGGTTAATTTGTAGCACATTTTTGAGTGTTTGATTTTCAATCCCCGGGTAGTCTGACCCCCGGTTTTCTTGTAATTATTTTCTCTCATTTATTCTTGCATTACTTTATTTTTTTAATACTCTTTGACCTCCATTTAATTTTTGTGCGAGGACCGCGAGGAGTCGGCGACGCTTCGAGGACTTAGCATTTACATTTTTTGAGTGACAGAGAGGCATTGTATATTTTTATTATTTTTTCTTTTGCATCATTTCCAGCGGTTCCCGTTTGGGATCTCGCGCTTGTAAAGATAGTGGAACTGTGTTCCGTGTGCTGTGTGGGTGATTGTAACTTAGCTTGCACTAGCGGCTCCTCAAGCCACTCTAGGAATTGTTTGTGCTCGTAATCAATAGGACCACACATCACACATAAAAGACGCACCTAGACCGCAGGACTTAGTCAAAATTAAAATGTTCTTCACGCTAATAGAACTGCCTGTCTAGGAGCGGCTTTTCATCGCTTGCATTTGCATGTAGAGTAAAGTTTTCTATTCTGTTCTGCATCCTGCATCAAAAAGCGAAGGGATCACTGTAAGTATTCTCTACTCAGCATACCATCATCGATTTTTCGTGCATCAGCTTTTCTCGATTTCCCCCTCTGATTTTCTCACTTAAATTAAACAGGAAATTGGGACTGTCCGATAGGCGTGCTTTGTGGTGGATTAATTAAAGTGATAACCCAACTTTAAAATCGGGACTGCTAACAGTATTGACCAAAAGAGAATAAAAACTGAAAATTGTTTGCGCGAGATTAATCCCCGACCTTGTTTTCAGGCTGAGTGAGGGTACCTGAGTGTGTGTGAACACCCTAAGGTAGAGCCCAAATCCCCGTCTTCCATATCACGTTCTAACTGATCCTAGCAAATATCACGAGCCTAATAATCTAAGGTTCTTTGACTAGTACCAAGTAGCCTCCGCCTGTCTCAGGTAGATAGGGGCGAAATTGCGGTACTTTGCGACAAGCTGCCAGTAACCCCCCGGGGTGAAGTTCCGGCCTTGTCAGCCTCCGCCTGCTTGCAGGTAGATAGGGGCGTGGTCACTGAATCCATCGGCTTGGGATAGGAGCGAAGAAAGGAAGGAGCGGCGATATCTTAGACGACAGGATAAACAGGGAAGACGCATCCGGCTCTGAGCCGACTTCCCTTTAGGCCGCGTAATCCTTGCTATTTTTGCTTGAATATCACACTTAAAAATTACAAGATAAATTGGACTTGACTTTGAGTCCTTCACTGTGTCGAGTGTGAACCCAGGGTCTTGGATTGTTCTTTTTGCTTGCTTCAGGTAGGAGTAAAATCCTATCTTCTTCTCGCTTATCAAGATGAGTGACTGGGGAGATCTCGACGCGCTATTCACTGATCTCTCTATGAGTCCCCCAAGTAACTCGTCTTTCTCGGTCCGAGCGCACCTTGGACCACCCAGGACTCATGACCCTCTTGAGTCCTGGTTCCCCCATGCTCAGGGTGGTTACTCTCAAACCAACCATTTTATCTCCTCCGAGATAACCGAGGAAGACCATTGCCTCGGTAATCCCTTCCTTGATTTGCCTTCTAACACTGATCTTATTTTCCAATCCCCAGAACTAGAGGGCGAAATGCCGCCAAGGATGCCACCCGATGAGGACCAGATGCGACAGATTCTTAGACGCCTTGCCGAAGCCGAACAGAAAAATGCTGATCGCACGGCACGAATGGGACAGATAATAGTAGCTGAAGGGATCGACCGACCAATGGTCGATACCTACAACCCGGCGGAGAACGAGATCCAAAATTGGCTAGCACCTGCAGTTCCCGACCAGGCATTCGAGCTGAAGCCCCACTTCCTCAGTCTGCTCCCGATGTTCAACGGAAACCTCAGTGAAGAACCATACACCTTCCTCCGTGACTTCGAATTAGTGTGCAACAATCTTAGCCATCCCAATGTTGGCCAAGATTATATAAGGCTGAAGGCCACCCCGTTTGCCTTAGGAGATAAGGTTGCTCATTGGTTGAAGAATTTAGGGGTGGTATGTACTACCTGGATGCAGTTCAAGGACCTCTTCTTGAAGAAGTTCTACCCTCTCAGTAGAACCAATCAGATGCGAACGAAGATCGCCAGCTTCGCCCAAGGACCCAGCGAACCGTTCCATGAGGCTTGGGACAGGTTCAATGACTTAGTACAGAAATGCCCATGCCACAGCATTTCTAAGGCGATCTTAGTCCAGACCTTGTTCTGCGGTCTAACCCCAGAGATGCAGGGGTTAGTCAGCGCCGCCTGTGGAGGAAGCTATCTGAACAAGAACGAGCACGCCGTATGGAAAATCCTAGAACAGATGGCAGAAACCGGCAGGTCACAGGCCACAAGGGCCTATCAGTTGTCTCCCTCAATCTTATCCAATGAGACAACTAGAAGGACTGTTGCAGATCTGACTGAGGACCTCATCCCCAGCATGGGGATGATAGCCGACAAGCTTACCATGGTCGAGCAGATCCACAAGAGAGTCGCGGAGATGGAGTCTCTTTCGAGCCTTCCCAAGAAAGTGGAGGAACTCTCTGAAAAGGTAGCTAAGATCAAGCTACCCACCCCTTCTGCACCACCTGTACCTGTACATCGAGTCCATCTTGTACAGGAACAGGCACCGGGGTCTCAGAGCAGCTGGGATCAGACTTATACCCAGCAGAACCATCATGCACCCCCACCAGTGGAAACGGAATACGAGGAGCCTCCGTCTGTTTACGAGATCAACGGGCTTTGGTATAGCCGTGACCTGCTAGTCCGGCAAATCGAGATGGGGAAGGATCAGGCACACTGCCCAACCCCAGTCTACCAAGAGACCAGGCCCATCACAGTCCCGCGATACCAGTCCAGGCCAGAACAGGGGTACCAGCCGCAACAGCGCACCTACCAGCAGGGGCCAGCACCGTCCCATCAACAGCAGTATCGGCACGGCCAGCAGGGCCAGTACAGGATCGCATCCACTCAGCAGCCAGCCCAGCCCACCGAATTGGAGTCCCTCACCTTGGCAATCCAGACCCTGTCTGATAGGGTCCAGCAGATGCAGAATGACTACCTGGACATGAGGACCGACATCAATCGGGTCTCTCGTGCTCAGGACCAACAAATGGCGCCAAGGACTCCAATTCCCGCACAGGTTCAGGCCAACCCAAACAGCGTACACCAGGGCCAGAACCGACCCCGAGATCAGGTATACTATTCAGATAATTATTTATCTGAACATGAGATCCTTTCGTACGATAATGTTAACCATATGTCCCTCAGGAGCGGAAGGACCGTGACCATACCTGATCGGGCACGGGCACAAAAAGAAGGAACCTCCGAAACTCTACCTGAGGAGAATTCGGAGGAAGAAGAGGAGGAGCATCACCACCGCCACCGCCAGCAGAAGAAGAGGACATCTGAGTCCTCGAAGCAGCATTCCTGCATCCATCCAGAGTCAGACGACGCCGATGAGCCCGCACCTCCATCTGAGGAGGATCGTCCAGAAGAAGCAGAAGAAGCATCATCGATCTCGCCCCAGCATTTTCTTTTCGGTCAGAGTCCAAGTCCGAGTCTGTATCAGAGTCCGAGTCAGAGTCGTGTCAAAAACTCAGTTCCAGAAATCAATGAGAATATTTCAGTTCCAGAACCTGAGTTAATAATCCCTTTCCCCCAAGCTCTCAAGGGTGGAAAGAAGAAAATCAAAAAAATCCAAAAAGATGACCCTGAGATGGCTGAATTTTACAATAAACACATCAAGGTCACAATCCCTTTTGACAAGTTCGTGGAAATAACCCCTGCGTTCCGAAAATACCTTAAGGTGAGATGCACACCTACTAGGGTTAGCAGGAAGACCAAAAGCCGTGTTGAGAAACACGTTCTATCAGTAGCCACGACTTGTGCAATAAAGAACTCGTTTCCTCGGAAACGAAGAGACATGGGTGCACACTATGTAGTGAGTCATGTTGATGACATCGCGTTTGCACGCACTCTCCTGGACAATGGTTCCTCGATCAACTTGATGCCCACAACCCTCTATGAGCGGCTCAATCTCGGACCTCTTAGGAAATCTAGAGCTATTCTGCAGTTTGCTGACAAATCTACTAAGAGGTCCCAAGGAGAGTTAAGGAACATTGTGATCAAAGTCGAGGGGCAAGAATACATGGTGGACTTCACTGTCCTAGATATGGAAACCCCTCGTAATTGGAGAGATTCCCAGATCATTTTAGGTAGGCCTTTCCTCAGAACAGCGGGGGCCTTATTCGATTATAAGAATGGGAAGATTCAGTTCCAAACTCCAAGCGGAGATGAGGAACTTGTGATGAAGCAGACGAGATGGCAGAGACCGGACTCCGAATCCAGCACCGAGTACTCTTCTACCGAGACAGATTGTGAGCATGTAGACGTAGTTGGGCCATGGAGACAGAACCCAGCCAGCATCGATGTGTCCATCTCCTTTGAAGATGATCCAGTGCATGAGTCAGTCTGCGAGATCCTCAGGAACGAGTACAGCTCTGAGCCTGCATCGCCCTACATCTTCGATGACGTAGAGGCCCAGTTGAGCCTGTCAGTCCTTACATCCTTAGGACAATCGGAAGATGAGGATGACGAGTCGGACGAGGCGTTTGCCGATTGCATGGAGACCTTTGACGATCCGAATCCAGAGCCTAGTTTGGTGGCAGCTACTACAGAACATGATCCAGCCACTTCCAACACCGAACCAGATCAGATTGAGCCATACTTTCTAGACGATCACACTATTCCCGAGCTCAAACCTTTACCCACAACCTTGAAGTATGCCTTCCTTGCGGGTCAAGACAAGAAATTTCCGGTCATTATCAGTTCGCAATTGACCGAGGAGCAGGAATCTCGCTTGCTAGAGATCCTGGAGAAGAACCGCAAGGCAATAGGCTGGAGCATTTCCGATCTCCACGGAATAAATCCCGCTCTGTGTTCGCACCATATATACTTGGAGAATGAAGCCAAACCCTCTCGTGAATTCCAACGCCGGTTGAATCCAAATTTACGAGAGGTTGTGAAGAAAGAGAGAAAAATGGTGCGACGCGGGTTTTATTTACCCAATCTCCGACGCTAAGTGGGTGGCCCCAATCCATGTTGTCCCGAAAAAGTCGGGAATTCAGACGACCACCAACGAGGATGGAGAAGAGATCGTGACGAGAGTACCCACGTCGTGGCGCGTCTGTGTGGATTACAGATGCCTGAATGCCGCGACGAAGAAGGATCATTTCCCCCTACCATTCATTGATCAGATCCTAGAAAGATTAGTGGGGAAAGAATTCTTCTGCTTCCTTGATGGGTTCTCGGGCTACAATCAAGTAGCCATAGCTCCGTAGGACCAGGAAAAGACCACGTTCACATGCCCCTTTGGTACCTATGCTTTCAGGCGCATGCCTTTTGGGCTATGTAATGCTCCAGGTACTTTTCAAAGGTGCATGATTGCTGTATTCGCCGAAATGGTCGGCGAATTCCTGGAAGTCTTCATGGATGACTTCTCGGTCCACGGCGACTCTTTTGATTCCTGTCTTAGGAATCTGGACCGAGTCCTCAAAAGATGTTGTGAGGTCAATCTGGTGCTCTCCTGGGAGAAAAGTCACTTCATGGTGACGGAGGGCATAGTGTTGGGGCATGTCATCTCCAAGAGAGGAATGGAGGTTGACCCTGCCAAGGTGGACGTGATCAGACGACTCCAGCCACCGACCAACGTAAGGCAGTTGCGGTCGTTCCTCGGGCATGTCGGATTTTATCGAAGATTTATCAAGGATTTTTCTAAGATTGCCCGACCGCTAACTGAGCTTTTAGGCAAAGACATGGAGTTTATTGTAGAACACAAATGTCTCGAAGCCTTTAAGCTTCTACAAGGAATGATCATGGACGCACCCATCTTACAAGCCCCAGACTGGTCTCTACCTTTTGAGATCAGGACGGACGCCTCAGATTATGCTGTTGGGGCTGTATTGGGACAAAGAAGAGATGGCGTCCCGTTTGCAATTCACTACGCAAGCAAAGTGCTTGATTCTGCTCAGCGTAACTATACAGTTACAGAAAAAGAAATGCTTGCGGTAGTGTTTGCCTTGGACAAATTTAGATCCCACTTAATCAGATCCAAGGTAACGGTGTTCACAGACCATACGGCTCTACGATACTTGATGGAGAAGAAGGACGCAAAGGCGCATCTTCTTCGGTGGATTCTACTTATCCAGGAGTTTGATTTGGATATCCGTGATAAACCTGGAAAGAAGAACGTAGTAGCCGATCATCTCTCTCGTCTCGAAGATCTTAATACTTCCGAGGTTTCACCGATTCGAGACTCCTTCCCTGACGAGACGATTTTTGTTATCGACTCACTCCCATGGTACGCCAATATCGTGAACTATCTTGTCTCCAAGAAAGTTCCCGAGGATTGGCCACAGAGCCAAATCGACCGACTAAAGTCGGACGCTAGACACTACCATTGGGAGGATCCGATCCTTTTCTTTGAAGGACCGGATTGTGTCTGGAGACGTTGTATTCCTCAGGAGGAATACCAGAGTGTCCTTTCTTTATGCCATAGCTTAGAGGCAGGAGGACACCACTTCGGGAAGAGGACCGCATGGAAGGTACTTCAGTGTGGCTTCTACTGGCCGACTCTGTTTCGCGATGCCACCGCCTTCGCGAAGTCGTGTCCAGTCTGCCAGAGAATGGGAGGAACCGTCGGTTCCAAGGATGAGATGCCAATGCAGCCGGTCATCATTTGTGATGTCTTTGACGCCTGGGACATCGATTTCATGGGCCCATTTCCTGTCAGCCACGGGTTCGAATATATCCTCCTTGCGGTAGATTATCTATCCAGATGGGTGGAGGCTATCCCGACCCGAGCCGCAGACAACAGGACTGTCTGTAAATTCATCAGAGAGAACATAATCTCTAGGTTCGGGATCCCCAAGATGATGATATCAGATGGGGGTAGTCATTTTGTGAATCGGGAGGTGAAGAAACTCCTAAAGGACTACGGCATCGAACACCGTGTCGCGAGTCCTTACCACCCACAAACCAATGGTATGGCTGAGGTGTCGAATAGGGAGGTGAAAACCATATTGCAAAAGCTTGTCCGCCCGGACAGGAAGGGCTGGTCTCAGATCTTGGATCAAGTCCTCTGGGCGTATAGGACGGCTTACAAGACACCGTTAGGCACCTCCCCATTCCGAATGGTATTCGGAAAGCCGTGCCATTTGCCCGCAGAGTTAGTGCACAAATCAGAATGGGCAATAAAGAAGGTCAACTGGAACACACACCTGGGTCAGAAACAGAGAGACATGGATCTGAATGAGCTTGTGGAGGTCAGAAACCGAGCATACGACAACAGTGTGGTGTACAAGGACAAGGTGAAGCGTTGGCACGATAGATATATCAGACGAAAGACCTTTGTTCCTGGACAGAAGGTATGGTTGTTCAATGCCAGGCTGAAGACTTTCCAAGGCAAATTAAAGTCTAAGTGGACGGGACCATTCGTTGTCCGAACGGTGCATGATAGTGGATGTGTCGAGATCTCAGATCTCGCAGATGACGCACCGACATTCCTAGTAAATGGGCAGCTGTTGAAGCACTTCGTCGAATCCAATGAACAGTTAGTCCATGTGGAGGAGATTGTATTCATGCGCGAGACAGATACAGCAGATACATCTCGAACCGCGTATGAAACCTTGCAGCAATGAACTCCAGCCATCAGCAGCATCTTCAAAAGATTCAGACCGACTCATTTGTATAGATATCATTCTTCCTGTATATCCTATCCTTTATCCCCACGATTCTAGTAACCCATCCCCACATCATCGAACCATTATCTTGGACTATACTTAGGATGACCAGATCCTAAGTATAGGGGGGAGGGGTCACGCGAGTCGATTCACTGTACATTCTCCAGATCACATTGGTCCTCATACTCATTTCCTACCGATACTTAGGCTGACCTGAGCCTAAGTATAGGGGGGACCGATGCCCGCATTGTATACTCATCCATTTCTCATCTTTCCCTCGTCCGCCCCATTTCTGATCTTCTGCTACACTTAGGCTGCCAGAGCCTAAGTATAGGGGGGCGAGAGGACTTCTATACTTTCTGTTCCTTTTGGCTCTCCTACGCTTAGCACGAGCTATGTCTTTTTCCTCGCTCTTCGTGCTCTGAGGACATAGCACACGCTAAGTATAGGGGGGCGTGTATATATTACATATATACTTTACCCATAGCTCGTACTTTCGCATATTTTTGTATATATTTTACGGGTGGGTAAAAACCGAAAAAAAAATGAATGAAAATGAAAAATATAAAAATAGGCTTCTTATTTACTCTTGCATATCATCTCTGCATATAAAAAGAGTCTTGCATTTTCATAGCATGACATCTCATCTCATCTGCATATCTTTGCATATGCAAAGTGAAAAGCTAGTGGGTTCTGGACCAAGTTATGAGTAGATATTGAGGATGGACTTGATTTGACCTTAATCCACCTAATTTCAGAGGAACCTGATAGGAACTGGAGTTAAGATTTCTCAGGTCAAGTGACTTAATTCTCTGAGTCCGCATGTCTATGTTCACATGTCATCTTGATCAGTCTAAATAGAATATCTCGTGCATACGCAGGATTCTTTTAGATAATGACCTAACTTGGACAAGCACAATGTACGTAGCTCTTCATTGATGAGGTGGTGAGGAGGTAGAATCCTTTAGCTTGGAGTAGCACACGGGTGGAAACATCCGTCCTCCTCTAGGGAGGGAAGTGCGTCTCAACCTAGTCTAGTGGTGTTGACATCTAAGGACAGGATGCTGTGGGTTGCAATAATGCTTCAAAAGAGGGATAGTCTACTGACTCAAGAGGAAAAACTCCTGATGTACATGCTGCTCTTTTCGAAAAAAAAGAAAAAAATGTAAAAACTCCAAAAAAATCAGACAGGTTCAAGAAAAAAAATAATAAAATACCTGTCGGAGCCTGTATACTAGTAAAGAAATGCAGCTGGATGACCTAGCTACACTGGTCAGGCATTCCGGGATAGGTAGCTACACTGGCTACCGTCCATTCTCTTCTCTACCCCCTCCTCTTGAGTTGGTCGCACTTGAACTTAGAAGGGAATACCCCGCTCCTCGAGGAAAGAGTTACTGGACCGGGTTATTGAGTTACCTTGTTAGAGGAGGCTGGTTCCGAGCCATTTCTGATGTGGAGAGTTACAAATCACTTACACAGTACAAGTAAGAATCATAGTCATCAGAAATTTGCGTTTGAGGATTTGTTCTGACCTGACTATTGAGGCGTCTTGAATAGAAGACTTGTGGAACTTGAAGTCTGTTAGGTCTTAAGTCCAGGTCCAAATAAGGTTCCGCCACACAATTAATCCAAAGGTCGAGTCAGGCTCTATTTTTCAACTTTTGTTCATGACCTTGGTTTGGAACCCAAAATCATTTCACACTTGCATTTCATTTAGTTGCTCGGGGACGAGCAAGGTTTAAGTATAGGGGGTTGATGAATCTGTGATTCATCACTTCAAAAGTCAAAAATAGAGCCTTGTTCCCGAGAAAATAGGAGCATATTTCCTTTTATATGGCATAAATAGCACTCATGCATGCAGTCATAAATCATACATTTTAGCAGCTCATTTTGCATTTAAATAAGAAGCCAAAATCCCTTGTAAAATACCCAATCCCTAAAATAACCTCTTCTCTATAATATATACTCCTTAGTTGATAATATAGGGAAGAATGCCAAAAATCACCCTTGTAAAATAGCCAATGTAGCCTGAGAACCCTTGTACACTAAAATACACATAAAGCCCTCATACAAACTCCGAATTAGTTCTACTTACTCTTAGAATACTACATATTAAAAGACCTTCAAAATGAGACTAATTTCATTGAATTTGGAGCTCGTATGAGAAACTTGGGTTTTTGGGTCACTTTGTATACTACATATGTATATTTGTGTATCCTTGTATTTATGTATCATATTTGACCTCATCCCCGTCTTTGGTCAACATGAAACTTGTAGATCTCCTCGAGATCTACAACTTTCATGTTTTGAGTTTTTCCAAATTCGGCTCCCTCTTCTCTCTACACGTATCTCTTACTCCAGCCACTCACAGCAGGCCACGTGGCGCCCTCTAGTTGCGCCACGCGGCCCGCCTCCCATCGCCTCATCCGCCCGCGCCTTCAGCCGTTGGATCTCGCTTCAGATCCAACGGCCCAGGCCTTTCCACGTACCTGCCATCTCCCAGCCATCAGATCTGCCCCGCACTTCATCTTCACCATCCCTTAGCGCCGCGCCCACAGCTTGACACGTGGCGCGATGTGCGCCCTTTGATTGCGCCCCGGATCTCTCATCTATGACGCTCAACCCACTCGTTCTCCCCAGCCGATCGATCTTGCCTGTGATACAATCTCGATCGCTCGCCTCCGCCTGCCCATCCTCTCGACACGTGGTGCGATCACCGCTCTCCGATCACAACGCCTCAGATCTAATCCTACCCGACCAGATCCCCCTTGATCCCCACCGTTGGATCATAAGATCCAACGGTGGAGACCTCGTCTCCTACCTCCAGGCGCCCCTTTCCCCCACGTCCCTTGCCTTGCGGGAGGGGCGCCCCCTTCCTATTTTTGGACGCACGTCAGCCATCTCCTCCGACCGCTGACACCCCCACGACATCACCCACTCATCCCTCTCCCTCGCCAGCTCCCTCAAGCTCCACCACCTCCACCATGGTAGCCCCACGTCGTCCACCAACCTCGCTACTCCACCAGCCAACCCACCAACTTCGCCTTATAAATATGCCAACTCCGGCCAACGTCACCCCCATCCGCCACTCCAGAGAGGTTCCTCGAGCTCCAAGCGATCCATTGGTGACAGCAATTGGGTGTGTTGTCGAGCGAAGAAGGAGAATCGACTCCGGCGAGATCCACGGCCGCCACCGCCGTGCTGCAGCCTCCCACGAGCAGCTGCACGAGCTCGGGACCCTACCGATCCCTCGAGCGAAGACCTGGAGCTCAAATCTGAGCTCCATTCCCCAGGTAACCCCCTCCATTCCTCCTCCGATCTTCCTCTTGATTTTCTTGCTTTTCTCCGATTTTATTCGACTCCACCGGCCACCTTCTTGCCTCCAAACCACCTCGACGAGCTTCGCATCGAAGCTCCCATCCTCGCTGTCCATCTGCACACTCCGACGACGCTTTGCGCACTATTCCGACCAACAGCTCCGCCATTTGGCCGGAGCTCATCCCCAGTGCACCTCCTTCACGCTGTAGGCCTCGCCGACCACACACACCTCTCCACGAGCACTTGCACGCCTCGGCTATCTATTCTAACCCCTTGCAGGTCCTCATTTCATCACTGGCCGGAGCTTCACCGGAGCTCCCTTCGAGCTCTGTCGCCATCGAGCTTCAGCACATCTCCACAGCTCCTGAGCCCACCGGAGGCTTTGCCGTACGCTCCCACATCTTCTGAGCTACTCGAGAGCCTACGAAGAGCTTCATCTACGCCTAGCGACTGAGGCGGAGCAGAGCCACCCACGTCGGAGCCCCGCCTCCTCCTCCGCAGGTGGCGGAGGATCGTTGGAGACGACGTACAGCCACCGTTCGATCATCTTGATCGAACGGTCTGAAGCACGCCACGTCGCTCGATCACCGGACTCGCCTTCGACCGTAGGATCAGCATCGATCCGACGCCCTAGGACACGCCACGCGTCAGCACCGAAAACCCTCGGATCCATCTTGATCCGAGGGCCTTCAGGCCGCCACGTCGACGAGTCCGAGCCTCGGCCTCCAAGCCTAGGCTCGGGCGACCCGAGGCTAATTCAAGCCGCAGTCCGAACCTCCTGAGAGCCCGAGCCTCGCTCCGAGTCGCCGCCGCCCTCCGAGCCTAGGCCGCCCACGTGAGGCGCACGTGCGGCCTGGGTAAATTGCACTAAGGCCCCTGGAACTTTCCAAAACTGCAACAAGGTCCCTGTGAAGCAGACCCCACGTGAGGAGCACGTGCCCTGTGGAGAAATTGCACAAGAGTCTACCATATTATTGGTAATTGCATTTTAGTCCATGTCAGCATATTTATTTATTGGAATTTTAATTTCCAGTATTGCATTTACACCCCTGTGTTTGCACGCATCCCTAGAGTGCATTTTTCATCATTTTGAAATTCTAAAAATTGCATTTTGTTAGAAATTTTGTCCTCTGTCTATTGGTACACGTGTCTTATTTTTGTAAGCTCAATTGAATTATTAATGAATTAATTGGTGCATTGTTGACATATTTTGCCCAGTGATGCCTTTTGATTTTTAATTAATTCTCCGTGCCTTCAAAAATTATCAAAAATTCACAGTAGCTTAAGGACATCATTTTTAACATACATAAAAATTTCATAGCATTTGCACGCATACTGAGGCCTAAATAAATTGATTGGTGATTTTCTTAAATTAATTTTAGTTAATTCATTTCACAGTGAAATTAAGTTCTGTTAATTTTCCTAGGTCCCTTATCATTAGAGTCACCTAGGATAATTTTAGTTCTTGAAAAAATTGTGGTTTGGTATTTATTAAAAATTAAATACTGAAAATCATCATGTCTGTTTATTTAATTCACAGTAAATTTATTTTGAGTCGAAAAATTCCAAAAATATTAGTGTAGGTCATTTTCATCATAATTAACCATCTGGCCAATTTTCATTATTTTTGGACTTCATTTGATACATTAATTAAATTGCACATTAAATTGGCCTGCATTGTCTGCATACGTCCGCATAAAAATTAAAAAGACCAAAAAAAATTACTCCTCGAAAATCAACACTTGGATCCTTGCTTAACTTCACCTAAGGAGACAGATGCCTCCCTGAGATCGACCTTGGACTTACCCCAAGTAAAAAAATTGCCGCTTAAAATTAACTTCACATTAATCGATAAGTGGTTTTTGATTAACCCCTCGTATCCGACTGCAACGAGACATATTAAGTAATTTGGACATTAATCTGCCTGAATTAACGTAGGGTACTTGAGCGTTGTCACCAGCCACCTCCGCCGTAGGAGGCGGCGGACCGTTTGAGCATGAAGAACAGTAGCCGTCCGATCCCCTTGATCGAACGGTTCTGAGCGGTCCATATCGCCATCAGATCAGGAGGATCCCATGCTTCTGAGCATGCCACGTCACCGCTTCCCCCGAGCTCCAGATGCCGTTGGATCGATTCTGATCTAACGACCGCCGATCGTCCACACCCTCATCTCCAACGAGCTCTAGATACTGTTGGATCGATCTTGATCCAACGAGACGCATCACGCCACGTGCCAACCATCAGCAGTCGTTGGATCTTCATTGATCTAACGGTCCCAGGTGCGCCATGTCGCCTCCTCCGAGCCTCCTCCCCGACCATTAGGCTCGGAGCCCCCGAAGCTCCCCCGAGCCAAGTCCGAGCTTGCAGCGCCCCTGAGCCTCCGAAGTCACCCGAGCCTGGGACCTCACGTGTCTCTCACGTGCGGTCTGGGCATTTTGCACTGAAGCCCCTAGAGGTTTTTGAAATTACATTTCAGTCCCTGCTAGGAGCACCATGTGAGGCGCAAGTGTTTTGTGGGCATTTTGCATACATGTCGCCCGCATTATAGGTAATTACATTTAAGTCCCTGTCAGCATATTTCATTTTTAGCAATTTTATTTTCTGTATTTGCAATTTAGTCCCTATCTTTGCACGTATATTTAGGTACCCATTTGGCATCATTTTTCAAGTATAAAAATTGCATTGTGTAGCTTAACTTGTCCTATTTCTTATGTGACACTTGTCTTATTTTTGTGACATCAGTGGAATTTATTATTATTTAATTGGTGAAATTGTCCAAATTTTGCCCATTTGTTCCATTTAATTTATAGTAAATTCTCTGTTGCTTCAAAAATCACCAAAAACTCACAATAGATCTAGGATAATTTAGTTCACTTTGTGCCCAAAAATTAACTCATTTGCACGCATCACGAGTCCTGAATAAATTAATTTGCGATTTCCTTAATTAATTTTTAATAGGTCCAATTCACATAGAATTTGATGTTTATCATTTTTCCTGAATTCTTCATACTTAGATCTATCTAGGATAATTTTTATATCTGGAAATATTATGTCTTGGTATTTATTAAAATTAATTTGGTAAAAATCACCTTGCATTCATTTTAATTCACAGTAAATTCATACAGTGTCAGAAAAATCCAAAAAATTAGTTTAGCTTAATTTCATTGCATTCCACTTTCTGGCCTTAGTTTGAGTACTTATCTGAACTAACTTGTAAACTGGCCTGAAAATTGCATTGTCTTTCGTTTTAATTACATAAAAAATGTTGAAAAATACCAAAAAGAACCTTCTGAAAATCCGACCTATGAAATTTGTTTAAAATTTATCTAAGGAGACAGCTGCCTCCCTGAGTTCGACCTTAGGCTTGCCCAAGTAAAAATAAATTTGCCGCTCGAAATTAATTGAACTTTAATTAAAAGTGGTTTTTGATTAGTCCGTATTAACCCGACTACAACGAACGACAAGATATTAATTCTAATCATTAATTTGACGGAATTAACAAGGGTAGTACGACGCTCGTCACTTGGCTCCTCATATAGACAGTTTGTCCAGGCAATCTCCGACACAGTTACCCCCCTACTCATACAGAGGTCTTCGTGATTCTATATGGTGATTATCGATGGAAGAAGATATGTCTGCATTGATATCTCAGAACACATGGGGGTTTGTTGATCCACCTGGCAACAATAGGATAGTGGGATCTAGATGGGTATTCATCATGAAGTACAATCTAGATGGGTTAGTTTCTTACTAAATGCATGACTTGTGGTGAAGGGGTTCACACAGACTTATGGCGTTGACTTCTTTGACACATTCCCTCCAATTGATCATCTATCCACTATATAAATCCTTATGGTAGTGGTAATACAGCTTCATTGGCCCTTGATTTAGATAGATGTGAATAATACCTACCTTTATGGTGACCTTTAGGAGATTGTATACATGTAGCAACCTCTTGGCTTTGAGGTTCAAGGGGAGTGTGCGAAGATGTGCCTACTATGCACGTCCATATATGGACTCAAACAGATCCCTCGTGCATGGTTTCAAAAATTATCAGAAGTACTAGAGTATTTGGGCCTCATTTGATCTTAGACGAATCATTCATTCATACTAAAGAGTGGAAAAGGAACTGTGGTTGTTTTTATCTAGGTGGATGACATCATCCTCACGAGAGATAACTATGATGATATTCTTTAAGTGAAGAAGCAACTAGCATAATGCTTTGTAATCAAAAACTGGGGCACTTCTGTACTTCTTGGGGATTGAAATTGTAAGATCCAAGCAATGACTAGTCGTGCATCAACAAAAGTATTCCATTGACCTTCTTCAAGAAATATGCATACCAGGATCCAAGCCAGCATGAATACCCATGGATCCTAAGGGACATCTACAAGTCAGGTGATATTGAAGATACTTGCCGATACAAGCAGATAGTGGCTAAGTTATTATACCTTACCATCACTTGGTAAGATATCTCTCTTACTATCGAGAAATTAACCCAGTTCATGGACTCCCCCACTTCAGCTTACTTCGATGCCTGCATGATGGTTCTAAGGTACATCAAGTTCTCCTCGGGAAGAGCTCTACTATTCACCAAAGGCAACAACTCTGACCTCACGACCTATTCAGATGCAGACTGTGGAGGATGCATGACAGATAGAAAGTCCACTATAAGTTTCTACACTTATCTGGCAACAAATCTGGCTATTGAGAACAAAAAAAGCAGTGGTATCTTGCTTAAGTGCTGGGATTAAATACAGAGCCATGGCTCATGCTGCAGCAAAACTAGTATGGATTCAATCCATACTCACGTATCTTCATATCACCCCCATCAATGTTATGGGACTCAGATGCAACAACCACGCTACAATGCTCATCGCTAACAACCCCATGTTTAACGAACACACCAAACATGTGGAAGTTGACTGCCACTACATTAAAAATCTGATGCAGAGGGGGATACTTCAAACTCACAACGCACAATCTACAGATCATACTATAGACATGTTCACCAAGCCCATCGCTCGTATACAGTTCAAAAAATGTTATAAAAATGAGCATGATCGTTATATATGCTCCATCTTAAAGGGGAGTATTGAGAGCTTATTTTGTAACCCGAATCCTAAGGGTATTCCGTGCATCTCTTTTATTAGAGATAACCTCTGTCGTAACTAGGTCTCCAAGTATATAAGAACTCCTAGAATTCTATTCAAAATTAAGGAATTACATCTCCATAATTCAAATATTTCATCTTTAAAGGAGTATTTCAATCATCTTTACTCTAATTTAAATTTTAGTTTCATTTAAAATCTCAACATGCTATTTTTAACTCATCTGAATTAGCATCATTTTAATGATATTCGTGATTCTTTCATCAATATTTATGGGATTTTTCAACCAACATAGGAGTACTTTGTTCCCATAGAATGGAAAGCCTCCTTATAATATATATTCCCTTTGTAAATTTGTATGATCCTTTGTAAAATAGAAAGTAATTAGTAACATTTCATTTATTTTTATGTTCTCAGTCAATATTTTGCATAAAATACATAATTTTTTTTGTAGATTTTGTCTGCAAAATGGAAGTCGTATTTTGTCGATTATCTTCAAGAATTTAATTTGTAAAAATAAAAGTACAACTTTTTAAAATAACTGATTAACTATGTAATAAATTATTCCATCATGTATATATTCAGAAGGTGTAGTAAATTTATATTGTAGTGTTGGTAACATGGTGGTGGCTTCCCTCTCCACCACTCTCCTCTACCCTTCATTGCCCTTCGCTCGCCTGCACCTTAGCCCACCCTTGAACCTCACTCTTCATTTCCCGTGCACCATCATCGCCCCTACGCCCATGAGATGACCTTCAACCTTCCCTCTGCCTACGTGCACACGCAACCGTCGCCTCCCCTCCGCTCATGGAATGTTTTTTACAACCTTTTTTTCGCCCACACGCACGAGAAACCATCATCACCTACACGCAGCCCCCCTCTTCCATGGGCCAACGACATGGTGTCCTATGATTCCACGTGTCGATTGCCTTCCTTCTCCACTTTGCCACTTACCAAATTCAAAAATTGATTTAGAATTATAAAAGAGAAGGGAAAGAAATGAAATGATAATTAGGATTTGTTACATTCAAAATCTGGAATATGTTAAAATGACCATAATGATTTTTTAATCAATAAAATATCAAAGATAACATGTCTTTAATCTCAACCGTATAATTAAAAATAAAAGGATGAGATGAAGGGCCTCCTTACCAAGGAATATCCCTACCTCATTTGAAATTTCCCACACACACTTTTTATAGATCTATCTATGTATGTATTTATGTATGAGAGTACTTGATCGAAATTTAGTAATATCTAGTGTAATTATAATCGAAAGTCGAGTGGTCAATCATCCACATGATGAAAAATGTGTGGGTGAATGATCAAATATCCCTTTACCATATATAATGCCACCAATCTTTTAAATACCCAATCTAGTCAAGTTGAGACATCATAGTGAGACATCATAGATGAACAAAGCTAAAATGGAAGAATAATTATAGTGTTTGCCCGAAGAAAAAGCATGAATAGGATAACAATTATTGATAACAATAAATTTTAACTAGTCACAGGAAAGTAAAAAAAAATAGCACTCGTAAAATATAAATTTTACTAGATGCTCTAGGAAAGAAAGTTAGATGGTTTGTCTTTTTTTGCTTAAATTATTTTCACGTTGCAATGAGTACCCTGTCAACGTTGACGTGGTTTTGTTTTGATAAAATATGTTTTTGATTTGATTTCTTTAATTAATTTACATTCAAAATTTAAAATCTTTTTAAAGTCCACACTCTTCCTATTATAATCAGGTTTAAAATGCCGGACCAGTTGGATCGGGAACCGGGTCTCGACCCGGTCGGTTCCGTCAGTTTTATGTAATTAATTTCAAAAAAAGAAAAAAAAATCGGATCCGACCAATGGTTGGACCGGGTTGATCTGGATTGATCCAGTTTTGATGGTTTGGTAAATTTTCAAAAAATAAAGGTTTAAATAATTAAATAATAGAGTTTTTATCACTTGTGCCCTTCTTAATATCTTCAATATCAGTTATGTCACTCTCTTTTTAGAATATAAGTTGTGCCACTACTTTCTTAGAGTATTTTTCTAAAAGCAACTATAAATAAATGCTTACAATATTATATTCATATATAATGTTATAAAATGTGAATAACTTTTGTAGAGTTTTACTCGAAATAGACAATCATGTTATTCTATTGAAAGATTTGACATTTTAAACGATTATTTCATTGATATATAAATACATACTTACATATATGTATCCGATTTTATCGATTCAAAAAACCGGTTCGACCGATCGGACCAGTAAATTAAGCCCAATCCGATTTTTTCTTAATTGATAGAAATGATGGTGTCATGCTAACGTGACTGAAGACTGACTGATTCAACGTCCGATCTGATTTTTAAAACCTTGATCCTAACTACGATATAACTCCAACGAGTGCCCTCATAATTTCATCCCGGCTATGTTATAGATCGATGAGGTTTGATGATGCAAAAATGTGTTGTCTCGAAGGCTGGGACATTACACAACATGCTTCCATAGGAAGATGCTTTCATCTTAGCGATCGTCATCGTCGCAGAGAAGCTTCTCAAACTTCATCTCCTAACTACACATACTCTATCTGATATTGTCATTGGATTCATCTTGATGAGATGAATCCAATAGAAGTCGTTTCATGTCAATCAAAGTTTTTAAATTTTTAACAGAATGGAGACAATTGTTAAAACAACCTTTAACCTGTACAGTTAAACTATGAAGAATGAAGAGAAAGGATATTTATGATTGAGACATGCTTGATATAAGGACAGCTCTGATTATTCTTATTCTGCCATGTTATCATCACTTATGGTTTCTAGATTATGTATAAGAATCTAAGATAAATGACTTTCTATACTCTTTTTACATGTAAATAACATGCAAGTCGGAGTTTTTTTCTCTTCCCCACCAAATAACTTTGAGCACTCAACTTTTAAATAAATGCCTCTCTTTAGGACATACTCCATATAGGTGGTACATGGTGAAAAAACGGTGTACTTATGTTGTATAAAATATAGGAAAGGGACTTTACTTCACGAAGTAGTTAACCTTACCTACTTCATGTCTATTTTGATATTTTTTTTATTTTTTGAAAAATATCACCATGGATTTTCATAACCACATCACTCTAATATGTCATTCCAATTTCGTCAGAAACATACTCCTATGCCATCCATCCAGAACATGTCGATTATAACAAATCTAAGATCGTTAAAATTACATGTTCTAGATGGAGGGCATATGAGTTTTTGTTGACGAATTTGAATGACATATTAGGGGGATATAATGATGAAAATCTATGGTAGTGTTTTCTAAAAAAAATAAAAAAAATGATAAAAATGGGTATGAAGTAGGTAATGATACATACTTCATGAAGTAAGCTCCCTTTCCTCTATAAAATAAACTATATATAATATAATAAATAATTTTAATAAAAACACGTTTTCTTAAGGGAAACGCCTTTCACCCAATAAAAGAACATCTTTTTTTATTAAAAAGACGATCGTATACGTTAAAATATACGTAAAAGAATATCTTCAAAGTACATGAATATATATATATATATATATTATCATAAAAAAGAAAATAAAAACGATAATTTGTCGGTTAGAAATTGGATGAAGTTGCTTTAGATACTATATTTTTTAATTGTTTCTTATACTATATTTTAAAAGAAGATATAATATTGAACGAAAAATACTTCTTTTTGAAACAAAATTTCTAACAAAAAAATAGTCCCTTAACGATATTTGCAATTGATGAAAATTCTTCACATGAAAATAATGTATTGTCTCCAAAGAATGTAATATGATCAGTTTATACACATGCCTTTGAGAGGAAATATCAATGTCCGAATCTTACTAACTGCATTAAATGAGTTATTAATATATATATTTCAGTGTTGTTCTCCTGTTCAATTCTTGAGATATATGCACATAAAGTTGTGTAATATATTAATAGTAGGTCCACGCCTATGAAGAGCTCCAACATCCCAACTAGCCCTTTTTTAAGGGAGAAGAATAAAGAAAAAAAGGGTAAATTACAAAAAGGGCCTCAATTATATCTCGATTCTCAATTAGGAGCCTCATTTATCAATTGTAACAAATTGGGACCTGAACTATCAACTTAAGGATTTAACATCGACATATAAGGATCGTGTTGAAGCTTATACAGGTCTCTATTTAAGACAAAAATATTAAATCAGATCCCTCTTTGTTACAATTGAAAAATAAGTCCCTTGATAAGCCATTTTTTGTAATTTACCAATAAAAAAACACGGGGACCATACGACAAGAAAATCGGAAGTTCCTCCTTTCCCACCTTCTCCATTCCTTCAGGCCCCGTTTGTTTGATTGGAAAGGAATTACAATGGAATGGAATCAAGACAAGAATGGAATTAACAATGGAATGGAAAGGAAAAAGTTTTTCCATTCCATTGTTTGGATCTTATTAGGAATTGAAAATTTTATTATGAGATATGTTCCTTTCTTATATTTGGAAAGGGAAATGAATAGAAAGAAAACAACATTCCTTTGATATATTTCGTTAAGTAAAAAAATAATCGGTATTCTCAGACTTATTTTTTCATATAATCGATATATTTCATATAAAGAATCAATAATCAAATTTAAATGGAAACTACTTTGATTTTTTTCATACAATTGATATATTTGATGTATCCATATTTGTATCCGCTACAATGTTTTATTACCATATCTAATATCCATATTCTAAAGAAATTGAAAATGTCATGGGTATCCGTATTTGGAAAATAAACTAAAAATACATATCCATGTCTGTATACGTATCCACTAAAATATAACCCGTGTCCATATCCTAAAAAACTAAAGATGGTATCTGTATCAATATCTAATACTGTAAAAAATAAAACCCGTTTCCATGTCCATATCCGCTTTCGTAAAAAAAATCATCCATCTCCATATATGTATCGGTAGAAAAATTAAAATCCATATCCATATCCGTATATGTATCTGCTAGAATATAATCAGTATCCATGTCTTAGAAAAAAATACATCCGTTTCCATATTCATATTAGAAAAAAAACATATATCTCTGTTCATATCCATATTTGGAAAAAAAATAAAAAAACATATCCGTGTTTGTATCCGTATCCGTAAACAAATCATATCTGATATATTTTATCTTTCTAATAGATATATTTAATATATATGTATTCTTATCAACGGGAATATCTTGTAAGTTGTAACCATATTTGTATCTATATCCAAAAAAATAAATTGTATCTATACTTGTATCTGCAAAAAATATCACATATCCATGCAAATATCCATATATGCATATATTTGTAACTTATCCAATCTTTTGCATCCATATATTTGTATCCATTCCAGTGTCCATATATCCATGTTTAAAAAAATCATATCCATGTCGGTGTCCAAAAAATATCCAAAAAAGAAAAATGCATATTCATGTCGATATTAATTAAAAAAATATTGAATAAGAATACATTCATTAGCATTGGTAAGGAATGGAATCCCAATTCCTAGGAGGGTACCTAGGAATGACAATTCCCATGAATGGGGGAATCAGGTTTCCTTTGTAATCGTTATTCCTGCATAAAGTTGATCTAACAAACAAAGGAATGGAATCGAGAAAGGAATGACGATTCCATTCCCCTCTCTACTCCTGCATAACAAATGGGGCCTCAAGGAATGGCGTCACAGACAGCTCTTACACGCCTCCCCCTCCTCTCCCCAACCCCTCCCCCTCCCCCTCGATTGGGTTCGTACAAACTAAACTAGAACACATTCGTTAGTTCGCATACATTTACGTGCCATCTGCATCTCCTGTCTCGCGCGTCGCCTCTAGCGTTTGATTTGGCGGAAACCTTGACTTGGTGTTAGACGCTGTTAGGGTCGGGACCTGCGCGCAGCTCCAGCACGAGGCCTCCAAGCTCGCCGCCCCCATGAAGCTCGACGGCGTCGACGAGGGCCTCCGCCGGATGCTCGCCGCCTCCAACCTCGACCACGTCCACGACCGCCGCCGCCTCCGCGACGCCTTCCGGGACGTCCAGCTCGGCATCGACCACTGCCTTTTCACGGTCAGCCTACGGCGTTGATCTCATTCCTTTTATCCAATTGACTCTTTTCTTATGTATCGTCGAAATTGTTCCCTCGTGTGTTAAATTTTACACCATTCTCTGGAACAGATCGTCACGTGTGGATGCTCACGCCATCCTTCAATTTGTAATTAAGCGAAATAATCCTTGATTTGCTGTTATGTGATCTTTCGTTCCTATGGGAATCGACGCGCTTACCACGATCCGTGGTTTCGACGTTGATACGACCTCAAGTAGCAACGCTCTTTTTCCGAAATGGGAAGTTTTGAGATAAATTTCTCCTCTCTGTTGATGGTGAGCAGAGTTGCATAACCTCGACTACTTGCGGTTTTTTACTGTATCAAAGGGCAGAGGAGAGCGTGGTTAACCTAGACTATTCACTTGGATTCAATTGATTGGTCATTTACCTTAGTCATATGACTCATATCGACTGAATCAAAATGGAATCATGATTTCATACAAAAAGATAAAATTTTCCTTTCAGTTAGGAATCAAGCAGCAATTCCAAAGGCCAATACGCTTTCCACGACAGCTACATGCCGCTTTATTATGCTCGAAGAGAAATAGTCACCTCACCCGACCCCACATTTAACAACCATAAAACAAAGACGTAACTTAATGCGGATTCCCTCTATCCAAGAGGCAGCAATAATGTTATGTTAATCACAGTTTTACTTTTCGGGAGGAATTTCTTTTTTGTTTGGGTGCCTTTGCTGAGAGGTCTCCTGGGCTCTTTAGTCTATTAGTGTGAAGGACGGTGCATTTTGTGCGGATAAGGGAGGGGGTGTGGCTGATTGCAGAAGTCATGATCTTTCTGGACGTTACAGATTGAAAACGACCCTTAAAAGTTAGTTAAAAATGTCACTTTATGGGGGTTGGTGTAAAAAGGGTGGGTGTTCTGTAACTATCATATATGCATGGAAGAGACACCATATCCCGGGAATTATATAAATCGATTCAACTTAGAGCTTCCAACAAAATGGATTCAGCTCTCCTGGTTTTCCTCGGGTGACTCATGGGTCGGGCATCCCTTTTCTGAAATGGAAGATAATGATGAAACACAAGGATGATGATGGCCTTAAGAGTTCTTAACATGAAAGAGATGAATAAGGCATTGCTCTTTAAATGGGCAGTACCCATTTGGAGAGATTGGTTTGACTTGTTATGTACTTTGGTGCGGAAAATTTATGTTGTTTCTTCATGTTTTATCTGTTGAGAGAAATCAATGAATTGCTTATTCATGAGGCCTTAGGGTTCTCTTCTATAGAGAAGAAACCTGCTGGGCAAATTACATAAAGAAGATGGAAATAATAGAGAATACATAAAAGAAACATAAGATAACTAATATCTCAACATCCCCCCTCAAGCTGGAGCATAAATATCAATCATGCTCAGCGTGGAACAACATGTCTGGAGTGACCCTCTAGCTAGGATCTTGGTTAACACGTTTGCTGTTTGATCTCCTGAGCTAACAAGAGTGGTGGAGATGAAGCCCTTCTGAATCATGTAGCGTGGTTGCAGCTACATGGGAGTGGTTTTGCTTGGGGCTTCTTCCCCTGCTGTCGCCAGAGGAAGCTTATTTACTGCAATGTCTGAAGGCTTGGCCAGCCGGATAAGCGGATGGCGGTGAACTTCTTTTTGGAGGCCTGTAAGGCAGATATTATTTGTTTGCAGTAGGAGAAGCTCGAATCTTGGAACATATATTCCTGGCGTGAGATGGTTGGGTCCCATTACTTTGACTACTGCAAGTTGCCATCTGTTGGTGCCTCGAGGGACCTGGTTGTGGGACGGAGTGGAGAAGTGATGGAATTGGTGGAGTTTATGCGAGACACTCGGGTCCTGTCCTTTGTGCTTCGAAGGATTTCCGATGATTTTCTGTTGTTGGTGTCCATAATGTATCGTCCTAGGGGGTATGGGTGTCATCTAACATGTGGGACGAACTGAGATTGGTGCATGCATGCATATTTTCCTGATCCAACTTGGATTATTGTTGGTGACTTCAACATCATGCTTTTTACTGCAGACCGTCTACGTGATAAGGGCATGATGGATCCCGGTTCTCCTTTTTTGCCTATTTTGTGGAGGACATGACAATGGAGATGCTGGATGTCACGAACACGAGGTATACTTGGAGGAACGACTCTTCTAAGTCTTGTCTACACTGTTTCCTTGGTTCACTTGGTGTTTTGGAGAGCTTCCCTTTGGATTCTATGATGGCCTTACCAAGGTTGGGACTTGGGTGATGACTAGTGCTCGGGTAGTCTTTTTTGCTTTGAGCATTACTAGTTGTAGGAAGAAGCTTTCGGGAAAAGGTCATGTCTTGCTGGCAGGAGAGGGAGGTGGTGAGCTCAATGTCAGAAGGATGGCAGAGAAGCTTAAAACCTTGCATAGTATGTTGATTCAATATAGGAGGGAATCTCGTGAACTCAAAGGTCAGTAGAGGGATTCGACGTAGGCAGAGGTTGTGCGACTTGATCAACTGGAGGATCCTAAGAAGTTGGAGGAGGATGAGAAGGTGAGAATATGTTAGCAAAATTGAATTCTATTGGAAGAAGACAAGAAGATGGAAATTGAATCGAAGCAACGTTTGAGTCAATGATGGTTGAAGGAGGGAGATGCGAACACATGTTTCTTCCATGCCGTGGCTAGCAGGCGTCGAAGGTGCAATTTGATCCATTCGATTAAGGTGGATGGGGGTGGAGTTGGTAGGTGATCGTCCTATTGGTAATGCAACATCGCTTAGAGCCCAGTAGGCGTACACCTAGAAGTAGGGCCAAATGGCTGTGAAGAGACGTTCTGCGCTTGAGTAACTTGCAGTATGAGGAGTTGTTGAGGTTTTTCTTGCTCTCGAAGGTCAAGCGTGCCACAATTGATTTGAATGTGGATAACTCTCTATGACTGGATGGTTTCCCGATCTTCTTTTTCAGGGAGTTTTGGGACTTGTGGGTTAGGAAACGTTGGATGTGGTGGAGTTGCATCAGAGGAATGATGGTTTCGAGCGGCTGAACAAGTCCTTGCTGTTTCTTTTGCCTAAGAAGGAGGTAGTTCAACGTGTGGAGGACGCACGACCTATTGCTATATTGAATGCTGTCTATCTTATTGTGGCTAAGGCATTGGTCAATAGGTTGCTGGAGGTTTTTGTTCCTATTATTGATGTGGTACATATGACTTTCATCCCTAGATATCACATGATGTATGGGGTTGTGCTGGCATATGAGCAAAATGACGAAGGAGAAGATGAAGGGGTTCTTGTGGAGGGCGGATTTTTCAAAGGCTTATAATTATGCGGATTGGAGGTTCATTTTGGCATCCCTGTACTATAGGGGTTTCCCAAGTGAGTGGATTGATGGTATAAAGAGATGTATGGCGACTTCCTTATACGCGATACTGATGAATGGAAGGCATGGGGGGATTTTTTTCCAGTCAAAATGCGATGTGAGACAGGGGTGCCTATTGGCACCGTTGTTTTTTGTTGTGGTTGCAAATGCTTTGGCTAGAATGGTTATCAAGGCTAGGGAGGGGGTCACCATCATCGTGCATATGGAGAAGAAATAGCAAGCTGGCACACATTTTATTTTTTGAGAGGTGAATCTAGGATGGGAATCTGATTTTCTGTAAAGCACTTTGCGAACGTTATGTGGTGTTTCACTGGATCTCTTCATGCAGCCTGTTGCCATTCTCGGGCCTTCCAACTTCTGGAAGGGGATCTGGTTTTACCTCATGTGTCTCCTCTCATAAGACTTGTTCTTGGCAATGACTGTGGTTTTCGATTCTGGATTGATGATTGGACTTGCGTGCTTGTTCCCCCTACCTTTTCATGTCGGTGGTCGGCACAGGGAGTTATGAGGAAATGTTGGGTGGCTGAAGGTTGGCTACATTTGTTCCGTACAGAGTTCTCAGAGCACCAATTTGCGGAGTTTTTACACTTGTTTGGGGGTGCTGCCGGTTTGTGAGAGTTTTGCTGGTGCTGTTGATCATTGGTCATGGGCTGATTGGACACTTCACGATGTGAAAGGCCTACATAGCGTTCTATTTAATGTTGATCTTTGATACAACGAGTGCCTTTGATCAGTTCATGGACATTTGGAGGTGGAAAATCCTTCAACGAGTTTAAAATTTTTCTAACTGTTGAGAAAAGACTGTCTATTGACTGGCGAGTGCGGAGCCAGGTTTTTTCTTGGAGCTGGCAGCACTTACTGACGATGTTTAGCAATTGTAGAGAATGTTGATCACCTTTTCTTTGGCTGCTCGATTGCGAAGGAGGTATGTACACCATCTCTTGTTGAGTTGACATCAACCTTTGACTAGGTTGGTTTATGAGGTTCTCTCAACAACTACAAGTCGAGGTATGTGAGCAACCCTACTAAGGTTTGGGTGGCAGCTATCTTATGGTCAACATGGCTTGCACGAAACAATTCTATTTTCTGAGGTGAAATAATGTACTTGGAGAATGTTATAGAGCATGTGAAAATTCTGAAGACTTTTTGGTCATTGTAATTATTTTTTGATACAACGAATATATAGACATTTACAGGTGGACATCTCCTCGACGTCGTACCCTATTTTTCTACATCTTTTGTTTTGATATTTTTGCACTATATTTTTGTATCGTCTCAATAACCATGCATAGAAAAAATACAAAAATAAATGTAAAAATTCATCATGCACATACATTACTAAAATCTTAACCCTAGTTTCCACTATGCTTATCTTCTCTAACCCATTTATTGCATATGAACTTTAATTAAACTGTATTCACCTATAAAGTTCATGTCTAAATATACTTTAAATCCTAAAAGTAGGGGGTAAATATGGTTCAATTATAGAAATTAGGTTTGGGACCTCATTGAAAATAATCTACATGCTTTTGAATTTCAATAATTTATACAAGACATTTTAATTCCTTTTTTTTAAAAATTTTGTACATCTGTTTTGGTAAATGTGGGAAAAGGATTTGTCGTTGTTGTATGTTTTCACATAAAATTAGAAAAATCACAAAAAAACATTCAAAATTAAAAAGATACAAAAATAATGAAGCCATTCTCATAAGTATTATATATCTTGGTATTAAATTGTACAATTTATATTTTGTATATATGTAAAACTAATTATCAATTAAAATATACTCTTGTGCATAAACCAATGTATAATCATAATAAAATACAATATGTTTATACTATTAACAAGAAAACAAAAATAAAAAACTAAATATATAGTATTTTATACCTATAAAATACCAAAAATATCTCAACTTTTACAAATGATTGAATTAGAATTGGACGGTTCTATAAAAGTGCACTACTTCAATAATTGCACATTTTCATTTTTGCACCTTCTCATTTGGAGGCCAGTTATTATTTTAAGTTGATTTTACATTATTTAAATTCAATTCGAATTTTGAGGTCCTGGTATGTGTCAAGACCTCTATCATCCCCAACCTCTGCCCAACTCCCATTCCAGGCAAGCGACCCACATCGAGTGCCCCCTTTCTCAACCCTCGCATAACCTCTCATGTTGACCCTCGACCTAATTCCTCCACCACTCGACACCCCACTCAATTCGTCCCTCTCTCTTTCTCTTGATCCCTAATCATTGCTCTCTTCCTCTACATATCCTTCGAACACCCTATGAAAAAGCTCTATCATACCATAGAGATATCGTCATACTTTCACCACATCTTCGATTTACATTTGATAAAGGCATACATAGCCATTTCGACAAGCGGGGAGAATTGGAGGAATTTAAAGAACATCCATATGTTAATCCAAGGTCTCGAAGATCTTGTTCAAGCTCTCTGGAGTTTGGATGAGGCCTTCGGTGTTGCTGTCCATTGAGGCGATAATCGGAGCGGTTGCAACTCCAACAAAAAGCAGATTTTACCCACTTTCATCAATTTCTAAGTTCACTTTTCCTTGCACTTCCATTCCTATTGACAATTTTACCCAGGTACTGATTCAAATAGGCCAATTACTCATTACACCCAAATCTAGTTCGTTTCACCCAATTCAGTTCAACTTACTCTATCCCCCTTTCTATCGCCTATATTTGGTCCCCTCTGATTGGTACCATATGAGAAGTACATCATGCAAGTGATTGCATTGTGGATTCCACATATGTTGACTTGCCCTACTAACTGCATATGATTTTACCCTCTAAACTCCTATTCCTAATCTTGTGGAGTTATCGAAGTAGTCGTTGCCAATATCAATGTGTTGCTCAACCACGATAGTATAGATGGTGTTTTGCTACTAAGCAGACCAACCTCCTCCAATATATTTAGACAACACTTAAGTTGAGATAACAAATGTCTGCATGAATGTAGAGTAACTAACTCTCTTCAGACCAGTTATTGGGAGGGGGGAGACCTTCTCGTTTTGGGTGGATGATTGGACGGGGGCGGGAGCTATATGCTCTCGATTCCCCCGGTTATATGCCTTGGCGGAAAATAAGCCGTGCTCGGTTATGGACTGCTGGGTGGATGGGACTTGGTGGCCTTCTTTCTCCGCAAATTTCTCGGATCAGAGACTTGATGAATTCTTGGAGCTGCTTGACGCCATGAGGGAGGTGGGGGCTCCTAATAGGGGAAGAGATCATTGGTGCTGGAAGGATGGACTGTTCTCGCTCAGGGGGCTTACGGGGCCATCTCCAGGCCGCCACCGGCAAACTCGGAACTGCTGAGCATGGGTTGTGCAACTATTTGGGCCATTAACCTTCCTGAGAGAATTGGGATCTTCTTGTGGCTTCTTAGGAGGAAGAGGTTGATGACGCGTGATCTGTGCGTCAGACTCCTGGGCTTCATTGCGAACAGATGCCTGATTTGTGATAGTGCGATTGAAACTGTAGAACATTTATTCTTTTCTTGTCCCGTGGTATCTCAAGTTTGGCAGGAGGCTGATGTTGCTTGGTGCTGCTTCGATGACTTTCAGGCCTTCTGGAATTCGATCTACACAAATAGAGCTAGACCAAGGAGGGAGCGACTGTATCCCATGGCTATTCTCTGGGCGATCTGGCGTGGAAGGAATGACCTGCTGTTCGCGAGACAAAGGTTTTATAAGGAGAACGTGGTTTTTTTGCAAAGAGGCTGGTATATGACTGGGTGATGTAGTATTCTTTGTGGTGCGTCTTGGGTGTTGTATTTCTGTCCTTTTTGTAGCTTTCCTTTTGGTTATAAATAAATTTTGATGGGGCGGACACCACCGAGTGTTTCCCCCTGCCTTGCAGACTTTCAAAAAAAATGAATGTAGAGTAACTTTAATGTATCAAAGATGAGCAAGATATTTTTTTTGATAAATACATTTTGCAAAAATAATTTAGTTACGCTTATATGTACTATGTCAACCTTGTAAGAGCCACATTGTCAACATCAGTCGTAATTATCGTGCATGCTGTCTCATTTTATCATGATAGGGTGATCATATGATGTCATGGAAAATCCTAGCACAGTAATATCCATGCTGAGGTATCAAAATAGCCCCTACGAATGCTTTTGGCCATAGATTGTCTTTCTGAGTATGTTTGCATACTGCCCTTAAATGGCATAACCATGTGGTTGGGGCGTACTTCCTCAAGATCTCCCCAGATAAAAGCATTACTCACATCAATTTAATGAATATAACCATACTTGTTGACGTCGATAGATGGAATAATGTGACGCCCCTACTCCTAGATTCAGATACTCAGCAACATGCATATTCATTACATCATGATTAACATTCAGAATGTAAAGCTGGAAAAGAAACTGAAATAAAATTCTCAAATCAACATATTATATTCATGGTTCCCAATAGTTTATACAAAAAAAACAAATATAAATACAATCCTCAAAAGAATGAATTACATTTCCTATAATTCTAAAATGCAGAAGCTATACAAAGGTATCTACAAGTACGACACCGTACAGTTCAATAAGAAAACATGTACCCAACACGGCGCAACTACCACAGAACCAAGTCAAATATCAAAGCTGCTCAGTACTGTGGTAGCACCTGCAACACCTGTTGGATCAGTCACACATGGTTAGAGGAGACTCAGTCACACATGGTTATTATCATAGACTTAGTCACACAAACTTAGATTAAACTCAGTCACCCTAGCCTCATCTTATATACAGAGGACTAGAGTTCACAATCAACATATCAATCTCTCATCCTCCACATGTAGAGGTCCTTGCCTTATTAGAGCAATATCTAGATTCTGATGGAGGACCATATCTTCTCTACTCGCATACATCCTCTTTGCGAGGGCCATCACAGACTTTGTATTCTATACTTCTACATGTGTCTATTGCGATGCTTGAAGAAGATTATATGCTATCATACAAATTCTTTACGCAAAAAGGAGCTAATACTTTAGTCATAACTTGTTCATGTGAGTTTATTCTTTTTTTCCCCTCCATTTTAAGACAAATGATGATTGTCTCCTTTTGCAAACTGACCTCTTGTTTTCATCTCATTTAGGCACAATACACTGGACTGAAGTTTGAAGAGGTATTTTTTTCACCTTTAAGCAGATATTTTAAATTCTCTCTTACTGTCTGGGTCACGACATGTAATCAGTCATCCCATTAAGATGTTATACTACTCATTTGTTCAGGTTTTTTTGCGCTATTATTTACTGTCTTTTCTTAAGTATATCACTATGCATTCTGTTGTATGATAAATGCACGAGAAAGGGATCAAGTCTTGAGATAACTTCTCTTATAACTGCTACTTCTTTAGATACCATCCCTGACTATTTGGATTGAACTCTAATGATAATTATCTAGTTTGGACATCCGAAAAACATTATAGGTTTCTGGACATATTTCAAACTTGAGATGTCTAGGCTATTTTGAATTTCCTTAAAGACTTATAGTGAAGATTGCTTGCATTGCACTGGTTAATTTGGCTAGAAACTAATTTCATGCCCATGCTTTTGGATTCACTAAGTTGTTTTTTTTAAGAGTTTAAGGATAGAGAATGGGAGCTTGAAGCTTTGGTTGAGATTTATATATCTGATCAGTTAGTGGATCGTAAAGAATTTTCTGCTAGTAAGGTGACAAGTATTGTTCTGCTAATAAACTAATCTTCTGTGGCCGGTTGAGTCGTCACCCTATTATATTGTTCGATGCAATTTGCATGTTTTCTGATAAGGTGCTATCCCATCCTTGAGATCTATGCTCAATGATATTATCCATCTGGTTAATATGCATTCATTGATGGCAAGTCACTTCCAAGGTTTCAAGAAAAGTAGGGCATAACGAGTCATTTCTCTATTATGAAATCAAGCTGTAAACCTCACTCTAGAGAGAAGTGTTCACAAGTCACTTCCAAGGTTTCAAGAAAAGTAGGGCATAACGAGTCATTTCTCTATTATGAAATCAAGCTGTAAACCTCACTCTAGAGAGAAGTGTTCACGAAACTACAATTAGTCATAACTATATTTTTTATCAGATTTGCAAAATGAGAAAACTTTGCAAAATTAGAAAGGTTTGATAAAAAATACATCCATTCCATTTGAAATATATTTCCAACTTTTGAGAAATATTTACAATCTGAAAAGAGGAAAAGACCGAGTCTTTATCTAAAGAAATATTTTAACACATGGCAGATATATATAACCTTTCAAGGAGATAGTGTTTTTTCCAATCTTTTAAAATAGAATATGTTCCAAACATGTATACCATGGTTCCTTACTTTGACATGGCGCATATATTTAAATTTCACTCTTCTAGATATATTTTCTAATTCATTAAGTAACAAGTAGGAGTCTAAAATTTGCATCTATTTTTCATGTGCATAAGTTCGGTATGTCACGACCAATTCCTTAGAATTCCTATGCGATATTGTTGAACGACAGACATGAGGGTGACTTCTTTCAGCCACAACGGTGCATTGGGCAAGGTTGTCCGTTGACATCTTTACTTTATGTGGTGGTGTCTGTTGCTTTGGCAAGGATGGTAGTAAAGGCCGCTGAGGGCGGGTTTCCGTGCAGGTGGGAGTTCGGTTCCCACCCTTTAGTATGTAGATGATACTATCTTCTTTGTGGATGGAGGTTCGGTAGCTGCAAAGGAATTACCACCATTGTTAAACTTTTTTAGACTGGTCTCTAGTTTGAAGATTGATTATGCTAAGTCCGCTTTTGTCCCTTTTGGGATTGATGAGGGGGATGTGTACTACTGTGAGAATGCCTTGCAGACTCAGAGAGGGGCTCTCCCTATCACATATCATGGTCTATCGTTGGTGGGCACTAGATAATTTGAGTGACAGTCTGTTATTGAAAACTGGAAAAGAAGTTGGCGAGCTCAAGCAGTGTTCACGAAATCGGTTGAAGCGGCTGCATATGCGGCCGCATATGCGCGTGCGGATTGTTGGGCGTGCCGCATTCGTGAAGCCCCTCTATATGCGCCTATTGCGCATATGCAGCCTGCATATGCGGACCGTGCGCCCGCTTCATGCTCCGACGTGCTATCGGATCGGATCACTAGATCCAATTACCCGTAACCCCCATTACCCGATTACCCATAGTCCCATACCCGATTATCCCGTTACCTGGTTACCCTAACCCCCTCTCCCGTGATTCCCCGATACCCTAATCCCTCCCCCGTGCGAACTCACGCCTCCACGATCCTCCTCCTAAGTCCCAACCGCGCCTCCATCGCTACCTCCTCCGAGCTCCTCCGCCTCCACTCATCTCCGCCTCCCCTTCCCAACTCCTCTACCTCCTCCGCTTCCCCCCAACTCTGATTCCTCCTTCCAGCTCCATACGGCACCATGCCTCCCCCTAGCTGCAGCACCACACCTCCTCCTCCCAGCTCCACCGCGGCACCGCCTCCTCGTTGCGGTATCGCCTCCTCCTAGCCGCAGCGTCGTGGCACTGCCTCCTCCTAGCTGTGGCACCGTGCCTCCTCCTCCCAGCTCCACCGCGACACCGCATCCTCCTAGCTGCAGTACCGTCTCCTCTTAGCTGCAGCGCCGTGGCACCGCCTCCTCCTAGCTGCAGCGCCACCTCCTTCCAACAGTGCCTCCTTCGCCTCCGGCCGTGCGAGATTAGGTAACTTATTGAATATTTTTTTACCTGATTTAATGATAGAATGTTAGATTTTCGCATAGTTTATTTTTAATTTGAGAAATACAAGAATTCATTGATGGAATGTTAATTATAGAATGTTATATGATATGATTTTACATGTATTTATTGATTGAATGTTCATTGATTGAATGTTTAGATGATATGATATGATTATAAAATTTGTGAAATACAAGAATTCATTGATGGAATGCTAATTATAGAATGTTAGATGATATGATTTTACATGTATTTATTGATTGAATGTTTAGATGATATGATATGATTATAAAATTTGTGAAATAGAAGAATTCATTGATGGAATGTTAATTATAGAATGTTAGATGATATGATTTTACATGTATTTATTGATTGAATGTTCATTGATTGAATGTTTAGATGATATGGTATGATTATAGAATTTGTGAAATACAAGAATTCATTGGTGGAATTTTAATTGTAGAATGTTGATTGAATGTTCATTGATTGAATATTTAGATGATATTCCTAAAACTCTTATTTGTATATGCTTATTAAATCTTTTTTGTTGATGTTTTGTAATTATGATTGAATGTTAGGCAACTATGACCTCCAGACTATCATCTGATAGCGCTTCTTCTCCTACGCCTGGAGCTGAAAGCGGAAGTGAGCCTCCTATTCAGAGGAGCGATACATCGGAATTTTTTGTTCTTCCTGGATCCAATGATCCTGGATGGAAGTATGCTTTTCTAGCGAATCCGACTACTCCTAGCATGGTCACTTGCCGATTATGTCGGAAGGTTGTGACAGGAGGGATCAATCGCATGAAGCAACATTTGGCTCATATTAAAGGTAATACAGCATCTTGCCCCAAGGTTACTCCTGAGGTGAAGAAAGAAATCATGGACAACATGGAGGAAATTAAAGTGAAAAGGAATGAGAAGACCCAGAGGATGAATGACATTCAAGGGAAAGTCTCCATCAAGACGAATCAACCCTTGGTTGATGAAGAGAGGGATGGGAAAAGGCCCCGAACTTCAGCAGAAGATGTGCCTGCGGAGAATCTCCGCCAATCCACCATCAAAGATACCTTTGCCAAGGAGGAACGCGCACGTGTGAATTCGTTAGTGGCAAAGTATTTCTATGACAATGACATTCCTTTCAATGTTGTCAAAAGTGACTCCTTTCTTCGAATGTGTGAAGCAATTGGGCAGTATGGAAGGTTATATAAGCCTCCAACGTATTACGAGCTTTTCAGAAACTCTTTTGAAGGAACATGTTAAGGAAACAACAGATTTCTTACAAGCGCATCGTGATACATGGAAGACTTCTGGATGTTCCATTATGACGGATGCATGGACTGATAGGGGAGGAAGGAGCATAATGAATATTTGCGTCAACTGTGAGCTGGGAACTAGTTTTCTGAATTCAATTGACTTGTCTGCAGATTCTCATATCGCGGAGTACATTGCTTCTTTAGTGGATAAGTCCATTGAGGAAGTTGGGCCCGAGAATGTAGTCCAAGTAGTGACAGACAATGCATATGCTAACATGGCTGCTGGTAGAATTTTGAGAACCAAGTACCCGCGGATATTTTGGAGTTCTTGTGCAGCACATTGCATCGACCTTATGCTAGAAGAGATTGGCAAAGAATCAAAGGTGAAAACTGCCATCACAAAGGCAAGGACATTGACTGTATTCATATACAGCCATGCCAACACATTGAGCTTGATGAGACAATTTACGCAAAAGGGCGAGATAGTGAGGCCGGGAACAACAAGATTTGTTACCACATATCTCACATTGCAATCTGTGATGGAGAAGAAAGATAAGTTGGGACTTATGTTTTCTTCTGATGAATGGAGAGCTTGTAAATGGTACAAAACCAAGAATGGGGAAATGGCTTCAGCAATAGTTTTGAGTCCTTCATTTTGGACTCAAGTGTCGTTGACATTGAAGGTCTTTTCTCCGTTGGTACATGTTCTGCGGATTGTTGATGGAGATAGGAGGCCAGCCATGGGATTTGTATACGGTGAGTTGTAAGATGCTAGAAAAGAAATCATGAGCATTTTCAAAGATGTCGAAGCATCTTACAAACATTTTGTTGATGCCATTGACTCAAAGTCAAAAGGAAGACTGGATAGCTCCCTCCACCTTGCTGCGTATTTTTTGAATCCCTATTTCTTTTATAGGGATAATGCTCAAATCCAGAGGAAAGGCCTCGCTTTGAAGGGATTCTTGGATTGTATGGATATTTTCTATCCTGATTTAGAGATCCAAGAATTTATCAGACAACGGTATCGACCAAAACAGAATTTATTTTCAACGATCATTTGGCAAACCTTTGGCTATCAGACAACGGTCAATCATTGATGATGATTTCATTCCAGGTATAATTTCTCATCAAGGCCTTAAATGTCGGTTTCGGTCACCATTTCGGTATCGACCAAAACAGAATTTATGTTCAACGATTATTAACTATTTTTTTGAAAATAGCCCGTTGGTGGGGATTGCATGGCATGGAAACACCACATTTAAAGGAAATGGCAATGAAAGTTTTGAAGTTGACAGCTTCTTCCTCGGGTTGTGAAAGGAATTGGAGCACTTTTGAGGCGGTAAAATAAAAAAATTGGCTACACATGTTATATGTTGTGTCTCATAAATGATGTGGTAGATGATATATTTATAGTTATTTTGTAGATCCACACGAAAAAGGAATAGACTTGAATTCAAGCGATTAAATGACTTGGTGTATGTCAGATTCAATGCCAAATTGAGAGATCGTCATCTTAAAAAACGAAATGATCCATTTGTCACAAATGATAGAACTCATTTGAGAGATTGGATTGATGAAGAAGATGAAGGAGATGATGAAGTTTTCCAAGGATCGGGGCTGATGTGGAACTTATTGGCTGATGCAACTGGTGTAGAAGATCTCGTGCAACATAGAAGAAGCCAAAGGCATGCTACTGGTTCAACCTCATTGTCGAATTTGAACGAGGAAGAACTCCTATCCGAGGAAGAAAGTGAAGATGAAGATGAAGATTATATCGCAGTGGAATTTGATGATGACTAGATTAGAATTGCTTTGTACTTTGTACCTCATTATCGTTTGAACATTTCATTTTTCTTATGCTATCTTAGTCAGTACTTTTGCTAATGTTATTCGTTTTGAATTTCAGTTTTCTTTCATATTCTTACATATTTTGGTGATTATTGTTAATTATTATGTTTACTAATTGTTCTATCGAAGTATTGATATTTGATTGATGGATAAATGAAAGTCATCTTTTTTATATCTTATGTTGGACGACAATTATTCATAAGTTTAGTTCAGTTGTAGTCAAATCTGTGTGTATATATATATTTAAATAAAAAATTAGGAAACCGCGTAGAACCGCATATACCCCACATATGTCCCCGCATACCGCTTAATCGCTATTTAGTGACCTGACCGAATGCATACACATACCGCTTTTTGGGAGTTCACAATTTCATGCTTAATTTCACTATCAGATGGGGGTTCTTTTCATCTTTCCCTCGCAGTACTACTTTGCTATCGGTCACCCATGAGTATTTAGCCTTTTAAGGTGGTTCTTGCTGATTCACATGGGATGCCACGTGCCCCATGCTCCTTAGGTCAGAGCGTAAACTAGTGATGCTTTAAGTTACTAGACTCTAGCCATAGGGTGCAACATTCCACTGCTTTGCCTAGTAGGATGACGCTTGTATTGATCTCCCACAACCTCATTTTTATGGTTTAGACTGCCCCCTTTTTGCTCACCACTGCAATGGGAATTGCTTTTGCTTTACTTTCCCCTGGCTACTAAGATGTTTCCGTTTACCAGGTTGTCTCTTGCCTATCCGTGGATTCAATAACTGTTTGAAAGGTTGACCTATTCGCGAATCTCCTGATCTATTCTTATTTTTAACTCCTCGAGGCATTTCGTTGCTTACTATGCCTTTCTCGTCTTAGGGTACCTACATATCTACCGTGATCATTTCCTCATTTAAACTTCACCATTTACTAAGGCTATGCCATCCTAAGTTGCTGTTAAATGGAAAGATCTTACCAACATCTATACAACAACAACAACAAAGCCTTTTCCCACAATTAAGTAGGGTCGGCTACATGGATTCTTCGCCTCCATTTAGATCTATCTTGGATCAATCCCGGGCTTATATCCAAAAAACTAAGATCCCATCGTATAGTCTCTTTCCAACACTTCTTGGGCCATCCTCACCCTCTCTTTTTTTTGACGCTAAAAAAAAAGGGGGATACACTTGTTGGTGTTCACCCCAATGTATTAAAAGAAAAAGTTATGAGTAATTACAAAGAAGAAGAAAAAGTCAAACCAGGTACAAAACCCAAGGGGGGAGCCGAGATGGATTAACCCCCGCACGAACCAAAACCTGGTCTACCTAGAAGACCAATCATCCACAAAACGCGTTGCCAGAATAGAAATATTTTCCCTGTAGAAGCGCTGGCCTTTGAATAGGGCTTCATTCCTCCCCAACCAAATGCTCCATAATCGAACAATCGGATCCAGCAAGTCCCTCCTAACCCTGCCCCTGGAAGTCGCCAAGCTGTCGCAGAAGGAAGCAAAGCTCACGGTATTGATCCAGCCAAGGTCATCCCAAAGTTCACGAACATGCCCACACGCGAAGAACATGTGATCGATGGTTTCCCGCTCCGTGTCACACAGCCCGCAATTGGGCCCAACATTGGGAAAGAATGTTGCACAACGATCGCGAGTTAAGAGTCTCCCTCTGCGAAGAAGCCACAGGAAAATGCCAATGCGCTCAGGTAGCTTGAGCCCCCAAAAGAATCTACAATCCCGCACAAGAACAGCGTCGTCAACCGAAGAGGTAGGAACAAGAGAAAAATAAGCCTTCCTAGTAGAAAAGGAACCATCCTTCCAAGCCCAATGGTCGCGGCCGTCAGTGGGCTTGATAACATCCGCAAGCGTAGCTGTCAACGAGATGAAATCGTCCAATCTCTGATCCGATAAATTGGCGCTAAACCTAGGGCACCAACAACCCTCATCCCAGCAAGAGGCCACGGAAGCCTCTTTATCATCCACCAAAGCATACAAGCGAGGGTACGCATCCTTGAGAGCACCCGTACCCGACCAGTCATCGGTCCAAAACCGAAAAGAGTTCCCCGTGCCCAACACTGGTTTGAAAAGGGAGCGGTTACGATTAAAAACAGTCAAGACCCCACGCCAAAAAGTAGAAATATGATCGTAGGAGGTCCCCCGAGAAACAATCATCACCTCCCCCCCCAACGTCTCCCTCAGGATATTCAACATGAAATTATCGTCATTACTCCAAACCCGAGCAGCCTATGTTAACAGAAGGGCATCATTAACCGCATCCAACCGCCTCAAGCCCAAGCCCCCTTCCCGCTTGGGCCTCGTAACATCACCCTACCCCACCAAGTGCATCCCCCTTCTCCCCTCCCCCTTCCTTCCCCATAAGAAACCCCGCATACATTTCTCCAAACGCACCCGAGTCCCCTTAGGCATACCACGTACCGATAAGAAGTAAGTTGGGATAGCGGATAACACCGCTCTGAGAAGCACCAGCCGCCCGCCCCTGGACAAAAGAGCCGCACGCCAGCCGGTGAGACGAGCCTCCATCTTTTCCACTACCACCTTCCAATCGCGGATCCGAGCGCGGCCCACAGCCAAAGGTAGGCCAAGGTAATCAAGGAGAAGCCCACCGGGGGAGGAGCCCGGCAACCGGCCGCACTCCAAGACCTCCGCCTGCGGCATAGCGAATAGAACCACCTTGGACTTAGTCCCATTAATCATTAGGCCCGAGATCTCGCTGAAAAGTTGAAGGGTAGTAGCCATACCGGAGACCTCGGAAGGACCACCCTCGATAAAGCAAATGGTATCGTCCGCGAATTGTAAAATAGGAACATGAAAATCCCCAATAGAGCAACCACGGGTAAGGCCCGCCGCCGCCACACCATCAATCATTCGAGGCAAGACGTCGACTGCCAACACAAATAGGAGGGGAGCGAGAGGACAGCCCTGACGCACCCCCCTCCTAGGCTGAAAGAGGCCCCCGACCGGGCAACCATTGAGAAGAACGGAACGGGAGACCGTGGACACACAGCGCCGCACCTAAGAGATCCAAGCCTCCGGAAATCCCCTCCGCCTCAGAACCGACCACAGGAAGCGCCAATCAAGGCAACCATAAGCCTTAGCAAAGTCGATCTTCCAAAGGATCCCCTTCGTAGAGGTCTTCCTCCAAGCCTCGATCATCTCAGAAGCCACCGCAAAGCAATCGGTAATATGCCTCCCCCGAACGAAGGCAGCCTGTGAAGACGAAATCAACGAATCGAGAAGTGGAGCCATCCTCTTGGCCAAAACCTTAGCAATTATTAAGTATATCCCATTGGAGATAGAGATTGAACGATAGTCCTCAATGCGATTGGCCGAGTGTGATTTAGGAATCAGAACAATAAGAGCCCTGTTAATTTTGTCAAAGCCACGGTTACCATCACAGAATTCACGGGCCACACGGGCCACCATTAGAACGTCATCAGCAACCATCTCCCAGAAATCGTGGTAGAAAGCCACCGGGAACCCATCAGGTCCCGGGGAGGTGTCCGCGTTGAGGTCCCATACAGCCTCCTTGAGCTCACCCAAAGAGAACGGCCGAATCAGGGCCTCCGCATCCGACGCAAGGAGATAGGGAGCCCCCCGGCCAGCCCATTGCCACGAGCGCTGCGCGCGACGCCCACAAGCAACCTTGAAGTGTTCCCCCAAAGCGTCGCCCAACTCCTTCTCCCCATGAATCAGGGAGCCATTCACCATGAGAGATTGAATAGAATTGAACCGCCTTCTACCACTGGCCACTCGGTGAAAAAACGCCGTATTTGCGTTACCTTCCTTAAGCCACCGCAATCTCGATCGCTGGCGCCATTCAATGCTCCTCTTCTTATCCTCCTCTCTGACCAAATCAACAGCAACAACGCGCTCCATCACCTCTTCCGAGAGCAAATCTCTATCGTTTTCCACCCAAATCTCTTCCGAGAGCAAATCTCTATCGTTTTCCTCTCTGACCAAATCCTCCTCTCCTCACCCTCTCTTAGCCGACTCAACATCCCAACACTCGCATCTCCTAACTGGTGCATCTGTTGATCTTCTTTGCAAATGACCAAACCATCTTAAGCGGTTTTCTCGCATCTTATCCTCGATCGGAGCTACACCAACTTTCTTTCTGATTGCATCATTCCGAATCCGATCTTTACGTGTGTGTCCACACATCCACCTTAGCATTTTCATTTCTTCTACAACCATTCTGCACATGTCTATGGTTCACATGCCAACATTCAGATCCATAAAGCATAGCAGGTCTCACGACTGCTTTGTAAAACTTTCCTTTAATTTTTAAAGGAATTTTCTTATCATAGAGAACAACATAGGCTCCTCTCCACTTTAGCCAGCCTGCATTTATTCTATTAGTAACATCTCCATCAATTTCCCCATCCTGTTGCAAAATAGATCCCGGATATGTAAAAGAATCTCTCTTCGGAATGTTATTGTCATCAATCTTCACCTCAATTCCTTCACCATTGTTTCCATCAAAGGTGCACTCCATATATTCCGTCTTAGCCCTACTTATACGAAATCCTTTAGTCTCCAATGCATGTATCCAGACCTCAAGCTTCTCATTTACTCCATCTTTAGTCTCGTCAATCAACACAATATCATCATCAAATAACATATACCAAGGTAACTCATCCTGAATGTGACTTGTCAACTCGTCCCTAATCAAAGTAAAAAGAAATGGACTCAAAGCTGAACCTTGATGTAAACCAATGTTGATATCAAAATAGTCAGTCTTCCCAGATGGGGTCCTTACACAAGATAAAACCCTATCATACATGTCCTTTATGAGGTTAATGTATAGGACATGTACTTGTCTCTTCTCCAAAACTCTCCACAATATCTCTCGTGGGACAGAATCATAAGCCTTCTCCAAATCAATAAAGATCATATGGAGGTTCTTCCTTTTAGCTCTATAAATCTCCATTCTCCTCAACAAATGGATGGCTTCAATAGTTGAGCGACTTGGCATGAATCCGAATTGATTTTCTCTTACATTGGAAACTTTCCTCAACCTTCTTTCGATCACACGTTCCCAAATTTTCATAGTGTGACTCATCAGCTTGATACCTCTGTAATTTGAACAATTTTGAATGTCTCCTTTATTCTTATAAAGATGCACCACGATACTTCATGCATTTTCTTGCTTCGTCAAATAACATTGAACAGATTCGTAAGCCAAGTCAAACCGCGCTCACTTAGAACTCTCCATACTTCTACAGGGATGTCGTCCGATCCTACACCTTTCCTAGTTCTCATAACCTTCAAAGCCTCCTCTACTTCCTTTCTTTGTATTCGTCTATAGCTTGCACGATTCAAGTAACTTTCACTACTAGCTAGATCACCCAAAGTGATCTTTCTATTTCCTTCTCCAATGAAAAGTTTATGTAAGTATCGCTCCCATCTAGTCTCTATGTCTATAAAAACCTCAAAGGGAGTCTCGTCCTCGAGACTCGAGTCAAGGTTATTAAGTGTCATGTTTGGATTTCCAATGGCCATAAAAACCTCAAAGGGTTTTGAACCCATAAAAACCTCAAAGAGAAAACAAGCCATATATTTTAACATATATCTAAAAGCTTATTTTGATTTTTACCTCATAAAAGTTGCGGGTATCGTGCCCGCATGTTGGCTTCGGTCTCCCACATCGCTTCTTCGACGTCGTGACAGTGCCACAAAACCTTGACCAATGGAATCTCTTTGCTGCGAAACTTCTTCATAGCACGATCAAGTATCTAGACTGGCTTCTCCTCATAAGTCAGATCTGGTTCCACATCTAGATTCTCGTAGCTGATGATGTGTCGAGGGTCGTGGACATACTTCCTCAGGTTGGATACTTGAAAGACGTCGTGAATGCCGGAAAGATGTGGAGGAAGAGCTACTCGGTAAGCAACCTTCCCCACTCTAGCCAGAATTTTGAACGGTCCAACATATCGTGGCGCCAACTTGCCACGAACACCGTATCTCTGCACTCCCTTCATGGGAGATACACGGAGGAATACCCAATCTCCAACCTATAATTTATAGGAATGTCATTAGTATGAGATTAAGTTGAACACATATATATCATAATTGAGTGGATGAGGAGAAAATACTTAGATTTCCTGAAACTCTAAGTCTCTCCTCCGACGGTCGGCATAGCTCTTCTGGCAGCTCTATGCCATCAGAAGCCTCCGCCTCACAAGATCAACAGCTCTCGCGGTCTCCTCCAGTAGATCTACGGAATATAAAGCATGATCGCCTACCTCACGCCAACTGAGAGGTGTGAGACATCTCCGCCTGTATAGGGCTTCGAATGGTGTCATGCCAATACTGGAGTGATAGCTGTTGTTGTACGTGAATTCCATCAAAGGCAAATGGTCCGTCCAGGACCCTTTCCATTCCAAAGTGCAAGCGCGAAGTAGATCTTCAAGCGTCTGAATGGTGCGCTCACTCTGCCCGTCTGTTTGAGGATGGTATGCAGAACTCATCTTCAGCTCTGTCTGTAGTGCTGACATGAACTGGTGCCAATAATGTGACGTGCATCTCGAATCCCTGTCAGAGACTACCTCTCGTGGTATACTATGTAGCCTGATAATATTCTGCACATAGAGCTTGGCCAATCTGGATGGAGTATAAGTCGTATTGACAGGTATGAAATGGGCTGACTTGGTCAACCTATCAACAACGACCCAAATGGAATCATGGCCACCCGGTGTTTTCGGCAATCCCGTGACAAAATCCATAGAAAGGCTATCCCACTTCTACTTAGGAATGGGGAGAGACTGCAGTAATCCTGGCGGTCTCCTGTGTTCAGCCTTGACCATCTGACATGTCATGCATCTGCTGACATGTAGCGCCACATCGCGCTTCATTCCATCCCACCAGAAATGTCGGCGCAAATCACGGTACATCTTCGTGCTGCCTGGATGAATAGATTAACCGTGAACTGTGTGCCTCATCAAGAATATCTCTGCGTAACTGCTCGTCGTTAGGCACAACGATTCGACCCGCCTTCCATAAAATAGACTCTACCACAACAAAATCATCAACCTCGTCCTTGACGGTGCGCATGTATCTGTCTCGAATCCAAGGATCTCCTACAGCTGGATGAGTTCGACTTGATTTTGGCATGGATTGGTTATCTGCTCATCATACACTAGTTAATTTCTTTAGGAAGACAGTTATCTTCAGAATCTCAGATTTACCCGAGTTTACCTTTAAGGGTACTATACATGACTCCACCATGGAGTATATCTCAGTATTACGAGCTCAACGACTTGTTGATCAGAGTTGCGCAGCGGAAGCGTGGTGGGCCCATAACCCACAGGTCCCAGGATCGAAACCTGGCTCTGATACCAAATTGTGAACCCCTTAGGATCCGGGTACCCGTTTACGACATAATTCGCAATATTCTATTCGCATGAGATCACACAAGTCGCAGAAAAACAGGGAAAATTTTTCGCATAATTATGACATTCATTTCCAACACATAACCACAAGTAAAAGAGACAAATGACACCAGAATTTCTTTTCATTAATTTTAATATATTTTTACATCATGTACAATGTCTGTCAATATATTCAACATCCCAAAAATTTGACTGAAGAGAAGAAGCATTTTACAATATCAATTGAACTAAAAACTGTAACAAAAACCACATACCGTCTGGTATATACCTTATCTCCTGGAACCATGTATGGCTACTGAACATCAGACTCCTTTCCTGCCATGCGTGCAAGGAAGAAAAGGAGCACAATTGTGAATACAAATCCGTAGTTTTTAAAAATAAATGACAAGTAATTTATTATGTGCAAAAGAGAGCAAGTAGAAAGGTGGAACAAGTATAATTTACATCTACTTGCATAAGTAAAAAGGTTTTCAACCGTTTGGTATCAAGTTCACCTGTTCACCCCTTTTTCCCATTCATCCCATATATATTTTTATAAAGTTTAGATAACAAACCCTAACATATAATGATTTTCTGTGTTTTAAAGATCATGATTTTGGGCCTTGAAGATCATGTAGAGGATCTTATATATATACAGTTGATGGCACGTGTAAATGCTAATTTCTTGTCATTGAGATTATGTCATGGTTTTTGATAATGGACTGATATGATGATGATTGAATTGATCCTTAATTCTATTTACCCTTTTTAAACTAGTGGATAGTCCGTGGTCTTGGTCTGTGTGTAACCTCACACTATGACTCTAAGGTATTAAAAATACCTTAGGGTTGGGGGGCCTCTGTAGGCATGCGGTGTTGTGTAATGCATCTTAACTAAGTTCCCAACACGTCCACTAACTTATAGGGATTTCAAATCAGATTATAGTCACCTCCAATCAACTTAATTTTAATTGTAATTTCCTCCAAACCTTGACTGTAAGTGTAACTCTCTCTGATGCAACTCTTGATGATTTAGATGTAAATATAGATGATCTGGATGTAGAATCGCCAAGTCTGTTGGTGAAAGAAAACTCAAGCGGTGAGGAAGCCTGCAAATGGCTCTTCCGTCTCGCCCTCTAATTGGAAGCGCGATCCAATAGAGGGATATGTCTACTCCAAAACTACGCCACTAAGACGGGTGAGAGGGACTTCCCGGAAAAGTCACTCTAGAAAAACAGCCCGACCGGTAACGGGCAACCGAGCTCGTACGGAAACTGAAAACCGAGGATCCCCCGCCTGGGTATCCTAAAACAAAGGGTCAGCGGAACTGGTCTAAAGTCAGGATCCCAACGAGGCGTAAAAACACTGCGAGCTCGCGTAAAAACCGAAAGAGGATTGGGATCCTAGACCCTCGCACTTGGCGGCCGCTTCCCTAACTGGGCTTCCTTTCTTCCGCCCAGTTGAGAGTCACCGCGCTCTCGCACGGTCAGGTGTAAAGGTCACCATGACCGGCACTCTTTATTACGATTCATTGCAGATTTACGATCATCATCACTCGCTTGTCAATTGAGATCTTTCTTAATTCTTTCGGTGGATAATCTTACAGATCTAGACCTTTTAATCAACGATCTTATTGATAGTGCTCCATAGATAATAGAGTATATCTAAAGGAGGATTTTCAATGCACTTTCTTGGTCCTAGTCATGGGTGTTGACTCTAAGGGTGGTTCATAAGAGTGTATATCCGTACTGCATTGTATCATGTAGTATCATTAATAATTGATAAGAGATGACTTTTTCTTTGTGTATGTCTCTACACAATCAGATGTGAGGTATAGGCACCTTGAGGTACAAATGCTAATGTGATAGAAAATTATAATATGCCCTCAGTTGTAAGCATTGGGATCAATGTATCAGTTCCCCCTCTTTTTTTATACTAATGGAACAAAATATCTAAAGCTAACTTGATATATCCTCTGTCTCATTAGACATGTGCTGCTTATATAACTTGATTCCCTTGCCTTTAGAAGGGTTTAATAGTCTCATTTAAAACTTGACCATTGTTGGACTAAAAGAACCTTTAGATAGTGGTTCAACTGCTCTACATGATTTATAACTCCTCATTAAGAAGAAATCTAATTGTTTGAACGGTAAAGTTGGTGGGAAAAAAATGGTTTCAATGTAGTATCCCATCTCATAAGTAAACTCTAGAGGCTTCAATTCACAATATTAAGTCTTTACTCCCATGAGATTAGAACAGTGAGAAATTTACGTCATCAAAACAAAAGTCTTTTGAATATTACTTCCAAATTTATTATTATTACTTTTTTTTGTATGCCTTTATTTGGTATTTTGACAACATGCACCAGTCTTTTTGCTACTATTTTTTTTTGAAGCGGTGTATACATATGCTCTTCCTCTAATACTAAGTCTTTATTCATTAAATCCAAATGTGACTGAGGTATGCGTCATTTTATCATAACTACTCTAATGTCTTGATGTCGTTATTCCTTCTTCTATCAAAACTAATATTGTACAACCCTATATGTGTAAATCTCATTCCTTATTTATAGAAAATAAGTGATAGATGACTGAAATTATTGCAACTAAAACAAACCTGTTTTCATGTAATTTACCTTAGCATGGATTCACATCCTTATGATCGGGATAGACGTCCATAGAGTGATGTATCTTATTACCAGACCCAAAGTTTCCTTTTATTTAACGCATTCCAGAGTTTGATGGGGAAATTATTATGTTGACCATTAGGGCTTAATGGTGTAACATTATAGGAAAAGAAAACTTCACAGTACGGCGTACCTGTAGTATTCCTTCATGCTTAGTCTTTAATATTATTATTTTATAATAATTTGGAGATATTTAGAATAACATATTCTTTAGAGATAGAGATTTTTTTCTAAACGGTTGTTGATTGTAAAGAAAATCTTCCTAACAATTGATAATACACATTTACCATTTTATTTTGAACTAAATATGACAGGCAGATTATATAAACGTATGCTCTACTTCCTGAATGGATTTGATGCAAGAAAGAAAAACTATATAACATAATTGATAATCTCCTAGACTTCCTTGTGTTAGTAAAATCCAGTGTAACTACAATATTTGAATGGGCATATTGACTGTAAGATGCAACATTAAGACTTCATAAAATACAGGCATGCATTCTGTGAAAATAACTTAGAGATTTAGAACCAAGATCTTCAATATTTCTTATCAAAAGATGTGCCAACTACATAATTCATGAAAGATATCAAAAGTGAAGTTTCTAGGTTGTACTTTTTGGATCTTAGATTACATAAAAGAATGAAAAGGAGGGAGAAGAAGGAATGAAAAAAAAAGCACATGCATGGCAGAAAAAGAAGGCTAGAGATTGTACCTAATTGAGTTTTCTTCATACGGAGAAGAAATTTGCAGGTACTATGTCTTTTGGAGAGGTTCCAGCAGTAACAGAAGCTACTGCAAATCACTTTATTGTGGAACTGGTTTTCAAGGATGCAACAACTCCGGTAAATGCAGATGAAATGGTGGCTGTGGCTGTAGATAGATGCTTGGACAACATCAATGTTGACCGATTTCAGAGCTAAACTCGCATGCAACAACCATAACCAGGAATAATTCCAGGTATGGAAGGAATTTCTTCTCGGTGGTTAAGTCAGGGAGAACGATTGGGGATTTTGGAAATAATAGAAGGCTTTGTCGTTGGAGGAAGATGGAATTAAGGAGTCGAAGGGGTGAAAATGGTTGGTATAAATAGAAAGATGAATTTGCCAAGTGGGGGATTATCGGATGCCAAATGGAGTAAGAAAGGGTTTTAAAAAAAATGCACGTGGCCTGTCTGCTGTGTATAACAGCTGGAAATGAAGATAATTTGAATATATATTATTTTTATTTGTTTCTTTTAAAAAAATTAATTATATAAAAGTTGCCGTAATCGCCCCTCGGATGTCGGATTTTTACGTGAAATATCTCGTTTTGACCGTCTCGGAACGACGATCAATATGAGTACAATGTTGATATACTTTTGATCGGGTTTGGATGCCCGAAATTTTCGAGATTACGATTTCGATTTAAGGTTAAATTTTACGGTTTTAAAATAACAAACGACCTCCGATTGATGAACGGTCGATTCCGTTGGTCTCGTGTCGTCGAATCGAATCTAATGATGGTCTCGGTTCATTTTGCGGTTTTCGAATTTCCGTCGCGGCTTTTTCGCGGCACGCATTACGGAGCGACCGATTTTTGGTCAATTTTGCCCGAAAGACTTTTGATTCACGATCAATTGATCGCTTTACGTTATCTAATATTGTCAGATAACTTTATTGGGTTATTCGAACCTTATTCGGGTCAAGTTCGGGTTTACGCGGATCCCGGATGTTACAATGTCCTTCTGAGTAACAAGCACGTGACCTATCTCATCCTTAATGCATCTCACTTGTGAAAGGTCTTTGGTCTTTCTTTCTCTTGCTTTGGCCAACCTGAATATATCCTTCTGGCCCTCCTTAGAGTCGAGATTTTTATAAAAAACTTCATAAGCTTTTGACTTAGCTTCGCTTACAGCCTTCTTTGCTTCCTTCTTCGCTATTTTATAGTTTGTGACGGTTTCCGTTCTATCCTTAGACATAGCTTTAAAGCAAGCTCTTTTAATTTTTAGTTTCTCTTGCATCCGTTCACTCCACCACCAAGCCTCCTTTTGACCTGGAGCCTCCTCCCTTCGACTCGCCTAGTATCTCTTTTGCTACCTTTCGGATACAAGATGCTACTGCCTCCCACATCTCGTTTGCACTTCCGCTACAATCCCAAGATAAGTCTTCTAAAACCTTCTCCTTGAAGCCCAATTGCTTCAGTGGAAGATTTCACCATCTAGTTTTAGTGATCTTAGGAACCCTCCTTTTCTTTACCAGGCCTTTTATTTGCACATCCAAGACTAACAAGCGATGTTGTGTTGTCAAACTCTCTCCTGTGATATACTGGGGCGAACACCAACGAGTGTATCCCCCTTTTTTTGAGCCTAAAAAAAACTCTCTCCTGTGATTACTTTGCAGTCTTTACAACACAACCGATCTCTTCTCCTCAACGCAAAGTAATCTATCTGTGTTCTAGTTAGCCCACTCTTATAAGTAATTAAATGCTCCTCCCTCTTCTTGAAGAAAGTGTTTGCTATCATAGTCATAATATCATCTAAATTCCCTGGTTGGAGATAGAGGTAAAGTGGAGTCGAAATGTTGACATCTGTCACATGGAAAACCATCGCCTCTCAGGCCTCCCCGATCGATTATACTATAGGGAAAGTGATAGACTATAGCTATGCCTTGGTCGAAGGTGAGTGGTTGCAAAAAAAGAAGAAAGAAGATGTAGAGGAACGAAGGTGAGGCGATGGATGATTGGAGTGGGTTTGGGTTTGGTCCTAATCAAAGAGGAAGAGAATTGGGGGAGGAAAGCTCTGAGTAGAACGATAAAGAGCAGGAGAGCGAATGACCTGAAGAAGAAAGAAGAAAGGAAAGAAATGGAAGAGGATGGTGTCATTTGTAGATGGGGTAGCTGGAATCGGGTTGCCTGAAATGATAGAGCTGAACGGAGCTAAGGGAGTTGTCTCCTTGATATCCGTTGGCAGAGCAAATCGATGCTTAGCATCTCGTTGAGGAACTGCAAAAAGGTGACGTTTCCACCTTAGATCATGCCACATTTAAGTTTCTTGTCGCTGCCTCTAAAAGCACTCTCCTCTTCACTAAATAAGATGATAGAGGCCGGGGTTCTCACTTCTCATAAATGGCAGATCAATGGAGATTTGGTTGGTGAGATGCTTTTATATGGATAGTGATTACATAGTTGGAGTAAGTCAGAGTAGAGCCAAGGTTCGAGATATCAATATTGTATCGGGCACCCAGAAAAGGGATATATCGAGTAGTATTCAGGAAATCGACCGCATGGACCATATATGCGACCACATATGCCCGTGCGACATGCAGACTGAACTTTTTTATGGAGCGGTGCACTACGTGCCCTAAGCACATATGCAGCCTACATATGCTCCACATATTCTCCGTATATCTCGCATATGCCCAACATGCCCCACATATTCCCTGTATATTCCCCTATATGGCCTGCATACTACTCCAATAGCTTGGTAGCTCAGCATCCAGCAACTCCAACTCTCCAATCCTCTCATTTGGGTGCTTACCTCCATAGCTCCACCTCTTCCTCCATTCAACTATAAGAATATGCAATGCATTTGCATACAATTGCAATGCATTATGCCATTATGTACATGCAATGTTTTATGTTTTGCTCATGCATTTTTTTCATGAGCGTATGCATTGTTTCGTCTAATATTTTAATATATGTCAATTGAGGTTTGCTCATGTATTGCAAATTTACATGTATATGTATTGAAGCTTTAGTTTTTATTATTATGAGTCATCCATTTGCTGAGGAGAACAATGGAGATTTATAGAGCTAAAAGGAAGAATCTCCATATGATCTTTATTGATTTGGAGAAGGCTTATGATTCCGTCCCACGAGAGATACTGTGGAGAGTTTTGGAGAAGAGACAAGTACCTGTCCTATACATTAATCTCATAAAGGATATGTATGATAGGGCTTTATCTTGTGTAAGGACCCCGACGGGGAAGACTGACTATTTTGATATCAACATTGGGTTGCATCAAGGTTCAGCTTTGAGTCCATTTCTTTTTACTTTGATTATGGACGAGTTGACAAGTCACATTCAGGATGAGTTACCTTGGTGTATGTTATTTGCTGATGATATTGTGTTGATTGACGAGACTAGAGATGGAGTAAATGAGAAGCTTGAGGTTTGGAGACATGCATTGGAGACTAAAGGTTTTCGTCTAAGTAGGGCTAAGACGGAATATATGGAATGCACCTTTGATGGAAGCAATGGTGAAGGAATCGAGGTGAAGATTGGTGACGATAACATTCAGAAGAGAGATTCTTTTAGATATCTGGGATCTATTTTGCAACATGATGGGGAAATTGATGGAGATGTAACTAATAGAATAAATGCAGGCTGGCTAAAGTGGAGAGGAGCCTCCGCTGTTCTCTGTGATAAGAAAATTCCTTTAAAAATTAAAGGAAAGTTTTACAAAGGAGCCGTGAGACCTGCTATGCTTTATGGTTCTGAATGTTGGCCTGTGAACCATAGACATGTGCAGAGAATGGCTGTAGCAGAAATGAAAATGCTAAGATGGATGTGTGGACATACACGTAAAGATCGGTTTCAGAATGATGCAATCAGAAAGAAAGTTGGTGTAGCTCCGATCGAGGATAAGATGCGAGAAAACCGCTTAAGATGGTTTGGTCATTTGCAAAGAAGGTCAACTGATGCACCGGTTAGGAGATGCGAGTGTTGGGATGTTGAGCCGGCTAAGAGAGGGCGAGGACGGCCCAAGAAGTGTTGGAAAGAGACTATACGAAGGGATCTTAGTTTTTTGGATATAAATCCGAGATTGACCCAAGATAGATCTGAATGGAGGCGAAGAATCCATGTAGCCAACCCTACTTAATTGTGGGAAAAGGCTTTGTTGTTGTTGTTGTTGTATCTAATATGCAAAAATTTAGGGCTAAATGTTTTGTGATTAAATGTTAAGCAATTAATGGTATCTATTGAATAATTTAACATTTACTTTTTTTTCTTAGTTCCTCTTTAACTCCAATTTGATACATAAAGTCAATATTAATATTATATATATATTTATAAATTTAAAATTAGAAAACCATACATAATCGCATATGCCCCGCATATACCCCGGCATATCACTCATTCAGTATTCGGTGACCTGTCCGGATGTATATGCATACCACTTTCCTGAACCTTGATATTGGGGATATATAAGATATATTGACGATATCAGTGGTAATCCCGGAAATAATTCAAAAAAGAAGTTTTATCGCATATTTAGAACATCTTACAAGCGTGCGGTGTAATTAGCAAATAAACACACATTATATCACACATATGGTTATTGTCAATGATGAGTCTACTGATTGTTGAGAGTTTCAGAAAGAAAATGATGAAATTTGAACAACAATAGCTTATAGGCATAAAAGAGGCATATTTAGCACATTAACATTATATTATATCGCATACCATGTATGAACAAAGTGCTGAGTTATATCTGAAATCAAACAAATGAGCAAAATGAAAATAACAACATATAGTTTTAAAGAACACCATTAATAATAATCACAATTTTGAGTAAAAGAAGGTGAAATGAAATAGATTGGAAAAGTAAACTCTCTCTGAAGTAAAGATAAAATACCAATTGGAGTATATCATGGACCTATGATTCTTTATCACTAGATTTCTTCAGTTACTATGTATCAAATAATAATATTAATATAATAATATATGCAATCAATGTATGTTAACTTTCTTTGATTAGTTTTAGAGTTGTTACATCTCCATTGCTTTGGGGGGGGGGTCAAGGCCCCTCGTAAAAATCCCAAACAAGTCAACTTTCTAAAGTTAAAAAAGTACTGGGACATATCAACGATATTGGGGAAAAACTACACTAAAAATCTCCAATTTTGATTGATATTGGGCGAGACACCGATATATCCTTGATATTTGGTAAATCGGCATTCAACGGGATTTTGAACCCCCCTCAGTGTTGATACCGATATATCCTGATATTTCAAACACAATGGAGTGAGCTTGAAGGAATTGTTGGGAGGTCTTCATGGCTTGAATGGTTGCTGCGAGGGTCTGAGTTGAGGCATTGAAACTTATTCGTACGAAGAGATCGTGGGTTGAGGAACAGAGGGGAAGAGACGCGGAGTCACTGATGGTGCGAGGATGATGGAGGTTTGGTCGATAATAGCGGTCGTGGGATCACGCGTCAACTGCTGGAGAGGTGGAAGGCTGGGGCGAGGCAGACATGGTGCAAGAGCAGGAGGTTTCGTCTTGGGGAGGAGGAGAAGTTGACCTCCTAGGTCAACTTCTCCTCCTCCCCATGACCAAACACAATGGAGTGAGCCCCCCTCAGTGTTGATATTTGGTAAATCGGCATTCAACGGGATTTTGAACCCCCCTCAGTGTTGATACCGATATATCCTGATATTTCAAACACAATGGAGTGAGCTTGAAGGAATTGTTGGGAGGTCTTCATGGCTTGAATGGTTGCTGCGAGGGTCTGAGTTGAGGCATTGAAACTTATTCGTACGAAGAGATCGTGGGTTGAGGAACAGAGGGGAAGAGACGCGGAGTCACTGATGGTGCGAGGATGATGGAGGTTTGGTCGATAATAGCGGTCGTGGGATCACGTGTCAACTGCTGGAGAGGTGGAAGGCTGGGGCGAGGCAGACATGGTGCAAGAGCAGAGGTTTGGTCATGGGGAGGAGGAGAAGTTGACCTAGGAGGTCAACTTCTCCTCCTCCCCATGACGAAACCTCCTCTCTTGCATCACGTTCAACTTCTCGTTGAGATGGCGGTCGGGTATTGGATGAAGGGTGGAGTGGGTGGACATATCATATGCTTTGATTGGGCCAATAAGAGGGTAAGGTGGCGGAATACCACCCAATTACAAGGTGCCATTCGGTGGTTGACCATGGACAATCGACCTCCATGTGCCAGACTCGGAATAATTGAGAAAAAAATCCGAAGAAAAATATAAATAAAATATAAAGCAAATTCAAAATAAAAAATAGTCTAAAGGAAAGTAATAGATCTCTACGAGATCTACATCATTCATGCAAACCTCAAAACTAAAATGGACAATATATTCAAGTTACGCAATTTTCAGGTATTTTATAGGTAAAAATGCTTATATTGCAAGTTTTTTATTTTTCTTTAATTTTCTCTTAATAGTATATACATAATGCATTTTAGTAATATATTTAATTATATATACATATTAATATATATTTTTTGATTTTTAATATTCAAGAAAAGGTAAAATAAATGAGAAGAGTTATTATATGTAGTTTATAGGTCCATTTATACAATATTGCTTTTAATTTCCCCCCTTGATTTTCTATTTTTTGGCTTTTGATTTTTTATGGTTAGTTAAAACATAAACTAAAAAGAATAGATTAAAACACTAAAATAAGTACATGAAACAATAAGTTTAAATATGTACAATTTACAATAAGGTCCCCGAATCCAAGTTTTACATATGAACTCTAATTCCTTTAAATTTGGTCTTGCTTTGTATATTGATGTACATTAATTTGAATGTTGAGTAGAGATTCATAGGTTGTATGGGCCCTATGGGGGAGAAATTTCACTTTTTAATTTTCTGTATAGTCAAATCAAGGTTTGGATTTATTTGCAGTATATACAGCTTTGTATTTATTTAGGATTTTTTATTGAATAAGTTTAGTATTAGGTACACATGGAGTCAGTTTCATGTCCTTTAGACTTAACATGAATTTAATAGAAGTCTAGTAAGATTTTATAATATATATGTGAATATATACAAGATTCAACTCCTTATTTTTAAGATTCTTTTTGATTTATTTTTGGACCTATTTACAAGTTAATAATATACAATTAATCCATTTTTATTGCTAGCATTAGTTTTGCTATTTTGTTATTTTATGTGGATTTTTCTGTTGTGTCTGCAGTTCCTATTTTTTTTCCTCTCAATGCGGATGGTACATGTGGGCATCTGCAAGAGGCTAGAGGCGCTGATGAGGCATTTTTTTGAGATGACAATGGGTGAACCCCCCGATTGAGGGGGGTCACCACCGAACTTTATATTAATAAAAGTAAGGGTACATTATCGAAGCATCCATTGTTTATACAAGGCATTGTAATGCAAGATGATATTCTCTACGTAGAAACGCTGATTTTTGAAAATTGTCGTTTCTACCGATCCAAATGGCCCAGATGACCGCAAAAGATTTAGAACAGTCATCGGTCGAGTTGCCGTCCACTGAACGAATCAGCGTGCATATGCCTACCGATCCAAATGGCTGATGAGGCATTTTAACTGGAAGTCGTTTAGAGATGGCAATGATCTTGTGTTGGTAGGATGGGATGTGGTGACATTCGCCACCATGGTGGGAGGTCTTGGGATTTTGTCTTAGAGATATGAATAAGGCATTACTTTTGAAGTGGATTATGAGGATTTGGGGTGAGGGAAATGACTTTCTTTCCAGGCTGGTTCGAGGTATTTATGGTGTCTCATCTGTACTTTAGGCTAGGGTGGATGTGGTGGCATCATCATCTACCTTCTAGAGGGGCATCTGTTCGGTTGCACCTGCGATAGCTTCCTCTCTTTGGCATGTTTTAGGAGATGGTTTTCTTTCTGGATGGATGATTGGATGGAGGAGGGAGCTTTGTGTGACATGTTTCCAAGGCTTTTTGCTTTGACCGCAAGCAAGGATGCAAAGGTGGTCGACGTTTGGGATGGTGGGTCATGGAATTCCTACTTTCGTGGTAGAGTTGTCAGAGCAGAGATTGGAAGACTCCGTAGTTCTATTAGGATTGCTGAAGAGTGGAGGAACCATCAGATAGGAGGGACTCATGGTGCTGGCATGATGGCTTTTTCTTTGTTAAGAAGGCACACGAAGTGTTCTCTAGTCATGGAGTGATGGGTGAAGCGGAGACATCGAGGGACCGTGCTGGGATTTGGGGATGGAAAAATCCCATGAGGATTAAGGTGTTCTTGCGGCTATTGAGAAGAGACCGACTTATGAAGGAAGTTTTTTTTAGAAGGAAAAGGGTGGCATATAGCACATAGTGCTATGCTATATTCTATTACATTTTCTGTATAACACGATTGACCCCCCAAAATGACACTATTCCTTGCACACCAAATCGCCCATAAAAGCTCAAAGGGATGCGCACTGTCCTCGTGTCCGTAGCCATAAACCAATCTGAAGCTCCTCCAAAAATCAGCACAATCCTGACCCCCAAACCACGGGATGCTGGCCACATCCCACACCTGAGCAGATGACGGGCAAGAGAAGAATAGGTGTTCTGCATCCTCTGCTGCCACACCACATCTGGCACACACACCAACCTCCATTCCCAACAACTGCCCTCGATGAACCTGCGTGAGAATCCTATCTTGTCGCAGAAGCCATAAAAAACTTGTGAAGGAAGTTAGGAGAGAGAAGATCTTTTCAGGTTGTGATGAAGCTTGCGGGCGTTGCGGTGAAGTGGTAGAGGACTTAGAGCACTTTTTCTTTAGGTGTCCGGGTTCAAGGGAGATCTTGGAAACAACCTGCATTCCTGGTGTTCAGTATGATGGGGTGGCTTCTTTTGGGGTTCTTTTAGCAGCAACTGGAATGGCTCTATTGAAGGCAGAATCAGGGTATGTGCACATGCATAGGCCATTCGGTTGGCTAGAAACAATTTTATCTTCAAAAGGGAGAAGTTCTATTGTGAGATTGTAATTGAGCATGCCAAAGACCTTTTAGCGAATAGGCTCTTGTAAATTATGTTTATAGTGATTAATTTATTTTTTGGATGGGTCTCTACTGGATGTTCATCCCATCCTTTCTAAAAAAAATTTTTGTGTGGATTTTTTGTGTTTTTGCTCTGGAATCAAGGACAAAATTTTAGTATAATGTAAATTAATTACATATTCATCAAGGCATCCTTACAACCTTGATAGTTGACACATAGTAGAGAAAGAAACCACTTCCTTCTTGAGCCAAATTCCTCATTTAGAATTGTGAAAGCAAATGGGACTATGTGAGATGCACCATCAAGATCATCTGTATCTTATGGGACTTATAAAGCAATCTCCTGTAGAGGCACCTGCTCATCCTGTAAAGGGGCCTGCTGTATAGACAACTCACCAGTGCCATCAGTTGAAACGAAGTGTTTAGAACGTACTTGGGGCATGTTGATGATGGGGAAGACCCATGAGCAGAGGGTACAGAAGATGGCATGCGTATGTAAAAATGTGGCAAAAACTGAGCCAACACACTAGGTGTTGGGGGCGGAGGATCAACCATAATAGGAGGTGGAGGAGCTAGTGAAGTTGGTGGTGGCGGAGGAGGGACTACAAGAGAAGGTGGTGGTGAAGTAGGAGGAGGAGGTATGTAAACCTCCTCACCAGTCTCAAAGGCGGTCATCCTATCACATGTAGGAGTAAAGTACATGACCAACTCAAAGAAAGTAACATCATCATTAATGTAGTACTTCCGTCTAATCGGATCAAAGCAACGATACGCTTTCTGGGTCTGGGAATATCCCATAAAGACACACTTGATAGCTCTGGGAGAGAGCAAGGTTGCGGAAGTCAGTAGTCGGTTGGCTGGGTCACTAAGGATTAATCGACATTTGGGGGACTGATCGGATTTAATCGGCCTTTAGTTGGTTTTGATTTTTTTAAATTACTTTATATGTATAAACTGCATTTTTTACGTATCTTCTTATGTATTTACATTGATTTGTGCATTTTCTATACTATCATAATGAAATAAAAGAAGTAATTGAATTTAAATAAGACACTAAGCATATTAAAATAATTTTGCTTTTAAAAAAGCAAAAAAGGAAAATACAAAATCTCTATGAAAAAGCAGCCGACTCAGGGTCCAGTCAGTCGATTAGTCGGGCTGAGCAGTCAGTTGACTGACTATTGATCGATTGGTAAATAGTCAGCTAGCCCTCGGACTAACTAGTCAACCGACTTTTACACCAATAGGAGAGAGCTTGTCATGATCAGGGGTCATATGGTGAATAAAAACCACTGAACCGAAGACATGAGGTGTTAGGGAGAAAAGATCCTTATCATAAAACATAATTGAAAAAGAAATCTTTTCACCTAACATATAAGACAACATCCGATTGACCGTAGTGTTAATATCCCCCTCCTTTAACCACTTGTGCCTCAATCTCTACCATCACCTGATCTCCCGTTTCCTATCCTCGTCTGCGGTGGTCTTGTGATGCTCTACTCTGGCCAGTAGTTCCTCCGAGCTAACACTCCCTTTCATCCTCATCACTATCTAGATGAGAAATATCTGCCTCTGCTTTGGAGCGTCCTCCTCTTGCCTTCTACGTGAAATAACCTTGTTTTTTTAGATTCTTCCTCAGCCTGACAATTTTCTGGGCCGTTCTTCTTGTTGCAGATCCCTCCACCTGATGCGAAGTCCAAAAATCTGTTACAATCTCTCGAAAGCCCTCTCCCATGAATCATGATCTTTTAAATCTAAACAAAGTGCGAGGGTGCATTTTGTCCCTAGAGTCCCAACAAATAGGTGTGTCATCAAAATGAGACCTCGATAAAACACGAGCGGAGGACAAAGGAAACAACTCCAACCATTCCACCGAAGCCAAAGAATGATCCAGACGTGATATGGACGAGCAATTATTACATGTTAATCTGCCATTCATGGCATCCACAACTTACAACGCCAACTCACTAATTAAAACCATGAGCTCGACCGAATCAAGATTCTGCCCACCCATAGGCGATCTGATGCAAACAAGGGGATTTTGAAGTCACCATTGACCAACCACTACACGTTTGGAAATTCGCCCCTAACCATATGCAGCTCCTCCCAAACAACCACACCATTGTTGCCGCCATCCGACCCATACACCAATGACATAAGCAATCTTCGCCCACCCAACAAGCTCCATAATAGCTGACACAGATCCGAGGCCCATCCTCTCCAACAAAAAAAACCATCCCCATTCCATACCAATACCATGCCTTCAACTCTTCCTTCCGCATGGAGAACCCTAAACTCCATCATTCTTGGGTCGGATGTTGACCTCCACTTCCCTTGGTCCCGCACCTCTATCTTAGTTTTCTGCAACGCCACATCTGCCTGCCATGACCTTAGGAGACTGCAAACAAAATTTCTCTTCTCCCAGTCACCCAACCCCTTTACATTCCAACATACAATCTTCATGACACTCGGAGGGTTAATGATGCGTAACTTGACTCCAAGACATTCCGCAACTCGCACATGAATGTCCACTATAGGACACTTGGCCTCCCCAGATCTTGGTTGGCTAGCCTGTAACACATCCTCAGCAATATCCCTTATTACCTGGCCACCACATCCCCTATACGGCTTCACCCTCACCTTATCTTACCTCTCCTGCTCCAGCCACCGCCTTGTCTTATGTTTCTCCTTTTTGCGAGGACAGAATAGGATCCGTCCTAGGGAATGCCGAACCTCTCCAAGTGCAAGCCACAACTAAGATCGTATGTTGCGCTTTCCTTCCCTGCTAAGAGGTTCTCGTCTTATCTCCGTTGCCGCATCCGACCCTTCTCCAGGATACTTCGAGTGTTCACTTCTTCTAGACCCCCAAATTCCTTGCTCTCTGAGCAACCAGTATCTCTTGAACCCTCTATAGACGTAGGCATACTGTACGACCTCCACAACCACCGATGCAGATACTCCCCCACCACTCGCCGAAGAAAGACCGCCTTGATTTTCAGTAAAACTCAGAACAAAGATATCAATGGCTCTATGCGTTCCAGTAAAGCTTTTACCACTAATGGGTCACCCGCATTAGCAATGCAAAGCAGACTGCAAATGGCCTCCAAGCCAAAAGACCCAAATTCGTATTTCATGCCCGACCATCTCCCACTTCAAGGTTAAATTGTCTTGAACCGCGAATGCAACTGTTGGAGTATTTGGTTGTGCGCCTATTGAGTTGTAGATGGGTAAATGGATACCTCCAGGATCGATTTACCCCATCATTGAGTTTAGTCACACATTTACCAGTGGTGGGACTTGGAGGTTCTGTGGAGGCTATATAAAGAGCTCCAAACCTCCTGTATCCATTGAGAGAAAAAGGAATGAAATATCCACCCCTTTGAGGGCTTCTCCCGTGGTTTCATCCCGCTCCTTAGGGAGTAGGGTTCCACGTAAACCTTGTTCTCCATGTTTAAATATTTCTTTGTTTATGCTCTGTTTATCATTCTGCTTCTGCATTCCTATTTTCTAACATGGTATCAGAGCGGGTTCGATTCTCGAGGATTTCAAGTTCTTTATTTTTTTTGTTCATTCGAGATTCGATGTTATGTTGAAGAATTATTTGTTCATGAGATATGTCTAAGTTTTAATAAGTTTTTGGTTTTCTTATGAAAACCTAATTTCTGGACATCTCCGTTCCACATCATAACTCCAGCCGCAGATCCCTTTTGTGTCATTCAAGATTTATCTCCAAGCAGTATTTTCCGCAGGCTTTTGTATCACGTGCCTGGCAGCGCTCTACAGCAGTGGCGATGCAGATCCATGCGCATCTCCAGGGCGGTGTTCGTCATCACAGACGCGCGCGACCTCCGGTTCCTGTTCCCTCACGTGGGAACCCAAAGTCCAATAGGAGGAGGCCTCGAGTTTCAGTTCCAGCACGCGATCCCCTCTCGCGATTTTCCTCCTTGCGCGCAGCCCCCTGCCACCGCTTCTCCTTCGCTTCAGCGGCGTGCTCCAGCGGGCTTGGTCTCCCTACAGCAGAGCCCTATTGGGCGGCGGTGACATCCAGGGAAAACCCCCGCAACATTAGCTCCTTCGACAAGAATGACCCCTCGGTGGGGACGGGCCTAATGGGAGTGCCTGCCTGCAAGGACGCCATGATGCTCCAGATCAAGGTCGACGAGCAATGGTGGCGGCCTGTTCAGTTCCAATGCTTGCGATGGAAGGGCCAGCGACCTCCCTGACGGTGCCGCCCACCAGTGCCTTTGCAGCGTACTTCTCCTGGCAGCCCGAGCGGCGAGTCTACGCGCGACATCAAGGCGGTGGAGCCCTCCACATGCGATGCCCCATCACCGACAAAGGCCGCACAACCCTCCCGCGCAAAGCATCTCCCCTCAGGCGGCGGTGTTAGAGTTGGATGGGTTCCTCGTTGGGCATCCAAGCAGAACCCTAAATAGGGTTACGCCCAAAATGGGCCCGCACTGTTAAAAAATTTTCTATTGTATGGGTCCAGATAGGCCGAATGCTATTACAAAAAAAAAGGAATGAGGGAGAGATCAGGTCCAACAGGCAGTAAAAAAATGTGCTTTCATTGGGCCCAGACTTTGGGTCGAGAGTTGTTTGAAAAGAGAGAGAGAGAGATTTAATATATATATATATATATATATTTGAAAAGACACGTACACTACAAAAGGCGTACACAATTCCAAAAAAATGATTAAAAAAAGGAGAAAGCCGAGAAAAAATGAAACGGCTTAAAAAATTGTTAAAAAATGAATGATTTCAAAAAAAAGTTTGAGAAAAAAATTGGCATTTGTGATGGTTTATTTCTCTCCCCATATTTATGTATTATCTTGTCTTCTCCTAACTTGGTCGACACCCATGTTTTCCGATAAGTATGAGAGAAAGGGGGAGTATTATGTAGAGTCACAGGTCCTGTTGCAGATTCAGATGTCAGATGCAGACCAGCCGGATTTTCTCAGACTCTACAGTTTTTCGGTTGATCAGACTCGACGATTGATTCCGAGTCCACAGTTTCAGACTCGCATATGGATGCGGTCTTCTTTCAGATGAGTACATGTTTGTCATCTTTTGTCATGGTTCCCATCATTCTTCTTGTGTTGTCAGACCAGAGTTTTCATGTGAGCTATAGGGACTCCAGAGCAGAGGACCATTCCCTATACCATGTGGTATCATAGGTACTCCAGAGTAGATTATCATTCTCTGAGCCAGATGGGAGAGACCCAGTTCTTCGACGAGGAGACTTCAGGCGCAGTTTCAGTCTCGATGGAATTGAGCGGTGTCATGCGCCATCAGTTCTATTGTGCGGTTACCATTTCGGTATTGAGCAAAACAGAATTTCGATGGAATTTCGGTGGAATTTCGACAGAAATTTCGGTCATTTCGGTCATTGTTTGTACTAGGACCCCCATATTTCGGTCATTTCGGTCATTTCGGTCGAATTTCGATTTCGGCTGGATATCGATATTCGACAGAAATTCGACCGAATTTCGCTGAAATTTGAGGCCATGCATATAGCATGAGTTGAGTTTCTTTCTGTTTGTCCAAGCTGAACATTGCATGCTCCAGCTTGAGGGGGAGTGTTGGAGTATTTGGTTGTGCGCCTATTGAGTTGTAGATGGGTAAATGGATACCTCCAGGATCCATTTACCCCATCACTGAGTTTAGTCCCATATCTACCGGTGGTGGGACTTGGAGGCTCTGTGGAGGCTATATAAAGAGTCCCAGACCTCCTGTATCCATTGATAGAAAAAGGAATGAAATATCCGTCCCTTCGAGGGCTTCTTCCGTGGTTTCATCCCGCTCCTTAGGGAGTAGAGTTCCATGTAAATCTTGGTCTCCATGTTTAAATATTTCTTTGTTTATGCTATGTTTATCATTCCGCTTCCGCATTCCTATTTTCTAACAGCAACCGGGGTCCAAAAGTGGCATTAAAATTTCAACCCAGATCGAGATAGAAGAAAGATAGGCTGACTCGGAACACAACCTCACTCACCATCGACATAGGAGCAACTCCTCTCAGGGTTCACCCGACATGAGCCCAATCCTCGAAACTTCTTCCATAGTGCCAACCAATTTCAGCGCCTCCCATACATGGAGATACCGTGACAATGCATCGGTAAACCCCGCACCGTGATCAAACCACCTAGGGCCAACCTCCCGAGCCCCATTGCGAAGCCGATGCTTCCTCCACATCACCCTAGTATGGAAAATTCCCCCTTCATTCGCCATGCACATGGATACCTCCTCATCCTCAACCCCCATACGTGTTGCCGAGCCCGCCAACCACACTGCATCCTCAACGGACCCCAACGCTCAACCCTTCTCTAGAACCGTCAGAACAAGTCCTTGCCTGACCCATCAACGATAATACCTCCCACTAGGTCTATTTCCTTGAGGACATCTATCTCCATCAACTCAGGGTAGGCGTCTTCTCGATGTCGTACCTTTTTTCCCCTAAAAAGTCTATCATCATAACTACATCAACTGATCAACATTAGGCACAACAACAGTAGGACAATCCCTTTCAGTTGCCCAGGACGTTGGTACTTGAAACTGGCCGAAGCCCTGGCCGAACAAGATTGCACCAAGAGCCTAAACCCTTGCACATCAAAAGCACCATGATCCTCGCCCACTCACCTTACGAAACCTTGAATGGTATCCCTTCGCATGATCGGTTGCTCCTTCACAACACCATTGCCTCCGGAACGTCCCCCATCACTCATAGATGTACCCTTCTCCCTGCTCACGTCAGCCTCCACATGCCTGCATCCCTCGAGAGGATTATCCCTTCCTAGTAAATCCCCTCTCCTCATAGGTTCAATTTCACAGGCCCCACTTTCTGAAGTGAGACCTGATGAAAGCTAGTTTAATAAAGTTAAGCTCTTTTGCATCTGTCAAAGCGAGCAAGGTCGACAACGAAGGAGGGAGCCTTAGATTATATGTATAGCTTGAAAAGTTGGTGTAGGATGAATGCAGACAATGTCAAATGTGAAAATTACATTCTCATAGTACTATTGATTTTTTCCAATCGTCGAAGAAAGACAAACGAGGAGGTTCCTAGGATGTAGCCAACCAAGTCTTCAAGCCCTTGATTGTGAATCTACCATGCCCTTTCCTTTAACAATGCCTAAAAGGGACTGCACCTTTAGTTAGTGACCTTTTTGTGAAGAGATGTTTCTATCTTACTTCAGATCTACCTTTGCTTCCTCGCACTTTCTCCTCGTCCCTCAGTTCTGCTTTAGCTTCTCAAATCCTTAGTAGCCTTTTCGTGAAGAGATGTCTCTCTTCGTAGAGAGACAAGGTGACGTTTTGAGGCTATAAAAGGGACCTTAAGCCTTTGATTTCATCAATCTTCAATGCTCACTCTACCCTCATTATCTACATTCTAAGAGCTTAAGAAAACCTCACTTGCTCTCAACTCTATTCATTGTGGCATCAAGAAGCTGTTTTGCACACTAAAGCTTTGATTCTTGCACAATTGATTTGTAACATCTTTCTTGCATTGCATATATTTGAGGTTGTGAGAATTTATTTCATTTTACTTTTATTGTACATGGTACCTGGGTTGTGGGAGACCCTTTTCCAGATGGAAGAAAATTTCCGATTTTAGAGGCTTTCTAGAATCGAAAGGTATAATTGAGGACCTACGTTTGTTGAAAGCATCTTGATCTAGATATAAGATCAAGTGATTCGATCAATCGAAATCCTGAGTTGGGATGGGATGACTCTGATTGAGATATTTATCCAGTTATTTTCTTGTAAAATTACATGTACTTATTTGTGATCGCTTGATTATTTTTGTGATTGACTATAGTACTCTTGCGATATTGAATGTATTGATCCACATGATACCTAATTATTTGATCCGAATTGATACGATTCGGATATAGATTATTCAGTGTCGATCATTAGATCCTTTTTTATCTTATTGTTAGATCGATGCTCTTACAAAGCTACTTTATTTATATGTATATCTATATCTTCTTTCATTTTAGGTTTGAAATATTGATATCTTATCAGCACGTCTGAAAATGGATATATTGGGGAGATATCACATATATTTGTGAACATTTTAGAAATGGCTCAAATGAGCAAATTTTCAGTGAATGAAAATAATCTTAGTACTTAGTTTAACAACATAAACTATTTACAAATTAAACCGGGTTCGTTTGGTTGCAGGGTTGGATTGGGTTGGGGTACCCATGTGAATAGTAAATTGTGAGGAGGATTGGGATGTTTGGAAGGTGGGGTATCCCGGGTTGAGCAAACTCAAACCTGCCCAACCCTGCAACCAAACGAACTCGGTTTAATTTGTATAATAACACATTAATAGTACATCATTCATGATAATTACAAAGATGATCAAATATAGATTACAATTTAAGATTTCTACATGAACTAAAGACATTCAATAACAATTGTGATCTTGTCTTTGATTGATTTTGATAGATTACTAATACTTGCTAATAATAAATTTGGTTATTTATTTATTTCTAACTTTTAGCCATGTGTTAATGTATGGAGTGGCTATATGAAATCTTGAACAAACCAAAAAAATGACGAAGCCTTCTCCCACTATAAGTAGGGTCGGCTACATGGATTCTTGCTCAAATCCATGTTGAAAGATGTAGAGGTTTACGTTATGTCATGATGTACCGTTACGTATTTCTTATTTTCTTCATGTCTATCTATGTAATTTACCCAAGGGTTTTCTCTCTATATAAGAGACCCTAGGGCTATGTAGAATAACAACGAAGAGTTTTGCTCTAACATGGTATCAGAGCCAAAAGCCTAATCTAGGGTTTCTTCTCCCCCCGCCCGCCCCACTTCCCTCCTTCGGCCGCCGCCCCTCCTCCCTTCGGCCACCGCCCACCCCAACCGCCGAGGCCCCAACCTCCTCCCGCCGTCGAGGGCAGCTCCTCCACCATCCTCACCCGCCGCCGCTACCCGCCGTCGCTCGTGGCTTCCATCTTCTCCAGCCGCCGACGAAGCCCTTCTCCCGGCTTCTCCCTCTCCGGTCGGCGCCGATTCATACATGGGTTCAAGTGCATGAAGTCTACATATGCACTTGAATCCAAACGGGTCTTTGTAGACACCGGTTCTTTTGTCTATCATCCCTAAGTCTTCTTCTCCGGCGATATGTCATAATAAAAGGTTGATATGCCCTCCATAGGTGCCTTTAAGGGTTCGGCGCCAATAGTCAAAATGGACGGGACAAACTATGAGCTCTGGTCGATGCAGTTCGTGAGCTTAATGAAGTCAGGTGGTAAGAAGCACATTCTTACCGAAGATGAACCGGCAGAGAAGACGGGGATATATGCCTCCTGGGAGGCTGATGATGCGTATGCCAAGGTCTGGCTATCAGGGATTCGATGGAGATTGCCAATGACGTCCTCCATCAGCCCACCGCCAAGGCGATGTGGGATATTCTTGCTACTACATACTCTCAGGTGCGGAACGAGACTAAGATGCTGCAGATGCAGCATGATATTTTCACGATGAAACAAAATGGGCGGCCACTTCATTCTCTGTACACGTCACTGCGAGGGATGTTCGAGAAATTATACAGTGCTATCCCGCTCACAGCCACTCCTGAGCAACAGAAGACTTTCCGCAATGCAACCATGGTGGGAGTATTACCTGTAGCTCTCGATCCTGAGTACGAGGCCGCCCGCTCTCAGATCCTTGCCGATGCTACTATTCCTCCTATGGAGGAAGTCTACAGGAGGCTCAGTCGTATCCCTGTTTCGTCTAGCACATCTACTCCACCTCCTTCGGCAATGGCGGTATCACGTGGGAGAGGTGGTTCGCCTTCGTTTCGTGGCCGTGCTACACGTGGTCGTGGAGGTCGTATTCCAAGGACGTGCTCGTATTGTCATCGCACTGGTCACTCAGAGGACACATGCTATTCCAAGCATGGGTTTCCACCTTCGGCACGTGTAGCTGAACATGTTCAGCCTTCTTCCGCGTCTACTCCAGATCACAGGTTCGAGGAGCTTGTGGCGAGGCTTCATGACATTATGCCACAATCATTATCGGATGCTGCGAGTACCTCAGATGTTGCAGCATCTGCATCAACCAGTACCTCAGGTAGTACTACTGTCGTTCGTCCATTCCATGATCTATCTGGTTGGATTGTCGATTCTGGAGCCACCCATCATCTTTACCGTGATAGAGACAAACTTGAGTCCTACAGGGATATCTCTTCAGGTCGCTCTGTGCTTATAGCTGATGGCACTCATTCCCCTATTGTTGGACAGGGGAAGATCTCTTTGACACCCTCCATGCACTTACAGAATGTTCTACATACACCTGAATTTTCCATGAATTTATTATCAATTAGTCAGATTACAAAAGACTTGCATTGTCATGCTATATTTGACCCATCATCTCTTATTTTTCAGGACATACTAATGGGCATGGTGATTGGCTGTGGCTCTGAGCATAATGGCTTATATCGTCTGGTCCGAAATTCCTTTGCTGGCGTCTCTCTTCATTCACAGGGATCGGTTTCTCCGTATACGTGGCACCTTCGATTTCGTCACCTCCCTCTCCAGAAAATGCGTCACCTCCTGCCTCATATCTCTCCCAATTCATCATTTCGTTGCGAAGCTTGTCAGTTAGGGAAGCACCATCGTTCCAGCTTCCCAAGTCGTCAGAGTCGGAGCAGTAGCTCCCCGTTTGAGTTATTTCATATAGATATTTGGGGTCCTAGTCGTGTCCCTGATCATCAGGGACACAGGTTTTATCTGGTTGTGGTTGATGATTTTTCTCGTGTCTATTGGACTTTTCTACTTAAGAATAAATCTGAAGCAGGAAGTGTTATCAAAAATCTTATCAATGAAGTGCAGAATGTTTTTTCTTCTAGTGTTAAATATGTGCACACAGATAATGCGTTGGAATTCTGTACTCGTTCTCTTTCTCAGTTCCTTTCCTCTAAAAGCATTATTCACCAAACTTCCTGCTCTTACACATCACAACAAAATGGTGTCGCCGAAAGGAAACATCGTCATTTTCTTGATATTGCGCGAACGTTACTTATTCAGAGTTGTGCGCCATTAGCTTTTTGGGGAGATGCTATACTTACAGCATGCTATCTAGTCAATCGTATGCCTTCTTCGGTTCTTGGGGAGAAACCTCCAATTTCTATTCTCTTTCCAGATTAGGACCTATTTTCACTTACACCTCGTGTCTTTGGTACAGTTGCCTTTGTTCACCGCTTGTCTCCGGGACTTGACAAACTCTCTCCTAGAGCTGTTAGGTGTGTCTTTGTAGGTTACTCGAGGACACAGAAGGGCTATCGCTGTTATGATCCTATCAACGGCAAGTACTATGTTAGTGCAGACGTTACATTTTTTGAGCCTGTTATGTACTTCTCCCCAGCAGGTGATAGATTGGTTTCTTCTTCCACGCCTTCAGATAATCATGTCTATGTTCCTCTACCTCCAAATCTGGGTCAACCTGAATCCACTCCGCCATCACTAGCACCACCACCACCACCACTACCTCAATATCACCCCATTCCACCATTCCCTAAATTCTACACACGACGGTCGGGGCCTGCTCAAGCTACAAGTCAACCATCCACCACGCCTCAGGTATGCTCCGATACAGCTACTAATGACGGGTTAGATAACGTACCGGTGCAGGAATCTTTGCTACAGGAGGTGGATCCACCAGTCAGTACAATGGATAATGATATTGATATTCCTATTGCACTTCGAAGGCCGAAGAGGAAATGTGTGTCCTATCCTCTTGCATCTCAGGTATCCTTTCATCGTCTTTCTGGTGATTTCCAGAGGTTTGCAGCAGCCGTGTCTTCAGTCGAGATACCACTGACCTATCAGGAGGCCATGAAGATAGAGTGCTGGAAGTCGGCTATAGAGGAAGAGATGCGTGCTTTACAATCTAGAGGGACTTGGACTCTGGTTCCTATTCCATCAGGTGCGTCTGTGGTTAGTTGCAAATGGGTGTTCACAGTTAAATATCATGCAGATGGACATCTTGATCGATACAGGCAGATTTGTTGCACGCGCTTTACACAAACATATGGTGTCGACTACTTAGACACATTTTCAACCAGTGGCTCGACACTCGACGCTTCGCATCCTTTTATCCGTAGCTGTGGTACGAGACTGGCCCATTTTTCAGCTTGATGTCAAGAATGCGTTTCTGTATGGTGATCTACAGGAGGAAGTCGACATGCAGCAGCCACCAGGTTTTACTGCTGAGGGGGAGACTCACATGGTGTGTAGACTTCATAAGACGATTTATGGCCTTAAACAAAGTCCAAGGGCATGGTTCCAAAAGCTCTCTCAGCTGATCGAACAACATGGGTTCAAGAGATCAAATGCGGACCATTCGTTGTTTATTCAGAAGACTCTCAGAGGTACAGTTGTTGTCATGATATATGTTGATGATATTCTGGTTACAGGAGATGATGCTCAGGGAGTCGAGATGACTAAAGCCCTCTTGGGCAGTCACTTTGTTACGAAGGATCTGGGTACCATACGATACTTTCTGGGGATAGAATTTGCAAGAAACGGGACAAGGGATGGTGATGACCCAAAGGAAATATGTTACAGACTTGCTTGTTGAAACATGAATGATTGGGTACAGACCATCGAGCGGACTCAAGTATGAAACTGTATGACAATGATACTGAAGAGGTGGACAAAAGAAGATACAGAGAGATGATGGGTAAGCTTCTGTACATCACCATAACTAGACCTGATATTGCTTTTGCTGTAAGCCGTGTGAGTCAATTTATGGAGCAACCTAGGCAAGTCCATATGGAAGCACTATACATGATACTGAGATACCTGAAATCTTGTCCAGGCTCAGGTTTGCTATTTAGAAAGAACACAGATTTGTCCATTTCCGCTTGTGCAGACGCAGGCTATGCAGGGTGCCCAAAGGATCGTAAGTCTACTTCAGGATTTGCTATCTTTATAGGAAGCTCTCTGGTTTCTTGGAAAAGCAATAAACAAACTGTTGTGGCAAGATCTAGTGCTGAATCTGAATATAGGGCCATGTTACAAGCAAGCACAGAAATGACGTGGGTTCGAGCAGTCTTGGAAGACTTGAATGTGAATGTCTCTTTACCCATGCAGCTTCAGTGTGACAATCAAGCAGCGTTGTTCATTGCCAATAATCCAGCGTTCCACGAAAGAACGAAGCATATCGAGGTAGATTATCATTACACTAGAGACATGATCCAACAGGGGCTTTATTTCCATGTCACATGTCAACTCCGAGGACCAAACTGCTGATATATTTACCAAGCCGTTGCTCAGAGGACCTTTCCAGAAAAGTTCTTCCAAGCTGAGCATGATAGATATCTATGCTCCATCTTGAGGGGGAGTGTAGAGGTTTACGTTATGTCATGATGTACCGTTACGTATTACTATTTTCTTCATGTCTATCTATGTAATTTACCCAAGGGTTTTCTCTCTATATAAGAGACCCTAGGGCTATGTGGAATAACAACGAAGAGTTTTTCTCTAACAAAATATTCGACTATTTTTTACACTGGTTGTCGACTACCTAACACAACCCCACAAGAGGGGATTTGAACCATGGTCTTTTGGGTGGTAGGCACACTGCACTACCACCCAACCATTTAAGTGGGTACAAATCTTGAACAAATCAACCTATAAAAAATTTAAAAATTAGAAGTTATCTTTTAGACACTTTCCCTCATAAAAGCAAGTCAGTGACAGAGTAATAGGGTTGATATCGGTTGTAGGATAATGATATCGATGATACCGGTTGAAAGGGTGGAAAGTATGTAGTAAATACTTCAAATTTCATTGATTTCGGTAAATATAAGATGACATATCATCGATATATCGCTCGATATTAGTCGATATTGAGGGCTAATGTCGATATCATTAACTTGACAATATGGATGGACCATCAATATACCAAAATAATCTTATTCACTACCTTGCCTCCTTCCTCACCTCCTCCTTTCCTCCCCCAGTCTACTGTCTCCTCCTCGTCCTCGTCACCAATATTAGCTCCTCACCTTCACCACACCTTACCATGATCGCCTATCCATTGTCTGGAACAACTGAAGGGCTACTCATTCTCACACTGCCATGGCAAACACAAGCCCAAAATCCAACTGGCTTGATGAAACCCTAGCAGTAAATGCTTTCCAGTATCTGATTGTTATAATCCTCAACCCTCCATTGTCCACCTTCCCCTACTGACTTTCTTCAATGACAGCTTTTGCATGCCACACACATATTACCACTACGTCCAGATGACGTGGGTATTTGCAAGCTTCTGGGGTTTGATTCTCTGGAATCCATAGATATTACAGTTCATATCTCATTCTTACTGAGACTATTTCCCTACTCTAAGGAACACAGGTCCGTTTACATCGTGAAACCTGCTGGCTTTCTGCAGCTGATTCCAGATCAGGTCAATATATTTTGAGGCAAGAAACCCACCATGTTTAGAAGAAACAATTGCGGAGGGAAAATGTAGTCTGAAAACACCATATTTCTAACTAGATTTCACAACATTCATGTAACGTAAATACAGCATTCCATATGATGTTTCTGTATTAGACAAAATTCTACCTGTTTCAATAAGAGATTCAACTTTCAGCATCCTAATTCCTGGATTTATGTTTATGGGAGATTATTGCATTCACGAGACTTATTCGGATTAAAGAAACACCCCAAAAGTACATCATCTCATCCCTTCACCTGAACGTGCACACTGCACAGTTGCCTCAAGCCTCATGGCTGGGTTGGATGTGATGGTGGTCAAAGAGGGGTTTTAAAGGAAGACAAGAGGGAGGAGATGGTGGAGGCAGTTAGGAAATTGATGAGGAGATGATGTTAGATTGGGGAGGATCAATGTTGTAAAAGTCACCCGACTAGCCCGACTAGTAGGTCCGACTAGTCTAGTCAGTAGGGTGGCCAACCGAGTACCGACTAAGTCACTAGTCAACCAATTTTTGCTTGGAGATAGCATGCTTTTTTACCTTTTTAAAAGCAAACTTGCTCTAGTACACTTACTATTTTATTTAAATTCAATTACTTCTTTTGATTCATTATAATAGTAAAAAAAATATATATATCTATGTAAATATATAATAATATATGTAATAAAAATATTTTATATATTTAAAAAATCAAAGCCGATTAAAGCCCGACTAAATCCGATTAATCGCCTGACTGTCGATTAATCTTTAGTCAGTGACCCGACCGACCGAGTACTGAATACCGACTTTTACAACCTTAGGGAGGACACAATGCAACTAATGGAAGTACAAGAGGATGATGTATGGACAAGGTGAATGTGGTTAAATAAAAAAGAGGGCACAAATACAAAATTTAACCCTTTTAGTCAAAACCCCCTAATAATGTCTAACATGGTAGCACCATCACACAACCAGACAAAACTGAGGCATATTTTATGAAACATCACAAGTATTTATGCAAATATGAAATCATGTGAATTTCCGATTATTAAAATTGTCATGGGCGCCTATGCAAAGTATTTAGCAGCTGCAAAGCGTTCTTTGATTTAGAGGGACGTTGTCATATTTTCTTTCAACTATTGTAAATCAAAGGATAATTATGGAATTCGAGAAGAATCAGCCAATTTATGGATTAGACCAAGGTTGTAGAAGTCACTAGAAATCGAAAGTCGGGCGACTAATGGGATTTAGTTGGGTATTAATCGGTTTTGAATTTTTTAATTATTTTAAAGTATATAAATCAATTATATATATATTCTTATATTTGCATAGTTTGACATTTCTATACTATAATACATTCATAAAAAGAATACTGCACCTTCTAAAAAATTTACATTCATAAAAATGAACAGCATAAATATACTAACCAATAGCATTAGCAGTGAATGACTAGCATATAAAAATAAATCAGCCTTATGTAGATGTGTATAAAAACCAATAGCACTCGTGTTAACAATAATACAAAACTGAATACCATAAACTATTGATATGCCTTGAATCCTAACCATCTTTGTAGCTGAACTCAGTTGAAGAATGGTCTCCTCTCCCCCGTGCCACCATATCCTTCCGTGAATACTAACCTGATTTTTTCTTTTGGTATGCGGTTCCATTTACAACATAGACTAAACATACAACTGATGATAGTATGAACTAAATGCACAATATAAATATCGTATACAAAACAATAACATAAAAAATAAGAGACAACATGATATACTGAGGGCCCGTTCGGTTCGGGAATAAGCATGTTAGAGTATTTGGAGCATGCGTCACTTATGTAATAGGTGGGTAAATGGATCCCTCCAAGATCCATTTACCCCACCACTGAGTTTTGTCCCACATCGTCCAATGGTGGGACTTGGAGGCCCTGTAGAGGCTATATAAGGAGCCCCAGACCTCCTGTAACAGATGAGAAAGTCAATAGACAAACACGCCCCGTTGAGGGCTTCTCCCGTGGTTTTATCCCGCTCCTCACGGAGTAGGGTTCCACGTAAAATCCCGTGTGTTCTTAAGTTTTTCTATCTTTATTTCTGATTCCGCTTCTGCTTCCGATTTTCTAACATGGTATCAGAGCGGGACTTTCTTGGTTGATTTTGAAGATTCATTTTTCGGTTGGTTTTGAAGTTTCATTTTTGAAAGTTCTGTTGAGATCGGTTGAGTTGGTAGGGTTTTGTGAAAGCCTAAATTTCTATCAAGATAGATTTCTGGAAAGATCAATGCAGATCTGGTTTTGCTCGTTCATGACCGTGCTTGTCAAGATCAGGTTACTGGGCATCTAGGGTTATCTGAAACCCTAGATCTACAATCCCTAACACAAGGGCCGTTAAGTCAGCCAGCCGCAGGCTCCTCGCGGCGGCATCTCGAAACAGCAGTTCCTAGGAGGGGAACCCTAGACTGGCGGAGCCCTTTCTGGAGATCCAGTTCTCCTACTGGCAGAGCCCTGATCGCTGGGCTATCAACCTCGCTGGCGGCGCATACTCACAGCCCAAGCTCCAACTCGACGCGGCTCATCTCTAGGCACCGCCACCCCTGGCGCGCACTCTCCAGGCGTCGTTTCATCGTGTGCTGCCCTCCAGATCTAACTCGTGCCCCCAGGCGTATGGCGGCGAGCTACAGGCGGTGCCCTCCAACCGGCGACGACACTCGCCCCCCCTACTCCCCCTTTCACGCAAGCGATGATGTCGTGCCGCCCCGGGGCATCGCGTCGCATATCTGGCCGTTTTCCTCCAGTACGCCGTTGCGCGCGCCCCACCCCTGCCAAGGCTGCGCGTGTCCCCCTCGCACGCCCTAGCGACGCACTGCACCATCTTCTCCACAGGTGGCAGCGGCACCCTCACCATCTTCTCTACCAGGCGCTGGAGGCGGCTTGTTGAAGGCGGCGGCGAGATGAACCCCCCATCAGGGTTCTCCAGTTCGCAGGCGGCGGGGTCTGCAGAGAATCGATAGGGGGTGACCCTATTTCCAGGTGGGAACCCTAGGGGGGCGATGTTTAAAAAAAAATCTGTGGAGAGCGGGGAGGGGGGCCTTTGGGCTGTGAGCAACGTTAAAAAAAAAGGGGTGCGTATGCAAAGTGTATCAATAATAAAAAGGGGGTTGTGAAAGGTGCCTGCCGTTGAGTAAAAAAAAGGGGGAAACTGAAAGAAATTGGGCCCAAGTGAGCCAAGATGAAGTTAAAAAGAGAGAGAGAGAGATAGAGGAAGAGAGCTCTACATTATTGTAAGCCCAAATGGGCTATTGTATTTTTCTTTTTCTTTTTTGTTTTAAAAAAAAAGGCGCGTACAAAGAAAAAGCCGTACGCATGTGCTAGAAAAATTTTTTGGAAAAAAAGGCACGTACAATAGAAAAAGCCGTACGCATAAAAAAATGTGATCTTTGAACAATGCCAAAAAAAATGATGAAAACGACATAAAAAAATGTTTCAAAAAAAAATATATATATGGGCGGCTTATTAAAAAAAAGTTAAGCCGCAAGAAATTTGTTGGGAATATCCATATTTTCCCCATTTTTATGTATTATCTTATCTTCTCCCAACGTGGTAAACAATGTCATTCCGACCAGTATGGGAGAAAGGGGGAGTATATGTAGAGTCACAGGTTTTGTTCCAAGATTCAGATATCAGATTTTTCAGACCGGTCAGATATTCAGACTCTACAAATTTCAGACTCGATGATGACGCATGCCAATCATTCTTGTTGGTCGGCCAGAGTTTTCATGTGAGCCATAGGGACTCCAAAGCAGAGGACCATTCCCTATGCCATTGAGGGCAAGGGTTTTCATGTGGTATCATAGGGACTCCAGAGTAGAGTACCATTCTCTGAGCCAGATAGATCCAGTTTCACACTCCAGCAGCTGTGCGCGTTGGGTTGATATTGTCTGTAGTGTCATGTATTGTGAGTTGAGTTTCTTTCTGTTTGTCCAAGCTGAGCATTGCATGCTCCAGCTTGAGGGGAGTGTTAGAGTATTTGGAGCATGCGTCACTTATGTAATAGGTGGGTAAATGGATCCCTCCAAGATCCATTTACCCCACCACTGAGTTTTGTCCCACATCGTCCAGTGGTGGGACTTGGAGGCCCTGTAGAGGCTATATAAGGAGCCCCAGACCTCCTGTAACAGATGAGAAAGTCAATAGACAAGCACGCCCCGTTGAGGACTTCTCCCGTGGTTTCATCCCGCTCCTCACAGAGTAGGGTTCCACGTAAAATCCCGTGTGTTCTTAAGTTTTTCTATCTTTATTTCTGATTCCGCTTCCGCTTCTGATTTTCTAACAAAGTAGGATAAGGATGGGGAATAAGGAGAATAAGGGTCTATTCTTTGTTCGGCTGGAGGATAGGAATAAGGAGAATAAGGTGAAATAAAGGTAGGTAAAGTGGGATAAAGATAGGAATAAGAGTGATATAAGATGGAATAATGGGAAATAGTCGTACCACTGGGAACTGTGTCGAGAGGAGAATTGACCCCTTATTCCAGGGCTTATTCTCCTACCAAACAGGGCCTGACAAAAACAAACTGGAAGCACCTTCAACCTTCTTCCTCTACCAAACAACACCTAAGTTACTAACTACTAACTAATGAATACTAAGTTACTAATGATAATATAAAATGAGATAGATAAATAAAAAATTGTCATTTAAAAATCTCCCGACTAATCGGTCGACTAGTCGGGTTCATCGCCTATTGGCCGACTACGCTTAGTTGAAACTCGAGTCGGCCAATTTTTACAAGCTTGGACCAGACTTGCAAAAAGGGTTGCTAATCGAACATATTTGTTTATGAACGAACCTAAGTTTGGTTCGATAAGAAAAGTTGGAAAGTCCGAGTTCAGTTTAATATAAGTTTGGTAACGTATGTTCGAATCCGAGTTTGTGTAGAAAACTAACATTTGATTTTGGTTTAAACCCAGTTGGTTAACCAATTGACATGAGGAAAAATTTGTTAAAAATAAACAAATTCGAAATTGGAGTTTGATGATTAAATTTAATAGTTCAATAATCATTTATAAAAACAAGAATGCTTTAAATTGAAAAGAAAGTTTGTCCTCCCAACGAATGCCTAAATCAAAGTTGAAATTAAACAGAAAACTTCTTACAAGTGTACAAATATACAGTTACATATATGTGTATGCAATCTCGCGTGTGCGTATTATTGAACGATTATATGTTAATTTCATTTTCGATTTGTTAAGCTATCGAACTAAAAGTTGAAGTTAATATCGAGTTCACTTAGAAATGAGTGAACATTTTTAAACTACTACCGAATGAACTCTAATTGAATACAAACTTTTTTAGTTCGATTAAAAGCCCTACTTGTGAGTCTATAGGGGACTAAAATTTTCATTAATAAGAGAAAACGTTGCCAAAGGTTTGGAAAACACATAATACAACTCCTTTCATTAAATCGTCTTTTTAGTACTCCTTGTTTGAAAGTTCACCGTTTCCCGTGTTTGAAAGGTCACTACATTCACCAGATAATTAATATTGTACATTATGACCTTTAACGGAAGTTATCTTCTCTACTTTTCTGCAGTCTTACGAGGTGAATTCTAGGGGTTTGAGTATCTTCTCCAAGTGTTGGTTGCCTGATAATTCTCCTCTGAAGGCTCTTATTTGTTTCTGTCATGGTTATGGCGACACATGCACTTTTTTCTTTGAAGGTAGTTTGTCTTTTCTGTTTCTAACTCATCTGATGTATTCTGAGGCAGCATGATACTGAGAGAATGCCTGTTTTAGGGATAGCCAAGAAACTGGCATCATCTGGCTACGGAGTTTTTGCAATGGATTATCCTGGATTTGGCCTTTCAGAAGGACTGCATGGTTATATACCTAGTTTAGATGCTTTAGTTGATGATGTCATTGAGCATTTTTCTAAAATCAAAGGTGAATTCAAATATACTCTTGTAGGTTTGAAGTTCTTCATATTGATAAGGCAACGTTACTCTGCACGTGTTGCAAATAAAGTTTGAAGTAAACTTTTATTTCCGTTCCTTCATCTTCCACACCTTCAGCAGAGCTTTGTTTAATATTTAGAAAGAGAATTTGATATATATGATGTTATTTAGAAAGAGAATTTGATATATGTGATGCTTACTCTTGGAAAATGGTAGTCCAAATTTAGGGTAACAGATATTTTCCTGTAGGGATTTCTTACAAAGATTTGTACTTCGCAGAGAATCCTAAATATAAAGGTCTACCGAGCTTTCTATTTGGACAGTCCATGGGTGGGGCTGTTGCTTTGAAAATCCACTTTAAACAGGTGCACAGTTGGGATGGTGCCATTCTTGTTGCTCCAATGTGCAAGGCAAGTTCTCTTGGAGTAAAGAAGTGTGTGGTCCTTCCTTGTAACTTGTAAGTTGGCAACTTTTGAAAAACTTAGTTTTGTGCAGATAGCCGAGGATGTGATTCCACCTTGGCCCTTGCAACAAATTCTAATTGCTATTGCTAAAGTTCTTCCAAAAGAGAAGCTAGTTCCTCAGAAGGATTTAGCAGAGATGACATTCAAAGACTTGAAAAAGAGAAATCAGGGTTTGTTTCCTGCAGCTAACAGTCAACAACTCACTTGCACCTTTGGGGAATAACACTAGATACCATATATATTATGTACTTGCAATATGATCATTTGCTATCTATTTAGGGCACACAGTGTTGTTTCTGCATACATGGTCATTTTGTATGAAAACGTTCTATTCTTTTGTTTAAAATTCCTGACAAGTCCTTTAAAATTCCTGACAAGTCCTTTTCTCCCTTGTTGGATCAGTGTTCCTTCAATGTCATTGCTTATAAGGACAAACCACGACTCAGGACAGCGGTGGAATTGCTAAGAACTACGCAGGAGCTTGAGCAACGACTTGGCGAGGTACATCACCTCACCACTACTTTTCTTTTTGGAAAAACATAGTATGAATGGAAATATTTGCTCACATTGCCATGATTAAAACACATTACAATTGATTTCATGTCAATTTTCAGTAGCTAGCAGTTATATTGAGTGCTTGTTTTTCATATTCATGCCATTATGAAATGTCCATGGTCTCAGGTTTCGCTGCCGCTATTTATCTTACATGGGGAGGCAGATATCGTCACCGATCCATCGATCAGCAAAGCCTTGTATGGGAAAGCATGCAGCCCAGACAAGAATATTCAACTTTACCAAGATTCATACCATGCTATTCTTGAAGGTGAGTCAGATGAGATGATATTTCACGTTCTCGGTGATATCATCTCTTGGCTGGATGCACACAGTCACAGCAAAGGCTTGAATTAATCACAATTTCTGGCAGAAGCTTTTTAGAGGTTGTTTCTTTCCAATTTGATTATTTTTAAGGTAACATTGCGTTTTGTCTGATCATTGTGTATAATAAGATGATTACATTTCTTTCATATTAACCTGTAAATTATAAAAACTGATTGCACAATAAAATAATTTGGCAGAGGCTCGATTGATAATAAGATAAGTAGCAGGAATTTTTGAATTCTTAAGTTATTTTCGGAGTCAGAGAGTTCTTTTGCAATTTATTTCAGGTTGTTTATTTTCTATTGATAATTGCCTAGGACTGAGTGAAAAACATGGATTTCGTTGACTCGATCTGTACTCTGTTTACAAAGAGGTTATAATTAACAATTTGACAGAGTCTCGGTTGATAATAAGATAAGTAGCAGGAATTTTGAATTCTTAAGTTATTTTCGGAGTCAGAGAGTTCTTTTGCAATTTATTTCAGGTTGTTTATTTTCTATTGATAATTGCCTAGGACTGAGTGAAAAACATGGATTTCGTTGACTCGATCTGTACTCTGTTTACAAAGAGGTTATAATTAAATCTTGGGATACTTACACCCATAACCCTGAGTAGCTTTGTATTTATATATATAACCTTCAGGATTATGGGAGTGAGACAGTGACTTTTCAGGATTTCTCTTGTAATTCGTGAGGGTTATGGGTGTGAGACGGAGTGACTATACGGGGTTTCTCGTGTAATTTGTGATTATCGAGGGCTATGTACATAAATACAAATCTACTCAGGGTTATGGGTGGAAAATTTTGCTAGTGGTCTAAATTTTTGCTTTTACGCTGCAACGTGTTTTAAATATGTTTATGCTGATTCAAATCAGTTTTGATGTTCATATTATTTAAGAGGAGCCTTGGTGTAGATATGCCAAAACTAGGGTCAACATGATTCAAGTCGAGGAAACAACTAGAAGAAAATACAAGGTAAAAGTTCATGTATTAGTGCCAAAAGTGGTCCTACCTCATTCCTTGTATCAATATACCACCATCAGACCCATTACTCTTCCAGTTTTAGAGAGTTTTAGACACCTATATACTTAAGCAGACATGGGAATAGTTTTAATATTCCCAGTATATTTATAATCCATTTATAGCACAAACATGTTATCGTTATCTATATGTGACTGGAGTATAACTAGCCACATTTTGTCTCATGCATCCATATAAATTTGGATTACTAAAACATTTGTATTGGTGCGAATATATGCTATCCATGCATGCTTATTTAGTATTTACTGTGTGTTAATATTTGTGTTCCAATCGTGTGCGCAACTTTTTTCAACAATTTGGTAATTTGCTTCACAATTATGTGCATCTGCTTCTACTCCATTTTTACAGTTAAAAAGACAAGGATATATTGTATATACTATCAGGGTTTTGGCATATATATCTCTGCAGTTTTGCGATATTACAAAACTACCCATGCGATGTCCCATTCCATCATCCCCTTGCATCGAACCCCTGCCCTTGATGTTGCCCTATCCCACATCTTTGGCAAGCTCGTGTCCATCCCATTATCTTGAAGAACATGATTTCAGGTATTTCTTTGGGAGCTCTCAGGACTCACCGAATTTTCTAGTTATGTTTTTCTCCATAGGGAAGATGCGAATATCCTAGGATCCAGGTAACCGTTTACAACACATTCGCGGTATTACATTCCGTAAACGATCGCATTTGTATGAAATTCGGGAGAAATTTTTTTTCGCGTTTCTATAATGACATTCACAATTCAAGTAACAACAACAAAACGAACAACATGATGCCACTAAAATTTCATTCATTAATTTCCTTATATACATACAACATGTACAAGAGAGACTCACAGTACGTACATGCATTCTCAACATTGTGATTGAAGAGAAAGAAAGCATTTTACATCATAAACTGAACAAAAACTGTAACAACTACAACTGTACCGTCTGGTGTAGCAACGAATGTCAGGAATCATCAACCACTACAGCAGTGCAGACTCCTTGCTTGCTACACATGAAAGGAACACGAGACAACGGACGTTGGTACATCCCGAAACTTATTAAAACAAGCAGAAATTTTAAGGTGATTTCAAAAGAAACAAGTAATAAGGTATAAATAACTAAGACTTTACAACTATTTGCTATGAAAAAGGTTTTCAAGCTACCCTTAAGGAATGCCCCAAGTTTACACATTAACTTTTATATGTCATATTCTTATATAGAAGTTATTGACTCATATAAATAATATTAATCTTTTGTTATTTAGAAATCATAATTATGGATTTTGATGATGGAGAAAATGAGATTTTGAAATGATTCTTGATTTTATCTAAATTCTCAAGTTTAGTAGATAGTCTGTGGTTTTGGTCTGTATATAACCTCATACTATGACTCTAAGGTGTGAAGAGTGGCTTAGGATTGGATACCTTCGTAGGCATGCGATGTGGTATATTGCATCCTAATTAAGTTCCCAACACATCCATCAACTTAGCATATATTTATGGTAGTAATCCAAAGATCTGATGATTGATGGTTGATAATGAATAATGATTCTATGTTAGGTTTGATTGCAGTCAACTCTAATCAGTACCACCTTAACTGATCTCAACTCTTAGTCATATTATATTGTAACTCATTTAAATCTCTATTTGTAATTCCATTAAATTTTCAACTGTAAAATGTAACCATAGATGATTCAGATGTAACTATATATGATTCAAATGTAGCATCGTCAAGCCTGTTGGCGGGAAGTGACCAAAACTCAAGCGGTGAGGAAGTCTCATAAGAGACTCTTCCGTCTCGTCCTTTAATTGGAAGTGCGGTCCAATATAGGGATAAGTCTACTCCAAAACTACGCCACTAAGACGGGTGATAGACTCTCCGGAAAAGTCACTTTAGACGGGCCCAAATAGTACAAGGTAATGAGCTCATACGAAAAACTAAAATCGAAGGACTCCTACCTAGATACCCTAAAACAGAGGGTCAACGAACTGGTCAATAATCGGGACTCCTCCCAACGAGGCGTAAAAACACCGCAAACTCGCGTAAAAACCGTAAAAAGGACATGGATCTTAGACCCGTGCACTTGGCGGCCGCTGCCCTAACTGGGCTTCCTTTCCTTCGCCCAGTTGAGGGTCACCGCGCCCTCGCACGGTCAGGTGTAAGGGTCACAATGACCGACACCATAAATTATTAGTCATTACTAAGTCACTATCAACCAATTATCCGAGTCAACCTCCACTAGTCATACAAGAGTAAAGTCATTTGTTCCTTCCTTTTATTGATATTCGATATTAATCAATGTAATAAGGGTTCCATCTTTCACTCAGATTCCCAATAAGACTAAGAGCCAGCAAAATCCCAAACCACAGAGTAAAGATCTTGATTAAAAGAGATTGCAACCGAGACCATAACCATCATGGTCAAGAATAAAAGGTGCTCAAGATATGATTTCTTGTGCGGGTTAATGGAGATGGCATACGATTTATACCAAATCTTGATCGAGTCTGTCTAATAAGTTATCATATCAAAGTCTAATTTTTTTTCATTATTATACATAACCCACCATGTCTTTAGAAAGGAAGGTATTTCATTGCAATATATGTAAATCCCCGCTCATAACATAGATTAAACACCCAACAAACTAGGAGTTCTCTTATGGATAATTATCTATTATACAATCTCTTACAAAAAAAATAAGTTATGGTTTAATTGTTTAATAATAATAAAAAAAATTGGACATGTAAAGGAATAAAACATGCTTGTTGTAGACTAAGTGCTCAATAATTTCTTTTGAAAACAATGCTTTCATAGGTGAACCAATTGTTATGGACTATTACCAACTCTTCAAACAGGGAAACAAGATTCAGAACTTCCAGAATAGTATAAAAAGAATAATTTTATAGTTATCAAAATATACCATCCAATATCTTTAACAGGGATACGATGTTCAACCAATAATTTGATGGATATTTTGGGTTTTAAAAATCTATGCATATACTGGTTGAGTTAAACGCAGTGCTATGATAACTATTATCCTATATTTATAAGTACTGCTATGCATGGTATTGAAGTATTGAATGTACACATGCATAGGCACTTTAAGATATCAATGAATCATCCAACTCCCTAACCCATTTAAGCAAAAATCAATAGGATTAGGTCGTAGCATGTCTGCAAAATATGCAAAATAGGCTTAATGTATATGCTTATAGAGCTTAGTCTGAAATTTGCATATCAAACCTAATTAATTTTTTGAAATGCAGTTGGATATTGGATGGATCTCTAAAGGAGGTCCATCCCACCGTTCTCTCAAAAAAAGAAACGCAGTTGGATATTGGTGGATATGCACGTAATATCCTTATCTTAGCAAGGTATATATAATTGATAAGCTGATATAAAACCACACTATGATTCATTGATTTCTCTGCATACAGACTGTGAGATTTATGCTAAGTCAGATTCTTGATAGTCAAATCAAATTAAAATAACAAGAGATGGTGATACATGCATCGTAGAAATCAGATTACATGTATTACCTCTGAATAACTCCCAACAAACAAAACATTCCCAGATTCATAAACAAATTATGGAAGTAGATTCATAAAGGGCAACAAGAGGGAGGTAACATAAACATGCATAGCAACAAGTACAAAGCTTATGAGTGCACCTTAATTTGATTTCTCAAAAAATTGAGATTAGAGTGCAAGTAGAAGAACATGCAGCAGCTCCAACAGTGAGAACAAGGAGGATTTTTTGGGGAAAATGGAGAAGAGAAATAAAAGAGGGGAGGGACTCTTCTCGTTGAGACTTGCTGGAGAGAAAGTTAATAATAAGGGAAAGAGGGACTCTATCGACTGAAATGGAGAGAGCTTTGAGCAAAAAATATGAAAAAAAGAGGGGAAATAGAAAGATGAGGGAAGAGGGAGAGGGGAGGGTTCCTTCCAGGAACCTTTCTATTGCTTACGACATCAACCATGACATCAGCTTGCTGATGTCATAAATTCCAACTTTTTTATATATATATTTTTATATTTTTTTACTTTGGGATACAAAAGTCCTACGCATAAGCACCTAAAACGTTAGATTTCAACACACAATATCTCAATTTGATTGTTTCTGAACAACGATCAAAATGAGTATAATATTGATATACTTTTGATCAGGTTTGAATCCCCAAGATTCTCGAGATACAGTTTTTGGTTTGGGGTTAAATTTCGTGAAATTAAGATACCAAAAGATCTCTGATTGACGAACGGTCGATTCCGTTGGTCTTATATTGTCGAATCAGATTTTTAGGTGGTCTCGATTTGTTTCAAGGTTTCTGAATGTGTCACGGCTTTTCCGTGGCACACATTACGATGCGATCGACTTTCAGTCGATTTTCGCCCGAACGACTTTTGATTCACGATCAATTGATCGATTTAAGATATTTAATACTGCTTGATAACTTTATTGGGTTAAACGTACCCTAATCGCGCCAGGTTCAGGTTTAATTGGATCCGGATGTTACAAATATAAAATCTCAAAGGGAGTCTCATCTTCAGACTCGAGTCACTATGTATCTTGAGTTTCATCTGACCATAAAAACCTCAAAGAGCTTTGAACCCATAAAAACCCCAAAAGAAAAACAAGTCATATTTATTTAACGTGAAATAATTAAAGGGCTTGTTTTGATGATTACCTGAGATGAGTTGCGAGTATCATACCCGCATGTCGGCTTCGATCTCCTACATAGCCTCTTCGACTCCGTGTCGGTGCCGCAACACCTTGACTAATGGAATCTCCTTGCTGCGAAGCTTCTTTACTTCTTTAAGCTGGATACATGAAAGATGTCATGGATGGCCAAAAGATGTGGAGGAAGGGCTACCCAGTAGGCCACCTTCCCCACTCTAGACAGAATCACGAATGGTCCAACATATCGTGACGCTAACTTACCACGAACACCAAATCTCTGAATTCCCTTCATGTGAGATACTCGGAGAAATATCCAATCTCCCACCTGTAATTTATAGGAATTTCAGATTAAGTTTAAACTTATTAAGTCATATTTGGAAAAGGATCAAGAGAAGAGGATTGGATACCTGAAACTCCAAATCTCTCCTCCGACGATCCACATAACTTTTCTGGCAGTTCTGTAACGTCAGAAGCTTCCGCCCCACTAGATCAACAATTCTCGCAGTCTCCTCCAAGAGATTTATGGAGTAAAGAGCATGATTACCTACCTCACTCCAACTAAGAGGTGTGAGGCATCTCCGTCCGTATAGGGCTTCGAATGGTGCCATGCCGATAATGGAATGAAAGCTGTTGTTGTACGTGAATTCTACTAATGATAGATGGTCCTTCCAGGACTCTTTTCACTCCAAAGTGCATGCACGTAGTAAATCCTCAAGCGTTTGAATGTTGCACTCGCTCTGTCCATCAGTCTGTGGATGATAAGTAGAACTCATCTTCAGCTCCGTCTGTAGTGCTGACATGAACTGGTGCCAGTAGTGAGAAGTAAACATTGAGTCTCTATCAGACACCACTTCTCGTGGTATACCATGAAGCCTGATGATGTTATGTACATATAATTTGGCCAACCTGGATGGAGTGTAAGTCATGCTGACAGGTATGAAATGGACTGACTTGGTCAACATGCCAACAATAACCCAAATAGTATCATGGCACATGGTGTCTTTGGCAAACCTGTCACAAATCCATATAAATACTCTCCCACTTCCACTCGGGAATGAGGAGAGACTGCAATAGCCCTGGTGGTCTCCTGTGCTCTGCCTTGACCATTTGACATGTCATGCATCTGCTGACATGCTGTGCCACATCGTGCTTCATACCATCCCACCATAAATGTTGATGTAAATCGTGATACATCTTTGTGTTGCTAGGATGGATAGTTAATCGTGAACTGTGTGCCTCATCAAGAATGTCTCTACGCAACTACTCATCATTGGGCACAACGATCCGGCCAACCTTCCATAAAATGAACTCTGTCACAACAAATCATCAACCTTGTCCTTGACAGTGCATATGTATCTATCGCGAATCCAAGAATCTGTCTTATGTCCTACTATGCGATCCCACATTAGATATGGATGCACTCTCCTAGAGATGCCAATCAGTCGAAGCTGCGAGCATATCCCACGTGTATAGCCAGTTCACCGTACCCTCTGCATGAGCTCTCCTGCTAAGCGCATCTGCTACAATGTTTCCCTTACCAAGGTAATAAGAGGTCGTGCAATCGTAATCCTTCAGTAGCTCGAGCCACCTGCGATGTCTCATGTTCAACTCCTTTTGATCAAATATGCACTTCAGGCTCTTGTGATCAATGAAAATCTCACAATTCACCCCATATAGATAGTGACACCATATCTTCAAAGCAAAGACAACCGCTGCCAACTTCAAGTCATGTGTGGGGTAATTCCGCTCGCGCGGTCTCAATTATCGTGATACGTATGGAATCACGTGACCTCGTTGCATCAACACCTCTCTTAAACCTTCTCCTGCGGCATCTGTGTAGACTGCATAGTCTCGGGTACCGGAAGGAAGAGCAGAATAGGTGCTATTGTCAATCTTTCCTTCAGTGTCCTGAAGGCCTGCTCACATGAATCATCCCAAATGAATGGAACTCCCTTCTGTGTCAATCGTGTCAAAGGAAGAACAATACGTGAAAACCCACTGAAGAAGCATATGTTATAGCCCGCTAATCCATGGAAGTTCCGAATCTGAGTGATGGTCTTAGGCTGCTGCCAAGACATGACTGCCTTAATCTTCGTAGGATCTACTGCGATGCCTCCTCCAGAAATGACGTGTCCAAGAAAGGAGACTTGAGATAACCAAAACTCGCACTTGCTCATCTTTGCATACAACTTATGCTCCCGCAATGTATCCAGGACAATCTTCAGATCATTTGTATGATCCCATTCATTTGGCGAATATATCAGCACGTCATCAATAAATACCACCACGAACTTGTCTAAGTATGGAGAGGAGATCCTGTCATCATATCCATAAATGCTGCAGGAGCATTGGTGAGCCCAAACAGTATCACCACAAACTCGTAATGTCTGTAACGAGTCTTGAAAGCTATCTTTGGAATATCTGACTCTCGAATCCTCAGCTGATGGTAGCCAGATTGAAGATCGATCTTCAAAAACACCGAAGATCCATGAAGCTGGTCAAACAAATCATCGATGTGCGGCAAAGGATAACGAATCTTCACCGTTCTCTTGTTCAGCTTCTGATAATCAATGCATAATCTCATGGATCCATCCTTCTTCCTGATAAATAGAACTGGAGAACCCAAGTCAAGTAACTCCTGCAACTGCACCTTCAACTCTCTCAACTCAGATGGGGCCATGAGATATGGTGCCATCGAGATCGGTTGTGTATCTGGTAGCAATGCAATCTCGAACTCGATCTCCCTCTCTCTCATGAGGTAATCCTGGTAACTCATAAGGAAATACATCTAGGTAGTCTGATGCTACTCTGATGTCCTATGTCATCGGCTCATGATCAGATGTCTCTCTGACAAATGCTAGATATGAATCACATCCCTGATCAACAAGTCTCTGAGCTCATAAAACTTAAATCTACTTCATTTTGGACTCATGTAATGTACCTTCAAAAGTAAACTCGGATAAACCTGGAACCCTAAAGATAACCATCGTCCTAAAGCAGTCAACAAGAGCATGATGAGCTGATAGCCAATCCATGCCTAAAATCAAATCAAACTCATCAAGCTGACGTAAGAAACAATCCGCAATCATCTCATGACCACCAATCAACACCGGTAAGTCTTGGATTAGTGAAATGACGAATAACTGGCCACCTAGCCCACGTATGTGATATGGAGAAGATAGAGTCTCTATGACTCTTTCTAATGAAGCTAGCTCGATGCAAGGAAGGAATGCATCGCTCTAGAATCAAATACAACTTGGAAAGATCGGCCCAAAACTGAGACCATACCTTTCACCACTGTAGCTGCTGAACGTGTGTGCTCCTCGGTAACTGCATGTAACTAACCCTGCCTAGCTGGCACTGTACTCGAGCCTGCCATACTCTGTGTCTGTCTCGACGACCTCCTGAAGTTGGAGTTCCTGCCACGAAAACTACCTGTACGCTGTGCTATGGCTCACCAGAAGCCTATGCGCACTGGGCTCGGTAATGTCCCCACTCATTGCACAAGTAGCATCTCACAGATCTGGTAGGCGTGGTAGGCATGTGCTAGAGTCGGTCCTGCTGGAGGTTTGTCAACTCTCTGCGACCCAGTTGGTTGTGCTGAGATCGTACCATGTCCGACAAATGCTCCTCCTAAGGTAGTCGCTGGAGATGAGCGAGCATTGCCTGAAAATGCTGAACCTGTAGGTCGAAATCGCCTAACTGACCTCTGCTGCTGGAACTATCGTCATATCGATCCAAATGATCGTTGTGGCCTAGGTGCCACTCCAGACGATCTCCCGAAATGTCTCTCACGGATATCCTCAAACTTCTCCGTTGCGTTAGTAGTCTCGGAGATAGAAGTGATGCGTAGTCCGACCAGCTTCTCTTGCACCTCCTCTCTCATACCTCTGATGAACTATTCCAGATTCTCATCTAGAAACGTAATAGCTGATGAAGTTTGGCGAGACATCTCGGTGTATAGAACGAAGTACTCTCTAGCTGTCATCCGTCTCTATCGTAGCTCTGCAAACAAACGGTGCTGGGACTCCTTCCACTTCGCAGAAAAGAAGTGAGATCCGAACCTCGTCTTGAAGTCATCCCATGTGGGCTCGTGCGCCAACTCAGAGTCTACTGCCTCCCGCCATCTCTCTGCGAAATCTGTCAGTAAATACTCCATGAAAGAGAAAAATGAGCCTTGTAGTGCGTGTATCATCCGAAGTACCTTCATCACCCTCTTCAGCGACTGCTCAGCCTGGTCGGAAATCCCGGTGCCCTCGAACATGGGTACATTGGAACACTGATATGATGTGAAAACCGACTGATGCCTGTGAATAACAGAGTACTCGAGTGCGTCCTCATCTGCACAGTATACATGGTCATGCTCCCTGTCATAGTCTTCATCCTCTGCTCCACGTGCTGGCATCCCTCATGTGGATCATCAAAGTGAGGTTGCTGTACCTCAACCGACTATGGCTAGTCCTGTCGTGTCCCATCCTGAGATGGATGTTATGTGTAATCAGACAGCTCCTCAAACCTCATCTCCATATCTGTCTGCCTATCAACAATCTCTGTCTGCTGAGCTAATATCTGGTCCTGCTGACCACTCATAGCATTCTGCTACTGCTGGAGGTCGGTGAAAACGGTCATGATGCACTCCAATCGCTCAACCATCTCGTGGTCTGGTCTGGTCGTCATGGTTCTGCACGAGAACCAAAATCATTAATGATAACATTTAATGTTGTTGACATTTCTCTTTGTGCTTTTCTCTTCTTGGGACAATAATTGGAAATTAATGATAATCGGTAATATCTGTGGTTATGAATATCAAATTTCTCTCTCGAACTCACGACAAGTTAGAGTACTGTCGCTATCCGAGAAAAATGCGATCAGAATTGTAATGCTGCGAATGCATGTAGCGGGTTACCATGGCTCTGATATCAAACTGTGAAACCCGTCCGATCGTGGGTACTCGTTTACAACACATTCGTTGTATTATGGCTTCGGGTTTAATTGGATCCGGATTTACAGAAGAACATCTATATATGGCCTTTTAGTGACCCATAAGCCTGCAAATATCCGTGCAAAGAATTTGTAATGTCTTTATCTTGAAGGTAGATGTTATGGTGTTAACATCATCTTACCGTTGGAGCAACCGTGTGTTGGGAAATACATTTTTGAGTTGCCCACCGCACCACTACTCTAATTGATTCTTTCATAAACAAGGTGTTCAGACATGCAGGTCTAGCTCACACTGGCAATTGGCAGCATGCCAGCTTAAGTATGTTGGGATCTTACGAAATAATGACCTTCAATGATCATTGATACAACCATGAATATGAATGAGGTTTGTTTAGGCAGCATGCCAAGTATGATTTTTTCCTCTTGGATATGGGGAAACTATTATGTTCTAAAAGTTGGCAGTTCATGTGTTGTTGGAAAGGTAGATTCTCATGCTTGTAGCCTCTTCATTCACTCTATCGCATTTAACCTCCTCATTCACTTCAACAAAATGGAAATTCATGCGACAAAGCATGACAAAACTGTGGCGAAAGGTAAGTTGCAGAGGACCTAAGCTCTTCTTGCATCTATCAAACTTTGTCGAAGTGAATAAGGATGCTGAATACGAGAGGGCGGATGAAGAGTCTAAAAGCGGGAGAATATGCCTTTCCAACAACACGTGAGCTGCCAGCTTTTAGAATATAATAGTTTCTCGATATCTAGGTGAATAAACTCATCCTCAGCATGCTGCCTAGATAAACCTCCTTCCTATTCATGCTTGTATCAATTATCATTGAAGGTCATTGTTGTGCAAGATCCCAATATACTCAAGCTGGTATGCCGCCGATTGCCACTTCCGATGGAGAGGTGAAAGGTAGAGGAAGAAGAAGAGATAAATGAATTAGTCATGTGCAAAGTCATGTTTAGCATCATATGACAATGGAATGGCATTTTTGTTAATGCCATAAGTTTGCGTCGGCATTTTCTGTAAACATGAAGTGATTACATGGTACATGGGCATTTTTGTAAAGACAAAGTGTATGGGTGTTTTTTATAGCTTCGAACGTTTCAGAGAGTTATTTATGTAAGTTCATCTTAGTTTTCATCTATGAAAATGGTCGCATCTTGATGAAATTGGGTGCATATATGTTGGCTAATCGACCAAATTTTTTCTCGATTTATGATAATGCCGCATACTGTAAATGCATGTTAGGTACAAAATAAGGCGAGAGCATTGGAAGTTAAGCTGCCGAGCTGCATTTGTTTGGGTGAAAATGAAAACAACGATTATGGCTCATATGTACTCGGGATGGTGACACCATGAGGTCATGTGGACTATATAAAAACTTTGCAACATTCTCTGAAATTTCAAATTCAATAAGGATCAGGGTTTTGGAAATGAAGCTTGAAAAAGGTTAGAGGTAAGGTTTATTGATGCATGCCTATAGTTGGAGCTGAGTATAGTAGATGGAGTCATTGTTTGGAAAGGGAGCTGGAGAAAGATTGGGATTGACGGTTGGAAGGGAGATAGTAGGGTAGTTGCTTCCTACTTGTCCTAATATTGATAATCTATACGGCCGACAAGCGATTATGTAGAATGTGGAATTCACCTTGTGCTAGTATGAGCCTTTGTGTGGACCTAAGAAACACTGGTTCTTTTGACAACGATGAATACACATCTAGGGAATTTATAAAAAAACAAACGAGAAAAATAGAGCCTTTGGTTTAGAAGATTCGAAACAAAAAGAACCTTTAGGCCCTGTTTGTTGGAGAATAGGCCCGGGAATAAGGGGCCAATTCTCCTCCTGACACGGTTCCCAGTGGTACGACTATTCCCTATTATTCCATCTTATTTCACTCTTATTCCTATTTTTATCCCACCTTACCTATCTTTATTTCACCTTATTCTCCTTATTCCTATCCTCCAGCCGAACAACAAATAGACCCTTATTCTCCTTATTCCCCATCCTTATTCCTGCTTATTCCCGAACCGAACACACCCTTAGTGTAAAAATATAATAAGGAAGACTCCAAAATATTAGTAAGGAAGTTTAACCTTCGTAGAACACTCTGAAGGCTACTCTTTCTCGAGGGCGTCCACAAATGAATCTTGACTCTATTCTCTGTTGATTTTTACACATGATCATGTATACTTACGAAGTTACATTCTAACCCTTCCATACTTTGTACTTACATTCAGGCCTCTGTTACTTTAATCCATTTAACTAACTACTCAAGTTAATCTTGCTAGACACAACTTATTCCAATGGTGGATATTAATTGAAATACCATGCATCCGTGTCCTCGTTCCCCTTCTCTCCCTCTACTACCTCTTCTCCTTCGCTGATCCCGATCCATCATTGCACCCTCTCCCTTGTATCATCCTCTCCCTCGTCACCCCCATCCCTTAGCACTAGTTGCTCCCTCCCTCCCTCCCTCAGCACCCTTCCGACTCTCCGTAGCCGAACCCTATTTCCTATAGAAAACTTGTGAATCTGATTGCCGATCATAATTGTGGTGCAATTTGTAATTTTCTGGATATATCTCCTTTTCTCTGTCTATTTTCTGAGCAATTTTGCACCTTCCAGAGTTCACATAAATGGCTGCAATTTTCTTGATTCTATATCTGGATTTCATCTCGTTTAAGTGCATGTACCCTTTTTCCAAAATGACTAGATGCAAAGGAAAATTGTTTGCAAACCCAAACAGTTACTAAAAAATCCACATATCCTACATGGCATGCCAAATCAACTGCCACATAAGACCTGAAGTTGCTTATTGGATGGTTGATGCATGTGAAGTAGGTCGATCTCTATTAGACCTGACCAAAAGTGTGGGTTAGGCCGAGGATCTAAAACCCCCTAGGCTCAGGTCGGGCTTACCCATGGGCCATACTTCAAAGCTCAAGTCCCACGTAGGTCTGGGCGGAGACGGCCGATGGGCCGAATGTAAAGTATTTTTCTTAATTTTTTAATCTAAGTTATAGAGACAAATAAAATTTCTGATTATCATCTAATCTTTCTAAATCTAATTAACCATCATATGTATTACTTGACATGTAAACTATAAAACACGATATAATATTAATAATGTAAAACAAAAAATATGAATTATATTATATTATATGTATGTAAATTGTAATTTTCAAATACATATTTTTTATATTCACGGGTCGAGCCGTGTTTTGGAGCACATGTCCACGAACCGTCCAGTTGACGGGCGGGACAACGAGCAGGCTAGGTCGGGCTGGCCCATTCATGAAATCTCTTGGCCCAAGGCTTGCCCATGAGCAGGCTAGACAGGCTGGGCAGGTCCCTACACCTCGTCCAGGTCTAATCTCTATGCATGACTTTACATCCCTCACAAGCATCATGCCAAATCTTGAATTTGATTTTGTTGTACTCAAGACAAATCTCCAGGTCAACCTAATAAGTTTAGTGACCTATCATGCATTAGTTCGAAATCATGGTATGCCTTGCCGACTTGCCATGTTATTAGCTCATTTTCGATGGAAAAATCTTTAAGAACATGCCATGTTATTAGTTTGTTTTAATGATAGGTTTACAGGGACCTGCCATGAGTTTGTTCATTTGTTGGCAGGTCACTCATACTGCAGTGAGTCTGTTCATTTTGATGGCATGTCCTTCCCTACCTGGCACTGGATCTGCCACAAGCAATACAACTTTCTCCTTCCTACCCATTGCCACTGCCACCACCACTATCATCTTCTCCTTCCTCACCACCATCACCCCACTTACTACCACCTCTCCACCACTATCATCGCACCACAATCACAACCACCAACATCACTACAAGCGACATCATGACCAACATCACAACCTCCAACCTATGCCACCACATTGTGAAAGCAGATCAAATTGCACAAGATGCATGGGAGGTTGAGTTGTACAATCATAAATAATACAACAACAACAACAAAGCCTTTTCCCACAATTAAGTAGGGGCGGCTACATGGATTCTTCGCCTCCATTCAGATCTATCTTGGGTCAATCCCGGGCTTATATCCAAAAAACTAAGATCCCTTCGTATAGTCTCTTTCCAACACTTCTTAGGCCGTCCTCGCCCTCTCTTAGCCGGCTCAACATCCCAACACTCGCATCTCCTAACTGGTGCATCCGTTGATCTTCTTTGCAAATGACCAAATCATCTTAAGCGGTTTTCTCACATCTTATCCTCGATCAGAGCTACACCAACTTTCTTTCTGATTGTATCATTCGGGATCCGATCTTTACGTGTGTGTCCACACATCCACCTTAACATTTTCATTTCTGCTACATCCATTCTCTGCACATGTCTATGGTTCACAGGCCAACATTCATATCCATAGAGCATAGCAGGTCTCACGGCTGCTTTGTAAAACTTTCCTTTAATTTTTAAAGGAATTTTCTTATCACAGAGAACAACAGAGGCTCCTCTCCACTTTAGCCAGCCTGCATTTATTCTATTAGTAACATCTCCATCAATTTCCCCATCCTGTTGCAAAATAGATCCCAGGTATCTAAAAGTCTCTCTTCCGAATGTTATTCTCACCAATCTTCACCTCAATTCCTTCACCATTGCTTCCATCAAACGTACACTCCATATATTCCGTCCTATCCCTACTTATACGAAATCCTTTAGTCTCCAATGCATGTCTCCAAACCTCAAGCTTCTCATTTACTCCATCTCTAGTCTCGTCAATCAACACAATATCATCAGCAAATAACATACACCAAGGCAACTCATCTTGATGTGACTTGTCAAAATCTACTTGACAAAAATAAAAAACCACTACTTAGAACCTTGTTTCAAGATCTACTTAACAAAATCTACTTGACAAATAAATCTACTTGACAAGTTATTTTGAGACAAATAAATAAATAATACAAAAATACAAAAATATAATAATAAATAATACAAATAAAAAATCTACTTGACAAAAAGACAAGTTATTTTTTCCAAGCAGGGAAAAACCACTACTTAGAACCTCGTTTCAAGATCTTCCCCTCTATTATCTCGATGGATATACCTACTTTCCTTTATCTTTGCTATTTAATTGGGTGTAGCACAAGCCCATGTACAACTTGTACCACTTTCTTGAATATGCTCAAGAAAATATTTTACCTTTCACAAGGAAGGGACCCGTACCTCTTTTACCTATAATACAAAATAATGATCAGAAACTAGAGAATCCTTGTTAATATGTATATTAAAATCCGACATGTTTAATGAGTAGAGAGCTTCCCTGAAATTAGTAGAATTGAAGTGAGCAGAGTTATAAGCAATTAAGTGAGAGCTCTTGAAGACTAAAAGTTAGTAAAACTCAGAGCATTGTTCTACCATTAATCTAAAGAAGAATGCAAAGAGTATAGTATGTCTAGAACACATGTTATTAGTGAAAGGAGAGGTCCTCCTATATAACACTAGATCAAAAGAGATTTCTCGATCGTCAACCATTTTAATAGTGGCATGGGTATTGATGAATATCTTATTCACTAACTCAATATCTTAATATGGACCTCCAATCCTTAGCAAACACTATGAAAATATTACAGAAATCATATTAAATATCTCTACATGAATAAAATCTTATTATTTACATAAAAATCACCAAAAAGAAAGAAAGATGTACTAGTTCAGAGCGATAAACTAATAAGAAATAAGAAGAATCTTCATTATATTTATTTTATCTAACCCCAAAGACTTGAGCAAATTGGCTAGGTTGACAAATCAAGGAAAAAATTAAAGAAAATAAAAAATATAGCTCACCTTTGTATTCACAGGTATATTACCTTCACAAAATTCACTAAGTTCTAATAAATTCCTGTCAGATCTAATTAATGTGAAACTAACTCTATTAGGTACATAACACTATCGTTAATCAATGGCAAATCGTAACATGTATATATGGGAAATAAACTCAAACCTAGTTTAAAGAATGCATAAATAGAAAGTTGAATATCTTGAGCATACATATATCCATGAAATTCTAGTCACCTTTAAAGTGATAGGGATTTCAAAGGAATCAAAATTCATATGTTAAACTTGGATTTTTGAACTATTATGTATATAATGTATACATAAAACCTCTATCATTTATGTTCTTATATTACTCTTTTTCCACTTGTGTTAATTTTGTAAACATGTTAGTTAAGCTAACGAACAATTAAAAGCTCAAAACATAGAAATTTGGTAAAATACAAAACAAAGAAAAATAGAATGTTGTATATATATGTGTCTAATCCATTAAATAGTTATTTTTATTAATTTAAGTAGCTAATACCAACTATTAAAAATCCAAAAAATAGATAAAGTGTATAGTATATCAGATAATAATAGTATATATAGCAGTAAAAAGAAAACGAAAACAAAAAATATATAAAAGTTAAAATCCACATATTTATACCTATTAAATACCTACAAAAAATCTTAACTATGTGCATAAAAGCTCTTCATGAAAAATAGACAAGATCACTTTTTCTTTTGAAGTTGTCTGTAGTTTATTTTTTTCTTTCATTATATTTTTAGATAAAAATGAAGATTTATAAATTCAGATTCATGCTAGGTTCTCAACTATTAGAGCTATCCAAATGTTGAGGAGGATAATGGATATTTATAGAGCTAAAAGGAAGAACCTCCGTGTGATTTTTATTGAGTTGGAGAAGGCTTATAATTCTGTCCCATGAGAGATATCGTTGAGAGTTTTGGAGAAGAGACAAGTACATGCTATATACATTAACCTTATAAATGATATTTCTATGTCGGGGCTTCATATTGTGTAAGGATTCGGTCTAGGAAGAGTGACTATTTTGACATCATCATTGGCCTACATCAAGGTTCAACTTTGAGTCCATTCCTTTTTATTTTGAGTCCATTTGGGCTTCATATTGTGTAAGGATTCGGTCTAGGACGAGTTGATTAGTCACATTTAGGATATGATACCTTGGTGTATGTTATTCACTTATGATATTGTGTTGATTGATGAGACTAGAGATGAAGTAAATGAGAGGCCTAAGGTTTGGAGACATGCCTTAGAGACTAAAGGATTTTGTATAAGTAGAACTAAGACTAAATATATGGAGTGCGCATTTGATGGAAGGAGTGGTGAAGGAATCGAGATGAAGATTTGTGATGATACATTCAGAAGAAAGATTCTTCTAAATATTTAAGATCTATTTTACAACATGATGGGGGAATCAATGGAGATGTTGAGATGTTACTCACTGTTTAAACACATACTAGCTAAAGTGGACAGAAGCCTCTACTGTTCTATGTGATAAAAAAACTCCTTTGAAAATCAAAAGAAGGTTTTAAAAAGTAGTCATGAAACCTTCTATACTCTATGGATTTGAATGTTGGCCCGTGAACCATAGACATGTGCAGAGAATGACAACAACAGAAATGAAAATGCTAAGGTAGATGTATGGTCATACATGTAAAGATCGGATTCAGAATAATACAGTCAGATGGAAATTTTGTGTAGTTGTGATAGAGGATAAGATGAGAGAAAACCATTTCATATGGTTTGACCATTTGCAAAGGAGGTTAACTTATGCACTGGTTAGAAGATACGAGTTTTGGGATGTTGAGACATCTAAGAGAGGGCGATGAAGGTCCAGGAAGTATTGGAATGAGACTATTTGAAGGGATCTTAATTTTTTAGATCCAAGCCTGAGAATGATCCAAGATAGATCTGAACGGAGACAAAGAATCCACATAGTCAACCCTACTTAATGTGGAAAAGGTTTTCTTATTGTTGCATTATCTTTCTGGTGATCTTTATTGTGTTGACACATGGCATGTGTCTTGGTCAACTAGGTCATTGAGATCACTGACATGGCTTCATTGGAGTACACTCCCCTACCTCGAAACCTCGATGGTTCTAGTTGACTGCGGTCCTCCGTCAGCCACCATGCCATTTGACCTGGATTGAGTGGCTCCCACTTGCTACAATATATGTTCCACCACGGGTTCATTGACCCAGATCATACCCGACCTCTACCTCGCCAACCCGAGCTCCAACTCGAATGACCAATAGCTTCATCTCACCCTTGTCTACCCCATATCTTTCTCCATACCTTTAATGACCATCACATCTCACCCCCCGATAAGCACCTTTCACACTATGATAAAAATAGGTCAATTTATAACAAGTGTGAAAACAATTGTTCCAAACTACATTTATTGATCTTAACTAAATGCAGATGTAATTGTTTTTTATTTGGGTAAGTCTAACATTGGTTTGGAGAGGCATGTTTAACTAAGGAAGCCAACTCATCAAACAACAAGCAATCAGGTTATGAGAGTGACTTTTTTGTCTTGTTGGGTTTTAAATGCAAAATAAAATTGAAATATAATGCAATGAAATGCAGTGGAAAGTTTGAAATATGAGATTTACCAATATATTATGAAACTTGTAAAATCGACTCTGGTGCTCAAACAAACTCCTAAAAATGTGTCAAAAATATTTCTAGATTCAAGATAAATAAATCTATCTTAAGAATATTTTTGGTATTTTTAGAAACTAATATAACAATAAAGGAAATTGTTTTATTGAAACAATATTATTTAATGTAGCATTGGAGGTCCAATATACCTAAAAAATATAAAAAGTAAATATTTTTACAAATTGATATTTTTCTTAGATAGAGGACACTATATGCTATAAGAAATATATTTTTATAATTTATTATTTAATTTACAACAAATAGAAATGATAAACTTTTGGGATTTTGATGCAATTTTAGAATCTACATGCAATGGAGTTTGATGATTTTTTTAACATTAAATAGTACACAATGAAATGCACCTACTTGTTAATTTTATTAAAAAATGAATTCTATGATTTTTTTATTGATTATTGATAAGACTTGAAGCAATATTTTTTGTTAATTAAATATATGTTATAAAGAAATAAAAAAGATACAAATGGTATTTCTTGAGAGTTACATGCATGTATTAGTTAATATAAATTAAACAAGAAAAAAGGGAAATATATGCTGAATTTCATTAATTTAATTTTAATAATAGACAAATAAACCATAAAAGTTCAAATAAATTTGCAATGGATAAAGCATTAATAGAACAAATGTATGATGCTTTTGGAAAATAAAAAGCACAACAAAATCAAGTCTAACTATCGTGGAAATATGAGGGTAAAAATGCAATTAAAAGAACGTTAAAATGAAGCACATGTGAACTTATTCAAACTCAGCAGGGTCACTCATGAAATTTTCCACATGCGCGTTTTTGAAACTCAGAAGGATAGCTCTAGCAACAAAATTCAGTCAGTAGCATTTGAATTTTCATTTCTTATTCACCTTCAAGTATTCCTGATATCAATCCTTCTTTAGACTCGTGATAATTATTATATGAACTGTTATTTTGCTTATTTACCTGTGTTATCTGTGATATAATTAATGTGATTATATTTGTGAAGATCTGTATAATTATATTCCACTAACTATACAATATATCGTTGATCTTATAATTCATAATTATTTCTGATATATTTGAAAAGAAGATTATTGCGAAAGAAAAGTTATTCTGAATGTATTTATTTCTGTTTCTTAAACTTTTCTGCGGGAATTTGCTAGTGTTTTGTTCCTCAAGCTTGCAGGAAAGTACTTGGATTTGCAGATTCTACTTATCCCAAATGAAGTAAGAGGAAAGCGAAATTTCGAAGTATATGTGGTTACTAGAGTATGTGATATGTAGTGTTGATCTTGATGTATGCTCCAAAGTTATAACGTTGCATGCTTTGTGAACAATTGAGATATCTGTGTAAACATCTTACACTTTATAGTGAAGCAATTAGTTGGCTTTGTTAATTGGAAAATCTCGAGTCAAGTGACCTAGGTTGTGGTTTTTACCCAATGGTGTTTCCACATAAAAATACCGCGCAGTGTTCTGATCGGTTTGATTGATTGAATATTCTGAGCTTATTACTATTTGCATGAAAAAATTCCAAACTACCTCTAACCACTATTCACCCTTCCCCTCCTCTAATGATGTCGCGATCCAAGAACTCATAGAAGCTTAATACATCATAATTACGCATAATGCACTCTATTTAGAAGTAGACATAGTTAAAATGCGGGCCGGGTCGAACGAGCCGAGGTTCAAAGACCTATGTCCAAAGCCCGTCCGTGACCATCCCATGGCCCATTTCGCTCTTTATCCATTGAATTTTCTAATGGTATTTAATATTTACAAATGATTTTATTAATATCATTTAACTAATATAAGTAGTTTACATGTTACTTGACATATAAACTATTAATTTTTATTTAAAACTAGTGTCACATATGAAAATTTTGAAGTGTATCATATTAATACATGCACTATTCAACTTATATATATATATATATATATATAGAGAGAGAGAGAGAGAGAGAGAGAGCGAGAGAGAGAAGGGAGTATGCACCCTGGTGCATATAATTTTACATGCACTGGGGCTCATATCTCCTACATTTTTTTATTTTTTGGGAAAATATCACCGTATATATTAATCTATATATCCCTCAAATAAGTCATTTGAATTTCGTCAGAAACAGAGACTCCTATGCCCTCCATCTAGAACAGATAATTTTAACGGTTTTAGAATTGCTGTAATCGACCTGTTATAGATGGAGAGCATAGGAGTCTCTGTTTCTAACGAAATTCGAATGGCACATTGGAGGGATATATAGATAAATATATACGATGATATTTTTCTAAAAAATAAAAAATGTGGGAGATATAAGCCCTGATGCATGTAAAGTTACATGCACCAGGGTGCATACTCCCCATTATATATATATATATATATATATATATATATATATATATATATTATTTTTTACGGGTCGGACTGGGCCGGCTTATTCCCAAATCTCCTAACCCAAGCCCGATCCATGAGCAGGCTGGGCGGGCAGACCTCCAGCCCGTTGGCAGGTCTATTTAGAAGCTTAATACAAATCAAGAAAACAAGGGAGACAGACATACCGACTTTCACTAATTTCTCTAATTCCGATCATTTTGACTTTTGTTGATTGAATATTTTGATGAAGACTCCCACTTAGTAAATTTTTCATTCCTTAAAAGCCATCTTAGACATAGTATGTACCACATTTCCTTCCTTCAATGCTACTTAGTTCATAACAAAGTTTACTTTTCCCCCGTCCTTCAATGTTATGTTGGACGAATCTTAACTGTTTTTTTTCTTATCGCAAGGCGGATACTCATTGTGTGTGCCTACATGTATGCATCTTTGGAATCGATGCCTACATGTATACATACTCATGTTACGTGTGGGGACAACTGATGCATGAACAAAGAATCGACTGTATGGATATACCAAAAATGCCTACATGCACTTATTTTTTAATCAATTGTATGCTTGATTTAATTTTATATAAATTGCTATCGTATATGTTTTATAGGTTATTATGATTTTTTTGAATGATATTTACAACCTTTTTTAAAATTTAGGCATATTCTAATAATTTTATTCAATCTTTGGATTTTGATTAATTATAATAAAACTAAAATTAAAATACGTAATTTCATACTTTTTATCAAATTAAAATATAAAATACATAATTTCATACTTTTTATTATCAACAATCCAAAATATTGATGTCTACGAAGAAAAATATGCCGATCAAGAATATGTGCATTTTACCACCTTACTAGATAATAAATATGATCAATGATTAATCTATAAGACTTAATAAATGTTTTTTAAGAAAACTTTGAGATGGAGAGTTTTACCCACGAAAAACTCAAAAGGAGAATTATACTTAGGAAAGTGTTAAAATAATTACGTACATATCATTATCTTATCCGGAGGACAAGTACCCCTCCTTGCCCACTCTCCTCCCAAACTTCGATTTTAGTTACTCCTTACTAAAAGAATCATAAAACACTTATTTAAATCCTTTTTAGAGGTGTAAGGTGAGTAATGGTTGTAAAACATTTGTTTTATCTTTTTTTCTCCTTTAATTAGACACTCCATTAATCTTCAAGTCTATTTAAGCTTGAATTTATTTCTTCCCCTTTTTGTGATCAATTCAAAAGATAGACAACGAGAGTTAAAAGCACATGCATAATTCATTAAGACCCCGTTCGGCTAATGGGTTAAACCACCCTCGGAGTGGTTTAACTCCCCTACCCTATATTTTCTCCCTCCACGTGGGCCCCACTTTATTCCTTTTTTAAAAAATTAAATAAATAAATTTTACATCATCAATCCTATCAAAAAATAATATATTATACCATCATATCATATAAAAAATATAAACAACTCCACTTCTACTCACTTTTTCAAACTCCAATACAATCACATCACAATAACTACTCACTTTTTCAAACTCCAATACAATCATATCATAATAAACCCACCTCTAACCCACCCCCAGTTTAACCCTCTATCCAAACACCAAAACCCAAAAATGGGTTACCTGCTACCAGATTAACCCACCTAAACCCACTATCCAAACACCCCCTAAGTAAGATCAGGAACATATTACAACATCTCGCCATAACAGACCGACTGGGGCTGCATAAAGGATGAGTGGAGATAATCACAAGTTGCCCTACCTCACACAGTGTCAGGCATTTTAGCCTACTACTAGTGGACCTTGTATGATCCATCATTCAACACACTTTAGCAGTTGCTCCAGACTGTTCATCTTGCTGATAACCGATGAACGGTCGTTCCGCTTATTCATATCTTAATTTTGACACGAGAAAAAAAACTACTGCGTACTCAACTTCTTCATCAGGAAAATGCACGAGAATCATCGTGTAGACTAGATGCAATGCTGTGGAACTTGGTCAAACCGAGTGAGAAAGAAATACTGCACAGATATTAGTTGAGAATTTAAGTAAATATAAGTCACCCAAAATAGACCCTAGAATTGAATCCTCAATATCATGATGAATTGAAATGATATTCATATCAATAAGATGAAAATTACAGCGTGCAAAACAGGTTTAAACATGAGATAAGATTACATAGGTAAGAAGAAGATAATTCTTAGGAGGAATGCTTATTGGCTGATAAAATATGGAATGATACTTTATTCATAACAATATGAGAATACAAGCCAGACCAGTTTCAAGAAGCGCTTCCACGGTGATTTGACCGCAGGATGAGTTCCCTGATGCTGGAATAACAATCATAGTATGGGATGGATGGATGGACGAGTGAATCTGTTAGAGGTAGGCTTGTGAATCATCCGCCCGATACTTGTGTGCCTTGTGCTTGACCACCGGATTGCGGATGTCATCCTGGCTCTGAATTAGTCTAATCTCCAGGCTGCTTGTACATGTGTTGAATTTCGCACTTTGATAATCATTTATCGTCCTGAGAAGCACTGCCTGTAAGAAAAATCACCGAATGTCAGAAGAGCTGAACAGAATTGTGCCGAGAATATAAGACATCACATCAACTTTAGAAGTTTAACCAAATAAAAGAACCTGCACATAGGGTGGTTCGATATTTAGCATAGTTGTTTCAATGAAAACATTAATAAAGCTTTACTTGAAAGAAAGCAACCTTAAAAAAAAAAATGGTCTCCGATTTTCTGCACTCGCGCACAGGGGGTTTGATTTTCTCTTCAGCAGATGAACATCAAGAGTTGCAACACAACTTCGCAGATGGTCTGAGGTACTTATTGTGTTGAGAGTCATTTTGTCTTGTCTAGTTTTATGTATTTTCCGTTCTTTTTGTCTCTATTACGTAATTTGTCCAACATGTTTCTCCTCTTTCTATAAGAGAATCACAGGGCTGTTAGGAACAGAAGCGGTTCCAACTCTGCTCTGCTACTAGTTGATGGGAACACGACCCGTCGGTATCGTCTATTCTCAGATACCGGACCCCTGGATACGGAAGCAGATACAGATACGGATGCGGATGCGCAATCGATCACCATCACAGAATCACATGGAGAAAAGAACAACTGGGTATAACAATGGTCGGTCACCTCTCACGACCACCGGAGAAGAAAGATCACTAAAAGAACGAGTACAACTCTCTCCGTTCCCTCGCTCTCTTCCTCTCTTCTCTCCCCCTCTCCCATTCTCTCTAAGGGCTACATGGTTCTTGTCGGTAGTGGTGATGAGGCAATACCTCCACCCCCTCTTTATATAGCCCAAATACAACCCCATAGTCCTATTCCCAATAGGACTATAAATAGAATACAACTCAACTACTATTAGGATTAGGAGTCCAATCTCATTAGGATTCTCAATCCTAATATGACTCTAATCCTAACAATCTCCCCCTTGAGTTGAATTCCATCACGATCTCTTCATCGTCTTGGGTCTGCACTGGGCCATCATCGTCATCTGCAAGTCTCGTAGCAGTGACTCACCGACTCTAGGTGATGCACCCGTCACTGGGCGCCCTCGATGTGCCTCCTCTTGGACACTCGCACAACTCAGCATTGTGCCTCATGATGCGACACCACAAATCTCTCGTGACTGGAGATTGTGCCGACATCTTCTGGTAAAGCGAATCGCACTCGCTTCTCCCTTTTTCGCGCTTCTGCAACAGAGATTCCGATAACATACCGCTCTCTCATCGTACTGCTCGTCCTGGGAATAACTGGAGCTCCATCACCTGTCACGACCCTCCCCTCAAGCTTATATACCTTGTTCGGCATCCTCGTCATCTGCAAGTCTCGTTAGAAGGAACTCACCACCTCTGGATGACGCACCCATCACTAGGTACCCTCAACGTGCCACCTTACACGATCTCCTGCCAGCCATCGCTAGCAGAATTCTTCAATGCCACTGGCCGATTCCAAGAGACCACCATATCACGGCTTCTGCGGATTGTACACCTGTTGTGTCACGTTGTCTCGTCGACGTCGAACCTCGCTCTGATCCGTCGCATCGTGTCCCTTCAGCAACGCTGAACCCAGCTCTGATACCACTTGTTAGGAACCGCAAGTATCATCTTCTCTCAGAATCCGGATCCCTGGATACGGAAACGGATACAAATATGGACGCGGATGCGCAATCGATCACCATCACAGAAGCACATGGAGAAAAGAACAACTGGGTATAATGGTGGCCGGTCGCCTCTCACGACCACTAGAGAAGAAAGATCACTAAAAGAAGAACGAGTACAACTCTCTCTGTTCCCTCGCTCTCTTCCTCTCTTCTCTCCCCATCCCCCTTTCTCTCTAGGGGTTACATTGTTCTTGTCGGTAGTGGTGATGAGGCAATGCCTCCACCCCCTCTTTATATAAGCCAAATACAACCCCATAGTCCTATTCCCAATAGGACTATAATTAGAATACAATCAACTACTATTATGATTAGGAGTCCAATCTCATTAGGATTCCCAACCTTAATATGACTCTAATCCTAACAATCTCCCCCTTGAGTTGAATTACATCACGATCTCTTCATCATCTTGGGTTTGCACTGGACCATCATCATCATCTGCAAGTCTCGTTAGCAGTGACTCACCAACTCTGGGTGATGCACCCGTCACTGGGCGCCCTCGACGTGCCTCCTCTCGGACACTCGCACAACTCAACATTGTGCCTCATGATGCGACACCACAAATCTCTCGTGACTGGAGATTGTGCCGACATCTTCTGTAAAGCGAATCGCACTCGCTTCTCCCTTTTTCGCGCTTCTGCAGCAGAGATTCCGATAACATGCCGCTCTCTCATCGTACTGCTCGTCCTGGGAATAACTGGAGCTCTATCACATGTCACGACCCTCCCCTCGAGCTTATACAGCTTGTTCAGCATCCTCGTCATCTGCAAGTCTCGTTAGCAGGAACTTACCACCTCTGGGTGACGCACCCGTCACTGGGTGCCTTCAATGTGCCACCTTGCACGATCTCCTGCCAGCCATCGCTAGTAGAATTCTTTGACGCCACTGATCGATTCCAAGAGACCACCATATCACGGCTTCTGCGGATTGTGCACATGTTGCGTCACTTCGTCTCGTCGACGTCGAACCTCGCTCTGATCCGTCGCATCGTGTCCCTTCAACAACGCTGAACCCGGTTCTGATACCACTTGTTAGGAACACGAACCACCGGTATCGTCTCCTCTCAGATACCGGACCCCTGGATACGGAAGCGGATACAGATACGGATGCGGATGCGCAATCGATCACCATCACAGAGGCACATAGAGAAAAGAATAATTAGGTATAACGGTGGTCGGCCACCTCGCGACCACAGGAGAAGAAAGATCACTAAAAGAAAAACGAGTACAACTCTCTCCGTTCCCTCGCTCTCTTCCTCTCTTCTCTCCCCCTCTCCATTCTCTCTAGGGGTTACATTGTTCTTGTCGGTAGTGGTGATGAGGCAATGCCTCCATCCCCTCTTTATATAGCCCAAATGCAATCCCATAGTCCTATTCCCAATAGGACTATAAATAGAATACAAATCAACTACTATTAGGTTTAGGAGTCCAATCTCATTAGGATTCCCAATCCTAATATGACTCTAATCCTAACAATCTCCCCCTTGAGTTGAATTCCATCACGATCTCTTCATCGTCTTGTGTCTGCACTGGGCCATCATCATCATCTGCAAATCTCGTTAGCAGTGACTCATCGACTCTGGGTGATGCCCCCGTCACAGGGCGCTCTCGACGTGCCTCCTCTCGGGCACCCACACAACTCGGCATTGTGCCTCATGATGCGACATCACAAATCTCTCGTGACTGGAGATTGTGCCGACATCCTCTGGTAAAGCGAATCTCACTCGCTTCTCCCTTTTTCGCACTTCTGCAGCAGAGATGCCGATAACCTGCCGCTCTCTCATCGTACTGCTCGTCCTGGAAATAACTGGAGCTCTATCACATGTTACGACCCTCCCCTCGAGCATATACACCTTGTTCGGCAACCTCGTCATCTGCAAGTCTCGTTAGCAGGAACTCACCACCTCTGGGTGACGCACCCGTCACTAGGTGCCCTCAACGTACCACCTTGCACGATCTCCTGCCAGCCGTCGCTAGCAGAATTCTTCGACGCCACTGGTCGATTCCAAGAGACCACCATATCACGGCTTCTGCGGATTGTGCACCTATTGCGACGTCGTCTCGTCCACGTCAAACTTCAATCTGATCCGCCGCATCGTGTCCCTTCAACAACGCTGAACCCAGCTCTGATACCACTTGTTAGGAACACGAACCACCGGTACCAGACCCCCGGATACGGAAGCGGATACAGATATCGATGCAGATGCGCAATCGATCATCATCACAGAAGCACAAGGAGAAAAGAACAACTCGGTATAACGGTGGTCGGTCACCTCTCGCAACCACCGGAGAAGAAAGATCACTAAAAGAAGAACGAGTACAACTCTCTTCCTTTCTTCTCCGCCCTCCCCCTTTCTCTCTAGGGGTTACATTGTTCTTGTCGGTAGTGGTGATGAGGCAATGCCTCCACCACCCTCTTTATATAGCCCAAATACAACCCCATAGTCCTATTCCCAATAGGATTATAAATAAAATGCAATTCAACTACTATTAGGCTTAGGAGTCCAATCTCATTAGGATTCCCAATCTAATAAGGGCTTCTTAATAATGCAATTATATTATTCTCATTCCACATGGTATCTGTAAACATATATTATTTACATTTGTACTCTTTTATTATTTTCGTTCCTGTCGTACACTTTATGTAATTTACCCATAGGCTACTCTCCTATATAAGAGAGCCTAGGGCTGATGAAATAGCACATGCTCTTTATTTTCCCCAACATGGTATCCGAGCGACGGCCCTAGACCGGAGTTCTTGAAACCCTAACCCTAACCCTAACCCCCATCGTCGAGCCTATCTCTCTCTCCGCGCGCCGCTGGCGGTGCATCTCGGCCTCCAGTGCGTCGTCGGCCCTGCGCCTCGTGCTCCCACGCGCGTCGCCTGCGCCCCGTGCCTCGCGCGCCTCACGCATCTAGCGCATCCTCTGCGCCCCGCGTGCATCACCAGCACGCCCCTCGCGCATCTAGCGCATCTCCAGTGCACGCTCGCCTGTGCGCCTTCTCGTGCGGCCTCTCGCGCACTCCCTGCGCCTTCTCGCGTGCTCCCCGCGCACCCTTTTGTGCGCTCCTTGCTGTTCATCCTTAAGCCGTGAACCATCCCTACACGTAGTTCTAGCGCGCACACCTCCAAAGGAATGAGTTTAGTTGCTTGAAGTCTACACCTGCAACTAAACCCATCTATGTCAGTGTAGACGATCTTATTCTCAGTCTACCACTCCAGTCTTTGGTTACAAGTATGTCTGAAAGCAAGGCAGATATCTCATCTGTAGGCGCATTCTGAGGTCCAGCGCCGATTGTGAAGATGGATGGTTCGAACTATGAACTGTGGGCGATGCAGTTCATGAGTATGATGAAGTCAACCGGTAAGAAACATATTCTTACTGAAGAAGAGCCTGCTGAGAAGACTAGAGTTAATGCCTCGTGGGAGGCGGATGATGCATATGCCAAAGTATGGCTATCTGGAACTCTGGCAATCGAGATTGCCAATGATATTCTTCATCAGCCCACATCCAAAGATATGTGGGATATTCTAGCCGCCACATATTCTCAAGCGAAGAATGAGACAAAGATTCTGCAACTCCAGCATGATATATTCACTATTAAGCAGAATGGACGTCCTCTACACTCACTGTACACATCCCTACGAGGGATGTTCGAGAAGCTGTATAGCTTTATGCCCCTGACAGCTACACAAGAGCAACAGAAGACCTACCGGAATGCTACTATGGTAGGAGTTTTTCTCGCTGCCCTTGATCCTGAGTACGAGGCAGCACGGTCTCAGATCTTGGCAGACTCTACTATTCCTCCTATGGAGGAAGCCTTTCACAGGTTGAGCCGGATCACTGTTCCCTCTACGACGACGAATCAGACTGCCTCAGCCATGGCTGCCAACATAGGTCGTGGAGGCCACCATCATACACGTGGCCGTGGCCCTCGTGGTAGAGGAGGCCGTACTCGGCCAACGTGTACCTACTGCCATCACACCTGACATTTTGAAGACACATGCTACTCTAAGCATCGATTTCCTGGATCTGCACGAATCGCTGAGCAGATAGAGCCTCCATCTGCTGCCTCTTTGGATCAGTGCTTTGATGATCTTGTTGCCCGTCTAAGGGGCATTATTCCTCCATCTGGCCCAGCACCCACTACTGAGAGCCATCCTGATGTTGTTGCATCCGCTTCTGCATATACCAACGCATCAGGTAGCACACATGCATTTACTAGTAGTGGATCAGATACTTTAGCTTGGATTATGGACTCTGGCGCCACACATCACCTATGTGGCGATCAAAGTCTACCTACAGGATACAGACAGATCCCTCCAGGTCGAACAGTGGTCATTGCTAATGGCACAAATTCCCCGATTACTGGTCAGGGGGAGATTAGACTGACACCATCTATGCAGCTCAAGAATGTGTTACACGTACCTGATTTTTCAATGAATTTATAATCTATCAGCCAAATTACAAAGGATTTACAGTGTCGGGCGATTTTTGATCCATCTTCTCTTGTTTTTCAGGACATCCTTCTGGGCAACGTGATTGGGCGTGACTATGAGCAAGGAGGCCTCTATCGCCTTTGTCGGACTTCTTTTGCTGGAACCTCATCTCTACCTACTGGAGCCGTCTCCCCTCTGCTATGGCATCTGCGCTTTGGACATCTCTCACTTCAGAAGTTGCGTTGTGTGTTAACCCAGGTTTTGCCTCACACATCTATCCAATGTGAGGCGTGTCAGTTGGGAAAGCATCATCGTTCTACCTTTCCCAGTCGTCAGTGTCGGAGTAGTACCTCCAAGTTTGAGTTATTTCATATTGATATCTGGGGTCCGAGTCGTGTTCCTGATCATCAGGGACACAGGTTTTATATAGTTATTGTGGATGACTTCTCTCCTGTGTCATGGGTGTTTTTGTTAAAGAATAAATCTGAAGCATGGAATATTATTATCAATTTTCTTAATGAGATTCACAATGTTTTTTCTGCATCTGTTAAAATTATGAGAAGTGACAATGCCCTGGAGTTGTGTACTCATGTCCTAGCCAGTTATTTCTCATCCAAGGGGATTATCCACCAGACATCTTGTGCCTACACCTCTCTACAGAATGGGATCGCTGAAAGGAAACATCGTCACTTACTAGATGTCACCAGGTCACTCCTTATACAGAGTCACGCTCCTCATTTGTACTGGGGTGACGCTGTTCTTACAGCATGTTACCTAATCAATCGTATGCCGTCATTTGTTCGAGGTGAAGAGATTCCTTTCTCCCTTATCTTCCCTGGAAAAGATCTATTTTCTCTTACTCCTCGTGTGTTTGGCTCAGTTGCCTTTGTCCACCAGTTGTCTCCTAGTACTGACAAGCTCTCTCCTAGGGCTGTCAAGTGTGTGTTCGTTGGGTACTCCAGAACTCAGAAGGGGTACAAGTGCTATGATCCATTGCGCATGCTGTATCTTGTCAGTGCAGATGTCACATTTTTTGAATCTGTTATGTATTTTTCAGCATCAGGTGATCAGTTGAAACCTCCAGCTAATACTGATGCCATTTACATGTCACCACCACTACCATTACCACCATCACCACCACTACTACCACCAGAACCATTACCACTTTCTGTACCTCCCATTACTATACCTGTTTCGCCACTACCATACCATTATACCCGCAGGCCTTCTTCAGCTCATGGTCATTGCTCATCACCGAGCTCGCCTAAGGTATGTTCTGAAGATATTATTATTGATGGATCTGATGATGTTTCTGAGCAGGATGTGTTACAGAGAACGAACGAGGATACAACTGATCTAGATGTTCCTATCGCTATACGAAAATCGAAGAGGAGCTGCACGTCATATCCTTTAGCAGCTTCTGTGTCATTTGAACGACTAACTGGAGATTTCAGGAACTTTGCAGTCGCATTGTCAGCTGTAGCTATCCCCGGAATTATCAAGACGCTCTGAAGGATAGCAGATGGCGTTGAGCAATGGAGGAAGAAATGGCAGCACTCCAGTCTAGAGGAACTTGGAGTCTGGTTCCTATACCAGCTGATGTGTCATCGATGAGCTGCAAGTGGGTGTTTACAGTCAAGCAGAATGCAGATGGCAGTATTGACAGATACAAGGCTCGCCTTGTTGCTCGTGGCTTTACACAGACATACGGGGTGGACTATCTTGATACATTCTCGCCAGTGGCCCGTCATTCTACTCTGCGGATCTTGCTGTCAGTTGCGGTTACTCGTGAATGGCCGCTATATCAATTGGATGTGAAGAATGCGTTCTTATATGGTGACCTCCAGGAGGAAGTCTACATGCAACAACCACATGGTTTTGCTGTTGAGGGGGAGTGTTCCAAGGTGTGCAGACTTCATAAGGCTATCTATGGCCTTAAACAGAGCCCCAGAGCGTGGTTTCAGAAGCTCTTAGACCTCTTTGAAAAACAGGGATACAAACGCCCTAATGCTGATCATTCCTTATTTGTACAAAAGACTCCAAGAGGTATTATTGCAATCATGGTTTATGTAGATGACATCTTAATTACAGGTGATGATGCACAAGGAATAAAGGAGGCGAAGGAAATGCTGGGTCGCAAATTTGTCACCAAGGACCTTGGAGTCCTTAGATATTTTCTGGGGTTGGAGTTCGCCAGAAATCCGTATGGGTTAGTAATGTCTCAGAGAAAATATGTCACCGACCTGTTGAGTGAAACATGAATGCTTGGTTGCCGGCCTGCTACAACACCAATGGACCCTAGTATGAAGCTATATGATGATAATACAGAGAAGGTGGATAGGAGAAGATACAGAGAACTGGTGGGCAAACTTCTGTATGTCACTATCACTAGGCCCGATATATCCTTTGCTGTGAGTTGAGTGAGCCAGTTCATGGAGCAACCACGTCAGGTTCACATGGATGCCATACATATGATACTCAGATACCTCAAGTCATCTCCAGGTGCGGGTTTGCTATTCAAGAAAGGCAAGGGGATCTCTATCTCAGCATGTGCAGATGCATATTATGCAGGGTGTCCCAAGGACAGGAAGTCTACCTCTGGGTTTGCTGTATACGTTGGAGATTCCCTAATCTCATGGAGGAGCAAGAAACAAACTGTGGTAGCAAGGTCTAGTGCTGAATCTGAATATAGGGCTATGCCCAGGCTAGCACAGAAATGATGTGGGTAAAGGCTGTGCTTACAGATTTACATACAGAAGTCCCACTTCCTAAGGCCTTAGAATGTGACAATTAGGCAGCCTTGTTCATTGCAAACAATCCAGCATTCCATGAGCGAACCAAGCACATTGAAGTTGACTATCACTTCATACGTGACATGATTCAGAAGGGAACATTGCTACATCCCATGTTAGTTCAGAGAATCAAACTGCAGATATATTTACCAAGGCATTACTACGAGGCCTGTTTCAGAAGTGTGTGTCCAAGCTGAGCATGATTGATATCTATGCTCCATCTTGAGGGGGAGTGTAAACATATATTATTTACTTTTGTACTCTTTTGTTATTTTCGTTCCTGCCGTACACTTTATGTAATTAACCCATAGGCTACTCTCCTATATAAGAGAGCCTAGGGCTGATAGAATAAGACATGCTCAGTATCAGAGTGACGATCTTGCATTGAAGCCTGAGCCCTCACGCCCTAACACCACAACCAACCCCCAAGCCGTCGAGACTCGCTGCCTGCCACCCTTCTCAGCCCAATGACACCGCCTCGCCTCCCAGCAGCACCGCCGCCTCTCTGCCCAACGGCACCGCCAACAACCATGCACTTACTGTCGTTGCTCAGGTCACTCCGATGACACATTCTACTCTAAGCATGACTTTCTAACATCTGCCTGTATTGCCGATGTGACATTCGGACATGAATAACGCGAATCTGACCCAATTAAGAGTCTGTGAATTCAAATAATATTCAATTATTCTTGAATAAACTCAAATCGATCTGTATACCGCAGACCGAATCTCGTACGGACGCAACAGACCAGAAGTCAATTGCATCGTAATGCGTGCCATAGGAAAAAACTGCAACACAAAATCCGAACCGTAAAGCAAATTGAGACCAACAAAAAATCCGATGTCACAAAATAGGACCAACAGAATCAACCTTTCATCAATAGGTCGTTTGATAATTTAAATCACTTAAATTTAGTCACAAATCAAGACCGTATTTTGCCAATTTCTGAATCCTTCTTGGATAAAAAAAGTATGAAATTTATACAGTTTGATCATCATCCATAGACGGTCAAAACGAGCCATTGGAAATTTAAATCGGAGATTCAAGGTGGAAATACGGATGACTCTGATATTCCAGATAAGAGAAATAATGGATATAAATATGCATATATACACATATATATAGGTGACAAATGTTACATTTTCAAGCCAACACATGGCCTTCAAGTACCCTCCATTTGTCAACACAAGAGCCCATTTCCTTTCTGTAGAGACTTATTTATGTTGCAGTGTACTGTACTGTTTCATCATTTCTTTTTATCTATTGTATGTCACTGTAATTTACCCAAGGGTTCTCTCCCTATATAAGAGACCCGAGGGCTCTATGGAATAGAATCATCTGAGTATTTTTTTACCCTAACATGGTATCAGAGCCCTAACCCTAACCTAGGGTTTCTCTCCACCGCCGCCCCCCCCCCCCCCCGCCGCCGAATCTCTTCCACCGCCGCCTCCAGGGTTCCGCCGCCGCCCCCAGGGTTCCGCACAGCCCCCAGGGTTCCGCCGCCGGAGCCCTCTCCCCGTCCCGGCCGCACCGCCCAGCCCCGGGGCCCTCTCCCCGTCCCGCACGCCCGCTGCCGGAGCCCCCACCTGCTGCCCCGGCTCCCTCCAACCGCCGCCGGGGGTCTGTCTACACCGCCCAGCCCCCGTCCAGCCGTCGTCTTCCTTGGTAGAGGCTTCCTGAGCCTCTACTCGTCGCCGGGTGCCGCTCCTTCACTCGGTCTCGGATAGATGATGGATTCAAGTGCATAACGTCTACATGTGCACTTGAATCCTTAAAGTCTTGGTAGACAACATTTTCTTGGTCTATCAATAGTTGTTCTTCTACGGCATTATGTCCGAACAAAAGCTCGATATGCCCGCCATAGGTGCTTTCAAAGGTTCAGCACCGATCGTCAAAATGGACGGGACAAACTACGAACTGTGGGCGATGCAGTTCCTCGGTCTCATGAAGTCGTGTGGTAAGAAGCATATTCTTACCGAGGATGAACCGCCGGAGAAGACAGGGGTCTATGCCTCATGGGAGGCTGATGATGCGTACGCCAAGGTTTGGCTCTCAGGTACGCTCACGACAGAGATTGCGAATGATGTTCTTCACCAGCCCACCGCCAAGGCGATGTGGGATATTTTGGCCATGACGTACTCTCAGGTCCGCAACGAGACGAAGATGCTCCAGTTGCAGCATGATATATTTACCACGAAGCAGAATGGGAGGCCTCTTCATTCGCTGTACACGTCGCTTCGTGGTATGTTCGAGAAGCTCTATAGCACCATTCCGCTCACAGCCACGCCGGAACAACAGAAGACGTTCCGCAACGCCACTATGGTTGGCGTATTACTCGCTGCCCTAGACCCGGAGTACGAGGCAGCACGCTCTCAGATCCTAGCAGATGCCAATATCCCGCCGATGGAAGAGGTATACAGGAGGCTCAGTCGTGTACCTGTTCCATCCACTACAGCGACTGCACCTCCGTCTGCAATGGCAGTTTCCAGGGGACGTGATGGTTCGTCCTCGTTTCGTGGCAGAGGAAGTGGTGGACGTGGACGCGGAGGTCGCATACGTTCCACGTGCTCATTCTGCCGCCGTACTGGTCATTCGGAGGATACTTGCTATTCCAAGCATGGCTTCCCTCCTTCTGCACGTGTCGCGGATCATGTTCAGGGTCCTTCAGCTCCTGCTACAGATCACAGGTTCGAAGAGTTGGTGGCACGACTTCGTGATATCATGCCACAATCGTCGACAGAGGGTGCTGAAGTTTCTGATGTTGCGGCTTCGGCGTCAGCTAGTACATCCGCCTCTGCCAGTGCCTCAGGTAGTCCTTCAGTCTCACTTCATAGTCATGATCTCACAGGATGGATTGTCGACTCTGGAGCTACCCATCATCTATGCCGTGAGAAAGATATTCTGCAATCCTACAGAGCTGTACAGCCTGGTCGCTCTGTACTCATAGCTGATGGCACTCATTCTCCTATCATCGGTCGGGGGAGACGGCTTTGCTACCCTCTATGCACTTACAGGATGTCCTACATGCTCCAGAATTCTCTATGAACCTCTTATCCATTAGTCAGATTACACGTGATTTGCACTGTCGTGCTATTTTTGATCATCGTCTGTTATTTTTCAGGACATACTGACGGGCAGGGTGATTGGCTGTGGTTCTGAGCACAATGGCCTCTATCGTCTAGTCCGTAACTCTTACGCTGGCGTCTCACTGCATTCCCAAGGCGCCGTATCTCCGTACACCTGGCATCTTCGGTTCGGTCATCTGCCCCTACAGAAGATGCGTCACCTCCTGCCTCAGATCTCTCCGAGTTCCTCCTTTCGTTGTGAAGCATGTCAGTTAGGGAAGCATCATCGATCTAGCTTCCCAGGTCGTCAGAGTCGGAGCAGTCGCTCCCCGTTTGAATTACTTCATGTAGACATTTGGGGTCCAAGTCGTGTCCCAGATCATCAAGGGCACAGGTTCTATTTAGTAGTGGTTGATGATTTCTCTAGAGTGTCCTGGACGTTTCTTCTTAAAAATAAATCTGAAGCAGGAAGTGTTATTCAAAATCTTATTAATGAAGTCCAGAATGTTTTTTCTTCTACTGTTAAGTATGTGCGTACTGACAATGCATTGGAGTTCTGCACTCGCTCTCTTGCTACCTTTCTTTCTTCTAAAGGCATTGTTCATCAAACCACATGTGCTTACACCTCTCAACAAAATGGGGTTGCAGAACGAAAGCATCGACATTTTCTTGATATTGCTCGCACATTACTTATTCAAAGTTGTGCTCCATTATCTTTTTGGGGGGATGCTATACTTACAGCATGCTATCTAGTCAACCGAATGCCTACAACTGTTCTTGGGGAAAAGTCCCCAATCTCTGTTCTTTTTCCAGACAGAGACTTGTTTACAATTACACCTCGGGTCTTTGGCACTGTTGCGTTTGTCCACCGCTTATCTCCAGGACTTGATAAGCTTTCTCCTAGGGCTATCAAGTGTGTTTTTGTGGGTTACTCCAGGACACAAAAAGGATACCGTTGCTATGATCCTGTCCATGACAAGTACTATGTGAGTGCAGATGTTACTTTTTTCGAACCTGTCATGTATTTCTCCCCTGCAGGTGACAGATTGGTCTCCTCCACCTCACCAGATTCCAATGTCTTTGTTCCATCACCTCCAAGCCTGGGTCAATCCTCTACTCCACCACCACCACCACCACCACCACCACCTCCGGTTGTCCCTTTCACTAAGTTCTATACGAGGCGAACATGCCCTGCTCAAGCTACATGTCAACCATCCAACACGCCTCAGGTTTGTTCTGAAGTTAACACTAACGATGGCTTAGATAATGCACCTGTGCAGGAATCTTTACTACAGGAGGAGGATCAACCGGTCAGCACAGTCATGGATGATTTGGACCGGCCCATTGCTCATAGGAAGCAGCGAAGACAGTGTGCCTCATATCCCCTTGCCTCTCAAGTCTCCTTTCATCGACTCACTGGGGATTTCCAGAAGTTTGCAGCTGCTGTATCGTCAGTTGAGATTCCACGGACATATCAGGATGCCATGAAGATTGACTGCTGGCGTCTCGCAATGGAAGAGGAAATGCGTGCCTTGCAATCTAGGGGAACTTGGTCTCTTGTCCCCATTCCTCCAGGTGCCTTAGTGGTAAGTTGCAAGTGGGTATTTACGGTGAAATATCATGCGGATGGCCGTCTAGACAGATACAAGGCCAGGCTCGTAGCACGGGGATTTACCCAGACATATGGGGTAGATTACTTAGATACTTTTTCACCGGTGGCGAGACACTCCACTCTTCGCATCCTCATATCTGTTGCCGTGGTACGTAACTGGACAATTTTTCAGCTTGATGTCAAGAATGCTTTCTTGTATGGTGAGCTATAGGAGGAAGTCTACATGCAGCAACCACCCGGGTTTGCTGCTGAGGGGGAGACTCAGATGGTGTGCAGACTTCATAAGGCTATCTATGGCCTTAAACAGAGTCCTCGAGCATGGTTCCAGAAGCTTTCCCAGCTTATTGAACGACAGGGGTTCAGAAGATCAAATGCGGACCACTCACTGTTCGTCCGGAAGACCCCTAGAGGTACTATTGTTGTTATGATATATGTTGATGACATATTGGTTACAGGAGATTATACTCAGGGGATTGAGATAACCAAGTCCATGTTGGGAAGCCAGTTCGTTACAAAGGATCTAGGCAAAATACGATATTTTCTGGGGATAGAGTTTGCAAGAAATGCACAAGGAATGGTGATGACTCAAAGAAAATATGTCACAGATTTGCTAGTTGAAACAGGAATGACTGGATGCAGACCTTCGAGTACACCTATGGACCCGAGCATGAAGCTGTACGATGATGATACCGAGGAGGTGGACAAGAGAAGGTACAGAGAAATGGTGGGTAAGCTCTTATACATTACTATAACTCGACCGGATATTGCCTTTGCAGTAAACCGGGTGAGTCAGTTCATGGAGCAGCCGAGGCAAGTTCATATGGATGCCTTGTATATGATATTAAGATATCTGAAGTCTTCCCCAGGCACAAGGTTGCTATTCAAGAAAGATACAGATCTGTCTATTTCAGCCTGTGCAGATGCAGATTATGCAGGATGTCCAAGGGATCGTAAGTCTACTTCTGGATTTGCTATCTTCATAGGAAGCTCGTTAGTCTCTTGGAAAAGCAAGAAGCAGACTGTTGTGGCGAGATCCAGTGCCGAATCCGAGTACAGAGCCATGGCACAGGCCAGCACAGAAATGATGTGGGTTAAAGCAGTCTTAGAAGATCTGAATGTTGATGTCCCCTTGCCTATGAACCTTCAATGTGATAATCAGGCAGCATTATTTATTGCTAACAATCCAGCCTTCCATGAGAGAACAAAGCACATCGAGGTGGTCTGTCATTATACCAGGGACATGATTCAGAAGGGCTTCATTTCCACGTCTCATGTCAGTTCAGAGGACCAGACTGCTGACATATTCACTAAGCCATTGCTCAGAGGACCGTTCCAGAGATGTTCTTCCAAGCTGAGCATGATAGATATCTATGCTCCATCTTGAGGGGGAGTGTAGAGACTTATTTATGTTGTGGTGTACTGTACTGTTTCATCATTTCTTTTTATCTATTGTATGTCACTGTAATTTACCCAAGGGTTCTCTCCCTATATAAGAGACCCGAGGGCTCTATGGAATAGAATCATCTGAGTATTTTTTTACCCTAACACTTTCCTTATTTAAAGCACTCAAGTCCGTCTCATTTTCCATCTCTTTTCTCCAAAAGCTTCTCTCTTTTCTCTCTATTTATTCCAGCCGAAGGGCCCTCAGCCTTCCCATTTTTGTTGCTCCTTGAACCGAGCTTCTACTCTCCAAGCAGCAACAACTGCTGCCTGCGATTGGTTGCAGCCATTCTCCCTTGGTGGCTGCTGCTTATCAGCAGTTGGGAGTTGCTACAACCCAAACTACAACTGGAGGTGCTCTGGTTGTTGCTCCTGGAAGAGCAACTGGAGATGCTCCTTGTTGAAGCCAATCTAGAGCTCCTATTACAACAGCAACAACTAGAACAACAACCAAAGCTGTTGTTCTCTTCGTCAGGATGTTGCTGCAACAGCAACCTCTGTTGCTCCAAGAAACCAGCAGCTATAGCTGCTCATGCATGTCTAGCTTCTCAAGAAACGCAATCGAAAAAGGAACCTTTTCTACTAAAATATAAGATGACATATGATTCACCAAGTAGCAAGCTGTGAGGACCGCATCACCCCAATAATTGCAACGGGTACGACTTTGAATCAAAACGATCTGGGCCACATCGAGTAAATGCCAGTGTTTGTGTTCGGCAACACTGTTCTGCTGGGATGTGTAGGCATATGAGGTCTGGTGTACGATGCCAAGAAACCTGAGTTACACAGATAACTGAAAAGTGCAGAACTCTAAAGCATTGTCAGATCGCAGATACTTAATAGTAGTAGAGAAAATATTCTTTATTTCATTAATAAGGTTTTAATGACAAACCTAGCCTCAGGCTTATTTTTTAATAAAAAGATCCAAAAAAGTCTAGAATACTCGCACTGGAAGGAAGATTGCATGGAAATTTGTGGAAGAACATGATATGACTTCTGAAGAGGAAGGTGGCCAAAACAAAGATGCCACAAGTACAGTGAGACTGGTCCAGTAGGAATACTAGAGGCACCACTATGAGGAGGTTAAACCAGTCTGTAGAGCCCCGGCTTCTCAAGACCACATCCAATCACCCTGCCTATGACTATGTCTTGAAACACAAGAGAAGAGGGGTCCAAAATTGGACGACAATGCAGGTCCTTCGTGATCTGACTAATAGAAAGCAAGTTCATCTGAAAATTAAGAGCATATAAAACATTCTGCAGGCGCATAGATGACGTTAAATACACATGTCCTATGATGGATAAGTAAACCCCATTCGCAATGACAACCCACCAACAAGGGGGGATAGACATGTAAGAACTAATCGGGTTCTATCTCCACACAGATGGTGGGAAGCTCCAGAGTCCATGATCCATTGTGCCATATCTATCCTGCTATAACTGGTAAAAGCATATGCTCGAGGAGCTCGAAGAGGCTCTAACAGTAGCTGCAACAACTAAAGAACATGTAGTGGTGCCCACAACATGAGTAATGATCTCCCGTTTACGAGAGACAATATCATCAAGGCGTGGATTTGCTTGAGGAACCGAAGTGTATGAATGCTCAATTCGCTCTGTCACTCGAGTAGATACGGGGTATCCATGCTTCTTATAGCATGTTTCCTCGGAGCATCATGGACGATCACAATAGGCGCAGGGGGCACGCAGACGTCCACCTCCTCTGCCACAGGGACGATGCCTTCTGAACTGTATAGAGCCTCCTTTACCGCGAGATGCAGCCATTGCTGAGGAGGTCTGTGTGGTGGCAGCGGGTGGAATAAGAAGCATGCTAAGGCGATTGTAAGCCTCCTGTATGGGAGTGGTCACGCCTGTAAGGGGCTATGCACATGCGGCCTCAATACTCTGGATCCAAGGATATCAACAAAATTCCAACCATTGTGGAGTTCATGTATGCCGTATGTTGCTCCCTAGAAGTGGCAGCATGCATGAAGTTGTGGAGCTTCTCAAACATGACTCCAAATGAAGATTAGAAAGTATGTAGATGACGACTATTCTGCCTTAGTCGTGTAAATATCAAATTGGAGCTGAAGAATCTTGGCCTCATTCTTCGCTTGGCCATATGTAGCTGCCAGAATATCCCACATCGCATTGGCAATGGGCTCGTTCACAATATCATTGTTAGTCTCTGTACTGAGAGTCCCAGATAGATAGACACATGCATATTCATCATCCTGCTTCAACGAAGCATTGTCCTCGATCTTATCCGTCGGCTCAGGCTTTGTCAGAATGTGCTCCTTGTTATTACACTACATAAGGGCAAAAAACTGCATGGACCACAACTTGTAGTTGGTCCCTTGGAGGCATCGGACGAAGAAAAGATGCCACCATTGTTCCCTGACATGGTGAAAAAGGTCAAAATGGAACTCGACTGAGAAGTAGGCCGATCTGAGTGAATCTAAGCAATCATATAGAGGATTGGTTGTACTTGTAGACTCATACAACCATCATCGTCAGTTCTTGATCTGCGATAGGATCGAAAAAAGCGATTTATAAGACTAGAATCATCTTTTCCGATCAAAATCAGATTGAAAAAGGAGCTATGGATGATGCACCAAGGTGTGGAGGCGCCAAGTGATGCCCTAGGCGGCCTGACTAGGGCCTGATGGAGGTCTCGGGGGCATGTGACATCCTGCAGAGAGTCTGAGTGGTGCTTGCAACGACCTGGGTGGTGACGCGGGAGGGTCCCGTGGCAACCTGAAGGCCCATTGGGCTAGAGAGCCATGACAGGAGCCTTGCGGTGGCCTGGAGAGCCTGCGGGGGGCTGGGCTGCATCATGGCCTTGCACACAGATCTTCGATGGCGCATAAGGAGAACTCTGGCGACGACGTATGGAGAGCGTGGTGTGTTGGGGTTATGGTTCATGGTACGAGAACTCTGATCTAGGACCGTCGCTCTGATACCATGTGGAGAGAAAAGAATGGGCTGTTTATTCACGAGGCCCTAAGGTTCTCTTAGATAGAGGAGAAACCTGTTGTGCAAAATACATAAGATGGATAAAAGAAAATACAAGAAATTGATAAATGATAATTAATAACTCAACAACTGCAAAATGGATCTCCATAATGAAGTAGAGAGCAAATGGTAGTGTTGATCGCTACAAGACTAGACATGTGGCACGTTGGTCCACGCAGACATATGAGGTGGACTATCAGGACACTTTTTCCCTCGTGGTTCGCCATTCTACTCCCAGGATCCTCCTCTCCATTATAATACGAGCTGATTACTTTCCCAGCTTGATGTATGATGACTTGTAGGAGGTCTTTACGCAACAACTACCTTGGTTTGTTGCTGAGGGGGAGTGTCATAATATATGCAGACATCATTAGACTATTTATGGTCTTAAGCAGGGTCTCAAAGCATGGTTCTAGAAGCTCTCGGATTTGATAGACCAACAAGGCTTCACAAGATCAACTGCAGGTCACTCACACTAGTACATAAGACAGAGAGAGGCATTATTGTCATTATGGTTTACGTTGAGGATCTATTCTTACAGGAGATGACTTACAGGGCATCGGTGAAGCTACGTAGTTACTTTGACAGCATTTTGCCACCAAGGACCATGGCGAACTATGATACATCCTTGGACTTGAGTTTGCCAGGAACCAGAGAGGTCTTGTGATGAAACAGAGGAGGCATGTTATATATCTTCTAGAGACATGGATAGCAGACTGTAGACAAGCCACTACTCCCATGGACTCAAGCATGAAGCTCTATGATAGATGATACAGATGAGGTGGACAAGAGGAGATACATTGAGCTTGTTAGGAAGCTCCTCTGTGTGACTATTAGCAGGACAAATATCTCCTTTGTAATGAGTAAAGTTAGCCAGTTTATGAAGCAACCACAACATGCTCATATGGATACTATTTAAATGATCCTAAGGGATCTGAACTCTTCTCTAGGTATTGGTTGCTATTTAGAAGAGGGATATCTCTTGCCATTACAATTTATTCAGATGTTGGCTACACAAGATGCCCTAAGGACATGAGTTTACCTTCGATTGTGCAGTCTTCATAGGGAACTCTTTGGTCTCATGAAAAATCAAGAATCGAATTGTGGATACTAGATCTAGTGCTAAGTCAAAGTACAGAGCTATGACATAGGGAAGCACCGAGATGATGTGATTAAGATTCATTTTGACATACCTAACTGTTGATATGCCTCTTCCCATGTAAATGTTTTGTGACAATCAGGTTGCTCTTTTCATTGCTAACAATCCCGATTTCCATGAGAGAATCAAACACATTAAGTAGACTACGTGACATGATACATAAGGGCTTTATTTCAACATCATATGTCAATTTAGGGGAACAAACAATAGATGTTTTAACCAAAGCCATAGCCAAAGGATCATTCCAGAGGTGTTGTTCCAAACTGAGTATGACTGCCATCTATGCTTCATCTTGAGGGGAAGTGTCTTTTTTGAAAAGGGAAAGGGTGGCATCTCAAATTGGGACCCACCTAAAAAAGTGTATATATAAAAAAGAAGTATAATGTGTAAAAAAGTATTACTTTCTCCACGATGAACATTAGTGTTCAATGACATTCTCATTGTAACAGGTTTGCCCCCCCCCCCCTTAAATGACACCATTTTTAGCGCACCAAATCGCCCAAAGGAGTGCAAAAGGGAAAGCACTATCCACGTATCCATAACCATAGACCGATCTAACTCCTCTCCAAAAACCTTGACGGGAAGTGTTTAGAGTTATTTGTATTTTTCCTATTTTTTATGTTAATCTTGTATAATTTTCGTTCAAGGGTTTCTCCTCTATACCCCTATGATTCTCCGAATATATAATTCACTCGTTCATTTCCACACATATTGCACATTTTTCCATGGGAAGCTTTGATTTCTTCAAAAGCCACAGCCTTTCATCTATTTTAAAATTTTACACCAAAACATTTACATCTTCCAAGAAAGAAAAGATCTAATGAACATGTAAAAAAAGGGAAGGGAATGCTTACCTGTAAGCTAGACACTGCAATTTCTGAAGCTATGTCAAGGTCATCAGGATATTTCTGAATATAAATACAGCATGTTAATACATACAGACATCTTGTTTGCCAAGATAAATCAAGGAACACGAAAAATAAGATCTTACATTGCTCCATCCCAACAACAGTGCCGTAGTTAGATCCCCAGTGCCCTACGAGGCATCACCGACGTTGCCAAATGGATCACCACAAAAAATAAAAAGGAGTGACATGGAAAGGATAACACATAAAACATTTTGTCTGCTAACCTGATGGCCGCTTATCATTTTCTTAACTAGCATACATTTGGCATTATTTGGCAAGCAGAACAAAAACACCTCTCCTACATTTATTAAGGGAAAATCCCAGAATAGACGTCTACAGTCGAAAAGTTCCAGAATCCTGGCAGGATTGCTGTCTTTCATAATCTTCTTTAGAGCTCCATTCTTAATTATTTATAATTCCTATCTCATACACTTCCCTCCTCATACAAGGATCAACAAAAAATAATAACACGAGGTGTGCCCAAGACGAGATAAAGAGGTTAACAGCATCATGAATACGGATAGTAATGATTTTTTGCATATGAAATGGCGAAGTTACACCGAGCCCTTATGCATGGACTCGATCCTCTTCAATGAACTCCGGGACATGAAGGACGAGGTTTGAAGGTGATGACACTCAAAAAGGGGAATTGAATAAAAGATATGGAACAAACAGAAGCAAAATTAGGGGAGAGTGAAGGCATCCAAGATAATATAGAGTAGATTACGGGAGCAGAAGTTTAGGAAAATTTGTAGTGGGAGATCGAGACAGGATATCACAAAGCGGAGGTCAAACATACCAAAGAGGTGCATCCTCATTTTGGAGGAAGAATGTCATTCCTAGGGTTGCACCTCTGATTATCAAAACTCATGCCGACCCATTATAATAATAAGTGGCAATTCCTAATTTAAAGATCCTAATAACTCTTGATTAAAAAATTCATGATAACTATGCCATATATCCAACTAAAAAATTAATTAAGTAAATAAAAGGGACCATACCGAGCATAACAAAAATATAAAATAAAGAGAACATTTGCTAATTTCCTAACTTCTGAGATGCACAAGGCAGATTTGACATTTTAATAGGGGTGCAAATGGTTGGATACATATACGGAAATAAGTGTTATCACTTACCATATCCCTATCCATTTTTAAATACAAATATGGATATTAACAACAACAAAGACTTTTCCCACATTAAATAGGGTCGGCTACATGGATTCTTTGCCTCCATTCAAATCCATCTTGGGTCATTCTTGGACTTAGATCCAAAAAACTAAGATCCCTTCATATATTCTCATTCCAACACTTCTTGGACCTTACTCGCCCTCTCTTCTCTTAGTCGGCTCAACATCCCAAAACTCACATCTCCTAACCGGTGCATCAGCTGACCTCCTTTATAAATGGTCAAACCATCTGAAGCGGTTTTCTCGCATCTTATCCTTGATTGGAGCTACACCAACTTTCATCCTGATTGATGATCAGACTCTACAATTCAGTTTCAGACTCGATGATATTTCCGAGTCTCCAGTTTCAGACACGCACGAGTGTGCGGTCATTTTCAGATGAGCATATATTGCCATCATCAGTTTGAGGTCCCCATCATTCTTCTAGTTGTCAGGCCAGAGTTTTCATGTGAGCCATAGGGACTCCAGAGTAGAGGACCATTCCCTATGCCATATGTTGGCAAGGGTTTTCATGTAGTATCATAGGTACACCAGAGCAGTGCACCATTCTCTGAGCCAGAAGGGAGAGACCCAGTTCTCCAACGAGGAGACTTCAGGCGCAAGTTCAGACTCGATGGTCAGATTCCGAGTCTTCAGTTGACTCACACTCCGGCCCGTTCGTCCTCCTCACCTGCACGGCATGAGAAGCAACGTCCTCGACTACAGCATGTGCGCGTTGGGTTGATATTGTCCGTAGTATCTTGTAGCGTTGAGTTGAGTTTCTTTCTGTTTGTTTGTCCAAGCTGAGCATTGCATGCTCCAGCTTGAGGGGGAGTGTTAGAGTATTTGGTAGTGCGCCTATTGTGTTGTAGCAGGGTAAATGGATCCTGGAGGAGATCCATTTACCCCATCCAGTGTTTTAATCCCACATCGTCCAGTGGTGGGACTTGGAGGCTCTGGAGAGGCTATATAAGGAGCCCCAGACCTCCTGTATCCATTGAGAAAAAGGAATAAAGTATCCGCCCCTTTGAGGGCTTCTCCCGTGGTTTCATCCCGCTCCTCACGGAGTAGGGTTCCACGTAAAATCTCGCGTTCTTCTTGTTCTTTATTTCTTTTACATGTTTATGCTTCCGCTTCCGATTTTCTAACAAATATGTTGTGACGAAGCTGTAGAATTTTTGTCTCATTCTTGGCCTGTGAATACGTGGCAACAAGAATGTCCCACATGGCTTTGGCAGTGGGCTGATGTAAGACATCGTTTACAATCGCTCGTATCAAAGTACCAGACAACCAGACTTGAGCATATGCGTCACCAGCCTCCCATGAGGCATACAACCCTGTCTTCTCCGTCGGCTCTTCCTCGGTTAGAATATGCTTCTTACCCATTGACTTCATTAGTCTCATGTATTGTATGGCCCATAACTTGCAGTTTGACCCATCCATCTTTACTATAGGTGCAGGACCTCTGAAGGCGCATGTGGTGGGAATATCTACCTCGCTTTCAGACATGACGGCTAGAGAAGACAAGGGTTGTGGACTAGACAAGATTTTGTCTATAGAGACATAGAGGGATTTGGTTGCATGTGTAGACTCAAGCAACCAATACCATCACGTAGGAGTCGAAGACCGCGGAGGTGCGGTGACCTCTAGAGAGAGAGGCAGCGATGGTACGACAACCCTTAGAGAAAAGGGGTGGCGACACCCTTAGAGAGAGGGCGGTGGAAATGCCCCTAGATAGGGGAGGACGGTGGCGATGGAGGCACCCCTGGAGAGGGAGAACGACGACGACGTCCCTTGGCAGCGGCGACGAACCGAGAACGGGAGAGGAGGGGCGACGGTGGTGGCGCTGGGGTTAGGGTTTGTGGGGGTATGAGAGCTCCGATCTAGGACCGCTGCTCTGATACCATATTGGGAAAATGAGAAGACTTGTTTATTCCTTGAACCCTAGGCTCTCTTATATAGGGAGAGACCTAGAGGCAAACAACATAAAGTAGATAGAGGGAAATGGAAATAGATAAAAAGATACATAAATATAAAATATATCTCCACAAAAAGGAACTGAACCGAACATACGATGGTAAGAGAGAAAAGATCCTTCTCGGGAAACACAATCGAGAAAGGAATCTTTCTCTTTCAAACACAGACGAAGGCATGTTGTTTACCATATAGCAAGCCATGAGAACAACATCCCCCCAGTAGGCATGAGGAGCACGACTCTGTATCAACAATGTTTGGGTCACATCAAGTGACGGTGTTTGCGCTCAGCAACACCCTTCTGCTGGGATGTATAGGCACATGAGGTCTGGTGAACAATATTAAGAGATCTAAGAAGGTCAGAAAGCTATAAGGTGCAAAACTCTAAATCATTATCAGAACGGATATATTTGACATTGACAGAAAAATATTCTTTATCTCGTTAATAAAATATTTGATAACAAATCCAACCTCAGACTTATTCTTCAATAAAAAGACTCATGAAAGTCTAGAAAAATCATCGACAACAACTAGATAAAAATAGTGTTCTTGGTGGTCACTCAGGAACACGACTCGGAACCCAGATATCTAAATGAATGAGTTCAAATAATTGAGAACTGCTCTGACTCTAACGTGATGGAAAGGAGGAACGGTGATGCTTCCCAAGCTGTCATGCCTCACATTGGAAGGAGGATCTCTTGGAAATCTGAGGAAGAACATGGCATAGCTTCTGCAAAGGAAGGTGGCCAAAACAAAAGTGCTACAGATATGGTGAGACTGGTCCAGTAGGTATAGTAGAAACGCAAACAAGAGGAGGTTGGACCAGTATGTAGAGACTCCGTTGTTCACGGCCACATCCAATCACCTTGCCCGTGAGTATGTCATGAAACACAAAAGACAAAGGGTCAAAGATGGCACGACAATGCAGGTCCTTAGTAATCTGACTAATGGAAAGTAAACTCATCTAAAAGTTAAGAACATATAAAACATTCTGAAGACGCATAGACGGCGTCAAATACACCTCCTCCTTTCCTGTAATGGGTAAATGGTTGTCATTGGCAATGACAACCCATCTACCAGGTGCTATGGTCCTATAGGACCTCAGCTGTGCTCTGTCTCCACAAAGATGATGGGACGCACTAGAGCCCATAATCCACTCAGTCATATCTGCATCATTACTACCAGTGAAATCATAAGTGACACCTGAGGAGCTCGAAGAGGCTCTGACTGCGGCAACGGTATCTGTAGTGGTGGTTCCTGTAATAGGAGTCATGATCTCTCGAATACGAGAGACAATATCATCCAGGCGAGGATCGACCTGGGAAGAAAGAGTATCAGAAGGCTCAATCTACTCTGTCGCACGACCAGAGATGTGATATCCGTGCTTCTGATAGCATATATCCTCTGTCCCGATCACCGACAAAAAGTACAAGGGCCACGTGGACGCCCACACCACTGCCACGAGGGGTACGTCCTCTAGAATGGGTCGCCACTCCTCGGCCACGAGAAACAACTATAGCAGACGAGGGCAGAGGAGTGACCGTAGGAGGCATGATAATCAGATTGAGACGGCTATAGGCCTCCTCCATGGGAGGTATGGTGGCGCCAGTGAGAAGTTGAGTACGTGCTACATCATACTCTGTATCAAGACCGACCATGAAAACTTCAACCATCGTGGAGTTCCTATATACCCTCTGCTGCTCAAGAGATGTAGTAATAGGCATATAGCTATGAGGCTTCTCAAACATGCCATGGAGTGAATTGTAGTACACGTGTAGAGGACAACCATTCTACTTGGTCTTGTAGATGTCAAATTGTAGCTGAAGAATCTTGGCCTCATTCTTCGCTTGAGCATATGTGGAAGCCAAAGTGTCCCACATCGCCTTGGCAGTGGGCTGGTTCAGAATATCATTGGCTATCTCTGTGGTGAGGGTCCCAATAGCCAAACATGCGCATACAAGTCATCTTGCTTCCAAGAAGCATTTGCCCCAGTTTTATCCAAAGGCTCTGGATCTGTCAGGATGTGCTCATTGTTGTTGCACTGCATGAGGGTGAGAAACTGCATGGACCACAACTCATAGTTGGTCCCATCCATCTTAGCGATGGGAACCGGGCCCTTGAAGGCTACGGACGAGAAAATGTCACCCTTGTTCTCTGACATGATGGTAAAATGGACAAATAACGGAAGTCAACTGGGGAGTAAACCGATATAAACGAGTCTACACGATCATATGGAAGATTGGTTGTACGTATAGACTCATACAACCAACCTCATCAATCGTCGTTGCTTGCTAGGGCCAGAAAACGTGATTTATAGGTCAGAAATCACGTTTTCCAGTCAAAATGAGACCAATTCAGACTGTATAACGACTTGCAGAGGTGCACAGAAGCCCGCGGGAGGGCTGACGACGGTTTGGACGACTGAGATGATGGACGGGGAGGTATGGTCGGCCGAGGCGGCGGCCTAGGGTGGCAGGAGCCGTAACCTGGAGGTCGAGCGTCAGCCTAGGCAGTTCGGGTGACGGCTTGGAGGTCGGGACGACAGCCGGATGGAGGGGTGGCGGCAGCGGCCAAGGGAGGAGGGGGGAGCGGTGGGCAGGTATGGTTAGGGTTTGGAGAGGTACGGGATCTCTGGTCTAGGACCATCACTCTGATACCATGTAGAGGAAAAAGACTCAATTGATTAATGAGAGGCCCTTGGGTTCTCTTATATAGGAGAGGAATCAATTGGGCAAATTACATGAAGTAGACAAAATAATATAATTAGAAAACAATACGAAAGATAAGAAATATCTCAATAGTCCCACTTCGACAAGGTTGGTTGCCAAGCTGATGGGGGTTGCTAACAAAAAAAGGCTAGATGGTGGCGACGGGATAACTATCTGATGGAGAACAAATTCATGGTGTGCAAGGCGTACGAAAAATTGGATTACGCGCTACGCACAAAACACTGGATGGCGCGCTATGGCACGGTGCGCTATGGCATGGCACGCTTGGGTACAACAGTCTGGGAGATGGTTGCGACGTCGTGGGGGCTCTAGTGGTGACTTTGACGGCCCTAGCGACGATGGGATGGTAATTTGTAGGAGGTGGCAATGACCTAGCAACAATGGGAAGGTGATTTGGAGGAGGTAGCGGTATCCTGGTGGTGATCCGAAGGAGCTGGTGGCGATCTAGTGGTCAGTTTGGTGGAGCTGACGATGATGGAGGGCCCTAAGTTCGACATTGATGATCTGACGACATTTATTAATTAGGGGAGGTGAAGAAGGTGAGCCTTGGCGGTGAAGATGGTGGTGGCAATGATGATTTGGGGAAGAAGGTGGTTGTGGTGATGAGATAGGGAAGGAGGTGGGGCTTGGTGGCAAAGGTGGTGGTGACGATATAGGGAAGGTGGTGGCGACCAAATGTAGTGGTAACAGCAATAATAGAGGGTTGAAGGTGGTGTCGATGGCGATAGAGGGGGCATTGGATGGAGTATGTTGAAGTATGTAACCCGCTCATGTCTAGTCCCACATCTACTATCCGTGGGACTCCGATATGTCTGTGGTGCTATATAAGGAGCCCCACACCCCCAATACTCGTTGAGAAATTCTAATAGAAGATCCGGCCCTTTGAGATCTTCTTCCATGCTTTCATCCCGCTCCTTTGGGAGTACGGTTCTACATAAAATCACAAGTATTAAATGTTTATTCGTTCGTATTTCTTGCTATGTTCATCGATTCGCTTCCACATTCTAGAATTCAACATGGTATCAGAGCAAGTCAATTCTAGGAATTATTTGAAGATTTTTAATTTTATCTCAAGATGTTTGATTTTGCATCTTGATTTTGCTTTCAAGTTTGATTATTATTGGTCAAGTTTCGAAGATATTTTCATTATTGGCTCCTTATGGAACCCTAGTTTTGCAAGTCCAACCCCTCGGTATCACTAATAGCCCTCGCAAGCGTAACTCCATGCCTCCAGATCATCTCATCATTGAAGAAGAAATGAAGAGCAGCTCTACTGCTATATGTGAAATCCCCTCTCCAAGACGATGGCACCCTCCAGGATAATGACAATCTGGTAGCAATTCATACGAGCCATGGCGTGATCTCTTCGAGCATATCGTAGTAGCAACTGAACATCGACACCTCTTCGCATAGATCCCATCTCGATAAAGAAGGAAGAAAGGCTCCAAGTGGGTTCTAAGGAACCCTACTTCATCAAGAACAACCCTCGGCGACCAAAAAAATCGAAGATGACCCTCCATATAATCTTGTTTGTTGTGTCGCTCTCCTCCACACGACGTTCTAAGGTGCTTCCTTCTTCAATAGCGATGGTGGCGAGCTCTAGCAAGGCCTCATCAGGACCATCGTGCGAGATGATTTCGAGGGCAGTTCTTTCCCTAAGCGAAGAACAACATTCCTCGCGCTTCTCCATCTCCAGGCGGCTCCTCACATGAGCAGGTTTCGAAGGAAATCCCAGCGGTGCACCTAGCATACGGTCCATGCAATGAGATGGGTTCCCATCGGGGGAGGAGGAACCCTAAAATAACAAGGACTTCTGTTTTTCTTGATATTGGGCTCACACAGGCCATTGTACTGTAAAAAAAAAAGAAGGAAAAGGGAAGGACTGCTACTTCTAAAAGGCCCATTAAAAGGGGGAGGGGTTTTATTCTTGGTGCCCAACTATGGGTTGTTGTCTAAGCTAACATTGGGCTCCAAAAAAATCTGATTTGAAAGAAAGGTAGACTCCTAAAATAAGAGAGCGAGAATAGCCGAAAAAGGGGGAAACAACTACAAAAAAGAGCAAGGTTGATATGTGAAAAAAAGAGAAACACAAAAAAATCGCATGTTTTATGTTGATTCTCCCATCTTGATGATCCATTTTCTTATTCTATAAAGTATGGGAGAAAAACGGGAGTGGCAGAGGGTATATTCTTCTTCTTGAAATGTATTACAAGACTTTTATTGCCCATTTCCAATTGACAGACCGACACTCCAGACTTATACTGTTATCAGCCATCGTCATCGAGCATCGACTGCTTTGTCGGGGAGTCACTATCCCCGAAACCACAACTCTGCGCTGGACTTTCTTCTCCTACTGCAACTCTTCTCCATGGACGGCAGAGGTACGTCCCAGTGACCTAGTATCGCAGCGACTAGTAGAAGCATGACAGATGTATGTCATGATTACCTGAGCACCGCAGACCCATCGTCGAGCGAGGTCTTCTACCAGTAGCAGACATATATTCTTCCCAGATGGATCGAGTTAAGATGAGTCGTGTACTTTTTCTGTTTGTTGCAAGCTGCAGCTTTCTCAGCTCCAGCTTGAGGGGGGGTGTTGGAGTATGTAACAGAGAGGGGTAATCGGATCCCTCCAGGACCCGATTACCACACACTCATGTTTAGTCTCACATCTACTATATATAGGAATCAGGCCTGACTGTGGCGCTATATAAGGAGCACCACACCCCTGTACTCATTGAGTAATTCTAATAGTAGATCTGGTCCTTTGAGGCCTTCTCCTGTAGTTTCATCCTGCTCCTTCGAGAGTAGGGTTCCACGTAAAATCACAAGTGTTCCATGTTTTATTCTTTCTTTATTTCTTGCTATATTCATCGATTCGCTTCCGCATTCTAGATTTCAACGGAGAGGAAGGTGGGGCTTAGCGGCGTCGACATGAGATGAAATGGGTAGCTACGGCGATAACTTCAATGTGAAGGTGGAGGGAGGGGGAGGAGTGGAGAGGGTTTGATAGCCACTCAGATAGCTAGTTGAAAACATAATGAATTAGATTAACAGAATATGAACCCTATGGCTCCTTATATAGGTGGAACCCTAAGGTTAGGGTTACAGAAGTCGTCGACTTCTATATAGTGAGCCCGCGGGATACACCAAGGGTTAGGGCTTACAATAAAGCACTCTACAAAAAATACATTGTAGGCCCGGATGTATGAGTGTCTAAATGAGTAGAGAATTCTCTTTTGCTGTTGTTTGTAAATATTATCCGAGCAAGAAACTTCCTGGTACAAATGTAATATACCATTCCATGCCACCCACATGTTGTCTCAGAGGCTTGTAGCCATCTTTAATATTCCACAACCCATCTTTAATCTTCCACACGATGTGAATCAGTAACTAGACCAGATATCTTCAAAATAATTCCAACTTATTATGAAAATAATTCAACATAAAGAGCATAGTGAAACAAGAAAAGGTGATGCTAAAGGCTAAGGATGCATTTATAGTTTAAACTATCAGAACTATTCAGTCAGTTTAAATTATCACAATTATTCAGTCTTACCGTGAAATAAGCAGGAATCTTCGGTATCACTATTTTAAATTGATCCGGAGGCTGACCCTGCAGAACCCCAAAATGAAGGGAAAAAACTATTCACATAAATCTCAATGGATCTAAAAAGGTCGGACAAAATATCTTCCACCAACCAAGAAATTTACATGTAGAACCATCTTCCAATGAAATTTTGAATTGTGCCTTGGAATTGCAAGATTAGTCTGAGAGCTATTTTCAAACGCCACAATTACACAAGTATAAATATTCCGTACTCTTCAAATACGCCACAATTACACAAGGATAAATATTCCGTACTCTTCAAATGCAGTTAGGATGCTTCGATAACTAAATTCCTAAAGGGTATTATATATATGTGGGGAAAATGGGGTTACCCCCTAGGGGGAGCTAACTTAGCTCCGCACACCCCATTTTCTCTATTTTTTTATTTTTTTGAAAATTCTTCTGTGAATATTCATCATTATATCCATATATAATGCCATTCAAATTTCGTGCGAAACAGAGACTTCTACAGCCTCCATCCAGACAGGTTCGATTTCAATAATTCTGCGACCGTTAATGACTATCTAGATGGAGGCTGTAGGAGTCTCTGTTTCGCATGAAATTTAAATGGCATAATATAGGGATATAGTGATGAATCATCACGGAAGAAATTTTCAAAAAAAATTAAAAATAAGGAAAATGGGATGGGGGAGCTAAGTTAGCTTCCCCTAGGGGCAGCCCCATTTTTCCCTATATATATGTTAGAGAATGTAATAGGTGGGTAATTGGATCTCACCAAGATCCAATTACCTCAATCAAGTTTAGTCCCACATGGATGAGCGGTGGGATTCCGGTTTGTCTGAGGAGCTATATAAGGAGCCCCTCACCCCCTGTACTCATTGAGAAATTCAATAGAATATCCTCCCCTTTGAGGGCTTCTCTTGTGGTTTCATCCCGCTCCTTAGGGAGTAGGGTTCCACTAAATCTTCATGTTCTTGATGTTTATTATCTTGTTTAATCGATTCCGCTTCTACTTCTCAGATTTTAACATGGTATCAGAGTGGTTGATTCTAGGGTTTGATTATTCGACCTTATTTTTGTTATTATTTCATGTTCCAGTTCTTATTCGAGGTAGGGTTCTTATGTGCTAGAGATTGCATATTAGGGTTACGTCAAGAACCCATGATTCTCTCGAGAATTCCCTAGAAGCGTCGCCCCGTTTGCAGAAGACCCTACCAAGGAAGGTTGTATCGATATCGATATTGTTTCGGGCTGCCCGGAAATGGATATATCGGGATATATCGCCGATATATTGACAATATTGGTGGAAATGTCAGAAATGGCTAAAAAAGTCATTTTTGTCATTTTTCAAAAATTAAGATCATCCAAGACATTAAAACAACAAATAACATACAAATACACACTTATGTCACACATATCGGTCATTTATAGCCCATAAATCACACATATCGATCATATCGAACATATCGTTGTTAATGTTTATTCCTGACCTATAGATATTGGAAATGGATTCCATTCAAGTTATTACAACATTAAAAAACTTACAAATATACACTTAGATGAAACATATAGATCATTTATGAAGACTATGATCCTTATATTGCACATATCGGACATATCGCTGGTACTGTTAGTTGTTGACCTATATATATTGAAAATGGAGTTCATCCAAGTTCTTAAATCAGTAAATAACTTACAAATATACTCTTAGATTACACAAAACGATTATCTATGAAGCTTATATCGCATATATCGATCATTTCGAACATATCAATATTAATGTTGATTCTTGACTTATAGATATTTTTTTAAGAATTGACTTATAGATATTGGAAATGGATTTCATTCAAGTTCTTACAACATGAAATAACTTGCAAATATACACTTAGATATTCATAACACATGATTATAGATCATCTATGATCCTTATATCACTCGCTCATATCGGTCATATTAGTCACATGGCATAGTGAATGGCATTGACATGAGTCATTTGATTCAAAAAATGTACATAATGTTTAAGGAGACAATGTTTCTTTGGTATAAAAATTTATCTATTTACAATTGTTAAGATATTTATGTTATTTTGTCTTTTTCCTATATTGTTTATTTCTATTGTCATGTTTATGTAATTTATCCTTTGAGCTTTTCTCCTATATAAGAGAGCTCTAGGGTTAGATGGAATACAACTTTTTCTTTCTCTTTCACATGGTATCAGAGCGACGGTCCTAGACCAGAGCATGTGCCCTAAAATTCGATCCCCCACCAAAACCCTAGCCCCCCAAATCGCCGCCACGGGCTTAACCCCCACCGCCACCGAGGGCTTCAAGCGCCGCCGCCCCGCCAAGGACTTCACCCGCATCGGCCCACGTCGCCGCTAGTGCCCCGCGCCGCTGCCACCTGTGCGCCCTATCTCCTACGCGGCGCCACCTGAGCGCAGCTTCACCCCTTTGTGGGTCTCGCATGCGGGCGTTGGCGTGTTGACGCTTCATACCGTGGACTGTTGGGTATATAGGGTGTAACGTTAACATCTAGAAACACCCTAATTACCCGAAGGACTCTCCAGAGGGATGAAAGAGGTTGTGGTATGAGTCTACACCCATAATCATCTTCCTGTATGTCAGTGTAGACGCTTGGTATCTCTTGTTGCTAGCCTAGTCTTGAAGATAGTTGTCATCATGTTTGACAACAAAGCGGAAGTCCCATCCCTGGGTGCCTTCAAAGGTCTGGCACCCACTATCAAAATGGGTGGAACCAACTATGAAGTGTGGGCCATGCAGTTAATGAGTTTGATGCAATGTAATGGCAAGAAGCACATCCTCACAACAGAGGAGCCATGTGACAAGACTGGGACAAATGCCTCATGGGAGGTGGATGATGCATATGCTCGCGCTATCTGGGACTATATCCACGGAGATATCTAATGATATATTGAGTCAGCCTACTGCAAAAGCTATGTGGGGCATTCTTGCCGCAACATACTCTCCAGCGAAGAATGAGTCGAAGATACTTCAGCTCTAGCATGATATCTTCACATCGAAGAAGAATGGTCGCCCTCTTCACACTCTCTATACTTCTTTGAGGGGTATGTTCGAGAAGTTACATGGCTACAAACCCTTGACTGCTACACCTGAGCAGCTCAAGGCATACAGAGACTCTGTGATGACTGGAGTATTTCTAGTAGCCATGGATCCGGAGTATGATGCAGCTCGTGCCCAGATCCTCACAGATGCTATCATACCTCCTATGGAGGAGGCGTATCGCAGATTGAGTAGACTATCTATATCCTTTGGTAGTACTGTACAACACCAGACGTCTAGCTATGGCGGCGTCACGTGGTAGAGCCAGCCATACATTATATCGTGGCAGGGGAAGTCCCAACCGCGATAGAGGAGGGGGTGGTCGACCCCGTCAGTCGTGCACCTACTGCCACAGAACATGCCACTCTGAGGAAACCTGATATTCTAAGCATGGGTTTCCTGCGTCAGCCAAAGTTGCAGAGCAGACACAACAGACTGGGAGTCCATCACCTGCATCTGATCAGAGATTTGACGATCTTGTAGCACGACTGAGAGAGATTATGCCTGGCACGTCTTGATCCACTAGCTCTCCTTCAGGATCCTCAGAGGTTGCTGCCTCAGCTTCTGCGTCTACTTCAGGTATAGAATATGTTTTTACAAGTTGTTACAGAGCCGACTTATCGGAATGGATCATGGATTCCGGCGCATCCCATCATCTCTATGGTAACAAAGGTCAATTTAGTGTTTTTCGTCCTACTCAGCCTGGACGATCAGTTGTGATAGCAGATGGAACACATTCCTCCATCACTGGTCAGGGGAGGTGCAGTTGACTTCTACATTGAGGCTTCAGACTGTACTCTATGCTCCTGACTTTTCTATGAATCTATTATTGTTAGAAAAATATAATATGCGGAAGCGAATGATAAATCAGAGCATAGACAAGAAAGATAAACATCAAAGAACACAAAAGATTTTACGTGGAACCCTACTCCGTGAGGAGCGGGATGAAACCACGGGAGAAGCCCTCTACGGGGCGTGTTTGTCTATTGACTTTCTCATCTGTTACAGGAGGCCTGGGGCTCCTTATATAGCTTCCACAGGACCTCCAAGTCCCACCACTAGGCGGTATGGGACTAAACTCAGTGGTGGGGTAAATGGACCCTGGAGGGATCCATTTACCCACCTATTACATAAGTGACGCATGCTCCAAATACTCTAACACTCCCCCTCAAGCTGGAGCATGCAATGCTCAGCTTGGACAAACAGGAAGAAACTCGACTCACAATACATGACACTACAGACAATATCAACCCAACGCGCACAGCTGCTGCAGTCGAGGACGTTGCTTCTCATGGCGTGCATGTGAGGAGGACGAACGGGGCTGGAGTGTCTATCTGGCTCAGAGAATGGTACTCTACTGTGGAGTTCCTATGATACCACATGAAAACCCTTGCCCTTAATGGCATAGGGAATAGTCCTCTGCTATGGAGTCCCTATGGCTCACATGAAAGCTCTGGCCGACCAACAAGAATGACAAATGATTGGCATGCGTCATCATCGAGTCTGAATATGAAATTTGTAGAGTCTGAACATCTGAGCGGTCTGGAAATCTGACATCTGAATCTTGGAACAAGACCTGTGACTCTACATATACTCCCCCTTTCTCCCATACTGGTCGGAATGACATTATATGACCACGTTGGGAGAAGATAATATAAACATAAATATGGGGATGAATAAGAACAACCAAAAACTTGCGGCTTTTCTTTTTTTTTCTTTTTTTTTAAGCCGTCGTTCCTTTTTTTAAGCCGTTCCCTTTTTTTTTTACGGCTTTCTCTCTCTTTTTTTTTTCAAATATTTTTCCGCACGGTTTTTTTTTTGTGCGTGCCCCTTTTTTTTATAAAAAAAAACAAGCCCTCACCTTTTTTTTTGCATTTGCGTACGGCTCTTCATTTTGTACGCGCCTTTTTTTTCTTTTTTTTTAAACTTGACACTGCTCCACCTTTTTCTCTTTTTTTTTTCGTGTACAACTATCGGCCTACTTGAGCCGTTACAGTGCAAAGCACACAATTTTTTTAAAAAAAAACACCTCCAATTTGGGCTGCCAAGGAAATGACCCTCCTTTTTTTTTAATGCCGCAGCCCTTAAGCTCCCCCTCCTTTTTTTTTCTCAGCCCCTCATATAATTTTTTTTTTGTACTGGACTTCCCTTGCTCATTTGGGCTTTACAAGTAAATAGCCCTTTCATTTTTTTTAATACGCTGCCACCCCCGTTAGGGTTCCCACGATGGGAATACAAGACCGCCGCCCCTGGAGGGGGGTTCTTCATCGCACGCGTGATCTGGGCGACATCGCCGGGTGCCGCCTGAGAAGGAGCTTGGGTGCGCGCCGCCTGGAGATAGGAGAGGAGATGCACGAAACAGTGCGCCGATTTTGGGTTTACGATCATCTTCGGCGGCAACAAGAATTTAGGGTTTTATGAGAAAACCCTAGAACATCTTTGAACAAACTCCAGAATATATTATAATAATCAGACTAGAACAGCTCTTGAACAGGAGCAACAAATCTTGACAGTAGAAAAACGAATCTCGGAAAAGATAATGAACATAAAAACTCCCCGAGAAACGAACCCGCTCTGATACCATGTTAGAAAAATATAATATGCGGAAGCGAATGATAAATCAGAGCATAGACAAGAAAGATAAACATCAAAGAACACAAAAGATTTTACGTGGAACCCTACTCCGTGAGGAGCGGGATGAAACCACGGGAGAAGCCCTCTACGGGGCGTGTTTGTCTATTGACTTTCTCATCTGTTACAGGAGGCCTGGGGCTCCTTATATAGCTTCCACAGGACCTCCAAGTCCCACCACTAGGCGGTATGGGACTAAACTCAGTGGTGGGGTAAATGGACCCTGGAGGGATCCATTTACCCACCTATTACATAAGTGACGCATGCTCCAAATACTCTAACAATTATCAATTAGTGAAATCACCAGAGATTTATATTGTCGTGTCATATTTGATCCTTCTGCTCTTGTGTTTTAGGACATACTCACGGGCAAAGTGATTGGAAATGGCCGTGAGCAAGGAGGCCTTTACAGACTAGTGCAGTCTCCGTATGTTGCCGCTTCTTCTTCTCTCTACACTGGATCTGTTTCTCCATATATGTAGCATTTGCGTTTTGGTCATCTTCCTCTACAAAAGCTGAGTCATGTTCTTCCACAGATTTCTCCTCGCTCCACTTTTCAGTGCGAGGACTGCCAGCTTGGGAAGCATCATCGCTCCACTTTCCAGAGTCGTCAGGGTGTCATAGTTTGTTTGAGTTGCTCCATTTTGATATTTGGGGTCCTAGTCGTATCCCAGATCATTAGAGACATATTTTATCTTGTTGCGGTTGATGAGTTTTCTCGATTGTCTTGGGTTTTTGTTCTTAAGAACAAGTCTGATGCTGGTCCTGTTATTCGATCTTTTATTAATGAAATAAAGAACATTTTCTCTGCAAAAGTCAAGTTCATACGTTCTGATAATGCACTAGAATTTTGCAGTTCTCATCTTTCTCAATTTCTCAGGTCTCATGGTATTGTGCATCAGATATCATGTGCATATACTTCCCAACAGAATGGGGTGGCCGAAAGGAAACACCGCCATCTTTTGGATGTTACCAGAATCTTTTTGATTCAGAGTCGTGCTCCTCATTCCTATTGGGGAGATGCAGTTCTAACTGCTTGTTACCTGGTAAATCATATGCTTTCTTCGGTTATGGGGGAGAAGATCCCGTTCTTGATTGTGTTTCCCGAGACGGATCTCTTCTCGCTTATGCCTCGTGTTTTTGGTTCTTTAGCATTTGTTAATCAACTCTCTCCTGGTCTTGACAAGCTCTCTCCCAGAGCTGTCAAATGTGTGTTTATTGGGTATTCCAAAACTCAAAAGGGATATCGTTGTTTTGACCCTGCCCGACGCAGGTACTATGTTAGTGCTGATGTCACCTTCTTTGAGTCCATTCTGTATATCTCTCACACAGGTGACATGCCTCTTCCTCCGTCATTACCATGTTCTACTCCATCACTGCCTCCACCACTACCACCACCACTGCCGCCGCCACCGCCTCCACCACCGTCTCCTATTTTCTTTCCTCAGGTCTACCAGTGAGGGCCCAATTCTCATGCGCCTCCTCCATCATCCAATACGCCTAAGGTATGTACTGAGCATTTGAGTTCTTCTGACGGTACGGGTGATTTGCATGTACAGACTGAGGTACATGGTGCAGATACTATCTCTGATACTCCTGCTGACAATCTGGACATGCCTACTGCACTTCAGCGGCAGAAACGTGCATGCACAATGCACCCTATTGGTTCTCATGTTTCCTTGGAACGGCTTTCCAAGGATTTTCAGCACTTTGTTGTGGGTTTGTCAGCTGTAGAGATACCACAGTCATATCAGGAGGCACTGCAAAGCAGTCAGTGGCATTTGACTATGGAGGAGGAGATGGCAGCTTTACAGTCACGAGGTACGTGGAGTGTGTTCCAAGCTCCACCAGGTGCATCTGTTGCTAGGAGTAAGTGGATATTTACTGTGAAGCATCGGGTTGATGGTACCGTATACAGTTACAAGGCCACGCTGGTTGCTCGTGGGTTCACCCAGACTTATTGAGTGGATTATCAGGAAACTTTTTCTCCTGTAGCACGTCATTCTACCTTGCGGATTCTTATTGTCGTTGCTGCGGTACATGATTGGCCGCTTTTCCAATTAGATGTCAAGAATGCTTTCTTGTATGGTGATATGCAAGAAGAGTTTTACATGCAGTAACCACCTGGGTTTGCTGCTGAGGGGGAGTCTAGTATGGTGTGTCGTTTTCATAAGGCTATATATGGCCTTAAGAAGAGTCCGAGAGCTTGGTTTCAGAAGCTCTCAGAATTGATTGAACAGAAGGGGTTTATTAGATCTACTGCAGATCATACTCTCTTTGTAAAGAGAAACCAGAGAGGTATTGTAGTCATTTTGATTTATGTTGATGACATTGTTATCACTGGCAGTGATGAACATGGCATTCAAGCAGCTAAGGATTTCCTTGGACAACAGTTTGTTACTAAGGACCTTGGCACGCTTCGTTACTTCCTTAGCCTAGAGTTTGCACGAAATCAGCAGGGTATGGTTATGACACAAAGGAAGTATGTTACTGATCTTTTATCTGAGACAGGTATGACAGGATGTTGACCAGCTACTACCCCGATGGATCCTAATGCGAAGCTCCATGATGATGAATCTGAGGAGGTGGACAAGAGATGGTACATAGAGCTGGTAGGGAAATTATTATATGCAACTATTACTAGGCCCGATATATCTTTCGCTGTGAGCAGAGTAAGTCAATTCATGGAGCAACCCAGGCACGCGCACATGGATGTAGTGTTAATGATCTTGAGATATCTGAAGTCATCTCCAGGTGCAGGTCTTCTGTTTATAAGAGATACGTCTCTCTTAGTGAGTCAAATTCCTAAATAGTACCTGGGATTTACTTAAATCCCCAGGTTCTACAAAATCTTTTTAACACACTTGTATTAACCCAAGGTTGTTGGGGCACACACTTGTATTAACCCAACAGTTAATCAGAATCACCCTCAGTTGGACTACAAATTCATGTCCAGATCGTTGCTAACTCTTGTTAGGGATGACCCTAATGTTCGTGTTTAAAGTTGTAGAGCTCACATCCACGAGATGTACAACTACTGGGTTACAAAGAAAAGGGCTTGGGATGCTCGGAGGAAGGCCATCGGAATTGTATTTGGTGACTGGAAGAAGTCATACGCTGAAATGCCTTATCTATTGCATACAATGAAGGCTGCTATTCCTGGGACTGAAATTGATATTGAATACAGCGACCATCCTGATCCTCGGAAACCGCTTTGCCGTAGATTTAAACGTTGCTTTTGGGCATTTGGGCATTCGATTGAGGCATTCAAATATTGTCGCCCTCTGATTAGTATTGATGGGACACACCTGTATGGGAAGTACAAACAGAAATTGCTCATTGCTTGCGGGATTGACGGGGATAAACATATTGTTCCCCTTGCATTCGGGATTGTTGACGAGGAATCCGCTCCTTCGTGGAAGTGGTTTCTATCGTTAATGCGCATCAGGGTAATCGGCATGCGAGTTGGACCAATATGTATCATCTCTGACCGGAATGCTGGAATAAAAGCCGCTATGAAAGATGCTGACGTGGACTTATTAGAACCCTTTGTAATTGGCGGTTCTGTACAAGGCACGTCGCGAGCAACTTCAATAGCGTCTTTAAAAATGGCTCCATGAAAGCCCTGGTCCAAGCAGCAGCATTACAAACGACAACTAGGAAGTTCGCGTACTTCATGAGGAAATTACAAGAGTGGAATAATGCAGCAGGTAGATGGTTTTCAACTCATGATTGTCGTCGTGAGCAATGGACCTTGGCTTATGACGGTGGTTATAGTTTTGGTCAGATGACTACAAATCTGAGCGAAAGCTACAATGCTATTCTTAAAGATGCCCGTTGCTTGCCAATCTCTGCGTTAATAGAGAAGACTTTTTATAATTGTGTGTCATACTCCATTCAACATGCTGAAGAAGCAAGCGCAACCATTGCTGCTGGTCGAAAATTCACGCATTTTGGACATGCGAGATATAAGAAAGTTCTTGTATTCGTTCCAGGGTTTCTCTCCTATAGCGCATTTTGGACATGCGACATATGAGAAAGTTCCTGGATTCGTTCCAGGGGTTTTCTCGTATAATGCGTGTCTAAAATGCGCTATAGGAGAAAACCCTGGAACAAATCCAGTGAGACCGTGGTATATCGCATAGTGAAGATGCGACATACATGTAGGTTCTGAGTAAAAAAAACTTAAGGGGTGTCGCATGTTCAACATGCGACACCTCTTCAGTTTTTAAGTAAAAAAAAGATTTTGTAGAACCTGGGGGTTTAAGTAAATCCCAGGTACTACATAGGAATTTGACTCTCTCTCAGTTACAGGGTGTGCAGATGCAAATTATGTTGGATGTCCTAAGGACATAAAGTCTACTTCAGGTTTCATTGTTTTTGTTGGCAGCTCACTGGTCTCATGGAAGAGTAAGAAACAGACTGTTGTTGCTCGATCTAGTGCGGAATCAGAATATAGGGTAATGGCCCAAGGTAGTACGGAGATGATGTGGGTCAAATCTGTCTTGACCGATTTAAAGATTGAAGTATCTCTTCCTATGCATCTCAAATGCGACAATCAGGCAGCCTTATTTATAGTGAATAATCCCGCATTTCATGAAAGGACAAAGCACATTGAGGTGGACTACCACTATACTCGTGATTTGATCCAAAAGGGGCTTATCTCAACTTCTTATGTAGCGTCAGGAGATTAGATTGCAAACATGTTTACTAAAGCTCTTGCTAGAGGCCCTTTTCATCACTGTTGTTCCAAGCTGAGCATGATAGATATATATGCTCCAGCTTGAGGGGGAGTGTTAAGACATTTATGTTATTTTGTCTTTTTCCTATATTGTTTATTTCTATTGTCCTGTTTATGTAATTTACCCTTTGAGCTTTTCTCCTATATAAGAGAGCTCTAGGGTTAGATAGAATACAACTTTTTCTTTCTCTTTCACAACAATAATAAATGAAAAATAATGTAATATTTTAAAGAGATTACCTAAAACCAAGAATTCTGTGGAGGATCTGAATCGGCCCCCTGCCATGTTGTCTCTCATAGCAGATATAGCATTTTTGAGAGACGTAATTCATAATAATATTCTCGAGGGGGGAGATGAATTAAAATTGAGTGGACACCCTCAAGTTGAAGAACCATTGTATGCGCCCTCGACCCGAAACAAAATATATATAAATTATTGTGTGTTCTAGTACTAGTTGCAGCAAGATATGTGTTTTAATACTGGGTGTAGCTAGATAAGTAGTGGAATCAATCTTGCAGGAATAATATCATTGATATATAGAGATATCGGCGAAACATCGACGATATCGATTGATATCTGGGATTTTTTGTATTGAATTAAGTCATTTTTTACTGATATGAGCCGATATGGAAATATATCATCGATATATCTCTGATATCCATGTAAAAAGATATACTGGGTGATATCGAAACCCCTTCCCTGTCGAAACGATATATCACCGATACAACCTTCTACGGACCCTACTCCATCTCATATGCAGATCTACAGATCCAACTTCCAATCCATGAAAGGCAACGATAATGTTCTCTTCGTGCAATATGGCGAAAGTTGCCATGAAACCTTCATCTCTGAAGTCCATGGACGAGTAGAAGAAGGAGCCTCTCCTCCAGATTATTGTCACGCCTCTTCTCCAGAGGTGCCAATCGGTTCTCATATCCTGCATGTTCAACATGCAGCCCAACATCTGGAGTCACAACCCCAACCCATAGAGCAACGTCAAAGAAGAAGAAAAACCCTCACCACGCATCATCTCCTCCAGGAGACGGCGGTTCTCTCCATTCTTTGACGGTGATGCACCTCCAGGCGGCACCTCCAGACATTCCCTCCACGCAGCTACGAACATCTTGGAACCCTCGCGCAACCGCTCTCCTCCTCCAGACTCGATCCTTCTCAAGGCCATCTTGCACATCGTCCTTGAGCTACACTGCTGCTTGGGCTCGGTGCCTCGTGCACACCTTCAGGCGGCGAAGCCCCAGTAAGACACAGGTGGCAGCGCCTACTCGCCGCATAGACGCCCCAAGCAAATCTAGGTGCCCGTAGTGCCACCTCAATGCGGAGCCCCCCCTCCCCCCCTCCATCGTCAATACTCGTCGTCGGGCCCCCTCCATCATCGGTGTTTCTCCTCCCGGATCTGCTAGCGGCAACGCCAGGAGAGGAGCCCCCATCGGGGGGCGACTGTTTTCTTTTTGGAAGGGGTTTCCAGAACCATAAATAGGGTTTTTTGTTGGGCCGCAAGTTATTTTTTTAAAAAAGGAGGGGGGATAGGAGCCGTATGTGTGGGCCTATATAGATCAACTCTGTTTAAAAAAAAAAGGGCTGCAAGGCAAAAAAAGGAGGAATTGATTTGAAAAAAAAGAATCTATTTTGTAAAGCCCAAATGGGCTGAGGGTTTTTTTTTGGGCTCAAGTGGACCAAGTTTAGTTTGTTCAAAAAAGAAAAGAAAAGAAAAGGAAGTAAGCGTACAAAAGAAAATCGTATGCACTTTTTAAAAAAATAGAAGAGAAAAGCCGAAAAAAGGGAACGGCTAAGCAAAAAAAATTGAATTGTGCAAAAAAATTGAATTGTGCAAAAAAATTGAATGATGAAGCAAAAAAAAAGAATAAAAAAGTTGTATGCTATTCATTTGTTTCTCCCAACTTGATACTATATGCTCTTTATTCAATTATGTATGGGAGAAAGGGGGAGTCAGAGATGTATTCTTCACAACTTCTACTGCCTGACCACGATTGATAGACCAACACTCCAGACTACTACTACAATCATCTGTCTTCATCGAGCATTGACTTCTTCGTCAGGACGTATACTCCTTTTACAACACGATCAGTTCCCCGCGCTGGACTTCTTCTACAACGATTCTTCTCCAAGCACGACAGAGATATGTTCCGATGACCTGATATCGTTGCGGTTCTACAGGCATGACAGAGATACGTTCTGATGACCAGAAAGCCGCAGAAGCGGACATGTGTTCTTCTTGTGATGTATCGTGTGAAGATGTGTTTTACACTTTCTTTTTGTTGCAAGTTGTTGCTTTCTCAGCTCCAGCTTGAGGGGGAGTGTTAGCAAATGTAATAGGAGGGTAATTGGATCTCACCAAGATCCAATTACCCCACTCAAGTTTAGTCCCACATGGATGAGTGGTGGGACTCCAGTCTATCCGAGGATCTATATGAGGAGCCCCCCATCCCTTGTACTCATTGAGAAATTCAATAGAATATCCGCCCCTTTGAGGGCTTCTCCCGTGGTTTCATCCCGCTCCTTAGGGAGTAGGGTTCCACGTAAATATTCGTGTTCTTGATGTTTATTATCTTGTTTTATCGATTCCGCTTCCACTTCTCAGATTTCAACAATATATGTATATATATATATGAAAATTTATGTTGACATTTTTGGAAAAAGTACCTTTCACCCTAGAACTATAAAACTACACATAAAAATAGAAGTGCAAATGTTACCTTCATCTTTAGATGACTACCAATGAGGAGAAGATTCTCGTTGATGCTCAAGCTAGTTATTACCACCTGAACAACATAAACAAATAATTAGAAAGTTTTCGAGATATAAGTATCCATAGCATGTACTATAGCACATACGAAAAAAGGTTGAATTAGATGCTCAAACTTCCCTTTCGCAAGAATATGTCCATTTCCTCTAGATGTAGAACCCTTGCATACAATTAAGGACCAAAAATAGATAATAACTTTGAGAAGATGAAGAAAGATTGTTATTCTACTAAGATAATCCTAAGTTTATATATATATATATTTATGTGTGTATGTATATATAGAGAGAAAAAGTATAGAGAGAACCATGAAAAAAATAAAATGGAGAAAACATACAAAATCCCTTAGGTATAAGATAAAGCTCTCTCCACTTCCCCTCAAGTTGGAGCATGGATGTTGATCATGCTCATCTTCGAAATGCATCTTCAGAAATTAGAAGCACTTAAGTGAAAAAATATACAATCATATATGCTGGAGAAACATGTAGCAGCATAACCCTTCTAAATCATATCTCTGGCGTAACGACATTCACCACCACATGCATGGTTCTCTCATGAAAGGTAGGATTGTTTGTAACGAACAAACCCACTCGGTTGTCACAATATAGCTTCATAGAGAGAGTCACCTCTACTAAAAGAGTAGTCATGATGAATCAAACCTACATTACCCTTAGTTCTTCAAGTAACAAAATCATGTCACATTAACACACGGAAACCAGTAGTAGAGTTTCAACCCTTGGAACAACTTACATAATTTGCGCCAGCATAAACTGAAATATCAAGTGATTCCCTGCTATTTAAAATGAATTACCTTCCCCTGAGACAATTTATGATGTCAGTATCCTCATAACATCAACCAAGCTTACATACATGGGTCTATCCATAAACAGCTAATTATGCTCATGACGAGAGCAACATCATATATTGTAGGGATTTTATCAGTTGTGCCCCTCCGAGATATCGCAATATCAGTTATGCCCCTATCTTTTTGGTAATATCAGTTGTGCCCCCGACTTCTTGCCAATATTTCACTTGTGCCCCTCAGAGGGGCATAACTGATAAAAGATTTTTATCAGTTATGCCCCTCTGAGGGGCACAAGTGAAATATTGGCAAGAAGTCGGGGGCACAACTGATATTACCAAAAAGATAGGGGCATAACTGATATTGCGATATCTCGGAGGGGCACAACTGATAAAAACCCTATATTGTAAGTTGTAATTATCACATTGTGAATATTCTAAACAAGCCCTCTCTATTGTCACATGGCAGCTTCCTCAATAACTAATTTTTGGATCCATATGTACCATCTACATCCCAACATCTTAATCTCTTGCAAAAGATTTGTAACATACTTTCTCTGGCTCATTAAGTCCCCAGTGATTTCTAGAAAACTCCAAGCTAAAAAATCTCAAACTCACAAAGGTCCTCATAAGCTGCTTCCCAAAAAAGGACTTGGTCATGGAAGCACCATGTGTTATTATCTTAGAAACTACAATATAATCAACATATACATGAATAACTAGATAAGCTTTTCTGGTCATATGTATAAAATGGGAATGATCTACAACAGAGTGAGTAAAATCCCCTTGCTTAATCATCCATGAGCACTTCTGAAACTATGATCTCGAGATCTGCTTTAGACCATAAATGATCTTCTGTAACCTACAAATTTTCTGACACTCCCCCTCATGAACAAATCCTAAAGGTTGTTGCATGTATAGCTCCTGATGTGAATTACCATACAAGAAAGTATCTTGAAAATTTGCACATGCTTGTCACTTTGAACATTGAAGTGCCTCTTCATATGAGCATGGAATCCCAACAACTGAGAGACCCAATACAAACAATTTGTGGGTATTAGAAAGTCTGTTTAATGACAAGTGGCAGGAAATAGGATGCATCGTGCATGTACACTTATCTTTCCTCAACAAAATGTATAAGTCATCACTTGTATCAGTCCATCTATCCTCCACATCACCTATAGTAGTTTTAGATGAGTTAATGGTAATGCCATTAGTAGAAACCAACTGTCTAAGGTTTACCCCAAGCGTGTTGAATAATAGAATAGTTTGCAGCATCTCAATAACAGGAGGTTGCGTACAACGTGAATAAACAAACCAAAAGTGCTCGTCATCAATCTCAGTATTAGATGTAGCAAGCAAAAGACACCTCATTACTAGGTAAAGATGTAGTCAGACAAACCCTAATAGAAGAGTGGAAAGTTTATGATTTAAAAAAGGTGACATTGCCACCGATAAAATACCTCTACTTAGTACATATAGCATATGTATTTCTCCTGAGTCCTAGAGTACCCAACAAAGATACACTTAACAACCTTGGGAGATAGTTTATCTCTTACAAGAGTTAAGTTATGAACAAAAGCAACACATCCAAAAATGCTTGGATGTTAAAAGAAATAAATATGCTACTACACCTCAAAAAACTGAACTGAGTAAGGCACCTACTCATCACCCATAGGGAGACATGTGATTATCAAATAGTATACAATATGCACAACATCTCTTTAATAATGTGGATATATATTTAGGGCAGACATTATAGCGTGTTTCCCCCTGTTCTCAAAAAAATATGGGTGAGCCTAATAATGAATCAACATAATGCAAGCCACGTCAAGTATATATTTATTTTTTCGCATTACATCACCAATAAGTCGGGAGGTATACGGACAAGAAATTTGATGACTAATCGCATGAGAGTGGAAAAACTTAGTGAGAGAATAAGTACAAATATCCCGTGCATTATAACATCAACAAAGCCTTTTCCCAAATATGGCATGCATTATAAGATTAAGTAAATTTAATTCAAGTAGAAAAATGGTTCTTAATTTCAGAAATAAAGCTTCTTAAACATTGCCTACATTAGATTTATTCTGTCAGTAAGAAAGCTAAGATAAAAGAGAGAAATAACCAGAATGTAACTAAGGAAGGAGAATTTGTGGTTCTTCCCTAGCTGCTAAGTTTGATACTGAAAGGTAAAACACGGAAAGATTTGTGGGAAGACAAAAAAGATCCTCTGAAAGGACATGTGGCTAAACCACAAATGCCATAAGAATTATGATGAAGATCCTGTCGAGATAGTAGCATTGCCATTATCTGCATACAAGGACCACACCAGCATATATAGACTAGCATGCTCCTGGCCTCTATCAATCATTGTATCTATAAATATAACCTAAAATATAAGAGACATAATGTCCATGATGGCACGACAATAAAGCTCAGTGATCCGACAAACTGAAAGAAGACTAAGAGGAAATCTTGAGCATGAAGTATATGTTGCAACCATAAAGGAGTAAATGTGACCTCCTCCAGACCTATCATTGGAGAGAGCTTAATACCTATAAAACAACTGACCTAGCAAGTTGTACACACCTAAGAAAAATAAATTATCCGTTGTCACCGGGTAGATTTTAAGATGCTCCGCAATCAACTATATAATATGTACCGCCAGTCCCAAGACAAACAGTAGAAGCATCGTCACTACCAAACATGCCAGCAGGAATTGTAGTCTGTAGAAGTGTCTATTAGGAGGTAGAATCTGATAATATTCTCCCTCAATAGGAAGAGTAGGACCTCATATTGTCAATCTACGTTAGGAGGAAGGTCACTCGACTGCTCTGAGACTCTGTTCAGACAGGACAACCACGCTTCTGCCCATAATGTACCATGTGATAATAACTACAAGCGAAATTCCTTAGTAATATCCCGAGAATAGATAATTCCCTAGATAGTGTAGTTTTTTTTTTGACTTCAGTCTATTTCTTTTCCTCTTATCTGTTTTATGTAATTTGTCCATAAGTCTCTCCTCTATATAAGAGAACCTAGAGCTCAAGGAATAAACAAGTCTCTCATTTTTCCCAACATGTTATCAGAGAGGTGGTCCTAGACCTGAGCTCTCATAACCTAAAACCCTAGCACTATCCCCACTGCATCGCCATCTCTCTCTCTCTCTCTCGTTCTCGACTGTTGTCGTACCGTTCTGTCTTTCTAGGGGCCGATACCACCCCTCCTCCCAGCGGGTGCTGCCCCCTCCTCCTCTCGTTCTCTAAGGGGTCGCCGTCCCTCTTTTTTCTAGCCCCCCCCAAAGGGGTGAGCTGTCGCCCCCCTCTCTCTAGGGCTGTCGTTGCCCCTTCTTCCTTAGGGTGTCGCCCCAACCCCCCTCTAAAGTCTTCGACTCTTGGTTGATGGGATTGGTTGCTTGAGTCTACACATGCAACCAAATCCCTTTATTTCAGTGTAGACAAAAGCTTGTCTAGTCTGCACCCTCGTCTTCTCCAGCTGACATGTCAGAAAGTAAGGTGGATATCCCCACCACAGGCGCCTTCAGAGGTCATGCGCCTATAGTTAAGATGGATGGGTCGAACTTATAGTCCATGCAGTTCATGAGCCTAATGAAGTTGATGGGTAAGAAGCATACTTTTACCGAGGAAGAGCCGACGAAGAAGACATGGTTGTATGCCCCATGAGAGGTTGATGACGCATATATTCAAGTTTGGTTGTCTGGTACCTTGATACCAGAGATTGCCAGCGATGTCTTACACCAGCCTACTGCCAAAGCCATGTGGGACATTCTTACTGCCACGTACTAACAGGCCAAGAATGAGATAAAAATTCTACAAGTTCAGCATGACATCTTTACTATAAAGCAGAATGGTAGACCCATGCATGCTCACTACACTTCCTTGCGGGGAATGTTTGAGAAGCTTCACAGCTTCACACCCCTCACGGCTACTCTAGAACAACTAAAGACATACCGAAATGCCATAATGGTTGGTGTTTTTATGGCCCCTCTTGACTCACAGTATGAGACCGCTTCCGCACAGATTCTGGCAGATGCTACCATTCCTCCTATGGAGGAGACCTTCCGTAGACTGAGCCGTATCAATATTTCAACCCCTACTCCAGTGCCAAATTCCTTTGCCATGGCGACTTCTCGTGGAAGAGGTAGTCCATCCCAGTTCCAGGGACAAGGACCACGTGGTAGAGGTGGATGTGGTCGTGGACCACTTTTTACCTATTGTCATCGATCTGGGCATAGAGAAGATACATGCTACTCCAAGCATGGTTACCCAGTGTCCATATGTGTATCAGAGCAGATTCAGCTTATACCGCTTCACCCACATCATATCACTCGATATGTTGAGCCTGTGTCTCGACTGAGAGAAATCATGCCCCCAGCTAGTACTCCATCCGCTTCAGAGAACAATCCAGATATTGCCTCTACTGCAGGAGCTAGTACCTCAGGTAGTGCACCTACCTCTACTTCTCATCGTGGTTTAGATATCTCAAAATGGATTATAGATTCCGATGCAACACATCATTTATGCAGAGATAGAAATCAACTCATAGCCTACAGGAAGGTTTCTCCAGGAAAGACAGTGATCATAGCAGATGGGACCCATACCCTGATTACAGGACATGGAGAAATCACCTTAACGCCATCTATGTGATTGCAGAATGTGTTGCATATCACTAATTTCTCAATGAATTTATTGTCTATTAGTCATATTACTAAGGATTTACATTGTCGAGCAATATTTGACCCATAATCTCTTGTGTTTCAGGACATTCTTATGGGCAGAGCGATTGGTTGTGGTCGTGAGCAAGTCAAGCTCTATCATATAGTCCAAACACCATATGCCGGAATATCCTCCTATTCCACTGGGCATGTCTCTCCCTTCCTATGGCATCTGCGCTTCGATCATCTTCCACTTTAGAAACTGCATCAACTCATTCCCAAGATTTCACATCGCTCATCATTCAATTGTAAATCATATTACTTAGGGAAGCACCATCGGTCTGTCTTCCCTAGTCGTCAGAGTCGGAGCAGTAGATCCCCTTTTGAGTTTTTCTATGTAGACATTTGGGGTCCAAGTCGTGTTCCCGATCACCAGGGACAGATTTTATTTAGTTGATATGGATGATTTAGTCGTTTATCTTGGGTTTTCTTGTTGAAGGATAAATCAGAAGCGGGTAATGTTATTATGAATTTCATTAAAAAAAGTGCAGAATGTTTTTTCCATCTCTGTCAAAATTGTAAGAATTGATAATGCTCTCGAATTATGTACTCATGTGCTCTCTCAATTCTTCTCATCTCATGGTATTCTTCATCAAACATCGTGCGCATACCGTCTCAGCAAAACGGTGTCATTGAAAGAAAGCACCATCATCTTCTTGATGTCACTCGTACCCTCCTTGTCCAGAGTTGTGCACCGCATTCATTCTGGGGTGATGCGGTTCTCACAGGTTGTTATCTCATTAATCATATGCCCTCGTCAATGCTAGGGGAGAAGAAACCTTTCTCCCTTGTTTTCCCTGACAAGGAGATGTTCTCTCTTACCCCCCTGTATTTTTGGATTGGTTACGTTTGTCTATCGGTTGTCTCCAGCTATAGACAAGCTCTCTCCTAGGGTTGTCAAATGTGTTTTGTCGGGCACTCCAGGATTTAGAAGGTTATCGTTTCTATGACCCGTTATGCTTGAGATATTATTTTAGTGCAGATGTCACATTTTTGAGTCTGTCATGTATTTTTCTCCTACAGGTGACAGGTTGACACCTTCAGATTCGGATGATGAGATCTACATTCCACCTCCACCCATGCACCCACCATTTTCATCACCACCTCCACCGCCAGCTCCTCCACCTCCACCAACCCCACCTCCTATTGTTCTGGTTTCACCACTACCACACCACTACAATTGACGGCCTGCTCTTGCTCATGTTCATGGCCCGTCATCCAGCATGCCCCATGTTTGTTCTGACAACACTACTTGTAATGATGAGTCTGATGATGTTTCACAACAGGGGTTATTTCAGGATGGGGATGATCAGGCAGGTAGCAGGGATGATGATGATCTTGATTTGCCTATTGCTATTAGGAAGCAGAAGCGTTCATGTGCTTCATATCTGCTTGCTTCTCATGTCAGCTTTGAGCGTCTGATAGGTGACTTTAGGAAATTTGTTACTACTTTGTTGACCGTGACCATACCACAGACTTACCAAGAGGCATTGACAGATGGCAAGTGGCGTCTTGCTATGCAGGAAGAGATGGCGGCCCTTCAGTCGAGAGATACTTGGAGTCTGGTCCCGACGGGGTGTTTAAGTGAGTTGCAAATTGGTCTTTACAGTGAAGCAAAATGCAGATGGTAACATTGATCAGTACAAGGCTCAACTAGTTACGCGTGGCTTTACCCAAACATACGAGGTGGATTATCTTGATACCTTCTCTCATGTTGCTCGTCACTCTACCTATGGATTCTTTTATAAGTTGTAGTAGTTCGAGATTGGCCTCTATTTCAACTTGATGTCAAGAACGCATCTCTGTATGGTGATCTTCAAGAAGAAGTCTACATGCAACAACCGCTGGGGTTTGCTGCTGAGGGGGACTGTTCACAGGTATGTAGACTTCATAAGGCAATCTATGGGCTTAAGCAGAGCCCGAGAGCTTGGTTCCAGAAGCTCTCAGACTTATTTGAAAAGCATGGGTTCATACGGTCAAATGCAGATCATTCTCTTTTCATACAGAAAATCTCCAGAGGTATGATTGCTATTATGGTATATATTGATGATATACTTATTACATGAGATGATATACAAGGAATAAAAAGGACGAAAGAATTTCTGGGTCGTGAATTTGTTACCAAGGATCTGGGAGCTCTCAGATATTTTCTGCGACTGGAGTTTGCCAGAAATCAACAAGGGCTTCTGATGACTCAAAGGAAATATGTCACAGATTTGCTAAGTGACACGGGTATGCTTTGATGTCGACCTGCTACTACACTCATGGATCCAAGCATGAAGTTGTATGAAATGATACTGAGGATGACAGAAAAAGATACAGGGAACTGGTAGGAAAGCTTCTTTATGTTACCATTACTAGACCCGATATTTCATTTACTGTCAACCGAGTGAGCCATTTCATGGAACAACCTCATCGGGTACATACGGATGCTATACAGATGATACTGAGGTATCTTAAATCATCTCGAAGTGCATGACTGCTTTTTAAAAGTGGTGGTACCATCAGTATCCCAACATGTGCATACACAGATTATGCAGGGTGCCCAAAGGACAGGAAGTCCACCAGAGGGTTTGCTATATTTGTTGGAGATTCACTTATTTCGTAGAAAAGCAAGAAGCAAATTGTTGTTGACGAGTCTAGTGTTGAATCTGAGTATAGGGCTATGGTACAAGCATGCACGGAAATGTTGTGGGTTCGAGCAGTCCTTACAGATCTGCATATAGAGGTTCATCTTCCCATGTCGTTGAAATGCGACAATTAGGTTGCCTTTTTCATTGCCAATAATCTTGCATTCCACGAGAGGACAAAGCACATTAAGGTCGATTGCCATTATATATGTGACATGATTCAGACGGGCTTCACTGCTACATCCCATGTCAGCTCAGGGGATCAAACGACAGACATTTTCACCAAGGCCTTACTTAGAGGATCATTTCAAAAATGTTCATCCAAGCTGAGCATGATAGGTATCTATGCTCCATCATGAGAGGGAGTGTAGATATATATATATATATATATTTCTATGTTTATGTATTGTAGAGATATATGTTATGTTATTTTGTATTGTTTCATAACTTTTCTTTTCTTCTGGACTCTTGATGTAATTTACCCATAGGCTACTCTCCTATATAAGAGAGCCTAGGGCGTATGGAATAAACACGTCTCTTATTTTTCCCAACATGGTATCAGAGCGACGGTCCTAGACCGGAGTTCTCGAACCAAACCCTAACCCTAGCCCCACCTCCGAGCCCTACACGCGTCGCCTAGGCCGCCCAGGCCTCGCGCGCTCTCCGATACGCGGCAGGGTCTTGTGCTCCTCCGCGCTATTCCGCGCGCCGCCAGGATCTCGTGCATTCCTCCGCGCTCTTCCGCACGCCGCCAGGATTTCATGCGCTCCTCCGCACGTCACCAGGCTCCTCCTGCGCGCGACTCTCGCATGCTCCTGGCTCCGCGCGTCACGTCTCTCGTGTGATCCTCGGCGTTCTTCCATCTCTCCGTGCGCATATGCTCCCTGTGCGCTGAGACTTGACCGCATATCGCCTAGTACACGTCGCCTCTCTCTAGGGTTCGGCCAACCCTAGCGTATCTTCGTCATCAAGGAGACCTTCGTCCGCGTCTCCACATTGATGGGTTTGGTTGCTTGAGTCTACACATGCAACTGAACCCGTGAATGTCAGTGTAGACAATCATATCTTCAGACTACAACCCCAGTCTTCCATTATCATCATGTCAGAAAGCAAGGCAGATATCCCATCTAGAGGCGCCTTCAGAGGACCTGCGCCTATTGTGAAGATGGATGGCTCAAACTACGAACTGTGGGCAATGCAGTTCATGAGTATGATGAAGTCGACCGGTAAGAAGCACATTCTTACTGAGGAAGAGCCTGCTGAGAAGACTGGGGTCAACGCCTCATGGGAGGCAGATGATGCATATGCCAAGGTTTGGCTATCAAGAACATCAGCAATTGAGATTGCCAATGATATTCTCCATCAGCCCACTGCAAAAGCAATGTGGGATATTTTGGCTGCTACCTATTCACATGTGAAGAATGAGACAAAGATTCTGCAACTCCAGCATGACATCTTTACAATCAAGCAGAATGGACGGCCTCTACACTCATTATACACGTCTTTACGTGGAATGTTTGAGAAGCTTTACAGTTTCATGCCTCTCATAGCCACTCCTGAGCAACAGAAGACCTACCCGAATGCCACTATGGTTGGTGTATATCTGGCAGCACTTGATCCAGAGTACGAGGCAGCACGTTCCCAGATCTTGGCAGATTCCACCATTCCTCCGATGAAGGAAGCCTTTCACAGACTGAGTCGTATTACTGTTCCTTCATCTACTGCAAATCAGACCGCCTCAGTTATGGCAGCGAATCGAGATCGTGGGAGTCATCATCAATTTCGTGGCTGTGGACCTCGGGGCAGAGGAGGTCGTGTTCGGCCATCATGCACTTTTTGCCACTGTTCTGGACATACCGAAGACACATGCTATTCCAAACATGGATTTCCTGCTTCTGCACGAGTAGCTGAACAGATTGAACCTCCATCTGCTTCATCTTTGGATCAGCGCTTTGATGATATTGTAGCTCGTTTGAGGGGCATTATTCCTCCATCCGGTCCCGTTGCCTCAGCGCCTGCCTCTGAGAGTTATTCTGACGTTGCCGCTTCTGCATCCACCAGTACCTCAAGTAGCACTTATGCATTCACTAGCAGTAGTGGATCTGATACTTTAGAGTGGATTATGGACTCTGGTGCCACACATCATCTGTGTGGTGATCGAGGTCTACTTACTGCCTACCGACAGGTTCCTCTAGGTCGTATTGTGGTTATTATTAATGGGACACACTCCCCGATTACTGGTCAGGGAGAGATTGGCCTGACACCCTCTATGCACCTCAAAAATGTGTTGCACGCACCTGATTTTTCTATGAATTTGTTATCCATTAGCCAACTTACAAAGGATTTACATTATCGAGCAATTTTTGATCCATCTTCTCTCATTTTTCAGGGCATCCTTACGGGCAACGCGATTGGGCATGGCTATGAGGAGGGTCGCCTATATCGACTCAGTCGGACCCTATATGCCGGAATCTCCTCTCTTCCTGCTGGATCTGTCTCTCCCTTCCTGTGGCACGTGAGCTTTGGCCACCTACCGCTTCAGAAATTGTGTCGTGTTTTACCCCAGGTTTCACCTCACACGTCCATCCAATGTGAGGCTTGTTAGTTGGGAAAGCATCATCGGTCTACCTTTCCCAGTCGTTAGAGGCGGAGTAGTAGCTCCAAGTTTGAGTTGTTACATGTCGATATATGGGGTCCTAGTCATGTTCCGGATCATCAGGGACACAGGTTTTATATGGTAATTGTGGATGATTTTTCTCGTGTGTCTTGGGTCTTTTTGTTAAAGAATAAATCTGAAGCGGGGAATAGTATCATAAATTTCATCAATGAAGTTCGTAATATTTTTTCTACATCTGTAAAGATTGTGAGAAGTGATAATGCCTTGAAATTTTGTACTCATACTCTCTCTAATTACTTTTCAACACAAGTAATTATCCACCAAACATCATGTGCCTATACTTCCCAACAAAATGGAATTGTAGAAAGGAAACATCGTCATTTACTTGATGTCACCAAGTCGCTTCTCATACAGAGTCATGCTCCCCATTCTTTCTGGAGCGATGTTGTTCTAACGGCATGTTATCTTATTAATCGCATGCCGTCGTCTGTCTTAGGTGAGAAGATTCCTTTCTCACTAGTTTTTCCTGGAAAAGAATTGTTTTCCCTCACTCTACGTGTGTTTGGCTCGGTGGCCTTTGTCCACTAGTTGTCTCCAGGTATTGACAAGCTCTCTCCTAGGGCTGTCAAGTGTGTTTTCATCGGGTACTCCAGAACACAAAAGGGGTACATGTGTTATGATCCATTGCACAGGAAATATTTTGTTAGTGTTGATGTTACCTTTTTCGAGTATGTTATGTACTTCTCTCCTACAGGTGATCAGTTGGTATCCTCAGACACTGGTGAAGCAATATACATGCCACCACCATCACCACTTCCACCACTACCTACATCACCTACACCTCATGTTACTGTTCTGGTTCCCCCATTGTCACTTCTCTATACCCGTCGGCCTGCTTCTGCTCATGGTCACCGCTCTTCATCTAGCTCGCTTGAGGTATGTTCTGAGAATAGAATCAATAATGATGGATCTAATGATTTACCTTAGCAGGCTGTGTTACAGAGGATGAATGAGGATGCAAGCGATTTGGATCTACCTATTGCACTTCGAAAACATAAGCGTAGCTGTGTATCATATCCCATAGCATCCACGGTTTCCTTTGATCGTTTATCTGGTGAATTCATGAGCTTTGCCATTGCACTATCTGCTGTGGATATTCCACGGAATTACCAAGATGCATTGAAGGACAACAGGTGGCGTTTAGCTACGGAAGAAGAGATGGCTGCTCTTCAATCAAGAGGTACCTGGAGCCTTGTCCCTGCACCTACCGGTGTGTCTACAGTGAGCTGTAAGTGGGTCTTCACAGTTAAGCAGAATGCAAATGGCAGCATTGACAGATACAAGGCACGCTTGGTTGCTCGTGGGTTTACACAGACATATGGAGTGGATTATCTTGATATATTCTTGCCAGTTGCTCGCCACTCCACCTTACGGATCCTTCTTTCTGTTGCGGTTACTCGTGATTGGCCATTCTTCCAATTAGATGTTAAGAATGCCTTTTTATATGGTGACTTGCAGGAAGAAGTCTACATGCAACAGCCACCTGGTTTTGCTTTTGAGGGGGAGTGTTCCAAGGTGTGTAGACTTCATAAGGCCATCTATGGCTTTAAGTAGAGCCCTAGAGCTTGGTTCCAGAAGCTCTCAGACTTATTTGAGAAACAGGGGTATAGACGTTCCAATGCAGATCATTCCTTGTTAATACAGAAAACATCATGAGGTAATATTGCAATTATGGTGTATGTAGATGATATTCTGATTACAAGTGATGATGAAAAAGGAATTCAGAGGACGAAAGAAATGCTGGGTTGTGAGTTTGTCACCAAGGATCTTGGAGTCCTTAGATATTTTCTGGGACTGAAGTTCGCCAGAAATCCACATGGATTTGTAATGACCCAGAGGAAATATGTCACTGATCTGCTGAGTGAAACATGAATGCTTGGATGCCGACCGACCACTACACCTATGGATCCGAGCATGAAATTATATGATGATGACATTGATGAGGTGGATAGGAGAAGATACAGAGAACTGGTGGGAAAGCTTCTTTATGTTACCACTACCAGACCCGATATTTCTTTTGTTGTTAGTTGGGTGAGCCAGTTCATGGAGCAACCACGTCAGGTACATATGGATGCTATACATATGATACTCAGGTACCTTAAATCATCTCCAGGTGCAGGTATGTTGTTCAAGAATGATAAAGAGATTGCTATTTCAGCGTGTGCAGATGCATATTACGCAGGATGTCCCACGGATAGGAAATCCACCACTGGGTTTGCTGTATATGTTGGAACCTCTCTCGTCTCATGGAGAAGCAAGAAGCAAACTGTTGTAGCCAGATCCAGTGCCGAGTCTGAATATAGGGCTATGGCCCAGGTTAGTACAGAAATGATGTGGGTGAAAGCTATTCTTACAAATCTATATATAGAAGTCCCACTTCCTATGGCCTTTGAATGTGACAATCAAGCTGCTATATTCATTGCCAATAATCCAACATTTCATGAACGAACCAAGCACATTGAGGTTGATTGTCACTTTATAAGAGATATGATTCAGAATGGTTTTATATCTACATCTCATGTTAGCTCAGGGGACCAAACTGCAGATATCTTTACCAAGGCGTTACTTAGAGGACCACTCCAGAAGTGCTCGTCCAAGCTGAGCATGATGGACATCTATGCTCCATCTTGAGGGGGAGTGTAGAGATAAATGTTATGTTATTTTGTACTGTTTCATAATTTTTCTTTTCTTCTAAACTCTTGATGTAATTTACCCATAGGCTACTCTCCTATATAAGAGAGCCTAGAGCGTATGGAATAAACACGTCTCTTATTTTTCCCAACATGTACCCTTTCATCTATTTCTTTTCCTCTTATTTGTTTTATGTATTTGTCCATAGGTCTCTTCTCTATATAAGAGAACCTAGGGCTCAAGGAGTAAACAAGTCTCTCATTTTTCCCAAAGGTCTATTAGATCAGTTGGTTAGAGCATTGTGCTAATAATGCGAAGGTTGCAGGTTCGAGACCTGCATGGGGCAGTATGAAATAAATGGCCTGTCAACCATTGACATGTGCAGAGAATGGCAATAGCAGAAATGAAAATGCTAAGGTAGATGTGTGGACATACACGTAAAGATCGAATTCGGAATGATGGAAATAGAAGGAAAGTTGGTGTAGCTCCGATCGAGGATAAGATACAAGAAAACCGTTTAAGGTAGTTTGACCATTTGCAAAGGAGGTCAACAAATGCACCAGTTAGAAGATGCGAGTTTTGGGATGTTAAGCCCGCTAAGAGAGGACGAGAAAGGCCCAAGAAGTGTTGGAATTAGACTATACGAAGGATCTTATTTTTCTGGATCTAAGTCCAAGAATGACCCAAAATAGATTTAAATGGAGGCAAAGAATCCATGTAACTGACCCTACTTAATGTCGAAAAAGGCTTTGTTGTTGTTGGGGTAGTTTACCTAAAACACATTTACAAAATGTCCCTGAATTACTGAATTCTATATAAGGTAATACTACATATGTAAATGGGCATATGCAAATTGCTTACCATCCTTATGTTTTTACTAATTTTGCGACAATCATTTATTATAGTATGATATATATTATTGATCTCATATAAAAACCCTATTTTGCAACAAATCAGTAACAAATTACAAACAACTATTGCAGTCTTACTGATCTCGAAACAATCATTTACTAAAATACTATGTATATATATAACTGATCTCATGTAAACTTCCTACTTGCATCAAATAAATAACAAATTGCACGTAATCAACCATTTTCGATGAAGGAATTCGCAGTTTTAACCATTTTATCAGTAATTTCACTCAGTATCTAGTGTTTGGATCACAATCTTCTATACAATATCAATGTGTTTGAATTTTTTCTTTCCAAAATTGTCTTTCCATTTTTAAGGAAAACATAATTGAAAATATAGTTATTATAAAATTGTCAAGCATGTTAATGCCCTTCCAAAGCTGTCCTTTGAAGTAGGTAATCTTTCAATCGATCATACATGTGGACGATCTATGTTTGGTGCTCACTATGGTGTTAATGAGTATATGGCTCTTGGGAAATGCCCTATATATATAGAGAGAGAGAGAGAAAAGAATTATCCAATGGACATGTGCCCATTAGAGCCTCGATGAGCACCAATTATAGGTCACACACATGTATTACCAATTGAGTGGTTACCTATTTCGAAGGATGTCGTTTTTGCAAGGATATTAATATGCTTGATGAACCCACTTCAATGGTCTGGTGGTAGTGCATTGTGTCTACCACCCAAAAGATCAGGGTTCAAATCCCGCCTTGTAGGGGTTGCGTTAGGTAGTCAATAACCGGCGTAAAAAATAGTTGGATCTTGATAGACAAAGTCCCGCGGTTGGCATTGGATGGGGAGCGGGGGTCGTAGGACGTGCGAAGTTCGTAGGGAACGCCGGGGGCGTACGTCTGATGGGACTCGAGGGTCAAGTCGGGAGCGACGTGTGGATGAGTTACGTAGGCCTTTTGGTGTTCGGTGGTTTCCAAACCCCCGGAGGGCGTGGAGACCTAAGGCGCGGGATCCTGTCGGTGTTTTCGGTAGGGAACGCGGTGCTTTCTCGAGGTCGCATGCTGTAATGGCTGACGCCGGTGATGGAGGCTGGACCCGGGTTTCCCATGCTAAGCCGGGTAAGAGGTGTTTCCGTTGTGACTCTCGGGGACATTCTGCGTCCGAGTGTTTTGATCCCCCTCGGTGTTTTCTTTGTGGTAAGCCCGGGCATCGGAGGGCTTCCTGCTGGTCTTCTTCGGATGGTTCGGGGTCGCGGTTTGTTGCTAAGACGGAGCGTGCTTGTGCTCCTCGCAAGCATGGCGGTCGCGACTCTCGCTCTTTCGCTCAGGTGGTGGCGGCTGGTGAGTGTGCTCCTCCCCTGCATGGGGTGGATGGCGATGCTCAGGTTGTGGGTCCTGAGGCTATTCCTCCTTTCTCGTCTGGTTCGGCCTTGCATGGCTCCATGGCGGGTGAGGAGGAGCCTCTTGCTGCTCAGAAGGGTGTCGAGGTGGTTGGTGAACCTGCTCTGTTGGATGGCGTGGTGTCTCACAAGGTGGCGGTGCATTCGTGCTCGTTGGTGGGGGGGGCTCCTATGGAAGGTTCGGCGGGGGGAGGTGGGTTTGTTGTGGAGACCCTGGTGTCGGGGAAGGCGGGGGTGGAGGGCTCGTGCGTTCGGTCGGGCCCGGTCTCTGCACCCTCCGTCCTGGTTGGGGTGCTTCGGGGACGTGCTGATGACTGGGAGTCTATTCGAGCTGCTACGCTGGACTTCCTGGGCGCTGGCTTTGGGGGGGATTTCCTCCCTCTCGATGCGGTGCGGTGCTGTGTTCGGGGACTTTCCCCGGAACAACGGGAGAGACTCATCCGGTGCCAAGGTGTTGGTGGCGTGCAATGGCGTGGTTTGCGGGTCTCTGACGGTGGTATCTTCTCGACGGAGGTCCGAGCTGCTGTTGTCAGAGGGGTGCCTTTTCTCTCCAGGACGGTTCATGCACTATCAAAGGCTTTCTCCAGCTGGGGGCAAGTCCTTCAGATCCTTGACGACGGCCTCGCTCCTGGTTCTGACTGGCGGTGTTGCCGCGTGCTTGTTGAGGCTCCTTCAGCGTTCTTTGCGGAAATGGCGGGGAAGACCCGTTTTGATCAGATGTCTTTGGGCCGCTGGACGTTTTCTCTGGAGCTCCTTCTTCTTCCTCCGCCGATGAGGCCGTCTCCCCCTTCGCCGGTGATGGAGCGGCGGGGTCTCTCTGACGCGATTCCGGCTGACCGGGAACAGGTGCATGCGGGAGTCGTTTCCTCTCCTCCGTGCCACGTGGTCCTTTCCGGGTCCCTTCCCGAAGCGGCGCCATGCACGGTCATTTCGTCACGTGGGTCTGAGGAGGCTCTTCGTCTCCCGCAATCGCGGGGGACTTCCCAAGAGTTGGTGGCGGTTCAGATCCCGGATTTCCCTTCGTATGCAGATGCTGTTATCCTGGACATTGATTTGTCCAACCCTGAGATATCCTTTATGCATGCCGATTAATTGCAGGTGGTCCCCTCCCAGGTCAGGACTTTTATCCCGTACGACCCCATGGTAAATTCTATTTGGGCCCCACTTCAGGTTTCGTCGGAGCAGCTCCTCTCGGATCCGCTTTCGGGCTCGGATCTACTTCTCGATACGGACCATCTTTTTAGGCCTTCCGATGTGGCTTGCCCTCGGCCTTTACGTGCCGTGCCTTTCGCCGGTCACCTGGAAGGGTCGTTCTCCCCTTCTTCTCCGGTGTCTCCACCGCTGCTGGCTTATTCCGACTATGCTTCACAACCGCTGGCTGGAGGGGACGCTGTGGTGCTCCATCCGGTTGCTATGGGCCACACTTCAATCGTGAGGAATTTGGAAACGCTCTTCTCTGCTTATGGTGCGGCATCGTCCCCGATTCCTGATGCTTCTATGGCTGTCGAATTTTCTCCTTCGTCCCGATATGGCCGAAGTTACTCTCGGAGGCGTCAATTTTTATCCAGTCCCGCTGCGGTTTCTACTTGCCAATCATTGAGGGAGGCGGTTGCGGAGGCGGCTGGACTTGAACGCGTGGCTGACCAGAGCCATACTGGTTTTTGATGGCCCCGCTGCTCTATGGTGTTTCTTTGGGGATATCCTTTTTTTGGGCCTTCTCTTATTTTTTTATGAAGATTGTCTCCTGTAACGTACGTGGTTTGGGTGATGCGGATCGTAGACGCATTTTGGGTTCGCAGCTTGTTGATTGGTTTTGTGATATCGCCTTCATTCAGGAAACGAAGCTCCCGGCTATGGACGATGTTTTATGGCGCTCATTTGGGGCTGGTCAGATCAACGATTTCCGGGCGCTGGATGCTGTGGGTGCAAGGGGGTGCTTTTTTGGCCTGGCGTTCGGATCGTTTTTCCTTCTCGTCGTGTAGGCTGGGCCGTCATTCTATTTCGGTGCTGTTAATGTGCGTGCGGACTAATATTTGTGTGGACTTCTCTTGTGTTGATGCCCCTACCTGTCATGCTGCCCGACGTGAATTATGGGAGGACCTTCGGGAGGATGCTGCTGCTTTTGGTGACGCTCCCTGGTTAATTGGCGGGGACTTCAATGTTACTCTGCACGCTACGGATCGCCCACGTGGTCGCGGTGGTCTCGATCCGGGTTCCGCGGATTTTCTGGAATTCATTAACGAATTGGCTCTTGAATCGTTGGTTCTGAACGACATTTCTTTCACTTGGCGGAATAACTCCTCGCGGTCGCGGATTGATCGTTTTTTGGCAAATAACTCTATGATGGATTCGTTTCCCTTATGTTCTGTCTCCTCGAGGCCGAGATCTTTCTCGGATCACAATCCTATTTTCTGGTCGAATGGGGTGGAGACCCGTCCACATGGCATTTTCCGCTTTGAGCGCTCTTGGTTATTGGAGACTGGTTTTAGAGATTTGGTTCGACATCATTGGTCACAGCTCTCCCCGTCTGGCAGTGTCGCTTGACAATTTGCTTTTAAAATCTCATCCCTCAGGAAGCTGCTGGCGTCGTATAAGAAAGATATTCGCTCGGCCCGCATTGCCACACGCGTGGAGGCTGATGAAATTATTTTGCGGTTCGACCAAATTGAGAATGATCGTGACCTTAATCAGGATGAATTGTTGGCTCGCGCCAACGCTATGGATAAGGTGAGGTGTGAGGATCGGAAGCGTGTGGTTGAATGGCGGCAACGTTCTCGGCTGCGTTGGTTAAAGGAGGGAGACGCAAATACTTCGTTCTTTCACAGGGTCGCCTCGGGTCGCCGGCGATCCAACTCTATTTCCTCATTATGCATTAATGGTTCTCAGGTGCAGGGGGAGCGTGAGATGGGTTTGGCTGTGTCTGCCTATTTCAAGGATTGGTATGGGTGCAGGGCTCCGCGCCGATGGCGGTGGTCGGGTCGGGGCGCCTCTGTTCTCCCCCAGGCGGATGCTAATCTCCTTACTCGTCAGATTTCTTTGGAGGAGTTGAAAGAGGCGGTTTGGGCTCTTAACTCGGACGTTGCCCCTGGCCCGGATGGACTCCCCGTTTTCTTCTATCGGGAATTTTGGGATGTCATCTCCCAGGATGTTTTGGAAGTCGCTCGCGAGTTTTGCTCTGGCAACAATGGGTTTAATAACCTCAACAAGTCTATTATTGCTCTCATTCCCAAATCCTCTTCTGCCACCCGAATTGAGGACTTTCGGCCTATCTCCATCTCTAATGCCATATACCTGATCATTGCTAAGGTCTTGGCTCGTCGGCTGGCTCCGCTTCTTGACTCCCTCATTTCGCCTTCCCAGGCGGCTTTTATTAGGGGTAGGCAAATTGGTGATTGCTATGCGGTGGCGTCCGAAATTATCCATGCTTGGCACAAAAACGAAGTTAAGGGGATTCTTTGGAAAATTGACTTCTCAAAAGCCTACGACTCTCTGGATTGGCGGTTCTTATGGTTTGTTCTTAAGAGGAGGGGATTCCCCTCATTATGGATTTCGTGGGTGAGACGTTGCGTGTCGACTGCCTCCCTGTCGATTATTCTCAATGGCCGCTTGGCGGGGGGGTTCTTCCAGCCTCGTCGGGGGATTCGGCAGGGATGCCCCCTCGCTCCTTTACTTTTCGTCCTGGCCGCTGATGTCCTATCCGTCATGACTCGCAACGTGGTCGAGGCTGGTCTGTCCAGTGGCTGTTCCATTGGGCCCTTCTCTATGCCGATTATTCAATTCGCGGATGATACGATCTGCTTCATCGAGGGTGAGGCGTCGAATATTGCGGGGATGGCTACCACTTTGGAGCTCTTTAGTGAGGCGTCGGGCCTTCTTATTAATTTTAATAAATCCTCTATGGTCCCCTTTTCCACTCCCCCGGAGGAGGTTGCGATCTGTTCGAGGATTTTGCGCTGTCCCGTGGGTGTTCTTCCTCTGGATTATCTTGGGCTCCCGCTTACCATTGGCCGTGCTCGCTTACGTGATTGGCAGACGCTGGTGGATCGCATGGTTTCTCGCTTGGCTGGCTGGTGCGCCGCTATCCTTTCTAGGGGTGGCCGTCTGGTTCTTCTCAAATCTGTCCTTTCTTCCATGCCAATCTATTTCTTCTCTGTGAAAGGTATGCCCAAGGGGGTCCGTCGGCGGTTGGACTCTTGTTTGCGGAATTTTCTCTGGGGGAAGAAGGGGGATGCGCGTCGCGGTGTTCCTCTGGTTGCGTGGGAGGATGTGGCTCGGCCGAAGAAGGAGGGGGGCTGGCGGTCAGGCGGTTCGAGGTCATGAACGAAGCTTTTCTCCTAAGATGGGTGACCCGCCTGTGGGGTCCGGAGGATAACCTTATGATTAATTTTTTGAGGATGGCAGTCGGTGTCGACCGGTTCTCGGGTATGGATCCTCGCCTTCTGGGCTCTCTCTCTCACTTCTCCCGTGATATTGGGAATATTTTGATCCGCAACCGTGCTCTTTTCGTCATTAAGATGGGGGATGGATCGTTCATTCGGTTCTGGGGCGACGACTGGACTGGTAGGGGGGAGCTTAAGGATGTTTTTCCTCGCCTCTTCGCGTTGGCGGATGATAAGGACGCGACGATTGCTTCCTACTGGGACGGGGCCGCTTGGGGGCCTAGATTTATCGCCAACCTTTCTGATCAGCGTCAACTGGAATTCATGGCTTTACTGGAGGTCCTTGCGGCCTCGCCCACACCTTCTGTGGGTCGCGATCATCTTTCTTGGAAGGACTGCTCTTTCTCCATTCGCAAGGCTTACCGGGCTCTTCTTCCGCCCTTGGTGGTGGCTGATGATTCTTTGTTTAGGGATTGTCAATTCTTTTGGGGCCTCCGGGTCCCGAACGAATTGGCATATTCCTATGGCTTTTCCGTCGTGGGCGTCTTTTAACTCGTAGCCGTTGTGCCGCTATCTTCCCTTCCGTTTCGCCGATCTGTGGTCTGTGCAATCTGGAGGACGAGTCTATTGACCACCTTTTCTTCCGCTGTGGGAAAACACGTGGCATTTGGGCGGATTTGGGCTGGCTGGATATCACGGACTCCTCTTCCTTCTGCGCTTGCTTGGTTCATTCTCGGGCAAGGTCTAGGAACGACATTCTCCTTTCTATTGCGCGGTTATGGTGCATCTGGATTGCTAGGAACGAGGCTCTGTTTGCTGGCCAGAGATTTTATTCGGAAAACGTTCTTATATCTGCGTCCCGTATGTACTATGATTGGTCTGCTATTTAAGATGTCCTTGATGTAGTGGGGGTATCGCTTGGTCATACCCTCCGTTTTTTTGTTTTCCTTCTTCCTCCATTCGTCTCTCCGTCTACCCGATGTAAGTCTTTTCTCAACTTTGTTTTTTAATAAATATGGGACGAGCACCAACGAGTGCGTCTCCCGTTTTTGAGCTTCAAAAAAAAAATAGTTGGATCTTTCAACATGGATTTGAGCAAGAATCCATGTAGCCGACCATAGTTAAAGCGGGCGAAGGCTTCACCATTTTTATTAATATGCTTGACGATTTAACAATAACTATATTTCCAATTATATCGTGTCCTTAAAAAGGGAAGACAGTTTTCGAAAGAAAATTCAGTAATGTATATATTGTAACATCCGGATCCGAATGAACTGAAGCTCCTGTCAAGAAAAGGATGTTGCAAGCAAGTTTGGATCTCCAAAGTGGAGATATTCAAAGGTACATATCTCTCTCCTCTTTGTTCTCATTAAAGTCAATGTTGAAGTTTCTAATTCAGTTTTTTTAGGTTGCTGTCCATCAGGTATTTTATCTATTGTTGTATGTTAGATAAAGTCACAAAATCCCTCCAAACTTAGAGGATCAAAGGTGCAATCTTTCCCCCTCCTCTTGCTGCCTTCCATGCATGATTCAGTTCCTTGAATTACCTATGAAATTAGATGAGAATGTGAAGCTTTACATCGAATTCATCAAAACTTTACAACCATTATATATACTCTTGATTTCTTAAAATTTTGAGGATAAAAATTTGGATTTAGCATGCAAATTAACCTAAGTACATGCCATTTAGCCACAACTTTTAGCACAGAAAAATAGAAATTTGGGGGAAATTACATGCATTTTCTTATGGAATCCTGAGAAGGATGAAGTAATTCATAAATAAAGAATCTAATATAAGTAACTGAGCCTCCAAAATTTCAAAAAAAACTCAACCTCAAAACAGGATGACTTGCCTTTATAATTGAAAGCAAGACTCCTATTAATCAACTGCATGTTCTTTACATCAAGGACATGTTCAATTACTATTTTCAATGATAAAGAGAGTCCTAAAGTCGATCATAAGATACTTTGATGCATTTATGACTAAAGATGCATTATTTTTAGATGAAATCCTAATAAGGATGATGTCAATGCTTATAGACTGAACATAATTCATATCAAAATAATGTCATATCCCCCAACAGATGAGTTGTAGACAACAGCTCGAGATTGTGAGTTATTCTAAACATAACAAGCATTAGACCACACCGACCAAGAATTCCAACAGCTAACATGGAGCTTCACAGAGTGATTGTTATGAACTTGCTCGAAGAGATAATCATGTGCCATTAACCTCCATATGTTTGGTCCAAGGTGGAAAACAATATTGTATATATGAATAATGCAGTATAATCTCATAATTTGGTTGCATGGGTAGAGGCTCCTATAAGAACATATGCCCCTAAGGATCTATCCATATAGCTTTTACAGTTGCTTGAGTCGCAATGTGATGAGGTTTCATCCAGGTTGCAAACTAAAATTTGTCATGGGTTTCTTGTCTACAGGAAAACCTGTATAATATACATATGCACAAATGGTGAAACCAAGAGATTCCTTGCTGAGGAAATCATAATGTATATGTGTAGCATTATAACAACATCCTAGAATGATCCATGAACTAATCTACTTTGCTATCTACACGAGCAATGTCCAAGCGATTCACAGTGATATGTAATAGCTTCCCGATAACCCCTTTATATTTTATAGCATTGACATCTTCTGAGAATTCATCTTTTAAAATATTCGAACTCTTCTCTCAAAGTCAACAAATGATTTCACAAGATCTTTACGAATAAGAAATCACCAATCAATTGATCATTATTTATAGTCTACTATTCATACAATTTATTATATATAGGATGTTATGGCAAATGATCAGAAAACACCCCTCCTTTGATGTCTCAACTGGAACCGGTACAATTGAGACATGATTCTTGTTTAGGTACCATATAAAACAAAATGATAAAGACTAGCTAGATCCATATCTAAAGCATAGATGGTGATCTTATGATTTTAGAAATAATAAGATATGACCACAAAGACCGATCATCTTCATAAATTAATCTTTTAGGGATACTCTACTATTTATACATATCATCAAAGATAGGTAGTGACAAAATACCTAGAATTGTAAAGTCGACCATTGAAGAGATTGAGAAATGATGGGGTAGATGAATAAGTGAAATCAATGATGAATCATTTATATCAATAAGATCGTTGATCAAAAAGACCTAGATCTGTACAATCAACCACATAAAGGTTTAAGAAAGGATGAGGTATCAAGTCATTGATGACTGATAATTAAGAGTGCCAGTCATGGTGACCTTTACGCCTGACTGTGCGAGGGTGTGGTGACCCTCAGCTGGGCGGGAGATTAGGAAGCCCAGTTAGGGCAGCGGCCGCTTAGTGCGCGGGTCTAGGATCCCAGTCTTTTTCTTGGTTTTTTTTGCGAGAGCTCGCAGTTTTAACGCCTCTCTGGGATCCACATGTTTTCTTTTAAAGACCAGTTTCGCTGACCCTTGTTTTTTAAGGTACCTAGGCTGGAGGGCCCTTGGTTTTAGTTTTTCGATCTCGTTAGCCCGTACCGGTCGGGCCGGTTTTTCTTTTAGAGTGACTTTTCCAGAGAGTCTCTCTCACCCGTCTCAGTGGCGTAGTTTTGGAGTAGACCTATCCTTCTATTGGACCGCCCTTCCAATTAGAGAGCGAGACGGAAGAGCCTCTTTTGTAGGCTACCTCACCGCTTGAGTTTTGTTTACTTTTCCGTCAACAGATTTGGCGATGCTACATCTGAATCATCCATGTATATATCAGAATCCTTTATGGCTACATCTGAATCAGTCACAATTGAATTTGGAGGAGTTACATTTGAGATTGGATTGAGTCACAAATGAGTTTGGCTAAAGTTGAGATGAATTGCAGTTGAGTAGGTTGTAGTTGAGCTAGTTACTGTTCCGCCAGTAATTCCTGACGAAGAGATAAGACCAATTTATGAAAATCATCCTTATCAGACTACGACCTACTACCGCAGTTGTTGAAATAGCTAGTGGACATGTTGGGAACTTAGTTAGGATGCATTTTACTCCACCGCATGCCTACGGAGGCACCCCAACCCTAAGGCTTCCTTACCACCATAGAGTCATAGTGTGAGGTCTTACCTAGATCAAGACCACAACCTATCCACTATGCTTGAGAAATTCAGCAAGAAAAGAATCAAAACATCAGACTCATCATCTACACTTACTATGGTCTATCCACATGACTCACAATCATCAGAAGAGACTTGTATCATCTCGACCATGTCAATCATTAAATACTCAAGATATCTGAATCATCTCAATCATGATAGGCATTGAATACATCATTGAAACTTGAAATTGATGGGGAAGAACGGAAATCATATACAGTTTTATACTAGAGTCATACCTTAGAACCATAATATGAAGTCACACTCAGATCAAGATACCAGATTATCCACTCAATCTGAGAGATTAGATAAATATCAAGAACAAAGACTCAACATCAACATCTCCAAGATCCATTAAACATGATTTATAATTAATTAAAAGGTGACAGTTTAAATATGGATCATATAGTCTTTGTATAAAAATGATTAATATGGGTAAGTAATGTAGGATGAGTAGAATGGGGTTTTACATACCAAACAACTTGAAAGCCTGTTTCATTGCAAGTAGCTTTAAATTTTAATTGTCAAACCCAATTTACTTGCTTTCTTTTGAGACACTAAATTTCCTATTATTTCTAATTAATAAGATTTACTCAACATTTGTTGATGTTCTTTTCTCCCTGTTGCATGGATTGCAGACAAATACATGCACCGTGGTATTGGGAAAGTTGAACATCAGTTTCTGAAGCAACACATATCAGGTATGTATGCTATAGTTTGTCCAAGGTATTATATAATGCTTTTATTTCTCTTCTGATACAATTGTGATTTCATTTCTGTTATTACATGTTAACTGCTATGGAAATTTATACAATATAATTGTGACATATTGTAGTTCGGTGGTTTATTGGTTAATTTGTGAATGTCATTTGAAAAAAATTCCCTAATTTCTAGTTCTCTAATGCGATCTTTAGCGAGCATAATACTATGGGTGATATGTAAACGGGTATCCCGAATCCGAGAAGGAGCGGGCCTCACATATATGCACTAGTCAAGTAGATGTTTGTTGTTGTAGATATATTTATATGTTCCTATGTACCTTTTCTGTTATTTTATATCTTTATATGTCTTATGTGATTTACCCATAGGTCTCTCCTCTATATAAGAGACCCTAGGGTTCCTGGGAATAAAAAACTCTCTTATTTTTCCTAACATGGTATCAGAGTGGCGATCCTAGACCGGAGCTCTCGTACCCAAAATCCTAACCCTAGCCCCACCTTCTGCTCGCCCCTTCAGCACGTCGTCGTGCCCCGCGCCCCTGCGCACCGCCTCTACGCCTTGCATCCCGCATGCTGCCTCCGCGGCCCGAGCCCCCACGCGATGCGTGCCGCCCCTTCGTGCGACTTCTCCACGTGTCGCGCCTCCACATGCAGCCACTCCGCATGCGGCCACTCCACGTACCGCTTGCCCTCTAGCTGTCGCTGGTTCCTCAGTTCGTTTGATGGATTTGGGTGCATAAGTCTACATATGCATTCAAATCCACATATGTTTGTGTAGACATTCACTTTTTGGTCTACAAAACCCTAGTTTTCTACATCCGACAATATATTTGAGAACAAGGTCGATGTAACCTCCACAGGCGCTTTCAGAGGTCCAACGCCTATTGTCAAAATGAATGGGACAAACTATGAGCTCTGGGCTATGCAGTTCATGAGCCTTATGAAGACGAATGGTAAGAAGTACATTCTTACCGAGGAGGAGTCGGTGGAGAAAACTGGGGTAAACGCCTCGTGGGAGGCGAACTATGCATATACCAAAATTTGGCTTTCTGGTACATTGATGATTGAGATCGTCAATGATGTGTTACATCAGCCTACTACTAAGGCGATGTGGGATATCCTCGCAGCAACATATTCTCAAGCGAGGAACGAAACGAAGATCCTCCAACTCCAGTATGACATATTCACTATCAAGCAGAATGGACACCCCCTTCATTCGTTGTATACATCCTTGCGTGGGATGTTTGAGAAGCTCCACGGCTTCATACCTCTAACGGCGACTCTAGAGCAGCAGAAGACATATAGGAATGCTAAATGGTTGGTGTATTTCTAGTAGCCCTTGACCCATACCCAGATTCTAGCAGATGCCATTATTCCTCCCATGGAGGAAGCGTTCTGCAGGCTCAGCAGGATTACTATTCCATCCACAACCACTAGCCATACTTCTTCGTCTATGGCAGCCTTTCGAGGAAGAGGAGGCTCTTCTTTCCGTGGACGTGGATCTCGTGGTAGAGGAGGTCGCATTCGTCAGCCATGCATGTACAGTCACCGTCCAGGACATACTGAGGATACATGCTATTTCAAGCATGGCTTTCCGGCTTCAGCATTTGTGAAATCAATAATATCATAAGAACTTGTCAGTAATTTCCATATGTAATATTACTTTAAACAGAGTTCAGTAATTTAGGGACAATAGTAATTTAGGGACAATACTGAAATAACATATATACATTTCTTAAGTAATTATTGTTGTGAGATCAGTAATGAATACGTTTGTCTTATGTTACGGGTTCAGTAATATATATACAATCTAAAGTAAATAATTGTTCAAAGACCAATAATAACAAATAAATGGTCAGTAACTTATGGGCATTACTCAAGTAATAGATTAACAAGTACTTAGTAATATATTCTCCTTATTTACGACTAATATGGAAATAGTACTTTGAAAAAGAAGTTATTAAACACATGTAGATAATGAAAAACATATTAGTAAAATAAATGCACTGCTTCAGTGACCGAAAAAGGAAATAAATTTATTGCAGAACTAAAGCAATGCTCATTACATACCCAATGGTATTACTAACCATTTCTTATAGTATTACTAATTTCGCAACAAGCATTTACTTGACTATTGTATATATACAGAATTCTGTACATGGTATTATTATGGGTGTAAATTAATGGATATTGTTTCGTTATTACCGATCTCACAACAACCAATTACTTGACCGTTGTATATATATATATATATATATATATATATATATATATATTACTGATCTGAGTGTTTGGATCTCAATCTTCTGGACGAAATCAATGATTTGAATATTTTCTTTACAAGCCGTCTTCCTTTTTTTAAAGGACACATATGATTGGAAATACAGTTATTGTTAAACATGTATATGGCTTATAATTAGAAATATATTGTTAAACATGTGTGTGCGTGTGTGTGAATTTTCCAATGAGTGTATGATTCATTAGATAAATAATGCGCACACGATCAAATCCGTCGTATTTTTTACCTAAAAATGGAGGTTGAAACCATTTTAAATACCATTATTGGTTTTGGAATCCACCAATAAATTTATTTTCCTTTTCTTATCCTCAATTAAATGTCAATTGATTATTTCTTTTTCTTTTTTCAAATAGAATTGGACATCTATTAAGTTCATAATTCTAGAATGAAAAAGAGGGGGAGAGGAGTCATCTTCCTGTTGATGCCCCTGCCTTTGACATCCTTTATCCACCACTTATCAATGCTCTTGCACACCTCCACTAAGGTCATCTTTGTTGATTAGACCAAGGTGCAAGAAAGCGTCATATGAGTTTGAACAAGTAGTTGAATAGGGGTTATGCAGTATGTGGCGGCATATGCGAGGTATATGTAGTTCTACGTTGTTTTCTAATTTTTAATTTTAAAATAAATAAATATCTACAAAAGTGACTACAATTGAATGAGAATTTATGAATAAATGTGATCCAACCAAAAAAATCTAAGAAAAATGCTTTCATGTAGAGATCAAAACAATCTATATCAATCCAATATCAATAGAAAGTTAGCAATCATATTAGGAAAGTTAGGACCTAATTCTAGTGACTACATATATGACATACTCTGAAAACCAAATCAAGTATGAACTTATTGTGTTCTCCGGTTAATTCTAACATACACCTCCAATAAACCGGACAATTCATATCTAATATAAGGAGAAAAAATCGCACATACCATCTTCTTGGAATCATATTCGCCTCATATGGCGAATGCTTTTTTTGTTAAGTACCGTGAAGGAGTCGTCTTTTCAAAAGGCGGCTTTTACATTTGAGAAAGCCGCCTTCTGAAGAGGCGGTTCTAAGAAGCCGCGTTTTAAGAAGGCGGCGTTCACTCAATAAGAAACAGAACGCGCGGCCCTCCCTCCTCCCCCGCCCGTACTTCCCTCCTGTAGCCTCTGTTTCCCAACGCCCCCCACTCGACTCCCATGGCCTTGCCGCCGTCGTTGCCTCCTCCACTTGGCGTCGACGTTGTTGCGTCTCGCCGTCATTGCCTCCTCCATCAGACGAATCCCCCTCCATCCACGCCTCCGCTACCTAGGTCATTCTCACCCATCATCGTGTTGTTCATCAGTGACCTAAGGTGAGCTCTTCATCCATATTAGTAACCCTAGTTTGTGATTGTACATGATGTGTTTGTCTCTCGATACATATAGGATGTCCATGGGTATTTTATGCTTTTGTCACTTCGGAGGAATGATTATAAATTCCGGGAAGGACACAACTTATCAAGGTGGACGTATAAAACCGTTGAAGTTAGTTCCGAACATGAAGTTTGATATGTTGGTTGAGAAGATCGTGTCGTTATTCTGGTTCGAACCTACACAGTGCGGTGAATTAAAATTGTTTCATAAAATAGAGGGGAACCGCAATAGTTATTTGGCGAATGTTAAGTACCATATTGACATACAAGATGTTGTTGAGTATGCAAGACTAATGGGTTCATCATACCGTCCAATTTTGTATTTAACCCATCAAGAGGAGTCATCACCGAATGTCACCCGATCCTCTTCACCTTTAACTCAAGCTCATGGTGTTGCAACCTTTGATATGAATGACACAATTACTCGGGAAATTGATCAGGTGAGCAATGATGAAGACTTGGATTTGAATGACGCGGAAGATGAAATGGAGAATGATGAGGAATCTGAGGCACACATTGTGTCTGATATAGCATTCTACAATGTCCGCGGTGGTGATGGCTATATAAGAAATGACGAGGATGCCTTCGATGCCGGAGAGGGACTTAGTCTTGTAGAGGAGCTGAGGAACGGGATGACCTTTAAGTCGAAGGCTGACTTGGTCTACTACATGAAGATGTTTCACATCAAGCGACATTACAATTTTCATGTACACGAGTTAGATAAGTCGGTTTGGGTTATCTACTGCAACGAGAAAGAGAGAGGTTGTAAGTGACGTTCGCGAGGTCATAGGCTACCACTAGACAGGCAATTTGTGATTTCTAAGGTGGATGCACCCCACACTTGTTTGCATCGAGTAGCTAATCAAGATCATCCTCATTTTGATTGCAATTTCATGGCCCATAAGTTTCTCAACCAGATAGAAATCTCCCCATCTGTAAGAGTTGCAGTTTTGCAGGGCATGATTTTAGAGGATTATGGCTGCATGGTTAGTCACATAAGGGTATGGGATGCTAGACGCAAAGGAATAGAGATTGTTTATGGGGATTGGGCCAAGTGCTACAATGAATTGGCATACTTATTTAGAGCATTTGGAACTTCCATTCCATGTATTGTTACATATTTGGATACAACTGCTTTCGAGACTAGTGTAGTGTTCGAGAGGGCCTTCCAGGCTTTTGGTCCTTGTATCAATGCCTTCAGGCACTATAAGCATGTAGTTAGTGTTGATGGAACCCACATGTATGGAAGGTACAAGCAGAAGATTCTTATTGCATGTGGTTGTGATGCTGCCAAACATATTGTTCACCTAGCTTTTGCATTTGTAAACGAGGAGGATGAACCTAGTTGGGCGTGGTTCTTGGAGAGGGTGTGCCTTCACGTTTTCAGGGATCGTCCGGGGCTCATATGCCTGTTATCTGATCGTGCATCTGGTATTCGTGCAATCCTACGCAATGATGTTGTACAATTTCATCCTCCATATGTGTACTAGAGGTTTTACCTACGTCACGTTGCGAGCAACTTCAACGATTTTCACAAGAATCAAATGATGAAGAAAATGGTCAAGAAGGCCGGAAATCCAATTGGTGACAGACACTCGACACCTTCTCGATGACTATCTAGCGACAATTCAGGGATGGCCTCCATGAAGATGAAGACGATGAGGAGGGAAGACCGACCGAGGATACATCTTCACAGAGATATGGACGTGGTAGAGGACATGGACGTGTACGCAGACTACGAGGAGGACGAGCACAAAGCCATATCGAGGACATACATGCTTCGGGGGTTGAATATCAAACTCCTAATGTTGAACGCGAGTCTGAGAGAATACAACAAAGTCCACCTGCACCGATGAGAGAAAGGCCACAGAGCGAGCCTGGACCATCGCATCGCCATATATCATTACCTACTTTAGACTATGATGAAACGGTTGGTGAACAATTCTCATAAATTGAGCACATTAATCGTGACAATCTATTATCTTTGTTCTCAATTGAGCCAACTACGACACTTCCTCAACAAGCACCTGCAGAGCGTCAATACATTCGAAGGAGGCGATGCATGTGATGTCATATGAGGTGTTATATGGATGACTAGTTTTTTTTTGGGTATGAGCAGGGATTGTTGTATGCAATTTACTGTAGTATGGATATTATACCTTATTTATGTAAACGTCGTAACTCTCAAACTTCGTTATGTTTAATGACTCATAAGCTTTTATGTTGAATTTTCCCTTTATCATTTCTTTTGTAAGCATGAAATTTTTAATGATCCAAATGTTGCATATATAGCCAAATAAACAACAAGCCACATTTTTCTATGGCTTGTTGTTTTCTGGTTGTCTACCCATGAAGCCGCATTTTCAAGAGGCGGCGTATGTCTGAAGCCGCCTTTTCAAGAGGCACCTTCCTTCTAAAGCCGCCTTTTCGAGAGGCGGCTTCGGTTAGTCAAAGCCGCCTTTTCAAGAGGCGGTTCCTTCACGGTACTTAACAAAAAAAGAAACTTCACCGTATGAGGCGAATATGATTCCAAGAAGACGATATGTGCGAATGTTCCTCCTAATCTACACAAAACATGTGGCTTGTGATGGCAAAGAGTCCATTTACTAACCAAGAAAAGATGCTTGACAACAAGAGTTGATCAATGATGAATATTAAATACATGATGCATAAAAATGTATCCAACATGCAACCGCAATGACCGATGAAAATGAAGCCTAAAAATGACCTTAAGAAATGACCAACATGCAACATCAATGACCGATAGGAAACATGCAACAACAATGACCAACAAGTAACATGCAACAACAATGACCAACAAGCAGATGCATAAAAATGATGAATATTAAACACATGAACAATGAATCCAAGTATTCAACAGTTGAATATATGACCAAAGAATCCAATAGGCTATAGCACGACGATGGAATGAAAGCATCAGAGTTCAGATGAAAATTTAACATAAAAATAAAAAGGGTGAATCTAAGGTTACAAAAGGTGGAGGAGCTTTGAGGCGACGAAGGATCTTGGAGGCGGCAGAGCTTTGCGGGGGAGATTAAAGATTTGGGTTTCGTTGGAGATGACGTATCAGGAGAGAGGGTATCGGGAGAAAGGGGGTATAACATAGGGGGTTCTAAATGCTATCATATATGGATATTGAAGATCCATTTTTTATTAATTCACTAAATCCTAAGCGGTCGCACGACCCAAATATATGGCCGCACAGCTCGCTTATGCGGCCCGCATATGCGCGAAGGGCGCTTAGTGCTATGCTTCATGTATTCGGTTCGCAAGGGGACCACATAGGCATATGCGGTCGCAAGGACCGAATTCTGAAACACTGATCATGACAACTTCCCCTACCTTGGCACCAACAGCTGGAGCTTCATGTGGCCATCGTTGTTGTGGGTGAGTGGGACCAACTTTTGCCTTCACTACTTCGAATCCAGCATCCTCTACTGAGCATCCAATACCGTCGCATCACCAACCTATGTGCAGAAGCAATGGTGCTCAATATTATTGTTGCTACAACCACTATCTCGCATGTCGTGTTGAGATCCTCATAATCGGTGTGTTACCCCTCCCAGTGATGATCACCTACGCAATGGCAATCAAGTTCTCAATCACTCATCGAAGGTTGATCCATGCACGTTGTCAAGTAGGACAACCACGTGTCACTATCAACCCATGCCTCCATGTAAGCCTACCATTACGGTTGTACTTGTCAGAAGCTGTAAAGAATAACTACGGAGTTGTAAAAATTGACACGGTGTTTTTAGGCAAAAGGGGGTAAAGATGCAAAGGTGTTCACCCCAAGATTAGAATACTAAAAAGAAATTACAAAAGACATGATTTGAAGAAGTTCAAGCATAACAAGCAGTTCTCAAAATATTAAAGTTCCCATGGAAGATCACACCATTCCAAGCAATCCACATAACCCAAAGCAAAGCTATTCGTTTTAGCCATGTAATGAGGGAACAGAAGCAAGCACGAAAAATCCTCGTAGAAATTTTCCACATAACACAATGTTGAAGAGATATGTGTTATTCTCTGTTTTGTACCTTTTTGTATTTTCTTTTTCCCGTTGGACTCTTCATGTATTTTACCCATAGGATACTCTCCTATATAAGAGAGCCTAGGGCGTATGGAATAAGACAAGTCTCTTATTTTTCCCAACATGGTATCAGAGCGACGGTCCTAGACCGGAGTTCTCGAACCAAACCCTAACCCTAACCTCCACCTTCGAGCCCTTTACGCCGCGTGCCCCCGGTCTCGGCCGCGCTAGGCCCCGCGCCGCCCGGTCCCAGCCTTCTTCTCGGCGCAGCCCGGTCCCAGCCTCGGCGTCGCGCCGCCCGGCTCCAGCCCTGTGCGCAGTTCAGTGCGCGTTTTAGCACCGCTAGTCCTACGGTCGTGTTCCTACGCATGATCTGGTGCGCGTGCAACCCCTGCGCACGATCTGGAGCAGTCCTAGCACATATACCGTGCTGCCCTGGTGCATACATTGTGCAGTCCTAGCGCGCATGCGACTCCAGCATTCTTCTCGTGCGCGTGAACCAATACCGGGTACTGTACGTGCATATCGACCATCACAGGAAGTGTGAGAAGTCCCACATCCTAGGGTTTGCCTAACCCTAGGGTACCGTTGTAATAGAGAAGACTCTCGCCTGCGTTTCCAAGATAATGGGTTTGGTTGCTTGAGTCTACACATGCAACTAAACCCGTTAATGTCCGTGTAGACGATCATATCTTCAGTCTACTACCCTAGTCTTCCATTATCATAATGTCAGAAAGCAAGACAGACATCCCATCTACAGGCGCTTTCAGAGGTCCAGCGCCTATTGTGAAGATGGATGGTTCAAATTACGAACTGTGGACAATGCAGTTCATGAGTATGATGAAGTCAACTGGAAAGAAGCACATTCTTACCGAAGAAGAGCCTGCTGAGAAGACTGGGGTCAATGCCTCATGGGAGGCAGATGATGCATATGCCAAGGTGTGGCTATCAGGAACCCTGGCAATTGAGATTGCCAATGATATTCTCCATCAGCCCACTGCAAAAGCAATGTGGGATATTCTTGCCGCTACATATTCTCAGGCAAAGAATGAGACGAAGATTCTGCAACTCCAACATGACATCTTTACTACCAAGCAGAATGAACGACCTCTACACTCATTGTACACATCTTTACGAGGAATGTTTGAGAAGCTTTACATCTTCATGCCTCTCACAGCCACGCCTGAGCAACAGAAGACCTACCGGAATGCCACTATGGTAGGAGTATTTCTGGCGGCTCTAGATCCAGAGTACGAGGCTGCACGCTCCCAGATCCTGGCGGATTCCACCATTCCTCCAATGGAGGGAGCATTTCACATACTGAGCCGTATTACTGTTCCTTCATCCACTGCAAATCAGACCGCCTCAGTTATGGCAACGAATCGAGGTCGTGGAGGTTATTATCAGTCCCGTGGTCGTGGACCTCGGGGTAGAGGGGGTCGTGTTCGGCCATCATGTACTTTTTGCCACCGTTCTGGGCATATTGAAGACACGTGCTACTCCAAACATGGGTTTCCTGCTTCTGCACGAGTAGCTGAACAGATTGAGCCTCCATCTGCTTCATCTCTAGATCAACGCTTTGATGACCTTGTAGCCCATCTGAGGGGCATTATTCCTCCATTTGGCCCAGTTGCACCAGTACCAGCTTCTGACAGTACCCCTGATGTTGCTGCTTCTGCATCCACCAGTACCTCAGGTAGCACTTATGCATTTACTAGCAGTAGTGGATCAGATACTTTAGAGTAGATTATGGACTCTGGTGCTACGCATCATCTATGTGGTGATCAAGGACTACTTACAGCATACCGACAGGTCCCTCCAGGCCGTACTGTGGTTATTGCCAATGGGACACATTCTCCTATCACTAGAAAGGGGGAGATTAGCCTGACACCTTCTATGCACCTCAAGAATGTGCTCCATGCACCTGACTTCTCTATGAATTTATTGTCCATTAGCCAACTTACAAAGGATTTACATTGTCGAGCGATTTTTGATCCATCTTCTCTCATTTTTCAGGACATCCTTACGGGCAACGTGATTGGGCGTGGTTATGAGCAAGACGGCCTATATCGTCTCAGTCGGACCTCTTATGCAGGAGTCTCCTCTCTACCTGTTGGATCTACCTCTCCATTACTGTGGCACTTGCGCTTTGGACATCTACCGCTTCAGAAACTATGTCGTGTATTACCTTAGGTCTCACCTCACAAGTCCATTCAATGTGAGGCTTGTCAGTTGGGAAAGCACCATCGATCTACCTTTCCCAGTCGTCAGTGTCGGAGTAATACCTCAAAGTTTGAGTTGTTTCATATCGATATCTAGGGTCCTAGTCGAGTTCCTGATCATCACGGACACAGGTTTTATTTGGTTATTGTGGATGATTTCTCTCGTGTGTCTTGGGTTTTTTTGTTAAAGAATAAATCTGAAGCGGGGAATATTATTATAAATTTCATCAATGAAGTTCGTAATGTTTTTTCTGCATCCGTAAAGATTGTGAGAAGTGATAATGCCTTGGAATTTTGTACTCATACTCTCTCCAATTATTTTTCAACTCAAGGGATTATCCACCAAACATCCTGTGCCTATACTTCCCAATAAAATGGGGTTGCAGAAATGAAACAACGCCATCTACTTGATGTAACCAGGTCGCTTCTCATACAAAGCCATGCCCCTCATTCTTTCTGGGGTGATGCTGTTCTAGTAACGGCATGTTATCTCATTAATCGTATGCCATCATCTGTCTTAGGTGAGAAGATTCCTTTCTCCCTTATTTTTCCAGACAAAGAATTGTTCTTCCTCACTCCTCGAGTGTTTGGCTCGGTTGCCTTTATCCACCAATTGTCTCCAGGGATTGACAAGCTCTCTCCTAGGGTTGTCAAGTGTGTTTTCGTCGAGTACTCCAGAACGCAAAAGGGGTATAGGTGATGATCCATTGCGCAGGAGATATCTCGTTAGTGCTGATGTTACCTTTTTCGAGTCTGTTATGTACTTCTCTTCTACAGGTGATCAGTTGATATCCTCTGGCACGACTGAAGCTATAAACATGCCGCCACCATCACCACCTCCACCATCACCATCACCACCATCTCCACCTCCGGTTATCGTTCCTGTTTCCCCATTGTCATTCCACTATACATGTATGCCTGCTTCTGCTCATGGTCACCGCTCATCATCTAGCTTGCCTGAGGTATGTTCTGAAAATATTACCAATATTGATGGATCTGACGATTTCCCTGAGCAGGATGTGTTACAGAGGCCAAATGAGGAGGCAGGTGATTTGGATCTACCTATTGCACTTCGAAAGCAGAAGCGCAGCTACACGTCATATCCAATAGCATCTATTGCGTCTTCTGATCGCTTAACTGGAGATTTCAGGACCTTTGTCATTGCACTATCGGCGGTGGAAATTCCACGAAATTACCAAGATGCGTTGAAGGATAGTCGATGGCGTTTAGCCATGGAAGAAGAAATGGCTGCTCTTCAGTCTAGAGGTACCTGGAGCCTTGTTACTGCACCTAGTGATGTGTCTACAGTGAGTTGCAAGTGGGTGTTTACAATTAAGCAGAATGTAGATGGCAGCATTGACAAATACAAGGCACGCCTGGTTGCTTGTGGCTTTACACAGACATATGGGGTGGATTATCTTGATACATTCTCGTTGGTTGCTCGCCATTCCACCCTACGGATCCTCCTCTCTGTTGCGGTTACTCGTGATTGGCCACTATACCAATTAGATGTCAAGAATGCATTCTTATATGGTGACTTGCGGGAGGAAGTCTACATGCAATAGCCACCTGGATTTGCTGTTGAGGGGGAGTGTTCTAAGGTGTATAGACTTCATAAGGCTATCTATGGCCTTAAGCAGAGCCCCAGAGCTTGGTTCCAGAAGCTCTCAGACATGTTTGAAAAACAGGGGTACAAACGTTCCAATGCAGATCATTCCTTGTTCGTACAGAAGACACCCAGAGGTATTATTGCAATTATGGTGTATTTAGATGATATCTTGATTACAGGTGATGATGAACAGGGAATTCAGAGGGCGAAAGATATTCTAGGTCGTGAATTTGTCACAAATGACCTTGGAGTTCTTAGATATTTTCTGGGACTAGAATTCGCCAGAAGTCCTCATGGGATGGTAATGACCCAGAGGAAATATGTCACGGACCTGCTGAGTGAAACAGGAATGCTTGGTTGCCGACCTGCCACTACACCCATGGATCCCAGCATGAAACTATATGATGACGACACTGATGAGGTGGATAGGAGAAGATACAGAGAACTGGTGGGCAAGCTTCTCTATGTTACTATTACCAGACCTGATATCTCCTTTGTTGTGAGTCGGGAGAGCTAGTTCATGGAGCAACCATGTCAGGTACATATGGATGCTATACATATGATACTCAAGTACCTTAAGTCATCTCCAGGTGCAGGTCTGTTGTTTAAGAAAGACAAGGAGATTACTATCTCAGCATGTGCAGATGCAGATTACACAGGATGTCTTAAGGATAGGAAGTCCACCATTGGATTTGATGCGTATGTTGGAGACTCTCTGGTCTCATGGAGAAGCAAGAAGCAAACAGTTGTAGCAAGATCCAGTGCTGAGTCTGAATATAGGGCTATGGCCCATGTCAGTACAGAAATGATGTGGGTGAAGGTTGTGCTTACAGATCTATATATAAAAGTCCATCTTCCTATGGCTTTGGAACGTGACAATCAAGCTGCTCTATTCATTGCAAATAATCCAGCGTTTCATGAACGTACCAAGCACATTGAGGTTGATTGTCACTTCATACGAGATATGATTCAGAAGGGATTTATTTCTACATCCCATGTTAGCTCAGGGGACCAAACTGCAGACATCTTTACCAAGGTGTTACTTCGAGGGTCGTTCCAGAAGTATTCGTCCAAGCTGAGCATGATTGACATCTATGCTCCACCTTGAGGGGGAGTGTAGAGATATGCGTTCTCTGTTTTGTACCTATTCATATTTTCTTTTTCCCGTTGGACTCTTCATGTATTTTACCCATAGGCTACTCTCCTATATAAGAGAGCCTAGGGTGTATGGAATAAGACAAGTATCTTATTTTTCCCAACAGTTGTAAATTACAAAAACAAATAAACACAGACACCGACCCTCTAAGAAGGAATTGTAAAAAAATAACATGAAGTTGCAAAGCAAATAAGAAATTGTAAATAAACATGAAAACATAACATAAGTTCGTAAGAAATAAAGACAAAGGTATTAATTGTAATGAATAAACATGTAGATGTAAAATGTATCTAAAGAATCGTAATAAATATCTTTTCATGCATATTTAGGATCTTCATAAAAAGACATGCCTCATATTACTTATTTTGTAAATATAGAAACGTGAGAACAAATGGGAATACTATTTTTAATGAAATAGGGAGTGTGTTGCTGAGTTGTAGGAAATAGCATATTCATAACCTATATCAACTATTGAAATAGCATATTCATCACCCATATCTACTATTGATTCGCCCCAGGATTCACAACCATCATAGCCTCTACCTTGGGAAGCAGGTTAGTTCTCGAGATAAATGAATGGTTTTGAGGTGATGAAAATGATAGTTGTATGCATATGAGATGTAGGCTCTCTATCCTCTTTGTCTAAAATCTTGGATTGATTTCCATGTAATAAATGATGATTGTGAAATCAAAATTGAATGTTTGAGATTATGTGCTTATCAGTTCTCTAATGAGCCTTAACCTCAATGGAAATGCCCCAACATATATAGAGAAAAAGGAAAAAGTTATATAGAGAAAAAGGAAAAAGTATATAAAGGGTCGTCAATAAAAAATAAAACAAAGCAAAATCTGAAAAGCCCTCAAGCATAATATAAAGCTCCCTACAAACTTCAAATATAAGAATGTGAGAAATATAAATAAATTGTATCGCACTAATGATTTCTATTTAGTCTACAACAATTATGCACCATACTTTACCTTTTTCAAGAATGACGAATGAGTTATATACCTTCACTACTTATTAAGGATCTTATTAATCAATTACACAAGAAATTTATTACAGCATCTACCGGAAGTTCCCCAAAACCTAACTAACCTAAGGCAAGAAAAGATGTTATCTACGTATGGAGTTGCGCAACAAAAGAGGGCAACGTTTCCTTTTAACAACAAAATCCAACTAGAGATATATAATACAACAACCCCAGCTATAATAGAGTTGGATGAAGACGCCATCCAAATAAGAGTTGATTAGATAAGTATAGCCATAAATTTGAACTATGCGAAGTAATTCATTCGGGAGGGCTACCTCATATGGAATGAGGTAAGAAGCGATTCCAGTAAGAAATGTGGGGTTTCATGCAATTTGCCCCGTCTAACTTGATATCCCCATGTACCGTTGTCCTGTTGTAGGTGATTGTTGCTCCTTCGCTTTCTAAAAGAATGATTGGACCGATGAGGGACCGCTAACAGAGTGGTTCCCACTGTTATTTGCTTTGGTCGGTGGTTAGGGCATGCTTGTCTCTGACGCATGGACCGAAGGGTCTTCGCTCTCAACCTTCTGTCTGAAATTTTCAGATCAGTCGTTGCAGGAAATCTTGGAGATGATAGAGTCCATTAGCAAGCAGGAGGGCCCTACTAAAGGGTGTGACCACTGGAGATGGCGAGATAGGGAGTTTGCGAAGAGGCATGCATATCAGGCGTTGGTTACACCATTGGCCCACATTGATGGCACTTTGATTCATGATTGTAGATGCATTCAGTGCATGCACATTTCTCACGGGGTCAAGGTATCTCTTCGGCATATGCGGAACATAAGGATATTAATTAAGGAACATTGGATGAAGATTTTCTCCGTTAATAATAATGTATGCTTACTTTGTAGGGTGGATATTGAGACAGTAGACCATATCTTCTTTACTTGCGTGACTTGCGTCAAATCAAAAGAAACTAGACGGAAGCAAATTTACCATGGATGGGATATACGTAGCAATGAAGGTTCGTGGCATGGGATCAAATTTCGCCGAAATTCAGCCGAATTGTGATTGAATTTCGGTTTTGACAAGCCGAAATGCCCAATATCGACTGAATTTTGGGGGTCCCAGTTCAAAAACTGACCGAAATTCGGTCAAAATTTTGTTACAGTCAGTCACCTAAATGGTGATCGAAATCAAAATTTGAGGACGCAGTTCATGTGAGGCCGTATTTAGCTCACTTACAGCCTATCACTACGTTTCTCAAGCAGATTTATACCCTTTGGGAACTTTGGCTCAAACAGAATGGCGGAACATTTTGGAGTGAGCATTTTTATGTGGAAAATGTAATGCATCAAGTTAGGACTCTCCTTAAGTCCTAGATTTAGTAACTTCTATTTATTTTAATACAATTATTCCAAAAATATATATATAAGGTTTTTTTATGACAAAATTTCTGACAGACTATAAAAGTCTGGCATGCAAACAAGGTTTAATTGTATCCCTAACAGAAGATAAGGTCTCACAATCATTGTTTTTAAAAACGTGCCTCGAGGCGCTGAGGCGTACTCCTCGAGGCGTTTTTCAAGGAAAAACGCCTCGAGGCTATAGCCTCATTCCTCCTCAATGAAGCGTGTGCCTCGAGGCTATAGCTTCATGAATGGGTTGTTTTTTTTGTTTTTTCTGCAATATTTTTTCCTTTTCTTTTTTATTGTGAGTTTTTCATCTTTCTTAGACATGTATTTTCAAGTCTTTAAGCTCATGATTCACTAAAATGCATTTTTTTAATTTATTTAAGCTTATTTTTACTTTGTTATGCATGTTTTTCATAAATCAACATGTACAAAAAGTTGAGTCTTGAGTCCTTAAATCTAATGCCTCTACTCTTTAGTATGAATCAAGCATGAATGCTTTCTTTATTAAAATGTTTGAATGCAAGTCCCCTACTTTGACCTAAATTTTGAAAAGTATATTTTTGTAAACATGTCTCATCTTTTCTTCTATTCAATCGGGACTAAATTAATACACATCAAAGCATGCATGAACAAAGATGATCATAACATGCAATATTCAAATATTTTATCCCCCAATCATTATGGTAAAGTAAAAAGTGATCGCAGATTCACTGCTTACTCTCTTATCCTTCTCAATTGAATGACACATATCTCACCTAATTTTGAAAATGGTATGTTATATCTAGTCCCTTTAGTTAAATTTTATTCAAAACTTTAAATTTTGTGGAGAGTTACCCATTATTATGCTTACATATCCATATTTACTTGACTCCTTACAGATTTAGAGTTTAAAAAGAGAGAGTTATATAACAACTTGGATGTTTAAACCATGATGTTAGCCTTGAAATATCATGGAGTTATGCATTTAATCATAACTATTTAATTTCTAGAACTTGAAAATTGTAACTACGATTAATTAAAATATTTTATGAAAAAATTCTTTCACGAGTGAGGCTTACGCCTCGATACGCCTCGAGGCTTACGCCTCGAGGCAATGATAGGAAAACGCCTCGATACGCCTCACGTTTTTAAAACCTTGCTCACAATAAACAAAAATTAAACTATAAGTTCCATTTGAATGCTTTCTACGATGCAGGCCAAATGTTGGACAGCATAATATAGTCAATTCGGAATGCAGCTTGGTCCACTTGAAATATATGGAAATATGCATGCATGCCGCCCAAGCGACTGCAATCATTGAATGAACCAATCCTCTCCAACCATGGCCCAAAGAAGACAAGCGTAGATTTGTTTTGTTGGATTTTGCCAACAATGCCCCTGCTGGTGACTTCCAGTCCTGAAAATAGCTCGACTCAATCAAGTGAAAATTTCGTATTCACCTCTGTGAGCCCCTCAGGATCCGGGTACCCGTTTACGCGCAATTCGCAATATATCATTCACATTTAATCGCACAAGTCGCACAATTTCAGGGAAAATTTTTCGCGCGGCTAATTATCCACATGACATTCACATCCACAACATAACCACAAAAATTAAAAGAGACAATGGCACCAAAATTCTTTTCATTAGTATTCATATCAGTTTACAATGTATACAAGAGTCTTCCATTACATCATATATCCCAAAGTGTGATACAAAAGAGATAGCATTTACATCATTATTTGAACAAAAACTGAGACAAGGAATTCATACCGTCTCGTATATACTCTGTCTCCTGGAAGCATATAGCTACTGAGCGGCTACTGAACTGCAGGCTGTTTGCCTGCCACACACACAATAGGAAAGAAGAGGCGTCAGCCATTGCTGGTACCTCCTTAAAATTTATAAAAATAACAGGACATTTAATATATGCAAAAGCAGGCAAGTAGAAAGGTGGTATAAGTAAAATTTACATCTACTTGCGTAAATAAAAAGGGGTTTTGTCTGTAATGCATTTCTAATATTTTCCCCCAGAACCCGGCATTTCCCATATGTCATATTTATATAGCATTTGCGTAATCATAAGTGTATGAGGATGAATGCATATATCAATTTCCTTAGAGATCAAGTTGGCGAGTGAGAATGGAAAAGTTGAGATTGTAGAGATCTATTAATTCATTTAAATTCTTGGGTAGAGAGAACGGTCTTTTGATCATAACTTCTCAAACTCTAACTTCAATGTTTCAGATATAGCTCCAGATGTTGTAGATGTAGATATGAATGATCTAGATATAAAATCGCCAAGTCTGTTTGGCGAAGAAACTCAAGCGGTGAAGAAGCCTGCAAATGGCTCTTCCGTCTCGCCCTCTAATTGGAAGCGCGGTCCAATAGAGGGATAGGTCTACTCCCCAACTACGCCACTGAGACGGGTGAGAGAGACTCCCTAGAAAAGTCGCTCTAGAAAAACAGCCCGACTAGTACGGGCGAACGAGCTCGTACGAAAAAAACTGAAAACCAAGGATCCCCCGCCTGGGTATCCTAAAAGACAGGGTCAACGGAACTGGTCTAAAGTCAGGATCCCAACGAGGCGTAAAAACACTGCGAGCTCGCGTAAAACCGAAAAGGGACTGGGATCCTAGACCCGCGCACTTGGCGGCCGCTGCCCAAACTGGGCTTCCTATCTCCCGCCCAGCTGAGGGTCACCGCGCCCTCGCACAGTCAGGTGTAAAGGCCACCACAACCGGCATCCAAATTTATAACTTGTTAATGATTCACGATCATCGTCACTTATTTGTCAATTTCCATCTTTTCCAATTCTTTCTGTAGGTAATCATACTTATTTAAATCTCTTGGTCATCTAACTTACTGATGGCGACCCATAGATAGCATAATATACTTAAGGGATGATTTCACGAAGATGACCTAACATTATGATCAACAATATAGGTACTTTACATATTACATGATCTGACTTTCAGATAAACATGGATTAAACACCATATAGTTGACTATGTTGAATCATATGCGTGTACTGTATCCTTAATATATAACTCTCAACCACATATATTTATTGGAAAACACATGCATATATTCTGTGTAACCCCCCTTCCCCCTTTTCATTAGCAATTGTTTTAATGGATCTTCCAGTGCCATGATAATTATGGCACTTTAGATTGATCTCATTGAGAGCTACAGAGATGAGCCAAGGCATAATTTTAAGTGCTGAAGATGATGCAATCCTCCCGTCAGAATCACACTCTTCTCATCTTAACCAATTAATACCCTTTTCTTGTTAGCATCACATTCATGTTTCAATCATTTTTTTTTTGAGGCCAGGCAATCACAATCGTATTACCAAAATAGTTCTCCAGTCCCATAAATTTGTGATTCTTTTCTTGAGATACAACTGTCTTAAGTATACCTAAATTTAAACAATAGTATATGCAGACATGAATTATAAAATTTATAACTTTACTGCAGTTTCCTGATTTTAGAATACATTATTTATTTACTCAATAGTTCAAAAATACACAGAGTACAGAACTTAAATTTAAATTTACTTTTTTTTTTTTCCAGAAAGTACAATTTCTAACCTCAACCCCCCTATTTTACTAACTTTACGATAAAACATGGAGTGGACATCTTTTCTATACGCATCAACACAGACACTCAATTTGTCGCCTTTACAAATCAAGGAATTCAGACAATTGAATATGACCAATTATATAACAAATTAAACTATATTCCAAAAATACATGGAAGGAAGAAGGAGGCGGATTTGGTGTTTTCAAACCACAAAACACAGTGCACGAGAGATAAGATAGTATGTGATTTATATACCCTTAACCAATTTACAAAAAAAACAACAACTTTATTCTGTAGTCTAACAAATCAGTAAGGATTAATGCTAAGGCACATGAATGATCCATTGTATCAATAATGCAGGATATGCCGTATTTGATGGTGTTTGGACAACCATATTCACATGGGTTAGAAGGGACCTTCTTTACTATGGCCATGTCCATAAAAATTCAACTAGATGTTGAAATTTCTTTTAGTCCAACTAATTCAATCTTGATATATCAACGAAATTGGCTTGCATGTTAGCAAAGAATGTTTAGATTATTCAAAACCATGGATGACAGCAATATGTGGCATGAGTATTCATGCGTGGCAGCAAAGAGGAATGGAGAGTGGGTTGTACATACGTATGGCAGCAAGAGGAGGGTAGGGAGTGTACCTTTGAGATCTCCAAAATTGAATAAGAATAAGCATGCAGTAGAATCAACTCATGGAGGAGCAACAACTCCAAGAAATGGAGTTCCAGAACCTAGTAGTTGTCTTAGTAATGGCTTCAAGGAGAAAGCTCCAGGGGCAGCAACTTGCTGGACATGCAGCAGCAGAAGGAGCTCCAAAATCAGCAAGGGAGCAACAACAATCGGCTGCCACATGCAGCAGCAGGAGCAGCAGATTTAGCTGAAGTTCCAGCTAAAATAGTGAGGTTTCTTGGCTCCTTCGTGGCTGGAGAAAATGGAGATAACAGGGAAGGGGATATTCTCTTGTTGGGTTTTGGTTTTATACGAAGAGGGAGAGGGAGAGATAGGCTCCAACGTTGGAAACTTTGGAGGAATTTATAGGGAAAGAAATGGCTTGTAATTTGCCATGTGGAAGAGGAAAGAAAGACAAGTGGAGATGAGAGAAAGAAAATGCAATTGCTGCCTCTGCCTGTACAGACATTAGAATCTTATTATTATTTTATTTTTTTTTTATATAAACAGTAGCCGGCACTGTCTGGTTTTATTATTATATATATATATATTTGCTCCATTTTTGATATACTTAAAAGTCCACCGTACGCGCACCACGGGTCTCGGATTTCGACAAATAATATCTCGTTTTGATCGTCTCGGGACGACGATCAATTTGAGTATAATGTTGATATACTTCCGATTAGGTTTTGAATACCCGAATTTTCGGATACGGATTTTGTTTAAGGTTAAATTTTACGATTTAAAAATATCAAACGACCTCCGATTGACGAACGGTCAATTCCGTTGGTCTCGTATTGTCGAATCGGATCTAATGATGGTCTTGGTTTGTTTCGCGGTTTCCGAATTTGTGTCGCGGCTTTTCACGGCGCGCGTTACGAAACGACCGAATTTTTGATCGATTTTACCCGAACAACCTTTGATTCACTACCAATTGGTCGTTTTAGGTTGGTTAGTATTGACCGACAATGTTTTTGGGTTCATTAGACCCAAAATCGGACGACTTCGGGTTTGATTGGAAACCGGATGCTACAACCTCCATTTCAGAGGACACTAGGAAAATGGTATCCAATAGAAGTATGCCGACTGCGAGTAGGGTTTGCATACATCCTAATCATATATGCATGTTTCTTGCCAAATCTGTGCAATCAAAGTGGACACCGCATGAAAAAACTACCTTCAGGTTTGGTTCACTGTCAACAGATTGAGAGAAATCCCATGACGGGACACATGGTAGCTTTTTGCTCTAGGTAAAAAATGTGGGATCGGCTTCATAAGTGGTATGGAAATTGGTTGTGGATTTCAAAAACAGGGATATGCAGCAACAATTTTGGTCCATATGAAGTATGGTTTTTCCTCTTTTCTAGAAGAAAGGTACCTTAAGTAGGAAAAGAGAGACAATGTTTACCAAGCATGGATGAATGTATTTTATAAGAAAATATATGAGAGGCATCAGACGCCAACATCCACCTTACGTTTTCATAAAAAAAAAAACAATTTTCCGGGCGAACTTTTTACAAGTCAACCGGCAGATCTGTCATTTTTTCAATTTTGTGATATTCTTAAAAAACTATTCTGATTGATTGCATTATCAAGCTCAAACTCGATGCAGAATGAAAGGCTTCCATACCTTTGAAGGACCTAAAGTATGAAGGGCACTGCAAGCTGCTAAGCCTTCCTTTTCAGATGTAATTCTGTAAAAACACAAGAGTTCGCTGAGAAGGCAATGCAACTAAGAAAACCACCATTTTCCACTACTTTCTAAAGAAACCAAAGGAGTTAAAAGTTCATACAATTTTCTTATTTCTTATGGCGAAACCTTCTCCCACTATAAGTAGGGTCAGCTACATGGATTCTTGCTCATATCCATGTTGAAAGATCCGACTATTTTTTGCGTTGGTTGTCGACTACTTAAGGACACCCACACAATGGCAGGATTTGAGCCCTAGTCATTTGGGTGGTAGGCTCACTCCACTACCAACCGACTAATTTTCTTACTTCTTCTCATCAGAAAAAATCACTACAAGCATTGGCTTAGGCATAAGAAGGAATTTTCTGTGAATAAGATTATCATGATATGAATGGGAGTATGATGCAGTACAAAACATAGTGTTATTGTAGTTTTATTTTTATTGTATTTTTTGTTGTAAAAAATCAAAAGTCACAATCTTGGGGCATGTCTTTTGGTTTAGGCGTCTTTTGAGGGAAAGAGTGCTTTCTTAATGGGTTAATTACCTATATAAGGCAACCTACTCCTATGTAATTGGGGAGATGAAATGAAGTAAAAGTTGAGTAGCCATTGACTTTATCTTCCTTTTCCTTTGAATTTTTTCTCCTCTCAAATCTTCCAATCCACTCCTCTCCTCCTTTCTTCTTCTCCCTCACGCAGCTTGGCGGGCTTCTCCCTATCCCCTTACCCTAATTATAGAGATATATTCATGTTTATGTAGTGTTTTCTAAGTTAATTTTTCTTTTTCCTATCTTATGTAATTTACCCTTAGGGTTCGTTTGGTTGCAGGGTTGGGCAAGGTTGGGTTGGGTTGGGTTGGGCTGGGTGAATAGTAAACTGTGAGGAGGGGGTACCCCTGTGAATAGTATCCCAGCCCAACCCAACCCAACCCTGCCAACCCTGCAACCAAACGAACCCTTAGGTCTCTCCTCTATATAAGAGAGCCTAGGGTTCCATGGAATAAACAAGTCGCTCATTTTTCCCAACATGGTATCAGAGCGACGATCCTAGATCGGAGCTCTAGTACCCAGAGACCCTAAACCCCACCTCGTTGCCTTCTCCCTTGCCGATGCCGCTACAACGGGTGTCGCCAGGGGTGCCGCCGCTGCACTTCTCCTTGCAGCGGGCTGCGGGTGACGCTGTACCTCTTCTTTCATCGGGGGTGTTGGAGTATTCATTGTATGCGTCATGAGTTGTAGCAGGGTAAATGGATCCTGGAGGAGATCCATTTACCCCATCCAGTGTTTAGTCCCACATTGTCCAGTGGTGGGACTTGGAGGCTCTGGAGAGGCTATATAAGAAGCCCCAGACCTCTTGTATCCATTGAGAAAAAGAATGCAATATCCGCCCCTTTGAGGGCTTCTCCCGTGGTTTCATCTCGCTCCTTAGGGAGTAGGGTTCCACGTAAAATCTTTGTGTCCATGTTTTATATTTCTTTATATATGCTCTGTTTATCATCCGCTTCCGCATTCTTTATTTTCTAACATGGTATCAGAGCAAGTCGATTTCTGAGAGATTCGATTTTGATTTTCAAGTCTGATTATTATTTGTTGATCCATCCAAGTTTGAAAAGAAAAGATTGTTCCATGAGTTTTGTTTCTAGGGTTCCCATAGAACCCTAATTCTCTGTGGTGGCAACAAATCTATGCATGGCTAGGGTTCCATCAGGAACCCTAATTCTACATGGCGACGTTTACTCCTCTACCGCACTACGACCTCCTGCGCGTGAGCAACATCCAGTTTTGCAACGCATCTTCCGCACCAACATCAGGCACCCTGGCAATCTCCAGGGCATCTCCTCATCTGCAGGCGACTCCAGGCTGCAAAGCCCCTGCTCCTGGCGATGACCTCCGCCCGCAGCCCTCGTCTTCGTCCTCCTCCAGGCGGCAGCAGATTGCGCGCCTCATCGAGACTCCATGGCGGCGGGAACCATACTCGAGGCAGTGCTCCTCCGCACACATCCAACTCCTCAGCGAGTCCCAGGCCGAAGCGGAGAAGCCGCCAACTCCCCAACACGGTCGAGAACTGCATCCTGCCCACACGACCAATACTGGCGACGGCGCTCGACACTCCCCCTTTCTCCCATACTTGTCGGAAAATAAACATCGACAAAGTTGGGAGAAGACAATAAAATGCATAAATATGGGGAGAAAAATAAAACAACACAAATACCGAATTCAATCATTTTTTTTCCGGCTTCTCAAATCATCAATCAATTTTTTAAAAAAAAATTGAAACGTTTTTTTAAAGCCATTTCAAGATTTTTTTTTCTCGACTTTTCCCTCTTTTTTGCAAATTGCGTGCGACTCTTTTTTCTTTTTTTGTATATGCCTTTTCATTTTTTTTAAAGCAAACAATTTTTTTTGAACTGGTCCCCTCTCTTTTTTTCAAACAGGCACGACCCACTTTGGCTCTAGGGTTCCCACTAATTTATTTAATCGTTTTTTTTTTCAATAGATAACTCAGCCATGGCCGGTCCCAAGCCCGGGTAAATGAGGAGGGTTGCGCGTTAGGTAGCCGACAGCCAGCACAGGAGAGATAAATTCGTAAATAGTGTTCTTAAAGTTCTTCGAAGAACACTACTTATGAATTTATCTCGAAACCGTTCGGATCTTTTAAACATGGATTTAAGCAAACATACAGATTTCGTTGGGGCGTTCCCTACTTGCGACGCGTTGCATCGCTGAATGCAATGAAAAATTGGCAAGGACCGCTACATCGCAGCCTGGATGTAGTTCAAAATTTGCAAGGGTTCTTGCATGAGGAACGCATGCGGGTAAATAAGCTAGTTCCGTTGCATCACCGCCCGGATGCAGTCCAAGATTTGCAAGGGTTCTCGCATAATGGACGCGTGCGAGTAAAGAAGTTAGTCCAAAAGAGATTGCAAAGGAAGTTACGGATTGGTAGTTGGAATATCGGTACTTTAACTGGAAAATTGATGGAGATAGTGGATACAATGGAAAGAAGGAAGATTCATATATTATGTCTTCCAAAGACTAAATGGGTTGGAGAGAAAGCAAGGGAGATCGAGAAGACAGGCTTTAAACTTTGGTATTCAGGTAAAGATAAGGGCAGAAACGGTGTTGGAGTAATTGTTCATAAAGATTTGAAGGATTGTGTGGTTGAGGTGCAAAGATTTGGGGATCGGATTATTTTGCTAAAGTTGGTGCTTGAAGAAGAAATTCTGAATATCATCTCAGTTTATGCACCGCAAATTGGTTTAGATGAAAGGACTAAACAAGCTTTTTGGGAGGATCTGGATAAGATTTTACAAGGAATCCCACAAAGAGAGATGGTTTGCATAGGTGGAGATCTTAATGGACATGTGGGAAAAGATGTTTCAGGGTATGCAAGCGTGCATGGAGGACATGGTTTTGGGGATAGAAACGAAGAGGGAAAAGTCATTCTGGATTTTGTAACTACATATGATCTTTTCATAGCAAACACTCTTTTCAAGAAGAGGGAGGAGCATTTAATTACTTATAAGAGTGGCTCAACTAGAACACAGATAGATTACATTGCGTTGAGGAGAAGAGATCGATTGTGTTGCAAAGATTGCAAAGTAATCCCTGGAGAGAGTTTGACAACCCAACATCGCTTGTTAGTCTTGGATTTACAAATAAAAGGGATGGTAAAGAAAAGGAAGGTTCCTAAGATCACTAGAACTAGGTGGCGGAATCTTCCGCTGAAGCAATCAAGCTTTAGGGAGAAGGTTTTAGAAGACTTATCTTGGGATTGTAGCGGTAGTGCAAACGAGATGTGGGAGGCAGTAGCATCTTGTATCCGAAAGGTAGCCAAAGAGATGCTAGGCGAGTCAAAAGGAGGAGCTCCGGGTCAAAAGGAGGCTTGGTGGTGGTGTGAAGGGGTGCAAGAGAAGCTAAAAATTAAAAGAGCTTGCTTTAAAGCTATGTCTAAGGATAAAACAGAGGAAACTGTCACAGATTATAAAATAGCGAAGAAGGAAGCAAAGAAGGCTGTAAGTGAAGCTAAGTCAAAAGCTTATGAAGTTTTGTATAAAAATCTCAACTCTAAGGAAGGCAGAATGATATATTCAGGTTGGCCAAAGCAAGAGAAAGAAAGACCAAAGACCTTTCTCAAGTGAGATGCATTAAGGACGAGGAAGGTCATGTGCTTGTTACTCAGAAGGATATAGAGACTAGATGGGAGCAGTACTTCCATAAACTTTTCATTGGAGAAGGAAATAGAGAGATCACTTTGGGTGATCTAGCTAGTAGTGAAAGTTACTTGAATCGTGCATGCTATAGACGAATACAAAGAAAAGAAGTAGAGGAGGCTTTGAAGGTTATGAGACCTGGGAAAGGTGTTGGACCGGATGACATCCCTGTAGAAGTATGGAAAGTTTTAGGTGAGCGTGGTTTGACTTGGCTTACGAATCTATTCAATGTTATTTGACGAAGCAAGAAAATGCCTGAAGATTGGAGGAGGCGTATCGTGGTGCCTCTTTATAAGAACAAAGGAGACATTCAAAATTGTTCAAATTACAAAGGTATCAAGCTGATGAGTCACACTATGAAAATTTGGGAACGTGTGATTGAAAAAAGGTTGAGGCAAGTTTCCCAAGTAAAAGAAAACCAATTCGGATTCATGCCAGGTCGCTCAACTATTGAAGCCATCCATTTGCTGAGGAGAACAATGGAGATTTATAGAGCTAAAAGGAAGAATCTCCATATGATCTTTATTGATTTGGAGAAGGCTTATGATTCCGTCCCACGAGAGATACTGTGGAGAGTTTTGGAGAAGAGACAAGTACATGTCCTATACATTAATCTCATAAAGGATATGTATGATAGAGCTTTATCTTGTGTAAGGACCCTGACAGGGAAGACTGACTATTTTGATATCAACATTGGCTTACATCAAGGTTCAGCTTTGAGTCCATTTCTTTTTACTTTGATTATGGACGAGTTGACAAGTCACATTCAGGATGAGTTACCTTGGTGTATGTTATTTGCTGATGATATTGTGTTGATTGACGAGACTAGAGATGGAGTAAATGAGAAGCTTGAGGTTTGGAGACATGCATTGGAGACTAAAGGTTTTCGTATAAGTAGGGCTAAGACGGAATATATAGAATGCACCTTTGATGGAAGCAATGGTGAAGGAATCGAGGTGAAGATTGGTGACGATAACATTCAGAAGAGAGATTCTTTTAGATATCTGGGATCTATTTTGCAACATGACGGGGAAATTGATGGAGATGTTACTAATAGAATAAATGCAGGCTGGCTAAAGTGGAGAGGAGTCTCCGCTGTTCTCTGTGATAAGAAAATCCCTTTAAAAATCAAAGGAAAGTTTTACAAAGCAGTCGTGAGACCTTCTATGCTTTATGGTTCTGAATGTTGGCCTGTGAACCATAGACATGTGCAGAGAATGGTTGTAGCAGAAATGAAAATGCTAAGATGGATGTGTGGACATACACGTAAAGATCAGATTCGGAATGATGCAATCAGAAAGAAAGTTGGTGTAGCTCCGATCGAGGATAAGATGCGAGAAAACCGCTTAAGATGGTTTGGTCATTTGCAAAAAAGGTCAACTGATGCACCGGTTAGGAGATGCGAGTGTTGGGATGTTGAGCCGGCTAAGAGAGGGCGAGGACGGCCCAAGAAGTGTTGGAAAGAGACTATACGAAGGGATCTTAGTTTTTTGGATATAAGTCCGAGATTGACCCAAGATAGATCTGAATGGAGGCGAAGAATCCATGTAGCCGACCCTACTTAATTGTGGGAAAAGGCTTTGGTGTTGTTGGTGTTGTTTTTTTCAATAGATGCCACCCAGGCCTTGTAATATTTTTTTAAACGATCAGCCCCCCTTTCTTTCCCAACAAGAGCACCGCTAGGGTTTTTGGGAACCCATCTTTCGACCGTCTGCGCCCCCTTAAGCAGGGCCGAGATCGGAGGGGGTATCTCCTCCTGATCGCATGGTGACGAGATAGGGCTTTGCGGCAAGATGGCAACGAGACATGAGGTGTTGCGTAGGTAATGCGCAAGGAGCAGGGAGGAGCGGCTGGCATGCTCGCAGGAACCGCTAGGAGGCGAGATGGCGCAAGACAGGTCGTCGCTGCCTGCCTAGAGGAGATGCGCTACCATTGCTCCTGTCTAGGAATTTTGTGCTGCTTCTACTGCTCGAACGAGATCTGAGGGTGTCGCCTCCACCTTGAGTTCTGAGAAATGCTCCGCCTACTAATGGGATCGCCTGCGAAGATGAGATGCGGGATTTGGATTTGTCGCCGCCTAGATTTGTGTCTATTGGGAGAGGAACTGAAGGTTGTGCCATCATGCAAGGATGTTACGCTTCGCCTGAATCGGAAGGGAGGCACCGCCCGCATCGCCTCAATCGGAAGGGAGACGTGTCGCCTGCATGTTTTTTGCAGAGGTCCCCATCATTATTCTCGTTTTGTAGGCCAGAGTTTTCATGTGAGCCATAGGGACTCCAGAATAGAGGATCATTCCCTATGCCACGTTGGCAAGGGTTTTCATGTGGTATCATAGGTACACCAGAGCAGTATACCATTCTCTGAGCCAGATGGGAGAGACCCAGTTCTCCGACGAGGAGACTATTTTCAGACTCCATTCTCCAGTGACCGTGGACTCCGACGAGGATTGCACAGCCACGGCCTTTTTCAGTTCGTCCCTTTTCAGAGATGGAGCAGTTGTCCACATAATTGTGGCGGGCCAGAGTACTCCGACGAGGAGACTCATTTTCCAGTTGTAGTGACTCTAACATGCTCTCCGACGAGGAGATTCAGAAGACTCACACTCTAGCCCGTTCGTCCTCCTCACTTTCACGACATGAGAAGCAACGTCCTCGACTGCAGCAATGTGCACGTTGGGTTGATATTGTCCGTAGTGTCTTGTAAAGTTGAGTTGAGTTTCTTTCTGTGTGTCCAAGCTGAGCATTTCATGCTCCAGCTTGAGGGGGAGTGTTGGAGTATTCATTGTATGCATCATGAGTTGTAGCAGGGTAAATGGATCCTGAAGGAGATCCATATACCCCATCCAGTGTTTAGTCCCACATTGTCCAGTGGTGGGACTTGGAGGCTCTGGAGAGGCTATATAAGAAGCCCCAGATATCATGTATCCATCGAGAAAAAGAATGCAATATCCACCCCTTTGAGGGCTTCTCTCGTGGTTTCATCTCGCTCCTTAGGGGGTGTTTGGATAGTGGGTTTAGGTGGGTTAAACTGGTTGCAGGTAACCCATTTTTGGGTTTTGGTGTTTGGATAGAGGGTTAAACTGGGGGTGGGTTAGAAGTGGGTTTGGGGTGATGTGATTGTATTGGAGTTTGAAAAAGTGAGAAGTTATTGTGATGTGATTGTATTGGAGTTTGAAAAAGTGAGTATAAGTGGAGTAGTTTATAATTTTTATATGATATGATGGTATATTTTATTATTTTTTGATGGAATTGATGATGGAGAATTGATTTATTTAAATTTTTAAAAATATAAAAAGTGGGACCCACGTGGAGGGAGAAAATATGGGGTAGGGGAGTTAAACCACCCTTGGGGTGGTTTAACCCGATACAAGAACGCACCCTTAGGGAGTAGGCTTCCATGTAAAATCTTTGTGTCCATGTTTTATATTTCTTTATCTATGCTTTGTTTATCATTCGCTTTCGTATTCTTTATTTTCTAACAGGGGGTCACCACTGCACCGTCTCTTGGGTGTCACACATCCTATGCTTCATCGGGCAACGCCGCTGCACCAACTCTAGGGTGTCGTTGCACCCTCTTCCTTTGTCGGGGTCCAACCCCATTCTAGGATGTCGATGCACCCCTATCTCCTTCGGATGTTGTTGCAACTACTTTTAGGGTGCCGCAACCGCATCCTTAACTCCATAGGGTGTCGCAACACTTTCTTCTAGGATGCAATGTCGTTAGTTGCGCCACTCGCATCTCTACCGCAGCCTTCAGCTCTTGGTTGATGGGATTGGTTGCCTGAGTCTACACATGCAACCAAATCCCCTTATGTCTGTGTACAAAAAAATTTCCCAATCTACAACCCTAGCCTTCTTTAACCGACAACATGTCAGAAAGCAAAGCCAATATACTCGTCATAGGCGCCTTTCGTGGTCCAGCATCGATAGTCAAGATGGATGGGTCAAATTACGAATTATTGGTCATGTAGTTCATGTTCATGAGCCTGATGAATTCTATGGGTAAGAAGCACATTCTTACCGAAGAAGAGTCAGTGGAGAAGACTGGGATACATGCCTCCTGGGAGGCAGATGATGCATATGCACAAGTCTGGCTATCTGGTACACTAACACCAGAGATAATCAATGATGTTCTGCATCAGCCCATTGTAAAGGCTATGTGGGACATTCTAGCCACAACCTATTCATGGGCAAAGAATGAGACAAAGATTCTACAACTCCAGCATGACATTTTTATTATAAAGCAGAATAGACAGCCCCTTCATGCACACTACACAACCCTGAGAGGGGTGTTTGAGAGGCTCCACAGTTTTATGCCCCTCACAGCTACTCCTGAACAGCAGAAGACATATCGGAATGCCACAATGGTCAGCGTTTTCTTGGCATCACTAGATTCACAATACGAGGCAACATCTTCCTAGATCTTGGCAGACACTACTATTCCTCCCATGGAGGAATCCTTCCGCAGATTGAGCTGGATCAACGTTTCATCTCCTAGTTCAATGCCAAATTCTTCTGCTATGACAGCCTCCCGTGGAAGGGGGAGTATCTCTCAGTTTCGTGGTCATGGACTACGTAGTAGAGGAGGTCGTGTTCGCCCATCCTGCACCTACTATCATTGTTCAAGACATATAGAGGACACATGATATTCCAAGCATGGATTTCCAGCATCCGCACGTGTTGCGAAACAGGGTTCAGCTCCAGCATCTGCGTCTTCCAATGAGCAGAGATAAGATGATCTTGCTTCCCGTCTGAGGGATATTATGCCCTCTACAAATTCCGGTGACACGTCTAATCTCGATGTGGCAGCCTCTTCTAGAACCAGCACCTCAGGTAGTATTATTGCATTTGTAGATATATATTTACGTCTATGTATCGTGCTCTCTATTTTTCTCTTCTTTCGTCTAACCTATGTAATTTACCCATAGGTCTCTCCTCTATATAAGAGAGCCTAGAGTTCCATAGAATAATACAACTCTTTCTTTTCCCAACATGGTATCAGAGCGGTGGTCCTAGATCGGAGCTCGTGAAACCCTAACCCTAATACACACAGTCGAGCCTCCTCTAGATGCCCTCCCTCCAGTCGACCCTCCTCCATCGACCCCCCCTTTTCCTCAGAGCACCACAGCAGCACCGCAACACTATCTGGAGTGCCGCAGCACCACCTGGGGTACCGTACCGCAGCACCGCCTGGAGCGACACAGCACCACCCCTCTCTTCGACGGTAGCCCCTCCCGCCGCCATCTTTCATCGGTGGTAGCCCCTCCCACCACTCTCTCTTCTCGGTCGCCCCTTCTGCAGTCTCCTTTGCTCATTTCTTTGGGAGATGGGTTTGATTGCATAGGTCTACACATGCAATCAAAACCCTAGATGTCTGTGTAGACATATATTCATTGGTCTACAAACCCTTGTTTTCTATATCCAACACTATGTCAAAGAGTAAAGTTGATATTCCCACCACCGCGCTTTTAAAGGTCCAGCGCCGATTGTCAAGATGGATGGGACAAACTGCGAAATTTGGGTCATGCAATTCATGAGCCTAATGAAGTCAATGGCTAAGAAACATATTCTTACCGACGAAGAGCAAGCAGAGAAGACAATGTTCAACGCCTCATGGGAGGCCGATGATGCATATGCTCAGGTCTGGTTGTCTGGTACCTTGATACCAAAGAATGCGAATGATGGTCTTCATCAACCCACCGCCAAAGCCATGTGGGATATACTTGCCGTCACGTATTCCTAGGCAAAGAATGAGATAAAGATTTTACAGTTGCAACACGATATTTTTATTATAAAGCAGAATGGATGGCCCCAGCATGCTTATTATACTGCTTTGTGCGGAATGTTTGAGAAGCTTCATAGTTTCTTGCCTCTCACAGTCAAAGCTACTCCAGAGTAGTTGAAGATGTATCGGAATGCCACGATGGTTGGTTTTTTCCTGGTGTCACTTGATTCACAATACAAGGCAGCATCCTCCTAGATACTGGCAGATGCTACTATTCCTCCCATGAAGGAAGCCTTTCGTAGATTGAGTCGAATCAGCATCTCATCTTCTGCTCCAGTGTCGAATTCTTCTGCCATGGCAGCCTCCCGTGGAAGAGGGAGTACCTCGCAGTGTCGAGGACGTGGACCACGTAGTAGAGGTGGTCGTAGTCGTGGACTCCTTTATACATATCGTCACCGATCTGGTCATACAGACGAGACATGTTACTCTAAGCATGGCTTCCCAGCATCAACCCGTATAGCAGAGCAGGTCATCCCTCATGCAGCTCCATCCTCGTCAGATCAAAGATATGATGAGCTTGTGTCTTGTCTTAGAGACATCATGCCTTCGGGTAGCACTTATTCACCGGGTTCAGAGAACAGCTCGGATTTTGCAGCCACTGTCGGAGCCAGAACATCACGTAGCATTCATGCACCTACTGCTTGCCATAGTTTAGATATTACAGACTGGATCATAGATTCTATTGTGATGCACCACCTGTGTGGAGATAAAGATCAGGTCACAGCCTACAGACCGCTTCCCTCAGGGAACGTTGTGATTATAGCAGATGGGACTCATTCCCCAATTACTGGACAGGGGGAGATCAATTTGACACCATCTATGCAGTCACAGAATTCGTTGCATGCTCCTGACTTCTCAATGAACTTATTATCTATTAGTCAAATTACTAAGGATCTACATTGTTGGCCTTATCTGAACGTATAAACTTGATTTCTGCTGAAAATGTTCCTTATTTCATTAATAAAGGACTGAATAACAGGACTAGCATCAGACTTGCTCTTAAGAAGAAAGACCCAAGACAATCTCGAAAACTCATCGACTGCAACAAGATAAAACATGTGTCCCTGAAGATAAGGGACACGACAAGGACCCCAAATATCAAAATGGATTAACTCGAACAAACTATGACTACTTCGACCCTGACGACTCTGGAAAGTGGACCGATGATGATTCCCAAGCTGGAAGGCCTCGCATTGGAAAGTAGAGCGAGGAGAAATCTGTGGAAGAACATGACTCAGCTTCTGCAAAAGAAGATGACCAAACCGAAGATGCCACATATATGGAGAAACAGATCCAATGTGAAGAGAGGAGACACCAGCATATGGAGATTGCACTAGTCTGTATAGACCCCCCCTGCTCACGGCCAGTTCCAATCACCCTGCCCGTGAGTATATCCTGAAACACAAGAGCAGATGGATTAAATATGGTATGACAATGTAAATCTTTGGTGATTTGACTAATTGATAGTAAATTCATTGAAAATTAAGGAGCATAAAGAACATTCTGAAGCCTCAATCTGTGATTCAACTACACCTCCCCCTTATCAGTAATGGGCGAATGTGTCCCATCTGCTACCACAACAGACCGTCCAGGCTGAGTCGGACGAAAAACACTAAACTGGACTCTGTCACCACATAGATGATGGGATGCTCCGGAATCCATGATCCATTCTAACAAATCTGCCATGTAACAACTAGTAAAGGCATATACTATACCTGACGTAGAAGCTGATCCTGAGGCAGCTACTTATGAGGATCCTGAAGGAGAGCCGATAGATCCAGACGTAACATGCATAATCTCCCTTAGTCGCGCCACAAGCTCGTCAAATCTCTAGTCAGGTGATGGACTCCCAGCCTGTTGTGTCTGCTCTGTAACTCGAGCTGAAGCAGGAAACCCATGCTTAGAATAGCAGGTTTCCTCAGAGTGGCCTGGCCTGTGGCAGTAAGTGCATGGCTGATGGGATCAACCACCTCCTCCTCTGCTCCGATTAGGGTCTCCCCTACCATAATATGGTGTAGGGCTTCCTCTACCACGTGATACAGCCATAGCTGAAGATGTTTGAGATTGTAAAGTATTACCAGAGGATATAAACAGTCTACTCACTCTGCGATATGCCTCCTCCATCAGAGGTATGGTAGCATCATTAAGGATCTGGGCAAGAGCTGTATCATACTCAGGGTCAAGGGCTGTTAGAAAGACCCCAGTCATCACTGAGTCTCTGTACGCCTTGAGTTGCTCTGGCATAGTAGTCAAGGGAATGTATCCATGTAGCTTCTCAAACATACCCTTCAAAGAAGTATAGAGGGTATGAAGGGGGCGACCATTCTGCTTCGATGTGAAGATATCATGCTGAAGCTGCAGTATCTTCGATTCATTCTTCGTTGGTGAGTATGTAGCGGCGAGAATATCCCACATAGCCTTTCCAGTAGGCTGACTCAAAATATCATTGGCTATCTCTGCGGACACAGTCCCAGATAGATACACGCGTGCATATTTATCATCTGCCTCCCATGAGGCATTTGTCCCAGTCTTGTCACGTGGCTCCTCTATCGTGAGGATGTGCTTCTTGCCATTGCATTGCATTACTCATGAACTGCATGGCCCAAAGTTCATAATTCCTTCCATCCATCTTCACAATCGGTGAAAGCACCCAGGGATGGAATATATTTTTTGTTGTCTGACATGAAAACAACGATCTCTCAATCTATACAAACATATAGGAAGATGGTTGTGGGTGTAAACTCAAACCATAACGACTTCCATTCCTTGAAGACTCCTTTGGGTCGCTAGGGTGTCTTTAAACAATTAGGTCACACCCTAGAGGACCCAGTGGGAGCCCTAGAAGGCACCTGCGGCTGTGAGCGATGTAGCGAGGAGGCGACTACATCACTGGAGAGTCACGCGCAAGAACGCAGGCGCAGAGCGCAGGCGCACAGTGCGTGCGGAGATGCACACGAAGGTGTGTGCACAGGCGTGCGTGAAGACGAAGGCGCACACGGAGGTGCATGCGCAGACGCGCGCGAGGACGCGCGCGCGAGAGAGAGAGGCGAGTGGCACGGGAGGGGTTCCGCCTGCGATGACGGCGGCGTAGCCTGGCCTCGACGGCGGCGCTCGAAGGGTTTTGGTAAGGATGGATCTAGGGAACATGCTTCGGTCTAGGACCGTCACTCTGATACCATGTGAAAGGGAAAATAATAGAGATAGATTTCACGAAGCCCTAGAGTTCTCTTATATAGGAGAAAAGCTCTACAGGAAAATTACATAAGATAAACTGAAAATTAAACTAATATAAATAAAGACCATGAGATATAAGAATCTCAACAGTTTTAAGCACATTACACAGTAACTTTCTAATGTATCAACTTTAAAATCATGGATCTAAAGTTTTAGTTAAATGTAATAACATTCCTTTTGTATCAAAATTTAATTGGAGAATAGTAGAGGAATATCTAAATATTTATCTAACAAAATAGGACTCAGTATCCATTCACAATCATAGTAACAGTGACTATTATGAAACTTTTAGAATAGTGCACTTAATATGTTTTTTATTGGATAGTGAAGATAGCGTGCATCTTTGTTAGACATTAATCCTACTGTAGCTGCAGAAAATAGGCAAAAGGCAGAAAGAAGTGTTTTTCATAGGAGTTTGGTGATATTTTTTACTAATTCCAACAGATATGAACCTCACATCCTTTCATTTGTTAAAGAAACAAAAATCCCATTTTCTTTACTGAATAATAAGTCGATAAGAGAGTTTTGATATGGAAATGTGTAATTTCAGAATAATCAATACAAAATTTTGGAATAGCATGCAATGATTAAGGAGACTCCAATAGAACAGATGTTAAAGCACCTTAGATTTGCATGGTTAAGAAAATATATAGGGTCCCTTATTATTTGAAATCTGAAAAGGACATCATACACCGGGCTTGATCATATTTGATCAGAGTAATATAAAGTGCAGCCAGAGTTTATGCAATACAGAAAATATCAGAAAAGTAAAATAGTAATCACGAAGGATTAATCCAAAATGTAGATAATGGAGAGACTTGATCAACTTAATCATAACAAATCACTTGCTTTCAATTGCCTATTCAGGTTGGCACGGAGAGAAGCTACAACTATTGTGCCAATCCAACCATCATAATCCACAACCATTAATTTCTAGTCAGAAAATTTAGAGCAAAACTCTCCGTGTGATTATTATCCAAAGAAGAATGTCTATTTAGTATGACATGCATGCAGTTACATTGTTTCAACAAACAACCATAAGATTGTTCTTAACATGAAGAAAGAAAACTTGTGGAAAAATCCATGCATGGCAGCAAAGAGGGGAAAATAGGATTATACCTTTTATTATTCTAATTGAGGAAAGGGATCCTACTCCATGGAGTAGGTAACTTACCTACTCCACTTTCATTTTGTTCAAAATTTTTTATTTTTAATTTTGAAAAATGCTTTCATGGATTTTCATAACTATATCCCTCTAATATGTCATTCAAATGTCGTCAGAAACCGAGACTTCTACAGCCTCCATCCAAAACAGGTAAAATACAGCAAATCTGTGACCGTTAAAAAATAACTGTCTGGATGGAGGCTGTAGGAGTCTCTGTTTCTGATGAAATTTGAATGACATATTAGAGGGTTATAGTTACGAAAATCCATGGAAGCGTTTTCAAAAAAAATAACAAAAATTTGAAAAAAAATGAAAGTGGAGTACGTAAGTTACCTACTCCATGGAGTAGTATCCCTTTCCTCATTCTAATTTAGAGAAGAATTAACTTGCAATTTGTAGAAGCTATAGCTGCTACAAATGTAGCAGCAAGATCTGCACCTCCCTAGTAGCAAGCAGAATCATGTACTGCAGCAGAGCTCTTGGTTGTGGGAATGAAGATGGCAGCAGCTGCTTCCAGGGTCGCAATACAGCAGCCACATTTGGAGAAGAGCAGCAGCACCACCGTTGGACTGGAGCAACAGTTGCAAGAATACTTTCCAAAAGAACTGGAGAGCTGGAGCTCTTCACTCTCGGTGGAGAATTGAAGAGAATTTGGGGAAATAGGAGAGGGGAGGGAATGGGCATGTTGGATTTGGAATATAAGAAAAAGAGGAGAAGAGGGAAGGGATTTTGACGTGGGAATTGGTTGAATAGATAGGAGGGAGGAAATAAGGGGAAGGTTCCTGAAACCTTCCCCATTTCTGTTTTTTAAATGACATCATTCAACATGACATCAGCATGTTGAATGTCGTAATGTATAAATAATTATTATTATTATCTTATATATATGTATTTAAAAAAAAACTGTAACGGTCTGTTATAGAGTCTCTGTTAACGAAATTTAAATTTTGTTATTATTATTATATTTTTTAACCATTTTCTTTTATTTATTTAAGGTGTTAAAATTGACCGTATTCGCACCTTGAGCATCGGATTTCGACGCGTAATATCTCGTTTCGATCGTCTCTGAACGACGATCAATATGAGTATAATATTGATATATTTTAGATCGGCTTTACATGCCTGAAGTTTTCGAGATACAGTTTCAGTTTATTGTTAAATTTTGTGATTTAAAAATGTTAAACGACCTCAGATTGATGAATGGTCGATTCCGTTGGTATTATTTCGTCGAATCGGATTTTATGACGGTCTCTGTTTGTTTCGCGGTTTCCAATTTCATAATACGGCTTTTTCGAGGGCACGCATTACGATGTGATCGACTTTTAGTTGATTGCAATCAAACAACTTTTGATCCGTGATCAATTGATCGATTTAGGTTATTTAATGCTGACTGATAACTTTATTGAGTTAAACGGACCCTAATCGGATCGAGTTCGGGTTTAATTGGAACCCGGATGTTACATTTGTTATACAAGTTAATAAATTTAGTATAATACTATATTCTTTTTGTTTTATTTCATTATCTTTGTAGTTTATTAATTTTTGATTTAATCATATATTAATTTCAACTTTACAAAAACAATACTACTGAATACAAGCATTTGAATACATTTCTTTTTCCATTTTTTAAATATACGTATCTGACTCATGATTATTTGTTTCCATAGCTTTATCCATATTTAAGGATATGATTTGCAAATATCTGCAATGCATCTGTTTTTGTGTCCCCAGATTTAAAGAAGATAAGAATATGGTAACACCTATATCCGTCCATTTGCATCCCTATACATATCCCATGGAGGACGGTCATCAAATAAATTATGGCTTATCATGCTCAACTTAATTAATCAGATAAATGTGCTAATAGACAATTGTCTTTTATTTACTCTGTCATCCACGAATAGAGTAGTTGGACTGACTCAGGCAACTATTATAAGTTTGTACCAGGTGATATATTCTCCATTTCTTCGAGATAAACAAGCATTATTTCAACCCATCATTTCTGGGATATGCTTGTTCCTTTATAAAATAAAGAGGGATTCCCAATAGCAAATTGTTGAGAAAAAGAGTGGTCAAAATTGTAAAAATAACTAGGAGAATTAATACAACTATCATGACAGTCTTTCTTTCCTCAGGGCAGGTAACCATTTAACTACCCCTGCTTAGGTACATTTTCAGCAAACTCTTCTGGTTTCTTCATTTGAAGGTGCTTGACATTACATGGGAGCTCCGATGAAGCTTTTCCACATAGGAGACTAATTGGAGATTAGTGCCTACAGGGTTATAAATATAGAGGGGATGACTTGTACGGCATAAAGAAGCTACAATTGAATTAATTATCAAGGAATCATGTCAAATGGAAGGGGTTTTTTATTTATGCAAAATATAGCAGGCTTTTAATGAATATTTGAGTACCCACTTAAATGGTCTCGTGGTGGTGCAATGTGCCTACCACTCAAAAGATCAGGGTTAAAATCCCCTCATGTTGTGGTTGTTTTAGGTAGTCGACATCCAACGTAAAATTTAGTCGAATCTTTCAATATGGATTTGAGCAAGAATCTATGTAGCCAACCCTACATATAGCAGGAGAAGGCTTTGCCTTTGCCATTTTTAATGAATCTTTGACATAGTCTAACTTGTAATGCACTTGTGAAGTCTATCAACCCAATTCAATACAGAAAAAACAAGGTATGACATAATATAAAAATATTGTGAAGGGTTTTAAAGAAAAATCTATTAAAAACTAAAGCAAGAACCAGGACCAGGTCATATGCATGATGTTGCAAGCCTATTATTCTTGAGACCACTAGAAATTATTCTTGAGAGACCCCTCCAAAAAATTGCATCAAAATGTTTTGAGCACCCAAGAAAAAGTATACCTGAAACCAGTCAACTGCTCCGCCTCGAACTGGTTAGGTGTCAACATTGACGCTACCGGGACAACCTGGAAAGTTGTCTAAAATTATGAACGAGAAAAAAACTGGAGAGCCAAACATATGGAATTGATGCTTCTAAAATAGAGAATAATCAGGGAAGCTGAAAAAAAGCCAACAAAAACTGAATTACAGAAGATGCAATAAATATAAGTTATTCAAAAAAAAAACATCACCTATTTTCTCCAAGCCATATGTGGCTTAGCTCAGCTTCTAATTTCCTAATTAACAACCACATAATTTTGACCATCATTTGTTGCCATTTAGTTATGGCGATCGAAAAAAGGGTTGAGGTAAGTTTCCAAAGTAAAAGGAAACCAATTCGGATTCATGCCAGGTCGCTCAACTATTGAAGCCATCCATTTGCTGAGGAGAACGGAGATTTATAGAGCTAAAAGGAAGAACCTCTATATGATCTTTATTGATTTGGAGAAGGCATATGATTTTGTTCCACGAAAGATATTGTGGAGAGTTTTGGAGAAGAGACAAGTACATGTCATATACATTAACCTCATAAAGGCTATGTATGATAGGGCTTTATCTTGTGTAAGAACCCCATCTAGGAAGACTGGCTATTTTAACATCAACATTGGTTTACATCAAGGTTCAGCTTTGAGTCCATCCCTTTTTACTTTGATTATGAACGAGTTGACAAGTCATATTCAGGATGAGTTACCTTGGTGTATGCTATTTGCCGATGATATTGTGTTGATTGACGAGACTAGAGATGGAGTAAATGAGAAGCTTGAGGTCTGAAGACATGCATTGGAGACTAAAGGATTTCGTATAAGTGGGGCTAAGAAGGAATATATGGAGTGCACCTTTGATGGAAGCAATGGTGAAGGAATCTAGGTGAAGATTGGTGACGATAAAATTCGGAAGAGAGATTCTTTTAGATATCTGGGATCTATTTGCAACATGATGGGGAAATTGATGGAGATGATACTAATAGAATAAATACAGGTTGTCTAAAGTGGAGAAGAGCCTCTATTGTTCTCTGTGATAAGAAAATTCCTTTAAAAAATAAAGGAAAGTTTTACAAAGTAGCCATGAGACTTGTTATGTTCTATGGATCTGAATGTTGGCATGTGAACCATAGACATGTGCAGAGAATGGTTGTAGCATAAATGAAAATGCTAAGGTGGATATGTGGACACACACACGTAAAATCAGATTCGGAATGATGCAATCAGAAAGAAAGTCGGTGTAGCTCCGATCGAGGATAAGATGCGAGAAAACCGCTTAAGATGGATTGATCATTTACAAAGAAGATAAGTTGATGCACCAGTTAGGAGATGCGAGTGTTGGGATGTTGAGTCGGCTAAGAGAGAACGAGGACGGTCCAAGAAGTGTTGGAAACAGACTATACGAAGGGATCTTAGTTTTTTGGATATAAGCCCGAGATTTACCCAAGATAGATCTGAATGGAGGCGAAGAATCCACATAGCTGACCCTGCTTAATTGTGGAAAAAGGCTTTGTTGTTGTTGATTTGTTGGCATTTAGAATTTTAATAATTCAAGGTAAAGCAATTTCTAGGAAAGCGGCCGAGTATACCGCATACTCGTACTCGGTAGCCTTATCGCTACGAGTATGATGGAATGACCATCTATGCGGGTTGTTGACCTACATACTCGGTTGAGTATACCCCCTATGCGGCCGCCTACTCGGCCGTTTTTCTAATAAAAAAATTATTTACCCTAAACCCGAATAATCCCACCCACCTTAAACTAAAAGCCATATGCTCTTTCAATTGTTGATTTTGCTTATTTGAATCTGTATTACTTTTTATCCAATAGTTTGGTTCATTGTACATTCAATTCTTTATTATTATAATCAAGAGATATAATATTTAAAGGATATTACATAATATTAAATGTTTTTTATATTTTAATAATAAAAAATACAAAACCGAATAAAACTGCATACTCCCCGCATACTCTCTCGCATACTGCATACTCGCTATACAGTGACCCCTTTGCTACCTCCTTCCTGAACATTGAGGTAAAGTAGTTTCATAACATGACATACAGGACAAATCAAGTATACAATTGATGAAATTGATAGTAGTCATTAGTAATCTGATTGGGCAACCTAGTTGGAGAAGACTTTTTTTGAATAGAAATAAGGGTGATACCTGGAAATGAGGCTAGCCACAATTAATTCATTAATGAAAAAAATAAATTACATCAGCTGGACCATAATGTAGCAAGAACCCACGCATGCTCAATTACATCATCAATGTAAAACCATTGCCTGCTATGGAGAGAAAAGAATGAAAATTGTTTATATCATGAAGCCTTAGGGTTCTTTTATATAGGAGAGTAACCCATTGGGAAAATTACATAAAGAAGACAAAGGAAATAAATAATACATAAAAGACATGAAAGATAACTAGTATCTTTAACTTTTGTCGTCACTATATATCCAATCGAGCAAATTCGCTTGACGATTTCCATCTAGAAAATCAAATAGAAATATATAATCGAAATATAGAGTAGAGCTTCTTAGCTTTTTATTAACCTCCGTTGAGACTAGGGTATATATATCAACTACTAATTATATAAGAGGTTGGACAGACTAGGAAGACACGTTGGGTGGTGATTTAACACTCCCCCTCAAGCTGGAGCGTAGATATCTATCGGGCTCGGCTTGGAGCAGCATCTCTGGTAAGGCCCTCAATCTAGGACCTTGGTAAGTACATATGTTGTCTAAGCTCCAGAGCTGACATGAGTACTGGAGATGAGACCCTTCAGTATCATGTCACGAATGTAGTGACAGTTCAACTTGATGTGCTTGGTCCTCTCATGGAAGGCTAGGTTATTTGCAATGAAGAGAGAAGCTTGGTTGTCACATAGGTAGTATATGGGAAGAGGCACTTCAACAGTCAGGTCAGTAAGAACAGATCCGACCCACATCATCTCTATACTAGCTTACGTCATGGCACTTTGATTAAGCATTCGATCTGGCAACCACAATCTGCTTCTTGCTTTTTCATGACACCAAGAAGTTTCCTATGAACATTGCAAAGTCAGAAGTAGACTTTATGTCCTTGGGACACCCTGCATAATCTGCATCTACACAAGATGTAACTGCAAGGGATGTACCTCTGCTAAATAGAAGACCAGTACCAGGTGAGGCCTTCAGATACATCAAAATCATATGGAATGCATCCATATGTGCATGTGTAGGCCGCTCCACACTACAAAGGATATATATGTCCTTGTGATAGTCGCATAAAGAAGCTTCCCAACAATGTCCATGTACCTCCTATTGTCAACCTCATTAATGTCATCATCATAAAGCTCCATGCTTGAGTCCGTAAGAGTAGTAGCAGGCTTGCAATCTGCCATGCATGTCTCGGAGAGAAGATATGTAACGCACTTCCTTTGGGCCATCACAAGACCTCACTGGTTCCTGGTGAACTCCAGTCCAAGGAAGTAACGCAGGCTACCAAGGTCCTTGGTCACAAACTGCTGACCTAGGAAATCCTTTGCATCCCGGATGCCCTACTCATCATCTCTTGTAACAATGATATCATCAAGAAGAGCAGGAAATATTATGTGAGTGCTGATGTTACATTTTTTGAGTCGATCATGTTCTTTTCTCCTATAGGTGATAGGTTGACTTCATCAGATTCAGATGATGAGGTTTACATGCCACCTCCTCCTATGAGCTCACCACCAGACCAGTATGTGCCAGTTGTTCCAACCCAACCTCCACCACCTCCTCCTCCACCTGCGTTACCTTCTTCTATACCACCACAGGTGCATGTTGTTCCATTATTCCCACATCTCTATACTCGTCGGTCATCTTCAGCTCATGGTCTACGCCCGTCATCCAGCACGCCTCAGGTATGTACCGACTACAAGGATTCTAACAATGGTTCTGGAGAGGTGTCTGCGCAAAATACTTTACAGGAGACAAGCACTCAATCCGAGGAGTTATCTGTTGAACTAGATGTTCCAATTGCCATTAGAAAGCAGAAGCGTACTTATACCTCATATCCACTTGCTTCCCAGGTTTCCTTTGATTGCTTAACAGGGGATTTCAAGAAGTTTGTGTTACACTATCTGCAGTGGCTATACTGTAACATCCGGATCCACACAACCCCGAACCCAACCCGATTTGGGTCCGATTTACCCAATAAAGTTGTTGGTCAATGCTAAACAACTTAAATCGATCAATTGATCATGAATCAAAAGTCGTTCGAGCGAAAATGATCAAAAATCGATCGCATCATAATGCGTGCCCGACAAAGCCGCGACGTAAATTCGGAAACTGCGAAATGAACCGAGACTGTCATTTAATCCGATTCGATGAAACAAGACCAACGTAGAAGGAGTCGAAAACAGTGGGGAAGCCGAGGTCAACGTAGGCAATAGAGGTTAGGTTGAAAGGCCAGGCAAGTCGTCCATCAGGGACAGCAACTCCCAAGAACCCTTCTCAAATCCTATCTGCGCATGTTAGATAGACGTGAAGATCAAGTAAGAGTGGCAGGATAAAGCAGCTTGATCAAAGTCAGATAATGGCGACGATCGAGCAGTCAAGAGCAGCAGGGGAAGAAGCTTTCTTCATCCTACTACTTCACCCGCACCATACATGACGAGAGCAACATCGATGCACTTACTCAATGCTTCCTTTGATTTCTCACTCTGTACACTGGTGACTGACGAACTTCTCTCTCTCGTTCTTAGCCCGCGCCTTAGGCTGAGGTCAGACTCTGTAGGCTCCGGAGGTTAGAGCCAGCGACCATGCTCCATAAGGGCAACGTTTATAAGTCAGTCTGTCTCTCTTCTAGCTTACAGAAGATTTTCTTTGACAATTGCGGTTGATGAGTGATGTACATCTCTTGAAGACCGGAAAGCCACATCTCACTTGACTCGGCACGGATGTTTCGGCATTCTACAGGTCTTTCTAAGGCACATTCCCGCCCGCCTAAAGGAAGACCGACCAGGGGGACCAGATGAATTAGAGTAGTAGGGTCAAAGAAAAGGTCCCGTCAGGTAGAGACCGCAAGGGACTACAATCGCGATCTAGTAGCCTAAAGACAAGCCTAACGTTAAGGGCAAGGCTCGACAATCTATCTGAGTCTCTCGTACCAGTCGCTCTGACTGGATTGTTTTTCTGCATGAATAATTGATGCTCTTTGACGCCTGCATCATTTACATCTACATGCTTCATGTCTAAGGTCCAGCTGCTCCATGCCACCCAGGCTTCATTTCTGCCACCCAGGAACAGCGGGAATCCTTCCAGCGGCTACCTGCAAAATGTAATTAGACCACTTGGGAGAAGCCAATTGACTACTGCGGATATACGTTTTGTTTAATGGCGCTCGACCGTTCGTCAATCGGAGGTCATTTGATATTTTAAAATCGTGAAATTTAACCCCAAACCAAAAACTGTATCTTGAAATTTTCGGGCATTTATACCCGATTAAAAGTATATCAATACTACAATCATATTGATCGTCGTCAAGAGACGGTCAAAATGACATATTATACACCCAAATTGGAGAATCGAGGTGTGTGTACGATCAACCTTGGTATATTTAATAAGAAAGAAAAAAATAATTAAATTATTTTTTTCAACTGTTGTTTGTACGGTATAGCAGAACAACCTTTTTTTCTTACTCGACTTGGACATTATAACCACTCCAAGTGGCTCTCAAAAACATCTACACATGTCAAGCAAGGAGGTTGAACCCACTTAATGGTCTAACGGCAGTACAGTGTGTCTACCGCACAAAAGACCAGGGTTCAAATCCCACTCTTGAATGGGTTGCGTTAAGTAGTCGATAACCAGAATAAAAAATAGTCGAATCTTTCAACATGGATTTGAGAAAGAATTCATGTAGCCGGCCTAGTTATAGTGGGAGAAGGCTTAGTACATTTTTTTATGTCAAGCAAGGAGGCTTTTCCCTCCTTATTAATATCATCCCAAAGCAGCCGTAGGAAAATCCATTTTTTTCCCAATTTCTGCTCCAGACAACCCGGTAGTTACTGTTGTGTTCTTAACAAGTCCTGGAGCTTCTTTTCTTTGCTGCATGCAAATACCAGCTGCTGCATACTTTAATCCAAGCTAAAAGAATTTGATCTTCAACTATTTGAGACTCCTAAGGGACAATTTCTTCCCTTCTTTTGCTGTCATCCATGGTTTTGAACAAAATAAATCTCCCATGTTGCTGCTATGTATATAAAAACTCCATTCTCTCTCTCCTTTTCATTTGTTTGGGACAAATGCATTAGAGGATATTGCTGGAAATCTGGTTCGATTATGAAAAAATTGATCTTAATTTGGTTTTTGTTGATTTTTTTAATGATATTTATTTAGTTCAAGAATTTCTATGATTAATTTGTGTGGATATGTTCTTGATAGCTTTCTATTTCTTTGTTCAGTATTGTCTATTGTTACTGCATTGTTATCTTTCAATCTAATGTTCTTGTACATATCCAGGAGAATAAAGGTTAGATCTTATGAGGTAAAAATGCCGATATAGATAAATGTTGATATTACACTCATTACGATAAGCTTGTGTTAAGGAATTCGGGTGATAAAATTTAAATGCATAACTACTAGTTATATGTACTTGCATGTGATAAGCATGTCATCAATTATAGTTAGAATTTGGTTGTGTTTGTTAATGCTTTTTGAGTGCTCCATTTAGCTTTAAGATGTTGGCAAGGTAATGTTTGGTATACTTGTTTTGTTTCTGCATATGAAAGTTAATTTATAGATTTCAGATGTTTGAAATTTCGCAATAAAATGATAGTATGGCCTTGAAGATTTCGAGTGATTCAAACATCTTACCGGAAAACATGATATTAGTATCTCGGAAAGGAATTATAAGTGTTACTCACCTAGGCGCAAGTATAGAACATATTGCATCTTCTTCTCATGTTCCTGGTTCATTTTTGTTATGGATTTTTCTATCCAGGCTCCAGCAAATAATTTCTATAATCAATTCGCTAATTAGTTTTAGATGCAGACAATTGAAAGGTTTAATAGCTACTAATTTATTTCTAGACAGACGGTAAGGGCATCTGTAAATTTAGTTAGTTATGACAATTATTTTGAACTTAAAGTCTACTACTTTATACGAGATGTTGGATTATATCACAAGAATATTATACATCGTGTTATAAGGAATGTAGGATTATAGTGCAGACAATTTAATTGAAATAAAAAGACATGGACCTGCAACTTTCATCACTTAAGGAGAATTTTTATTCTAGAAACCTAAATGTGGTCATTGCCTTGTATGAAAGCTAACTCTTCATTTAAACTTAAATGAAGTGTTGTACATTTGCTGCTGATTTTTACATAGATTCGAAACTGTTGGTCTTAATGCTTTCCCCTGACAATAAGCCAGAGGAACATATTAGTATTATTATGATTCTTGTGTTTGAGCCACATAACCGGAGCATATACTTCCATACCGAGAGCTCTCAAGGGGCAAATTACTGAAGCAAACAATATGGCTCATGCCATGTAATTGCGTTGTGTTATGTTATGTACATTATCATCTTTGATATGTGTTTTCATGAATGCTTTTCATGATATGTGCTATTAACTTGTAAAGAGTATTCTCCACATATATGAAACTCAAAAAATAACAGAAGATTAGATATGAATCCTTGCCAAATTGATGCTCTATTATTAAAACAGTATGCACAATACATCAGGAGTTGTCATGTAATAGACCAAGAACTGAATCTAATTGCTTTAACGGATCGAAGGACTTACGTGATCTATATTACCCAAAAAATCTTTGAAACATTTGAGTTGATGTGAATCAGTAATATCAATTAAGAGTGTTGGTCATGGTGACCTTTACACATGACCATGCGAGGGCGCGGTGACCCTTAACTGGGCGGAGGAAAGGAAGCCCAGTTAGGGCAGCGGCCGCCAAGTGCGCGGGTCTAGTATCCCAGTCTTATCACGATTTTTACGCGAGCTCGCAGTGTTTTTACGCCTCATTGGGATCCCGACTTTTGACCAGTTCCGTTGACCCTCTATTTTAGGATACTCATACGGGAGATCCTCGATTTTCAGTTTGTTGTACGAGCTCGGTTGCTCGTAACCGGTCGGACCAATTTCTAGAGTGACTTTTCCGGAGAGTCTCTCTCACCCGTCTCTGGGGCATAGTTTTGGAGTAAACCTTTCCCTCTATTGGACCGCACTTCCAATAAGAAGGCGAGACGGAAGAGCCTCTTAGGAGGCTACCTCACCGCTTGAGTTTATTTACTTTTCCGCCACCAGGCTTGGCGATGCTACATCTGAGTCAGTTACAGTTGAGGATTTGAGGAGTTACAATCAAAGTTAATTGGGTTATAGTGTATATAGGTTATGAGACAAAATCAAAAATTAGCAATGTTGGTTAGAATTGACTATAATTAGGTTGGATTCGTAATTTCTATAAGCTAGTGGACGTGTTGGGAATTTAGGATGCATTACACAACACCGCATGCCTACGGAGGCACCCCAAACCTAAGGCACTATTCATGCCTTAGAGTCATAGTGTGAGGTTATATAAAGACCAAAACCACAGATTATTCACTAAACTTGAAAAGATAGATATAATTGAAAATCCGATTAATATATTATCCTTTCCATCATAAATAAATTAAGAGTAAAATAAAGTATCACCTCATTAACTCTTTATTAAGACCCATAACCTGATCTTAATGTTAAGTACATAACATATACTTACTAGCCTCAATTACTATAGGAATATGCTATAAATGGGAAATATTGGGATAATGAGAAGGGGGTAAGGCTTGTAGAATAAAATTGAAAACCTTTTTCTACGCAGGTAGTGGTAGATTTTTTTTATTCATCCATGCCTATCTACTTGCTTTCTTTTGCACATAATAAATTACTTGTTATTCTAAACTGCGGATTGTATTCACATTTGTGACATTCTCTTCTTCCTTGCATGCGTGGCGGGCAAGGAGCCTGCAGCACAGTAGTTGTTGATGATTCCTAGTGATCGGGTTTATACCAGACGGTACGGTTTCTTTTGTCACTTTTTTCTCAGCTTTCGTTCAATTACAATGTAAATGTTTATTTTTTCTTCTTCAGTCAGTTTTTGGGATATATATGTATAATTGTCAGCTCTCATGTACATGTTGTATATACTTATGAGAATTAGTGAAAAGAAATATTGGTGGCATTTACTGGTGTTTTGTTCTGTGGTTGATACAATATTACTTGAATGTGAATGTTATATGCAAAAGCAAAGCAACGCGAAAAATTTCCCCTGATTTTCATAACTTAGTGAGATCGCATGTGAGTTTAATAGTGCGAGTGCGGCGTAAACGGGTACCCGGATTCAAGGGCGTCACATATACCATGGACTTATCAAGAGGCAATGAAAGACAGCCAGCGGCGTCTAGCTATGGAAGAGGAGATGGCTACCCTACAGTCACGTGGTACTTGGAGCCTTGTCCTCTCTCCCACTAGGGCTTCTATTGTCAGTTGCAAGCGGGTGTTTACAGTGAAACATAATGCAGATGGAAGTATCGATCGTTAAGAGGATAGATTGGTTGCACGAGATTTTACTCATACATATGGTGTGGATTATATTGACACTTTTTCATTCGTTGCTCATCATTCTACTCTACGGGTTCTTCTGTCAACTGTCAGTTGCAGTGGTATGTGATTGGCATTTGTTTCAGCTTGATGTTAAGAATGCATTCTTGTATGGTGATCTTCAGGAAGAAGTTTACATGCAAAGGCCTCTGGGGTTTGCTGTTGAGGGGAGTGCCAACAGGTTTGTAGACTTCACAAGGCAATATATGCCCTGAAGCAGAGCCCTAGGGCATGGTTTCAGAAGCTCTCGGATTTATTTGAGAACCAGGGATTTAGAATGTCAAATCCACACCATTCATTGTTTGTTCAGAAAACATCTACATGTACTGTCATGATTTATGTTGATAACATACTTGTCATAAGAGATAATGTGCAGGGAATAAAAAGAGCAAAGGAGTTTCTAGACGTCAATTTATCACCAAAGACCTTGGCATCCTAAGGTTATTTCTTCGGGTTAGAGTTTGGCAGGAATCAGCAGGGTCTTGTGATGAAAGTATGTTACAGATATACTTATTGAGACAGGAATGATTGGGCGTAGATCTGCTACTACTCAAATGGATCCCAGTATGAGACTATATGAGGAGGATACAGATGAAGTAGACAAGAGAAGATATAGAGAACTGGCGGGAAAACTTCTCTAGTTCACTATCACTAGGCCGTATATCTCTTTTGTAGTTAGTCGGGTGAGTCAGTTCATGAAGCAACCCTGATAAGTACATATGAATGTTGTATATATGATACTGAGATACCTAAAGTCATCTCCAGGTGCAGAATTGTTGTTTAAGAAAAGGGTAAATCTTACCATTTCAGCCTGTGCAGATGCAGACTATGCGAGGTGCCCCAAGGACAGAAAGCCTAGTTTAGGTTTTGCTATATTTGTAGGTGGTTCTCTTGTATCTTGGAAGAATAAGAAGCAAACTGTGGTTGCCAGGTCAAGTGTTGAATCTGATTATAGGGCTATGGCACAAGCAAGCACAGAGATGATGTGGGTTCGAGCAGTGCTTGCATATTTACATATAGATGTTCCTCTTCCTATGCAGTTACAATGTGATAACCAGGATGCACTATTCGCTGCCAAAAATCATGTGTTTCATGAGAGAACTAATATATTGAGGTGGACTGCCACTATACGATGGGACATGATACAGAAAGGTCTTATCTCTACCACACATGTTAGTTCAGGAGATTGAAGTACCCGAATTTACCCTTGTTAATTATGTAAAATTAACATTGATTTACGTTGCAGCCAGGCAATTTCGGAATTATAAAAAACCGCTAAATTGATTAATTATCCAATTCAAGTGAGCGGTCAATTTTTTACTTGGGCAAGCAAAGGTCGAACTCAGGGAGGCCACTATCTCCTTAGGTTGATATATAGTTGATCTAGATGTTAGGTTTACAGAGCGGCATTTTTTTGGTATTTTCAAATGCAATTAATGAGTGACATGCAATTTTGACAAAGTTCAAGGACTAAAATACAATTTATGACAACTTAAGTCCAAAAATCCTCAAACTTGGCTACAATGTGAAATATGATGAAATTAAAATACGATAATATTTTTGGAATTTTTGGAGTTAACATGAATTAATTTTGAATAAAATATGCAGACTAGGTGATTTTGAGTTAATTGATTTTAATAAATAGCAAACCTAATTATTTTCAGGAAATAAAATTACCCTATATGTATTTTAATGGTGATCTATCTAGAAAAAATTATAAACCCTAATAATATTGAGTTTAGAGTCTATAAAAAATCAATTGGTGAAATCACCATTCAATTTATTTTGACCTCAATATATGTGACATGAAATTTGGGCACAATGTAAAACAACTTAAAATCTACCTATTGTGAATTTTTGGGAATTTTTGGAATAGTGATTAATTTAATGTGAATTAATGAATACAATGGGCAAAATATGCTATTTTCCACAAAGATATTTATATTAAATAATTCGCAGCTCGTAAAAATACATTCAAGATTCATAATGATAGAGCATGAATTGTTCTACAATGAGAAATTTTTAAAATGATGAAATGAGGCTAAATGAACGTTCAAATTAATGTCCAAACGCAGAGGTATATATGCAAAATAGGAAATTAAAATAAAAAACTAGCGCAATAATGCGCTTCTTTGATTACCTAAACACGCAAGGGTTTTCATGTAAATTCCCCAGGGGTGGTATGTGTTGCGCGTGACGTCTGGCTGGTAGGGACCCTTGTGTAATTGCCTGAAGATTAGGGGGTATTCTGCTCATGCACGTGCGATGCACGTGAGTTTCAAAACGGCGGGCCCCTTTGATATTTTGCTCGAAGAATATAGGGGCAGGTGCAAATGACCCGCACAGCACGTGCCTACCACGTGCCTTGTGCTCAGCTTTCTTCATTCCCGTCGATCTCCAAGATGCAAAGGTTACTGCACGTAGCGGCAGAGGTTCTCACGCTGCAGATCGGAGATCCCCACTCAAGCCAGCGGTCGATGGGGATCCTTCGGTGGCGAGGCCAAGCACGGAGGCGGCTTGGAGACGTGACGGTGTTGTTCGAAGGTGGAGCAAATGAGCGAGGTCCGCAAGGAGCGCGAGATGTCGATGGTGGTTGATGATCAGTCCAAGTCTGAGGCGAAGGTGACGTGGTGTGTCCGCGAATGACAGTGAAGTTGGGGGCGGGGCTCGCGGGCTGGCGTGGAGACGATGACCGATCAACATACGACCGGTGGTGCAGCAGGAACACATGGTCGTCGGTGATGGCGATCCAGCAGCTGGGTGAAGGCCGCGAGGTGCTCTACATTGCTGGCGGTGCACGGTTGGTGGGGAAGCGTGGACGAGGCGGCGAGGGAATGGAGAGTTGCTATGTTGCAGGTGCTCTGGAACTTCACAACTCAGATTTCATCGGCGATGGAGCTATAACTTGGGCCGATAAATGAAGGTTCCAATTGTGGTGATGATCTGCAAATGACGGACTTGGTTCGAGTACCTGACTCGACCATATGATCAGGGAAGGGTGAATGGATCTCCTCTTTTTGACGAAGGATGAGGAGTAGAACCTTGACTCTAGTTGAGTCGAGGGTGGTTGAGGCTGCGTGGGGGAGAAGAGAAGCGCAAAGGAGAAAGTGGGAGGTGCATCTCGTTTGGTTGCTGATAGAGGTGTGGGTTTCAGGAATGGGTTACATCAGTAAGGAGATGATATGGGAAGAAAAGGAATAACAGCAGCAGAGAAATAGAAGACAGAAGACAATGCAAGAAGAGGGAGAAGTAAGAAAACAAGAAAAGATAGAGGAGCAAAAGGAGCTCAGAGGGCCTTCTCACTGTTCTCGCCTCGAGCCGTCGGCGTGCAGCAAAGCTTCGCAAGCTTTGGAGCTTGCAACGTGGAGGAGTTATACACGGATCTCGCCTAGAGTTGAACTCGGGTCATCGTCACTTCAAAGCAGCCTTGAGGTCTGTCACAACTCGGGGGACCGAAGCTGGTGGCCTCTTCTCTAGGAGAACGGTGGATGGATTGGCGACGGGGACGCGGGTTGGCTTTTATAGGTGGTTGCGAGATGGTTCAGGGGAGGGTTAGATGGAAATCGTGGAGAGAGAGGGGTGGATCGGTCGGGAGTGGGATGAGGAGATGGTGCATGTGGGTGCGGACGCAATTGGGATTGTTTGGAGAGAGAGAGAGAGAGTGTGTGTGTGTGGGAGGAGAGGCGCGGGATGCGGGCGGTTACGCGTGCGAGGAGGAGCGGGTGGTTGCAGGTTGTTGGCCGTGGGATGCGGGCTGAGGGTGGTTGCGTGGGAGGGGAGGTGGTTGGGTCAAAGAGGGAGAGGTGGAGTGTCGTGCATGGGTTGCATGGGAGAAGAGAGAGTGGGCGCAAGAGGGAAGAGAGAGAGAGGGGGGGGGACGGAGGGGAGAGGGGTGATGAGGTGGCAACGTGGCGCACAAGGGTGCGGCCATGTAGCAGGCAGAATAATAAATAATAAATGTAAATATAAATAAATTAAAATAAATAATAAGAATAATTAAAGATAAATAATTAAAGTAATAAATAAATAAAATAAACAAGTAAATAATAATATAATAAAATAAATAGTTAAAAGAAAAATGTGGGGACACGTGACGGCTCTAGGAGCGGTCACGTGTCTCTCCTAGAAAAATCGAAATTAAATTAAAAGAAAATTCAAAAAGAAATAACAAAAGGGGTCAAATCAAAAAGTGGTCAACAAGATAGTTGCTCTCTCGACGAGATCTACAACTTTCGTGAATGACCGAAAATCAAAAGAAGTCATCTGTACAATAAGAAGTTTGGGGGTACCTTATAGATATAAAATACCGCATTTTTATCTTTTGCGGATTTTTTTGTCATTTTTAAATAAGAGAAAAATCAAAATGAAATTAGGGGAAGTATGAAAGGAATATTTACAACTTAATCTATTTTTTTGGATTTAGAATAATTAAGAAAATAAAAATATAAAACAAAGGGTAGTTCGGTCAATATGTACAATATACAATAGGGGCCCAAAACCCAAGTTTCACATACGAACTCCGATTCTTTTGAATTTGCTCTTGTTTTGAAGGCAATTGAATGTACATTAATTCAAAAGTGAGTAGGGATCCATAGGTCGTGTGGGGGAGATATTCACGTTTTTAAGGTTCTTAGTCTTAAACTATGGTTTGGGTTTTATTGGTCAATTTTACAAGTTAATATTTTTTTGATATTATTCCTTATTAATGTTAGTAATTTATACACAATAGACTTGGTTTTATTGGATTTGAAGTATAAAATAGATATAAAAAGGTGAAGTTGTGAACCCCCTAGGATTCGGGTACCCGTTAACAGCACTTTCGCGGCATTATATTCGCTAGAGATCGCACAAGCTACTGAAAATGTGGGGAAATTTCGCACATTTCTGCCATGACATTCACATTCAAATAAATAAACCACATAGACAAGAACAAGTGTCACCGACATTTCATTTCATAAATTTTCATATATTTACAACATATACAAAGTCTATCAGTACTTACAGTATTCCCAAAATTTTGTGCAGAAGAGAAATGGAAGCATTTACATTATGAACCGAACAAAAGCTGAGACAAAAATATACATACCGTTTGGTATATACCCTATCACCTGGAATCATCAACAACTACTGGGCAGCAGGCTCCTTACCTGCCAAAACATGTTAGGAACGAAGAGGCATCAGCGGTTGCTGGTACTTCCGATAATCACATTATATAAAAAAAATGTATTTAAAGTGGTTGCAAAAGAGGCAAGTAGAAAAATATAATCATCTAAAATTTACATCTACTTGCAAATATAAAAAGATTTTTAAGTTTGCTTGTATGTACCTCTCCCCTGTTCACCCTTTATCCCAACATTTCCTATATATAACATATTTATATTGTAATTAATTGTTTTTTTAGGCTCCAAAAAGGGGGAGACACTCTGCGGTGTTCGCCCCAATATATTAAAAGGAAACGGAAAGAATATTTACAAAAGCAATACAAAAAAACGAACAAAAAAGAAGATCCAAAGGGTGTAACCTACGGCAAGCCCACCCCCCAAAAAACCAAACCAGGCCTACCCAGTACACCAATCTGTTAGAAGACGCGTAGCAAGGATAGTAATGTTTTCCCTGTAAAAGCGTTGGCCCGCAAAGAGGGCGTCATTCCTCCCCAGCCATATGCCCCACAACCTCGCAATCGGAGCCAGCAAGTCCTTCCTTTCCTTGCCCCTGATGCTCATCAAGCTCTCGCAAAAAGCAACCATGCTCTCGGAGTTAATCCAATCCAGATCAGCCCAAAGTCCACGAACCAAACTGCAACCGAAGAATAAGTGGTCGATGGTTTCCCGCTCCGCACCACAAAGCCCGCAGGTAGGCCCAATATTCGGAAATAATCTTGCGCAGCGGTCACGCGTTAAGAGCCTCCCCCTGCGAAGAAGCCATAGGAAGATACCAATGCGCTCAGGAAGCTTCAAACCCCAGAGGAATCTGCAATCACGCACAAGAATACCGTCCTCCACCTGAGTGCTGGGAGCAAGGGCTAAGTACGCCTTCCGCGTGGAAAAAGAACCATCCTTCCATGACCAGTGGTCGCGGCCAACATTAGGTTGGATATCGTCAGCAAGGAGGCGCATTAACGAAAGAAAATCATCCATACGCTGATCCGAGAAGTTCGCAATAAACCGAGGACACCAGCAGCCGTCCACCCAGCACGAGGCCACCGATGCCTCCTTATCCTCCGCCAAAGCAAACAAGCGTGGAAAGCTATCCTTGAGGTTACCCCTTCCCGACCAATCGTCGGTCCAAAATCGAAATGAGTCCCCCTTTCCCAACACCCGTTTAAAGAGGCAGAGATTATGAGTAAAAACTTCCAACACTGCACGCCAAAATGGAGAGAGGTGCTCGTAAGCACTTCCCCGAGTAAAGCCCATCATCTCCTCCCCCAGCAGCTCCCGCAGGACATTAAGCATGAAGTTATCCTCCTGACCCCAAACCCTAGACGCCCATTTCAGTAAGAAGGCGTCGTTAACACCCTCCAACCTTCGTACCCCCAATCCACCATCCCGTTTTGGCCGCGAAACATCACCCCACGCCACCAAATGAACCCCCCTCCTCCCCTCCCCCTTCTTTCCCCATAAGAACCCCCGCATACAGCGCTCCAGACGCAGCCGAACCCCCTTAGGCATACATCGAACCGAGAAGAAATATAGCGGAATAGAGGAGAGCACCGCCTTAAGAAGAACCAGACGCCCCCCCTAGATAATAAAGCCGCTCGCCACCCAGCTAGACGAGCCTCCATCTTCTCCACCACCAACTTCCAATCACAGAGCCGGACACGACCCACAGCCAGAGGCAAGCCAAGGTAGTCGAAAGGGAGGCTGCACGGAGAAGAGCCCAGCAATCGGCCACAATCCAACGCCTCTGCCTGCGTCATACCGAAGGGGATCAGCTTCGACTTAGCCCCATTAATCAAGAGCCCCGATAGCTCACTGAAAAGCTCGAGAGTAGTAGCCATACCGGATACCTCCACAGGGCCACCCTCGAGAATTGTAATTAATTGTTCATAAGTGTATGGGTGTGTATATATATTCTCATATTATTATAGTCATATTATTTCAAATAAAACTTTATTATAAATACTTCCAACCAACTCAACTTTTGATTGTAATTTCTCCAACTCTCAACTGTAACTGTCTCAAATGTAACCCTTAGATGACTGAGATGTAGACATTGATGATTTGGATGTAAAATCGCCAAGTCTGCTGGCGAAAGTAAACAAAACTCAAGCGGTGAGGTAGCCTACAAAAGGATCTTCCGTCTCGCCCTCTAATTGGAAGTGCGGTCCAAGAGAGGGAAAGGTCTACTCCAAAACTACGTCCCAGAGACGGGTGAGAGAGACTCTCTGGAAAAGTCGCTCTAGAAAACGGCCCGAACGGTAACGAGCAAACGAGCTCGTACGAAAAACTAAAATCGAGGATCCCCCACATGGGTATCCTAAAACAAAGGGTCAGCAGAGCTGGTCAAAAGTCGGGATCCCAACGAGGCGTAAAAACACTACGAGCTCGCGTAAAAACTGTGTAAAAGACTGGGATCCCAGACCCGCGCACTTAATGGTCGCTGCCCTAACTGGGCTTCCTATCTCCCGCCCAGTTGAGGGTCACCGCGCCCTCGCACGGTCAGGTGTAACGGTTACCATGACCGGCATTCTAATTATTATCAGATATTGTAACAGATTTTTTATTTGTTCATGAGATGATATTCCCATCTACCTCACTTTGATATTAGTCGTCAAAATAGTGAGCTTGATTCCAATGATATTTATATCTCTATGTGAGCTATACTCAACAGGCTCATTAACCCTACCCACAACTCATTCGGCCATACATGTGGATTCCATACCTAATATGCAAGTTGTTGTTTTTAAAAATTTCGAAATCCATTTTGAAATCAGCTTGATCTTGATTGTACTATCGTATTCTTCAATTTTTGCATAATAGGAATTCCTAAAAATTTCAAGAAGGCATGTGATCATGTGCATCCTTGTGTTGCCCTTCTAATGGTAACATTCACAATCGCCATTTGGGCAACTACCAATCGGATTAGCATCCCCTTTTTATTCAAGAACTCCTTTCTTTATCGGTGCTTGGGACCACCAATAAAATGACCTTTCTATGACAGGTTGTCTATAACCTTAATACTCATTGAATGATCTCGCACATTAGATGATAATATTCATTGAATGACCTCGCACATTAGATGATAGCTTCTAGAAAAGACCATCAGATAATAAGGCGGACGATTAGAAGGTAATATTCGTCAATTAATATTGATAGGTTCGTTGGAAGTTGCTTAAAGAAAGTGTCGAAGTAGTTGATAAGAGATGAATCCTGATATATAGAAATAAGTCTTATTGTACCATAACCAAACCTTATATTTTCATCCTAAAATTTTTCTGTTTGAGCTAATAGGCAGAGAATTTATGTTACCAGGAACTAATTTCCTTCAAAACTGGATATATGTATATGTGTATATATATATGCCAGGTGAGAGTCTGTTAATGGCTTAACTTATTGCATTTGTCTCTGAGTGAGGTCAATTTGATTATTTTAAAAGGATGATTATCCCTACAAAAAGTGGGCACACAAACGTGTATCTATACACACAATCGGGCATCTAACATGGTGACTTAACATGTCAAGTCCAGCTATGCTTCAGTTGTTCACAAGGATACAACCGTGTTAACTTGTCCAGATTTAATCTAAAAAAAATCATGCTCGAGCTTGAACCAATTTGAACACAGAATGTTGTGGTTTGATTTTTTTCCAAGGGAGCAGGTTGGGGATGTTTTACCATTTATACAAAGTTTTAATAAGGAAAATTTATATTAAGATGCAAATGGTACACCACTATGCATGACAACTCAAGGCATGTTATAGCAACTTTGTGAATATTAAGATATACAATGAGATGCAAATGGCAAGCAACTGAGCCTACTTGATTTATGAACCCTCTTCCCCCCCCCCTTTTTAAACAAAATTTGTGCATAATTATATGCAAACCCCAAAGAACAAGGTGTTCATACCATGCAACTTACAGTTTCCAGAATTTGTTAGCAATGCCACCAGTTCATGTATATAGCAGTATGATGTGATTTTTATAGGTACATGTAGATCTCAAAAATTGGAGATTCAAGTATCTTGAATTTCTTTTCATGGATGGCAGCAAGAGGAGTTAAGGAAAGGGATTGTACCTTAAAAATCCCTAAATTTTGGAGGATTGCTTGACATGCAAGAGCAGCTACAGCAACAAGAGTTGCAGAAATTTGCAATCAAAAGGTTTCTTTGGTAGGAGGAGAAGAAGAAAAAATGATGAAATGGGGTTTAGATGTACCTTAGATTATTCAGAATTTGGGGATTTTAGAGCTTCAACAACAGCACCAAAAGTTGTTATAGCAGCAGATCTGCAATTGAAGAGGTTGGAGATGAGTCTTAGAGAAGTAAGAGAAGAAGAGGAGAGAACTGGGCTGCCGGAATTAGCTCCACGCTCGTTGTAATTTGGAGAGGAAATGGGAATTTGGGAAAAGATTAGAGGAGAATAGAGGGGAGGGGTCTTAGGAGATATTAATAAGGGTTGGAGGGTCATAGTTATTTGCCAAATGGAGGGAGTTGGCCAAGTGGAATAGAGAAGGAAAAAGAAAACGTGGTTGTCCTGGAAAGTATTAACAGAAAAAAATATTTTTTATTTTATTTTATTTTCATTGTTTGCTTAAATCCATGTTTAAAAGATCCGAACGGAATATATGGAATGCACCTTTGATGGAAGCAATGGTGAAGGAATCGAGGTGAAGATTGGTGACGATAACATTCAGAAGAGAGATTCTTTTAGATATCTGGGATCTATTTTGCAACATGATGGGGAAATTGATGGAGATGTTACTGATAGAATAAATGCAGGCTGGCTAAAGTGAAGAGGAGCCTCCGCTGTTCTCTGTGATAAGAAAATTCCTTTAAAAATTAAAGGAAAGTTTTACAAAGCAGCCGTGAGACCTGCTATGCTTTATGGTTCTGAATGTTGGCCTGTGAACCATAGACATGTGCAGAGAATGGCTGTAGCAGAAATGAAAATGCTAAGATGGATGTGTGGACATACACGTAAAGATCGGATTCGGAATGATGCAATCCGAAAGAAAGTTGGTGTAGCTCCGATCGAGGATAAGATGCGAGAAAACCGTTTAAGATGGTTTGGTCATTTGCAAAGAAGGTCAACCGATGCACCGGTTAGGAGATGCGAGTGTTGGGAAGTTGAGCCGGCCAAGAGAGGGCGAGGACGGCCCAAGAAGTGTTGGAAAGAGACTATACGAAGGGATCTTAGTTTTTTGGATATAAGTCCGAGATTGACCCAAGACAGATCTGAATGGAGGCGAAGAATCCATGTAGCTGACCCTACTTAATTGTGGGAAAAGGCTTTGTTGTTGTTGTTGTTGTATTTTATTTTCATTATTTCACATACAAAAGTTGACCGTAGTCGCGCCTTGGACCTCGGTTTCGACGCGCAATATCTCCGATCGATGAACGGTCGATTTCGTTGGTCTTGTTTCATCGAATCGGATTTTATGACGGTCTCGATTTGTTTCGCGGTTTCCGAATTTACGTCGCGGCTTTTTCGGGCACGCATTACGATGCGACCGATTTTTGGTCAATTTCGCTCGAACGACTTTTGATTCATGATCAATTGATCGTTTTGAGTAATTTAATGCCGACTGACAACTTTATTGGGTTAAACGGACCCTAATCGGGTCGTGTTCGGTTTTATGCGGATCCCGGGTGTTACAAATATAAAAACCTTAAAGGGAGTCTCGTCCTCGAGACTCGAGTTAAGGTCATTAGGTGTCTTGTTTGGATTTCAAATGAACATAAAAACCTCAAAGGGTTTTGAACCCATAAAAACCTCAAAGGGAAAACAAGCCATATATTTTAACATATATCTAATTACAAAATCTTGTTTTGATTTTACCTCATAAAAGTTGGGGGTATCGTGCCCGCATATCGGCTTCGGTTTCCCATGTTGCCTCTTCGGCGCCGTGTCGGTGCCACAACACCTTGACCAATGGAATCTCCTTGCTGTGAAGCTTCTTCACAGTCATATCTAGGATCTGCACTGGCCTCACCTCATATGTCAAATCGGGCTCTATGTCCAGGTTCTCGTAGCTGATGACGTGTCGAGGATCATACACATACTTCCTCAAGTTGGATACATGGAAGACGTCGTGTATGCCTGAAAGGTGTGGAGGAAGGGCTACTCGGTAAGCCACTTTCCCCACTCAAGCCAAAATCTCGAAAGGTCCAACATATCATGGCGCCAATTTGCCACGAACACCAAATCTCTGTATTTCCTTCATGGGAGTTACACGGAGAAATACCCAATTTCCAACCTATAATTTATAGGAATGTCATTAGTATGAGATTAAGTTGAATATATATATATATATGTCATAATTGAATGGATGAAGAGGAAAGAATTGGATTACCTGAAACTCTAAGTTTCTTCTCCGACGATCTGCATAGCTCTTCTGGCGGTTTTGTGCTGTCAGAAGCCTCCGTCTCACATGATCAACAGCTCTCGTGGTCTCCTCCAAGAGATCTACGAAGTAGAGAGCATGATCACCTACCTCACGCCAACTGAGAGGTGTGAGGCATCTCCGCCCGTATAGGGCTTCGAATGGTGCCATACCGATACTGGAATGATAACTGTTGTTGTATGTGAATTCCACTAACGGCAGATGGTCCTTCCAGGACCCTTTCTACTCCAATGTGAATGCGCGAAGTAGATCCTCAAGCGTCTGAATGGTACGCTAACTCTGCCCATCTGTTTGTTGTCTGTAGTGCTGACATGAACTGATGCCAATAATGCGAAGTAGACCTCGAATCTCTGTCAGACACTATCTCTTGTGGTATAACATGTAGCCTGATGATATTTTGCACATATAGCTTGGCCAATCTGGATGGAGTGTAGGTCGTGTTGACAGGTATGAAATAGGCTAACTTGGTCAATGATGAATCTCGTATCCATCATGCTAAAAACTCCTTATTAAAATCCCTGCTTAAACAAGCCAATAAAAATATCCTCTAATTCTCTATTTTTATCATGTACCATATTGTGTATAATTAACTCTTAATTATTTGTAATTAATTGCCCTTATTTTTCTGTAATTATTTTATCACTCAAAAACCCCCTAAAAATTAGGTAGATAAGTTGTCTGTAATTCACTGACCTTTAAAACCACTAAAAAATACAAAAACAACTCAAAACCACAAAATCGGTGTTTTTACCCCCTTGAAAATACCCCCAAAAAATAGCTTTTGTACAGATGACCTCTTTTGGCTTTTTGACCAACATGAAAGTTGTAGATCTCATCGAGACGAACAACTTTCATGTTTTGACTTTTTCCAAATTCGGCCTCTAACTATTTCTTTTACATTTTTTTTTGTATTTATTTTTGAATTAATCTGATTGGGCCACGTGGCGCCCTCTGGGCCGCCCACGTGGCCGCTCCATCTCTCGCCATCCGGACATCTCCTGGGCCGTTAGATTACACCATCCCCGCCTCCATCCTCGCCGTTCACTCCGCTCCAATCCTCAGCCGTTGATCTGACACCCAGATCAGATCATAGCCGCTCACTAAGCCTGTTCCTTAGCCGCTCGATTGATCTCTCATCCTACGCCTCTCCGTATGCCACGTCGCATCTTCACGTCAGCCACCCGATCTCCACATCATTCCATCGGGACCGCTCTTTAGCGCCCTTGCCTCAAACGTACGATCTAACCCCCAGATCAAATCTGAGCCACACATATACGCCGCAACGCTAGCCCTCAGATCCACACCCATCCCTCGGCCATCAACGCACCACATCTCCCCTTCATTTCAGCTGCCCGATCGCACTTGCATCCTAGGGTCCACCGTCATCAACGTTACCAAAACTTTCCCAACCATCCGATCATGCTCAACTCTTCATCTAGTCCATTCGTTAGCGCCTAAGCCTCCCCCGTAGGATCAGATCTTTGATCTGATCCCATCCCTCCATCAACGCACCCTCCTGACCGTTGGATCGAACGATCCAACGGTCCAGAACCCATCGTCAACCTCCGTAACCCCCCTTGCCTCCAACCGTTTCACCTCGTCGACCCGCTCCCCCTTCCCATTTTGGAAAACAGCTCCGACCGACTCTCCCGCTCATAACGCCTACCCCGCAAAGCCCTGACTTCCGACATCTTCGCGTAACCCTCCTCTAAACCTCGCCTTCACTCCTCGCCATCAAATCTCCATTGCAAACCCCCGCCATCACCACCTGTAACGCCATCACCTCCGCCTATAAAAGACCCTCCCCCGCCACCTGAGATCGGGGTCCACCAATTTGGGCCTTCACCTAGCTTCCTCCGCCCCTCCGGTGACAGCGGAGGGGCGGAATTGAGAGGCGACGATGTTGATTGGCCTGGTGTTGATCCACGGCGGCGCTCCGCCGTGTCCAGGTGGCCCAACCACCCCTGAGCTCCGTGCCCCGGCTGCGCACGCAGGGCGAAGACCCCGAGCTCCACCGGAGCTCGATCCCAGGCCGCTACCTCCGCTAACTCCTCGCTCCGGCGGGGAGACTTTTCTTCTCCGTTTCTTCGATTTATTACACCACCCTCAACCATTTCCACCTTCGTCTAATCACACCATCAGCTTCGCCAACATCCCAGCACCCTCGCGCACCCATCTCCTTCCTCCAGAACCCCCTCGCGCCCCGACTCCGCTCCTCCGTCCCCGCGGCGGAGGACTCGCCTGAGCCATCATCTTCTCCACCTCCGCCGGCTCCCATTCACCCACCACTCACTTCACCCCACTCAAGCACCTCGTGCTCCTTGCTTCGGCTATACTAATCCTTGCAGGACCCTCAATGGTCGGAGGCGACATCGGAGCATCTTCGAGCCCTTATCCGCCGGCGATGCTTCTTCGATCCGCAGCTCCGATCAGCTCTGGAGCATCGCCGGAGCCCCAACGTCTTCGCGGCGCCCCCAGCTAGCTTCTCCGACCATCAGGCGCGTCGGCGACAGGCGGAGGAGCTCCAGAGACCTTGCCGGAGCCCCGCCTCTGCCGGTGAGCCGCGGAGGAGGAAGGGCTACAGGTACCGTCCGATCATCAGGATCGGACGGTCAAGAGGACGCCACGTGGTGGACCTGAGCCTCCTTCCAGACCTATAGGCTCGGGTCTTCCAAACCTAATGCTGAACCGCCAGATATAGCCACGTGGCCCGAGCCAAGGTGCTGACCCGAGCCTGGCCCTTCACGTGCAGCGCACGTGAGGGGCTGGGTAAATTGCAGTGAAGACCCTAACATTTCAAGAAATTGCATTTTGGTCCCCAGGCACGTGCCCCCATGTGCGTGCCTGGGTAAATTTCAGGGAGGCCCTCCAGGTTTTGAAGAATTACAAAAAGGCCCTTGTACGCATGGAAAAATTACTCACAGGCCCAGGCGGTTTCTTTATTTGCATTTAGGTCCCTCCAGGGACCTAAATGCAATATTTATCTCTTTATTTTATTGCATTTTTATTACCATTATGCCATTGCACTGTTTTTAGCATAACTTGAGCATCGTAGGTCCAAATTGCATGATTTTAGTGTCGTTTTGATCCTTATTTTGTCCTCTACATTCTAGCATATCTATTTGTTCCATTTGGCACTGTTTTAATTTAAGTAATTTTTTATGTGATAAATGGGACCATGCTATACTTGTTTTGCTTGATTTGATGACCGATTTTTAATGATGTGTTCAAAATGACTCTAACTCTATTCTATATTGCGTTGCTCTCATTTTAGGGTATAATTGTAGCATTTGATTCATCATGCATATTCCTTTGCATTATTTGCCCATGCATCACTTTAACTTGCATAAAAACAAAATAAAAAAATGCATATATCATAGCATCACTTTGCATTGCCTTGTAAATTGCATATGGACCTGAAATTGAGTTTTTTGACATTATGCCTTCATGAATCAAAATTCAATACTCAGATTAGGCTGCCGTATCCCTGTGTTCGACCTTGGTACACTTGCCAAGTATAAATATTCCACAGCATTCAAAGCTTGTGGTATTTTGACGACCGAAATCCGCCTCCTATACTACAATTATCGACTATTAAAGAGGTGGATTTCGCCTTCATCAGTCAACCTATCAACAACGACCCAAATGGAATCATGGCCACCTAGTGTCTTCGGCAGACCTGTAACAAAATCTATAGAAACGCTCTCCCATTTCCACTCAAGAATGGGGAGAGACTGCAGTAATCCTGGTGGTTTCCTGTGCTCGGCCTTGACCATCTGACAGGTCATGCATCTGTTGACATGTTGCGCAACATCGCGCTTCGTCCCATCCCACAAAAAATGTCGACGTAAATCACGATACATCTTGGTGCTGCCTGGATGGATAGATAACCGTGAACTGTGTGCCTCATCAAGTATGTCTCTGTGTAGCTGCTCGTTGTTGGGTACAACGACCCGTCCTGCCTTACATAAAATAGACTCCGTAACAACAAAATCATCAACCTCGTCCTTGACGGCTCGCATGTATCTATCTTGAATTCAATGATCTGTCTTCTGGCTTTCAATGATGCGATCCCACAAACTGTTGAATCGAGGAGGTACGGCGGTAGAAATGGATGCGCTCTCCTGAGGATGCCAAGCTGTCAAAGATGCGAGCATATCCCACATATATAGCCAGTTTTTCGTACCCTCAGCATGAGCTCTCCTGCTAAGCGCATCAACCACCACATTTCCCTTACCGGGATGGTAAGAGATCGTGCAATCATAATCCTTCAGTAACTCGAGCCATATGCGTTGCCTCATGTTCAGCTCCTTCTGATCAAAGATGTACTTCAGGCTCTTGTGGTCTGTAAAAATCTCAAAATTCCCCCAATAAAGATAGTAGCGCCATATCTTCAAGGCAAAGACAACTGCCGCCAACTCCAAGTCATGTGTGGGGTAGTTCCGCTCATGCGGCCTCAACTGTCGTGATGCGTAAGCAATCACATGTCCTCTCTGCATCAACATTGCTCCTAGACCTTCTCCAGATGCATCAATGTAGACTGCATAGTCTTGTGTGCCTGAAGGAAGAGCAAGAATAGGTGTTGTAGTCAATCTCTCCTTCAGTGTCCTGAAGGCCTGCTCGCATGAATCGTCCCAAACGAATGGAACTCCTTCTGCGTCAATCGTGCCAAAGGACGAACAATGCGTGAAAATCCAACTGGTACTTCTACCTTGTTAATTAATAATCATACATGTGTATATATTATATGTATTAGACATAATTTTCATATTAAAAAATGAAAACTCCTAACTGGATATTTCCTATCACCCAATTACTATTTATTCAGTGACACTTACTACCGAATATTGAATACTGACTTTTTTTTATACTATCATAAGATGATTAATCCTTACGTGGAGGTTTCCATTATAACATTGTCTACATCCATCATCCTCAGTTGCATACACTAGGCAATCACCTTATACTGTATGCAATTGCACCGATGACAACAATCATCACCCAGTCAGCGACATGAGTGAAAAATCACCAACTATTCGTTGTTGAGATATTTGTATCTCATTATATTTATTACTTATTTCTATTTCTTTCATCTGTCTGTTATGTAATTTACCCTGAGCTTTTCTCCTGTATAACAGAGCCCTAGGGTCTTTACAATGATAAGTCATTCTATTTTTTTTCAACATGGTATCAGAGCAACGATCCTAGATCGAAGTTTACATATCTCACCAAAACCCTAACCCTACCCCACCAATCGGTCGTCGCTAGCCTCCGCTCAGCCCCCCTGCCGATCATAGCTAGTCGCCTCCTTGTGGCCCCCTCCACCTCCCCGCAAGCCGCCGCCAGCTACCATCTGAGCCACTGCCTACTGTCGCCGGTCACCGCCCTTACGGGTTGTGGACTTCCCCATCTCCATCAGGATGCAGTCTAGCCACTGTTGCACCCGGATACGATCTGAATGTGATCGATCCAGACTACAACAAGGATTGAAGATAATGATTCTATGAGTCTACACGTACAACCACTCCTCCATAAGATTGTGTAGACTCACTCATAGTCTACTCCCATGTTTTGTTTCATATTTTCAGCATTTTTTATCATGTTAGAGAACAAGGGTGACGTATTTTCGTCATTTGGTGCCTTCAAGGGCCCACCTCCCATCGTATAGGACGATGGAACCAACTACGAGGTGTGGTCCATGTAGTTTCGTACCCTTATGCAATGCCATAACAAGGAGCACATTTTGACTAATTCCGAGCCGACGGACAAGACTGGGTCTAAGTCTTCTTGGAAGCAAGATGATGCCTATGCACGGATTTGGCTCTCCGAACGTTCACCACGGAGATTGCCAACGACATCGTCAATCAACCCACAGCCAAGGCTATGTGGGACATCCTAGCTGGTACATATGGGCAAGCCCAAAATGAGTGCAAGATCCTTCAGTTGCAGTATGACACATTTTCGACCAAGCAGAAAAGTCGACCTCTTCATGCCCCCTTCTCGCATCTTCGAGGCATGTTTGAGCGACTCCATAGCTTTATGCTCATTACTACCAACACTGAGCAACAGCAGGCATATCGAAATGCCACTATAACATGGGTCTTTCTGCCATCCCTTGACTCTGAGTACGATGCAGCACGTACTCAACTGCTTACTGGAGAGATGATACCACTAATGGAGGAGGTCTACAAGAGGCTGAGCAGAATCACTACTTTGTCAACTACCATGTCCCAAATTCCCTCCGTAATGACAGCTTCCCGCGGCAGAGGGGGTACTTCACAATTTCACGGACGAGGATCTTGTTGTTGAGGAGGAGGACGTCAGCATGGCCCATGCTCACACTGCCACCGTCCAGGTCATTCAGAGGAGACACGTTACCTGAAGCATGGGTATCCTGTACCTGCTCGTGTAGCTGAGCAGACAGAGACTATTACGACTACTTCTCACGGTGCGAGGCTTGGCGATATTATCTCTAGATTGAGAGAGATGATGACTACACCGCCCACCCCAGCTGCAGGATCTTCAGACGTTGCAACTGCTGCCAGAGCTTCTACGAGTTCGTCAGGTATTGTTTATGCACTTACCAGTTGTAGCAGTTAAGATTTGACTGATTGGATCGTGGACTCTGAAGCAACTCATCATATGTGTGGAGATGGAGCTCAGTTTAGTTCTTACATATTTATCCCTCCTGCCTCCGGGTAGATCAGTGGTGATTGCAAATGGAGTTCATCTACCGATTGTTGGTCAGGGGGAGATTGTCCTAACCCCCTCGATGCGCTAGCAAAATGTCTTACATTTTTTTTAGGCTCAAAGAAAGGGGGAAGCACTCATTGGTGCTCGCCCCATTTATGTATTAACTAAAAACTGGAAAGGCGAGATATACTTACAGTAGGTAGAAGGGAAAGAAAGACGCAGAAGGAGATTAGTATACAAGAGAGGAATTCGGCAAGCAACTGCCTAGACACAATTAAGTACACCAGTCGGATATAAGTCTATTAGCCGAAATGGTAACGTTCTCCCTATAAAAGCGCATGCCCGAGAAGATAGCCTCATTCCTAGCACGCCAGATGGACCAAAGCCGCGCAATGGGACCCAAAACAACAGCTCTGTCCCTCGTCCTGTTCGACCAAAGGATGTCGCAAAAGTCCTCAATGTTGTCCGCACGAGCCCAAGCAACGTCGTCCCAGACCCCCGCAACCAAAATACATCAAAAGAACAGGTGATCGGCAGTTTCATCGACATCACCGCATAGCTGGCAAGTGGCGTTAGTCTGGGGAAAAAACTTGACGCATCGATCCCGGGTCAACAAACGCCGTTGACGAAGTAACCATAAGAAGAAGGCGATACGCTCCGGTAAGCGTAATCCCCAGAAGAAAGCACAATCGCGCACAAGGGGGGCAGATAAGGCAGGTGTGGGAGAGAGCAAAGCCCTGTAAGCCTTGCGAGTGGAAAAAACCCCATCCTTCCAACGCCAATGGTCCCGTTGCAGAGAGGGGGCGGCCGCAGTGCTAAGAGCCTCCATCATCGAGGCGAATTCAACCACGCGCTGATCAGATAAGATCCCAGAGAATGTACGGCACCAACAGCCGTTATTCCAGCAATCCGCAACAGTTGCGAGCCTATTCGAGGCAAGCGCAAACAACCTCGGAAAACGCACCTGTAAGGGGCCTCCCCCCAACCAGTCGTCCTGCCAAAACTTGAAAGCTTCCCCCGTCCCAAGCACCGGGGTGAAGAGCGCAAGATTCCTCATCACCGTAGAAGAGACACAGCGCCAGAAATGTGAGGAATGGAATTGCAAAGCCTCCCGCTGAAGGCCAAACCAGTCTCTTCCCAAGAGCGCCCGAAGGACGTTGCAAAAAAAAGAATCATCCTTGCCCCAAATTTTACTCACCCATTTAAGGAGGGCATCATTGACGCGGTACAAACTCCGGACGCCAAGGCCACTGGACTGCTTAGGCATGGTCACCACCTCCCAAGCGACCAAATGCATCCCACGACAGCCGCCGCCCGAGCGACCCCATAAGAAGCGACGCATACACTTCTCCATTCGTAAGCGAATCCCCACAGGCATTCTACGCACCGATAGGAAATAAACCGGAATAGATGAAAGGACGGATTTTAGAAGGATAAGACGACCACCCCGAGAAAGCAAGGTGGCCCTCCAGCCCGCAAAACGCGCCTCCGTCCGCTCCGTGATAGCCCGCCAATCCGCAGAACGAGCTCGCCCAACCGAAAGAGGAACACCAAGATAAGGGAGAGGAAGCTCCCCCGGCATAGAACCAAGCAGTCGGCCACACGCCTCCGCCTCCGAAGGCGACATGCCGAATGGCACCACGAAGCTTTTGGAGGTGTTAATTGACATCCCAGAAAGCTCACAGAAAATATCAAGAGTATAAGCCATACCTGCCACCTCTTCTTGACCCCCTTCAATGAAGCAAAGCGTATCGTCTGCGAACTGGATTAAAGACACGCAAAACTCCCCCTTGCGGAACCCATTAGTAAGGCCCGCACCAATGACGCGGTCAACCATACGTGTCAACACATCAGAGGCAAGGACGAAGAGAAGGGGCGCCAGGGGGCAACCCTGACGCACCCCCCTACGAGGCTGAAAAGAACCACCAGATGGCCGGCCATTAATTAAGACAGAGAGCGAGACCGTGGTGACACATCTGCGCATCCAAGCAATCCATAGATTAGGAAAACCCCGCCTACGCAAGGCGGACCAGAGGAAGCGCCAATCAATGGAGTCATAGGCCTTGGCAAAATCAATTTTCCACAGGACCCCCTTCCTTTTCTCCTTCTTCCAATCAGCCACCATTTCCGACGCGACGACAATGCAGTCCGCGATATGCCTTCCCTTAATGAACGTCCCTTGAACTGGCGAGATAAGCCCATCCAAGATCCGAGATAGGCGATTGGCCAAAGTTTTGGCCACAATGAGATAAATACCATTGGATACGGCAATAGGCCTAAAGTCGTCAAAGCGCAGCGCCTGACTTTTTTTTGGAATAAGCACAATATTTGCCCGGTTGATGCGGTCGAAGCCGAGGTTACCAGCACAAAACTCCGAGACGACGTCGAAGATGTCCCCCGATACCGTCTCCCAGAAGTCCCGATAAAAGGTGACAGAAAAGCCGTCCGGCCCTGGGGACGAGTCAAGATTTAGACCCCATACAGCAGCTTTAATCTCGTCCAAGGAAATAGGACGAACAGGGAACGCGAAATCCTCGTCCGAAATAGAGGGAACATCAATCCCAAGCCAACGCCACCGCCGCGTAGGGAGAGCAGAAGAGATGCGTCTGAAGTGATCAATGATGGCGCTCCCCATTTCCCTATCCCCCGTGAAGATCGCGTCATTGATAGAGAGGGACCGCATAAAATTACAACGCCTCCGATTGCTAGCCGCCCTGTGAAAGAATGCCGTGTTCGCATCGCCTTCTTTAATCCATTTTTCCCGCGAGCGTTGGCGCCACTCAACAGATCTCTTCTTATCCTCCTCCTGCACCCGAGCAATGGCAGAAGTGCGATCCCGAAGCTCGTCAACAGAAAGTTCACGCTCACCCGAGCAATGGCAAAATGTCTTACATGCTCCAGCAATTCAGATGAATCATTTGTCTATTAATCAGATTACAAAATATTTGCATTGTCGTGCCATATTTAAACTATCTTCTCTTGTGTTTCAGGACATATTCGCGGGCATGGTGATTAGATGTGGTCGTGAGCAGAGAGGACTTTACAAACTAGACCAACCTCCGTGTATTGGTGCAGCTACCATTCCTTCTGGATCAGTTTCTTGATCTTTCATGGGGCATCTTCGCTTTGGACACCTTCCTCGGCAAAATCGTTTCATATTCTCCCTCAGATCTCTACTAGTACCACCTTGGAGTGTGAGGCATGTCAGCTTGGGAAGCATCATCGTTCTTGTTTTTCAAGTCGCTAGAATCGTCATAGTACTCAGTTGTTTGAGTTATTTCATTTTGAAATATAGGGTCCAAGTCGTGTTTCCGATCATCAGGGACATCGATTCTATATGATTGTTGTGGATGATTTTTCTAGATTATCTTGGGTTTTCTTGTTAAAGAATAAGTCCGAAGCCAGTCCTGTCATTAAATCGTTTCTTATTGAAATTAAAAACATTTTTCTACTACTGTGAAGTTTATTCACCCTAACAATGCCTTGGAATTTTATAGTTTACAGTTGTATGGCTTCCTCAGATCTCTTGGTATTGTTCATAAAACATCTTTTGCTTACACTTCGCAGCAGAATGGTGTTGCTAATAAACATCGCCATCTTCTTAATGCCACGAGGACTCTTTTGATTCAGAGTCGAGCTCCTCATTCGTTCTGGGGTAATGTGGTCCTCACTGCATGTTACTTAATGAACTGCATGCCTTCAACAATCCTTAGAGAAAAGGTTCCTTTTTTTTTTGAAGCTCGAGAGAAAAGGTTCCTTTTTTATTGTGTTTCCCAAGAAGGACATATTACATATTCTCCTGACTCCCGATGTCTTTGGGTTTATGGCCTTTGTCCACAATTTTACAACCGATCGTGATAAGCTCTCTCCAAGAGCTAGCAAATGTGGGTTCGTTGGCTATTCTCGTACCCAAAAAGGGTATGTTTTGATCATGCAGGGACAAAGTATTATGTCAGTGTTGATGTCACCTTTTTTGAGTCTATTATGTATTTTTCGCCTACAGGTGACAAGTTGTTTAACTCTGAAGAGGATGTCTTTGTTCCACCAACTCCGTTATCTCCACCAACTACACCTCATGTTGAGTCACAGTCATCTCCACCACCGCCTCTGTCTACTCTAACACAGTTCCTACCACGGTTTTACATTCGAAGGTCCTCTATTCGCCCCTCTGCTCATGCACCTTCCCCGTCATCCAACATGCCTCAAGTGTGTACTGAACACATTGTTTCTACCGATGGCACTAGTGATATGTTTGTACCACGGGATATTGTACAGGAGGAGTTGATAATAGGGAACAGAGAGGTCGATGACCTTGATGTACCTATTGCCTTCAGGAAGTCGGGTAGTAACTGTGTCACTTATCCTCTAGCTGCTCATGTTTCCTTGGATCATCTTTCAGAGGAGTACAGGAGGTTTGTCGTGGGATTCTCTAATGTCATTGTCCCACGAACATACTAGGAGGCCATACAAGATAGTAGCTGACGACTTGCCATGAAGGAGGAGATGGTCGTTTTACAGTCTTGTGGTACCTAGAGTGTTCTTCCTGCCCCTCCAGGTGCCTCTGTTGTGGGGTGCAAATGGATCTTTAGGATGAAGCAACGGGTAGATGGTAGTATGGATCACTACAAAGCAAGGCTTGTAGCACGAGGGTTCACCAAGACTTATGGCGTGGACTACCAAGATACCTTCTCACCAGTGGGTAGACATTCAACATTGCGCATTCTCCTATCGGTTGTTGTGTCTCAGGACTGGCATCTTTACCAACTTGATGTGAAGAATGCGTTTCTATATAGAGAACTTGTAACATCCGGATCCAATTAAACACGAACCTGACCCGATTAGGTTCTATATAATTCAATAAAGTTATTAATCAACATTAAATGACCTAAATTGATCTATTAGTCGCGAAACAAAATTCGTTCGGTCGCAATCGATCAAAAATGGATCGCCTCGTAATGCGTGCCACGGAAAAGCCACGACACAAATTCAGAAACTGCGAAACAAACCGAGACCACCGAAAAATCTGATTCGATGAAATTAGACCGACGGAATCGACCATTCGTCAATCGGAAATTATTTTATATTTTTAAATCACAAAATTTGACCGCAAACCAAAACTGTATTTCGAAAATTTCAGGGATTCAAACCTGACATAAAGTACATCAATATTATACTCATATTGATCGTCGTTCAGAGTTGGTCAAATCGAGATATTGTACATCGAAATCGGAGACTCGGGATATGAATACGGTCCACTTTAAGTATGACAAATAAAGAGAAATTTTGGGTTTAAAAAATATAATAAAAATAAAATTTACATTTTTTCTGCTACAGTATGGCAGACTTCTGTTGCAGAAAAAGAGAATATTGATAATTATAATTATCACATCAGAAGCTGACATCAATCTGCTTATGTCATTGCTGATGTCATCAATGATGCCATGGCTTTAAAAAGAGAGAGGGGAAGGTTCCACGAAGGAACCTCCCTTCTCCTTTTCTTCAATCCTTTTCAAATCCAACGAAGGGGTCTTTCCCCTCTCATCTTTAATACCCTTTTCCCCAAATCCCATTCTCATCCCAAAATTCTGAGTTCTACTTCTAATCAATTTCCAACCTTTCCAATCTATTGCAAAGAGCAGCAGTTGTGTTGCCGCTACCACTGCTCCAAATGGAGTTGTTGTCATGCAAGAACTGAAATCACTGCATCAACCCAAAATTTCCAAATACTAGAATCCGTGGTTCCAATCTCTTGAAGTCGATTAAAGCTGTTGCAGTCCTCCCTGTGCATGAAAGAATCCTCTTCAATCTTGGAGAAATATGTACACTCCTATTTCCTTTCGATTGCTGTCATGCATGACATACACTTTGACTCCATGTTGCTGCCAGTATTGAGCTCCATTTCGGTTCCTTACAAATGATTTGCATGATTTGAGTTAATCAATTTCCGATTTAAATTCTGCAGTAGGTTGAATCTACAAATTTTTCTTATCTAATGAAAGAACTGTAGGTGTCAATTACAGTTTGTTATTCATAGTGTTAGAGTAAACAGTACTCTGATGATTATTCCATAGAGCCCTCGGGTCTCTTATATAGAGAGAAAACCCTTGGGTAAATTACAGAGACGTACAATGTATAAATAGAAAATACGAAATAGTACATCGTAACATATATAAACCTCTACACTCCCCCTCAAGATGGAGCATAGATATCTATCATGCTCAGCTTGGAAGAACATCTCTGGAAAGGTCCTCTGAGCAGTGGCTTGGTGAATATATCAGCAGTCTGGTCCTCTGAACTGACATGAGAAGTGGAAATGAAGCCCTTCTGAATCATGTCCCTAGTATAATGACAATCCACCTCTATGTGCTTTGTTCTCTCATGAAAGGCTGGATTGTTGGCAATAAACAATGCTGCCTGATTGTCACATTGGAGATTCATAGGCAATGGGACATCTACATTCAAATCTTCTAAGACTGCTCTAACCCACATCATTTCTGCGCTTGCTTGTGCCATGGCTCTGTACTCGGATTCAACACTGGATCTCGCCACAACAGTCTGTTTCTTGCTTTTCCAAGAAACTAAAGAGCTTCCTATGAAGATAGCAAATCCAGAAGTAGATTTACGATCCCTTGGACATCCTGCATAATCTGCATCCGCACAAGCTGAAATAGACAGATCTGTATCTTTCCTGAATAGTAACCCTGTGCCTGGGGAAGACTTCAAATATCTCAATATCATATACAAGGCATCCATATGAACTTGCCTCGGCTGCTCCATAAATTGACTCACCCGGTTTACTGCAAAGGCAATATCCGGTCGAGTTATAGTAATGTATAAGAGCTTACCCACCATCTCTCTGTACCTTCTTCTGTCCACCTCCTCGGTATCATCGTCGTACAGCTTCATGCTTGGGTCCATAGGTGTGCTTGAAGGTCTACATCCAGTCATTCTTGTTTCAACTAGCAAGTCTGTGACATATTTTCGTTGAGTCATCACCATTCCTTGTGCATTTCTTGCAAACTCTATCCCCAGGAAATATCGTATCGTGCCCAGATCCTTCGTAATGAACTGGCTTCCTAACAGGGACTTGGTTATCTCAATCCCCTGAGCATCATCTCCTGTAACCAAGATGTCATCAACATATATCATAACAACAACTGTACCTCTAGGAGTCTTCTGGATGAACAGTGAATGGTCCGCATTTGACCTCCTGAACCCCTGTCGTTCAATTAACTGGGAAAGCTTCTGGAACCATGCTCGGGGACTCTGTTTGAGGCCGTAGATAGCCTTATGAAGTCTGCACACCATGTGAGTCTCCCCCTCAGCAGCAAACCCTGGTGGCTGCTGCATGTAGACTTCCTCCTGTAGGTCACCATACAAGAAAGCATTCTCGACGTCAAGCTGAAAAATGGTCCAGTTACGTACCACAGCAACAGATAGGAGGATGCGAAGAGTGGAGTGTCTAGCCACTGGTGAAAAAGTATCCAAATAATCTACCCCATAAGTCTGGGTAAATCCCCGTGCTACAAGTCTTGCCTTGTACCGGTCGAGACGTCCATCCGCATGATATTTCACCGTAAATACCCACTTGCAACTCACCACTGAGGCGCCTGGAGGAATGGGGACAAGAGACCAAGTCCCTCTAGACTGTAAGGCACGCATCTCCTCTTCCATGGCTAGACGTCAGCAATCAATCTTCATGGCATCCTGATAGGTCCGTGGAATCTCAACGGACGAGACATCAGCTGCAAACTTCTGGAAATCCCCATTGAGACGATGAAATGAGACTTGAGAGGCAAGAGGATATGAAGCACATTGTCTTCGCTGCTTCCTGTGAGCAATGGGCCGATCCAGATCATCCACCACTGTGTTGACCGGTTGATCTTCCTCCTGTAGTAAAGGCGCCTGCACTGGTGCATTATCTAGCCCATCATTAGTGATAGCATCAGAACATACCTGAGGCGTGTTGGATGGTTGACATGTAGCTTGAGCAGGGCCTGTCCGCCTTGTATAGAACTTAATAAAAGGGACGGTTGGAGGTGGTGGTGGCGGTGGTGGTGGTGGTGGTGGTGGTGGTGGAGTAGAAGATTGACCCAGGCTTGGAGGTGGAGGCACATAGACATTAGAATCTGTGGATGTGGAGGAAACCAATCTGTCACTTGCAGGGGAGAAGTACATGACAGGTTCGAAAAAAGTAACATCAGCGCTCACATAGTACTTGTTATGAACAGGGTCATAGCAACGATATCCTTTTTGCGTCCTGGAGTAGCCCACAAAAACACACTTGATAGCCCTAGGAGATAGCTTATCAAGTCCCGGAGATAAGAGGTGGACAAACGCAACAGTGCCAAAGACCCGAGGTGTAAGGGTAAACAAATCTTTGTCTGGAAAGAGAACAGAGATAGGAGACTTTTCCCCAAGAACGGTTGTAGGCATGCGGTTGACCAGATAGCATGCTGTAAGTATAGCATCTCCCCAATAGGATAATGGGGCACAACTCTAAATAAGTAATGTGCGGGCAATATCAAGGAAATGTCGATGCTTTCGTTCTGCAACCCCATTTTGTTGAGATGTGTATGCACATGTTGTTTGGTGGATAATGCCTTTAGAAGAAAGAAAACGAGCAAGGGAACGAGTGCAGAACTCCAATGCATTGTCAGTACGCACATACTTAACAGTAGACGAAAAAACATTGTGAACTTCATTGATAAGATTTTCAATAACACTTCCTGCTTCGGATTTATTTTTAAGAAGAAACGTCCAGGACACATTTGAGAAATCATCAACGACAACTAAATAGAACCTGTGCCCCTGATGATCTGGGACACGACTGGGACCCCAAATATCTATGTGAAATAACTCAAATGGGGAGCGACTGCTCCGACTCTGACGACTGGGGAAGCTAGACCGATGGTGCTTCCCTAACTGACAAGCTTCACAACGAAATGACGAACTCGGAGAGATCTGAGGCAGGAGGTGACGCATTTTCTGAAGCGGCAGGTGACCAAATCGAAGATGCCAGGTATACGGAGATACGGAGCCCTGGGAATGTAGTGAGACGCCAGCGTAAGAGTTCCGTACGAGACAATAGAGGCCATTGTGCTCAGAACCACAGCCAATCACCCTGCCCGTCAGTATGTCCTGAAAAATAACAGACGATGGGTCAAAAATAGCACGACAGTGCAAATCTCGTGTAATCTGACTAATGGATAAGAGATTCATAGAGAATTCTGATGCATGTAGAACATTCTGTAAGTGCATAGAGGGCAGTAAATCCGTCTCCCCCTGACCAATGATAGGCGAATGAGTGCCATCAGCAATGAGTACAGAGCGACCAGGCTGAACAGCTCTATAGGACTGCAGAACATCTTTCTCACGACAGAGATTATGGGTGGCTCCAGAATCGACAATCCATCCTGTAAGATCATGTTTATGATATGAGACTGAAGGACTACCTGAGGCACTGGCTGAAGCCGATGTACTAGCTGATGCCGAAGCCGCAACATCAGAAGCATCAGCACCCTCTGATGATGACTGTGGCATGATATCACGAAGCCGTGCCACTAGCTCCTCGAACCTGTGATCTGGAGTAGATGTTGGTGGACCTTGAACATGATCAGCGACACGTGCAGAAGGAGGGAAACCATGCTTGGAATAGCATGTATCTTCTGAATGATCAGTACGACGACAGAATGAGCACGTAGAGCATATGCGACCTCCACGGCCACGTCCACCACTTCCTCTGCCACGAAATGAGGAGGAACTACCTCGTCCTCTGGAGACCGCCATTGCCGAGGGCGGTGTAGTCGATGTGTTCGATGGAACTGGGACACGACTGAGCCGTCTGTAGACTTCTTCCATCGGTGGAATGGTGGCATCAGCAAGGATCTGAGAGCGTGTTGCCTCGTACTCCGGATCAAGGGCAGCAAGTAAGACACCAACCATAGTGGCGTTGCGGAACGTCTTCTGCTGTTCCGGCGTGGCTGTGAGTGGAATTGTGCTATAGAGTTTCTCGAACATTCCACGAAGAGACGTGTACAGAGAATGAAGAGGCCTCCCATTTTGCTTCGTGGTAAAGATATCATGCTGCAACTGTAGCATCTTGGTCTCATTCCGTACCTGAGAGTACGTCGTTGCCAAAATATCCCACATCGCCTTGGCGGTGGGTTGATGAAGGACATCATTTGCTATCTCCGTTGTGAGCGTACCTGACAGCCAGACTTTGGCATACGCGTCATCAGCCTCCCATGAGGCATATATTCTCGTCTTCTCTGGCGGTTCATCTTCGGTAAGAATATGCTTCTTACCACACGACTTCATGAGGCTGAGGAACTGCATAGCCCACAGTTCGTAGTTCGTCCCGTCCATTTTGACGATAGGTGCCGAACCCTTGAAGGCACCGATGGCGGGCATTTCGACCTTTTGATCTGACATAATGCCGGAGAAAAACAACTATGGATGATAGACAAATAAACTGGTGTCTACCGGGACCGTTGAGGATTCAAGTGCATATGTAGACGTTATGCACTTGAACCCATCATCAATCCGAGGCCGACCTAAGCGAAACGGACGGCGGGGAGGCTGATGAAGCCTCGGCTGTGAAGAGCCGGTGGGGCAACGGCCGGCAGGGGCCTGGCGGAGGCCTGGCGGGTGCTGGCTGGGACTGGCGGGCGCTGGCGGAGCCCTGGCAGGGGTTGGCGGTGGCCTGGAAGGCCTGGCGGAGAGGGCTGGGGGCCCGGCGGAGGGCTTGGGGGCCCGGCGGAGGGGCTGGGGGGGCCCGGCGGAGGGGCGGAGAGGAGGCGGGGCCCTGAGGGGCTTGTGAGCGGCGGGGGGGGGGGGGGGGGGGGGGGCTTGGAGAGACCGGCGGCGGCGGGGGGGGCGGGTGGAGAAAACCCTAGGTTAGGGTTAGGGCTCTGATACCATGTTAGAGTAAACAGTACTCTGATGATTATTCCATAGAGCCCTCGGGTCTCTTATATAGAGAGAAAACCCTTGGGTAAATTACAGAGGCGTACAATGTATAAATAGAAAATACGAAATAGTACATCGTAACATATATAAACTCTACCCATAGTTGAGAAAATAATGGATGTGATCTGATTTGTGTAAATTTTCAAATCCAAACTCTAAATATATATATATATAGATAGATTAATCTAAAATGCTAGTCCCTAGTCTTCTGTCTAAAATCTTTGACATTTTTTTATCTGTTACACTCTGATTTAAAAAAAACAACAATAACTTATTGACTGTGATATAATCGAATAAATCTCTACATTTAGAGTAACCAACTTAACAAGTATTCCCAATCTTTAGATTAGCTTGTTTGAGCCTTTCCTAAACTGAACTGCGGTAAATGAAATGTATGTTAAAAAAACAAAAAACACAAAATTTGATTGATAAATTTCTGTCTGGAAATCTTGTGAATAAACAGTGAATTATCCCTCCGCATATATATACAAATAAGAAGCCCTTGAATGTGCCAGAGAAAACCTAAAAGTACTATGGTATGGCTTCAAAAACAAAAAAAGTGATATTCATGACAAATAGATACAAAATATAGCTGATTTTCGCAGCAACCCTTCCCATCTGTTACTGGCCGATAATGGGAATTATTGGATCAAAGATTTGCCACCATCATTTTTTGCATTCGAACATGAATTTCAATACTGTTATTCCATTATATTAACAGGATTTTCAGTTGACATATCAGTTTAAAAGGATTTCCAGAATATTAATTCAACCAACAGAGAAGTATCTGAAAGCATCCAGTACTCCTAGTACTATCATTATTGATCTTTTGAAATTTTGTCAAGAACGGTGACTTTACCTTATTTAAAAAATATGGAGAACCATAGTTGGATATTTTGAGCATACTTAGTATGAACTCATTAATAATGATCTTTTGCTAACTTACTTCAGGAGAGTTAGTTCACAGTTATGAATTAGGCACGAATAGTTAAATTTGTTGGACATCCTTAGGCTAGTTAGTTGGAAGGACTAGAGAAAATTTACCCCCTTGTCTCTTTCAACAGCCATTACTTCCAATAGACTGACCTTATGGGAATGGTGTGACTTAGTGCTTCAATGGATTGTGACTTAGTGCTTCAATGGATTTTACTAAGTGATAGAGGCTTAGTGTTTAAGTGTTCTCTCATGAATCATATTAGGAATTAATCGTAATAAATAGAATACACCTCCAAAGATGAAGCATGCTCATCATCTAATTTTAAGCAATGTGTCTGTAAGGTTGTGTATCAGTGATAAACAATTATTAATGGTGTCGGTCATACCGTCATGGTGAACCTTACACCAGACCGTGCGAGAGCGCGGTGACTCTCAACTGGGCAGGAGATAGGAAGTCCAGTTAAGGCAGCGGCAGCCAAGTGCGTGGGTCTAGCATTTCAGTCCTGTTGGGAAAAATGAAAGAGATGTTTATTCCATGAGCCCTAGGCTCTCTTATATAGGAGAGTAGCCTATGGGTAAATAACATAAAGCATACATCTGAAAATAAAAACAACAGAGAGACACACAGAAAACCAATATATACGTTAACACTCCCCCTCAAGATGGAGCATAGATATCAATCATGCTCAGCTTGGACGCACACTTTTAGAATGGGCCTCGTAGTAATGCCTTGGTGAATATATCAGCAGTTTGATTTTCTGAGGTGACATGAGATGTAGCAATGAACCCCTTCTGAATCATGTCACGTATGAAGTGACAGTCAACCTCAATATGCTTGATCCGCTCATGGAATGCTGGATTGTTTGCAATGAACAAGGCTGCCTGATTATCACATTCTAAGTCCATAGGAAGTGGTACATCTAGGCATAGAATGTAAGTACAGCCTTTACCCACATCATCTCTGTGCTAGCCTGGGCCATAGCCCTATATTTGGATTCAGCACTAGATCCGGCTACCACCGTCTGTTTCTTGCTCCTCCATGAGATTAGAGAATCTCCAACGTAGACTGCAACCCCGAAGTGGACTTCCTGTCCTTGGGACAACCTGCATAGTCTGCATCCGCACATGCTAAGATAGAGATCCCCTTTCCCTTCTTGAATAGCAAACCTGCACCTGGAGAAGATTTGAGGTATCTAAGTATCATATGTATGGCATCCATATGAACCTGACGTGGTTGCTCCATGAACTGGCTCACACGACTCACTGCAAAGGATATATCGGGCCTAGTGATCGTGACATACAACAGTTTGCCTACCAGTTATCTGTATCTTCTCCTGTCCACCTCCTCTGTGTCATCATCATATAGCTTCATGCTGGGTCCATTGGTGTCGTAGCAGGCCGACACCCAAGCATACATGTTTCACTCAACAGGTCCGTAACATATTTCCTCTGCGACATTACTAATCCATACGGATTTCTAGCGAATTCCAGCCCCAGGAAATATCTAAGGACCTCCAAGATCCTTAGTGACAAATTCGCTCCCCAGCTTCTCTTTCGCCTGCTTTATGCCTTGCTCATCATCTCCTGTAATCAAGATGTCATCTACGTAAACCATAATTACAATAATACCTCTTGAAGTCTTATGTACAAACAATGAATGATCAGCATTGGAGCGTTTGTATCCCTGTTTTTCAAAGAGGTCTGAGAGCTTCTGAAACCATGCTCTGGGGCTCTGCTTAAGGCCATAGATAGCCTTATGAAGTCTGCACACCTTGGAACACTCCCCCCTCAACAGTAAAACCGGGTGGGTGTTGCATATAGACTTCCTCCCGTAGGTCTCCATATAAGAACGCGTTCTTCACATCCAACTGATATAGCGGCCACTCTTTATTGACTGCGACTGACAGCAAGATCCGTAGAGTAGAATGACGGGCTACTGGCGAGAATGTATCAAGGTAATCCACCCCGTATGTCTGTGTAAAGCCACGTGCAACAAGGCGGGCCTTGTATCTGTCAATACTACCATCTGCATTTTGCTTCACTGTAAATACCCGCTTGCAGCTCACCGGGGTCACATCTGAAGGTATAGGAACTAGACTCCAAGTTCCCCTTGATTGAAGTGCCGCCATTTCTTCCTCCATTGCTAGACGCCATCTACTATCCTGCAGAGCATCTTGATAATTCCGCGGAATATCTACAGCTGACAAGCCACCACAAAGTTCCTGAAATCTCCAGATAGTCGCTCAAATGACACAGAGGCTGCCAATGGATATGTAACGCAACTCCTCTTCGATTTGCGTATAGCAATAGGAACATCTAAATCAATTGTGTCCTCATCTGGCCCCCGCAACATATCCTGCTCAGAAATATCATTAGATCCATCAAGAGAAGTATCTTCAGTACATACCATAGGCGAGCTAGGAGATGAGTCATGACCATGAGCTGGAGGAGGCCTGCGGGTATAATGGAATGGTAGTGGTGAAACGGGGATCTGTAGTGGTGGTGGTGGTGGTGGTGGTGACGGTGCTGGAGGTGGTGGTGTCATATATATGGCGTCGGTACTCAGTGGAAGTAGCTGCTGATCACTTGAGGATGAAAAATACATTACGGATTCAAAAAATGTAACATCTGCACTGACCATATACCGCCTACGCAAAGGATCAAAACACTTGTACCCCTTTTGAGTTCTGGAGTACCCAACAAACACACACTTGACAGCCCTAGGAGAGAGCTTATCAGTACCAGGAGACAACTGGTGGACAAAGGCAACTGAACCAAACACACGGGGAGTAAGTGAAAACAGATCCATCCCAGGATATATAATGGAAAAAAGAATCTGTTCATCCAAGACAGAGGACGGCATCCGGTTAATTAGGTAACATGCTGTGAGAACTGCGTCACCCCAGTAAGAATAAGGAACATGACTCTGTATAAGGAGTGATCTTGTGACATCAAGTAGGTGGCGATGTTTCCTTTCAGCGATCCCATTTTGTTGAGAGGTATAAGCACAGGATGTTTGATGGATAATCCCTTTTGATGAGTAGTAGTTGGCTAGGGCATGAGTGCACAGTTCTAGGGCATTATCACTTCTCACAAATTTCACAGATGTGGAAAAGACATTTTGTATTTCATTCAGAAACTGGATAATAATATTGCCTACTTCAGATTTATTTCTCATCAAAAATACCCATGACACACGAGAGAAGTCATCCACAATAACTATATAAAATTTGTGTCCCTGATGATCAGGTACACGACTCAGACCCCAGATATCAATATGAAGTAACTCGAACTTGGAGGTACTACTCCGACCTGGACGACTGGGAAAGGTAGACCAGTGATGCTTTCCAACTGACAAGCCTCACATTGGATAGATGTGTGAGGAAGACCATGAGGTAACACATGACGCAACTTCTGAAGCGGTAGATGCCCAAAGCGCAGATGCCACAGCAAAGGAGATACTGGTCCGGTGGGAAGGGATGAGGTTCCAGCGAATGGAGTCTGATTTAGGCGATAGAGGCCTCCTTGCTCATAGCCACGACCAATCACGTTGCCCGTACGGATGTCCTGAAAAATAAGAGAAGATGGATCAAAAATTGCCCGACATTGTAAATCCTTCGTAATCTGACTGATTGATAACAAATTCATTGAAAAATCAGGTGCATGTAGCACATTCTTGAGTTGCGTAGAAGATGTCAGACTAATCTCTCCCTGACCAGTTATGGGAGAATGTGTACCATTGGCGATGACCACTGTTCGGCCTGGAGGAATCTGAGAATATCCTGTAAGTAAACTCTGATCGCCACATAGATGATGTGTAGCGCCCGAGTCCATAATCCAAGGTAATGTATCTGATCTACTACTGGTAAATGCAAGTATGCTTCCTAAAGCACTGGTAGACGCAGAGGCAGAAGCAGCGGCATCAGGTTGACTCTCAGTAGTAGGTGTTGGGCCAGATGGGGGATTAATGCCCCTTAGACGGGCAACTAGATCATCAAACCGCTGATCCAAAGTAGCAGCAGATGGAGGCTCTATCTGCTCAGCAACTCGTGCAGATGCAGGAAATCCATGCTTCGAGTAGCACGTGTCTTCATTGTGTCCAACACGATGACAGTAGGTACATGTTGGTCGAATGCGGCCTCCTCTGCCACGAGGTCCACGTCCACGGGTCTGATGATGAAATCCGCGACCCCTGTTGGCGGCCATGGCTGAAGCATTCTGATTCGTGGCCGTGGAAGGAACGGTGATGCGGCTCAGTCTATGGAAGGCTTCCTCCATGGGAGGAATAGTAGAATCGGCCAAGATCTGGGATCGTGCCGCCTCATACTCTGGATCAAGTGCAGCAAGGAACACGCCCACCATAGTCGCATTCCGATATGTCTTCTGTTATTCTGGCGTGGCTGTCAGAGGCATGAAGTTGTAGAGCTTCTCGAACATCCCTCTCAGGGATGTGTAGAGTGAATGGTAGAGGGCGACCATTCTGCTTTATAGTGAATATATCATGCTGAAGTTGCAGAATCTGTCTCGTTCTTCGTCTGAGAATATGTGGCCGCCAGAATGTCCCACATGTCTTTGGTTGTGGGCTGATGTAGAATGTCAATGGCAATCTCGATCGCCAACGTGCCAGATAGCCAAACTTTGGCGTATGCGTCATTGGCCTCCCACGAGGCATTTGCTCCAGTCTTCTCAGCAGGCTCTGGTTCGGTAAGAATATGCTTCTTACCTGTTGACTTCATCAAGCTCATGAACTGCATCGCCCACAGTTCATAGTTTGTACCGTCCATTTTGACGATAGGCCCCGGACCACGGAAGGCGCCAATGGATGGGATATCCGCCTTGCTTTCTGACATACTGGAAACTGAAGACTGGAGCGATTAACTGAAGATAAGATTTGTCTACAATGACATAGACGGGTTTAGTTGCTTGGGTAGACCTCAAGCAACTAAACCCATGTAGGTGACGGTGTGCTCTTTAGGGCTTCGTGCACGCTTAGGGCTCCTTGGTGCCCTCTGACCTCGCAGAAACGCAAGGTCAACCGATTAGTCGTGCACCGTGAAGTTGCGCACAGACGCAGGCGAGATCAGGCGCACAGGTGCACAGTCGAGATCAGGCGCACAGCCGCACAGGCGAGATCAGGCGCACAAGCGCAGACGAGCGCGCACCCGCGCGTGAAGTTACGCGCACAGGCGCGCGCAGAGGCGCACAGGCAGGCGCGCAGGAGCGCTAGCAGGTACGCGGTAGTGGCACACAGGCACGTAGGCACCGGCGGAGGCGCAGCGGCGGAGCAGAAGCGCTGGCGGCGCCGGCGATGAGAGAGAGGGGCTCGCGGGTGGGGTGGGGTAGGGTTAAGGTTTCGAGAACTCCGGTCTAGGACCGTCGCTCGGATACCATGTTGGGAAAATGAAAGAGATGTTTATTCCATGAGCCCTAGGCTCTCTTATATAGGAGAGTAGCCTATGGGTAAATTACATAAAGCATACATCTGAAAATAAAAATAACAGGAGAGACACAGAAAACCAATATATACGTTAACAAGTCCCCTTTACGGTTTTTATGCGATCTTGCAATGTTTTTTATGCCTCGTTGGGATTCCGACTACACCTCCGCTGACCCTCTGTTTTAGGATACCCAAGTGTTGGATCCTCAATTTTAGTTTTTCGTAGGAGCGCGTCTGCCCGTACCTGTCGAGCCTGTCTAGAGTGACTTTTCCTGAGAGTCTCTCTCACCCGTGTTAGTGGCATAGTTTTGGAGTAGACCTATCCCTATATTGGACCGCACTTCCAATTAGAGGGCGAGATGGAAGGGTCTCTTAGGAGACTTCCTCACCGCTTGAGTTTTGGCTACTGTTCCGTCATTAGGCTTGGTGATGGCCATATCTGAATCAGTTACAGTTGAGATTGGAAGAGATACAATTGAACTTGGAATGAAGCATATTGGAGTTTGGCTAAGAAATGAGATCAATTACAATCAAGTTGGCTAGTGTTAAGGTCAATCATAATAGAGTTTAGTTAAAGTGAAGATCGATTACGATAGAATTGACGACAATCGAGATTGGTACGGAATCGCCGTTTATCATCAAATGTCAATCAACAACAATTAATCGGATCTTAGAACTACTATTACAGGTGATAAATAAGTTAGTAGACGTGTGGCAACTTAGTTAGGATGCATTACACTCCACCGCATGCCTACGGAGGCACCCCAACTCATGGCCTCAAATTTCAGCGAAATTCAGTCGAATTTCTGTCGAATATCGATATCCAGTCGAAATCGAAATTCGACCGAAATGACCGAAACGACCGAAATATGGGGGTGCTAGTACAAAAATGACCGAAATGACCGAAATTTCGATCGAAATTCCACCGAAATTCCATCGAAATTCTGTTTTGGTCGATACCGAAATGGTGACCGAAACCGACATTTAAGGCCTTGCCAACTCTAAGGTACTCTTCACGCCATTAGAGTCATAGTGTGAGGTCAATTTCAGACCAAGACCACAGACTATCCACTAAAGAATTAGACAAAAAGAATGGCCAGATCAGAGACTCATCATCATTAACACTAAGATCTATCGACTTGATCTCTAGGAAGATATTATCAATTGTAAAGATCGTATAATCATTAAATGAAAATATATACATAAGAAAGGTTAAGGGGTGATGGGAAATCATGGGCATCCAAACAAAGCAGCTTGAAAATCATTTTCTTATGCAGGTAGTTTTGTTAAATTTAAATATTATTGCATCTCTACTTGCTTTCTTTTAGACACATATTCTGTTATTTATTTTATGTATTGGAATGTACACAACATCCGTTGACGTTCTTTTCTTCCTTACATGCTTGGCAAATCGTCTGCGTTGCAGTAGCAGTTTGATGTTACCGAGCATACGCACATATACCTAACGGTACAGTTGTAGTTTTTGTTCAGTTTAGGAGGTAAATGCTTTCTTTTCTCTTCTATATATTTTTGGGATATATGTACACATATATATATATGGAAATTAATGAAATGAAAATTTGGTGGCACATCTTGTTATTGTTCTGTGGTTATTACATTATTATATTGATGTGAATGTCAAATGCAAAAGAGAAAAATTTACCCTGAAATTCATGTTGGCTAAATGCGATTTTTAGTGAATGTTATATTGTGAATGTCGCGTAAACGGATACTCGGATCCGAAGGGGTTCACAGTTTGGTATCAGATCCGTGGTACCCCGCTACACGCATTCGCAGTATTACAGTTTCGATCGTATTAAGTTCTCGGATAGCGACAGTCCTATGACATGTCGCGAATCCGAGAGGGAAATTTGATATTCATAACCACAGATGTCACCAATTGTCATTAATTTCCATATAGTATCCCAATAAGAGGAAAAGCATGATCAGCAAACATTAATTGTTATGATTAATGATTTTGGTTCTCATGTAGAATCATGATGACCAGGCCAGATCATGAGATGACCGATCGATTAGAGCGCATTATGACCGCACTCATGGAACTCCAGCAGCAGCATGCTGCTATGCGAGGTCAGCAGGATCAGATTTTAGCTCAGCAGAAAGAGATCACTGACAGGCAGACGGATATGGAGATGATGTTCGAGGAGCTGTCAGACTTCACATACCATCCATCTCAGGATGGGACACGACAGGACCAGCCATAGTCGGTTGAGGTATAGTAGCCTCACATTGATGATCCACATGAGGAGATGCCAGTATATGGAGCCGAGGATGGAGACTATGACTGGGAGCAAGACCCTGTAAACTTTACATAAGAGGATGCACCGAGTACTACGCTATTCACAGACATCAGTCGGTTTTCACATCCTACCAATGGGCCAATGTGCCCATGTTCGAGGCCACCAACACGTCAGACCAGCTGAGCAGTGGCTAAAGAGGGTGATGAAGGTATTACGGACGATTCGCGTACTACGAGACTCGTGGTTATCTTTCATGGAGTATTCATTGACATATTTCATAGAGAGATGGTGGTAAGCGGTACTTTCTGAGTTGGGGCACGAGCCCACATGGGATGATTTTGAGACGAGGTTCAGATCCCACTTCTTTTCTGCGAATAGGAAGGAGTCCCAGCGCTGATAGTTTGCTGAGCTTCGACAGGGACGGATGACAGCTAGAGAGTACTTCTTTCGATACACGAGCGGTCTCGACATAGACCAACAGCCGTCGCATTTCCAGATGAGAATCTGGAAAAGTTCATCAGAGGTATGAGATAGGAGGTGCACGAGAAGCTAGCAGGACTACATATCACTTATATCTCTGAGGCTACTGACGCAGCGGAGAAGTTTGAGGACATTCGAGAGAGACCTTCGGAAGCTCATCTGGAGCGGTACCTAGGCCGCAACGATCATTTAAACCGATACGTCGACCATTCCAGCAGATGTCAGCCATGGGGTTTCGACCTACAGGTTTGGCATTTTCAGGCAGTGCTCCCTCATCTGCAGCGACTACCATAGGAGGAGCACTTGCCAGACATGGTACGAGTTCAGCACAACCATATGGGTCGCAGAGAGTTAACAGAACTCTAGCAGGACCGACTCATAGCACAAGCACGACTACCACGCCTACCAGATCTGTGAGATGTTACTTGAGCAATGAGTGGGGACATTACCGATCTCAGTGCCCACAGGCTTCTGGAGAGCCTCGACCACAGCCACAGCCTTCACATCCACAATGTACAGGGAGTGTCCGTGGCAGGAACTCCAACTTCAGGAAGCCGCAGAGACAGATACAGAGCGTGGCAGGTTCGAGTACAACACCAGATAGGGACAGTTACATGCGGTGATCGAGGAGTAGGCACGATCGACAGCTACTGTGGTGAAAGGTATGGTCTCAATCTTGGACCGACCTTTCCATGTTTTGTTTGATTCTGGAGCTACGCATTCTTTCATAGCCTCGAGGCTACTAGCTTCTTTAGGTAGAGTTGTAGAAGTTATATATCCTCCTTACCACATCCGTGGGCAAGGTGGCCAGTTGTTTGTCATTTCACTGATAGTCAGAGACTTACCAGAGCTAACTGACGGGCATAAGATGGTCGCAGACTATTTGTTACTGCAGACTTGATGAGTTTGACTTGATTTTAGGCATGGATTGACGGTTATTAGCTCATCATGCTCTTGTTGATTGCTTTAGGAAGACAGTTGTCTTCAGGATTCCAGATTTGCAGGAGTTCACTTTTGAGGGAGCATTACATGACTCCAAAATGAAGTACATTTCAGTGTTGCGAGCTCAGAGACTTGTTGATCAGGGATGTGAATCATATCTAGCATTTGTCCGAGAGACATCCGATCATGAGCCGATGACACAGGACATCAGAGTAGTATCAGACTACCCACATGTGTTTCCTGATGAGCTACCAGGATTATCTCCTAAGAGAGAGAGATCGAGTTCAAAATCACATTGCTACCAGATACGCAATCGATCTCAATGGCACCATATCCCATGGTCCCAGCTGAGCTGAGAGAACTGAAGGTGCAGTTGCAGGAGTTATTTGACTTAGGTTTCGTGAAACCAACACTTCACCTTGGGGTCCTCCAGTGCTCTTTGTCAGGAAAAAGGACGGATCGATGAGATTGTGCATTGATTACAGGCAACTGGACAAGAGAACCGTGAAGAACCGTTATCCTTTCTCGTGCATCGACGACTTTTTTGATCAGCTTCAGGGATCTTCGGTGTTTTCGAAGATCGACCTTCGATCCGGTTATCCTCAGCTGAGGATTCGAGCGTCTGATATTCCGAAGACAGCTTTCAAGACTCGTTACAAACACTACGAGATTGTGGTAATGTCGTTTGGGCTCACCAATGCCCCAGCAGCATTTATGGATATAATGAACAGGATCTTCGTCCATACTTGGACAAATTTGTGGTGGTATTCACTGATGATGTGCTGAAATATTCGCGAAATGAATGAGATCATAAGAATGATCTGAAGATTTTCCTGGACACATTGCGAAAGCACAAGTTATATGCCAAGCTGAGCAAGTGTGAGTTCTGGTTATCCTAGGTCTCATTACTTGGGCATGTCATTTCTGGAGTAGGGATCGCAATTGATCTTGTGAAGATTGAAGCAGTCATGTCTTAAGAGCAGCCCAAGACAGTTACCCAGATTCGGAGCTTCCTTAGATTAGCGGGCTATTACATACACTTCGTCAGTGGGTTTTCACGCATCGTTCTTTCCTCGACACGGTTGATACAGAAGGGAGTTCCTTTTATCTGGGATGATTCATGTGAGCAAGCCTTCAGGACACTGAAGGAAAGATGGATGACGGCGCCCATTCTTGTACTACCTTCAAGCACTCAGGATTATGCACTTTATACAGATGCCTCAAGGGAAGGTTTAGGAGCAGTGTTGATGCAGCGAGGTCACGTGATTGCTTACGTATCACATCAGTTGAGGCCGTATGAGCAGAATTACCCCACCCATGACTTGGAGTTTGCGGCAGTTGTCTTCGCCTTGAAGATCTGACGCTACTAACTTTATGGGGTGAATTTCGAGATTTTTACGGATCACAAGAGCCTGAAGTATATTTTTTATTAGAATGAGTTGAACATGAGACAGTGCAGGTGGCTCAGGCTACTAAAGGATTACGACTGCACGATCTCTTACCACCTGGTAAGGGAAACGTGGTGGCAGATGCGCTTAGCGGGAGATCTCAAGCAGAAGGTACCGCAAACTGGCTATACACATGGGATATGCTCGCAGCTTTGACTAATTGGCATCCTCAGGAGAGTGCATCCATATCTACTGTTATGCCTCCATGATTCAACAGTTTGTGGGATCGCATAGTAGAAGTCCAGAAGTCAGATCCTTGGATTCAAAACGGATATATATACACCGTCAAGGATGAGATTGATGATTTTGTAGTGTCAGAGTCTATACTGCGGAAAGCTGGCCGGGTCAGTGTGCCAAATGATGAGCTGTTGCACAGAGATATTCTTGATGAGGCACACAGTTCATGGTTGTCTATCCATCCTGGCAGCACGAAGATGTATCGTGATTTGTGTCAACATTTCTGGTGGGACGGGATGAAGCGTGATGTGGCACAGCACGTTAGCAGATGCATGACCTGTCAGATGGTCAAGGCTGAACACATGAGACCATCAGGGCTATTGCAGTTTCTCCCCATTCTCGAGTGGAAGTGGAAGAGTATCTTTATGGATTTTGTCACAAGTTTGCCGAAGACACTAGGTGGCCATCATTCTATTTGGGTCGTTATCGACAGGTTGACCAAGTCAGCCCATTTCATACATGTCAGCATGACCTACACTCCATCCAGATTGGTCAGGCTATATGTGCAGAACATTATCAGACTTCATGGTACATCATGAGAGGTGGTGTCTAACAGGGACTCGAGGTTTACATCGCACTATTGGCATCAGTTCATGTCAGCACTATAGGCAGAGTTGAAGATGAGTTTTGCATATCATCCGCAGACCGACGGACAAAGCGAGCGCACCATTCAGATGCTCGAGGATTTACTACGAGCATGCACTTTGGAGTGGAAAGGGTCCTGGAAGGACCATCTGCCATTGATGGAATTCATGTACAACAACAGCTATCATTCCAGTATCGGCATGGCACCATTCGAAGCCTTATACAGGCGGAGATGCCTCACGGCTCTCAGTTGGCATGAGGTAGGTGATCATGTTCTCTACTCCATAGATCTCTTGAAGGAGACTGCGAAAGCTGTTAATATTGTGAAACGAAAGCTTCTGACGGCATAAAACCGCCAAAAGAGCTATGCAGATCGTCGGAGCAGAGACTTAGAATTTTAGGTAATTTGATCCTCTTCTCTTAATCAATTTGCAAAAATATAATTATGGATATCAACTTAAGCTCTCATAGAATGAAATTCTTGTAAATACAGGTAGGAGATTGGGTGTTTTTGCAAGTAAGGAGTACAAAGATTCGGTGTTAGTGGCAAGTTGGCACCACGATATGTTAGATCATTCAAGATTCTTGCTAAAGTGGGCAAGGTGGCCTACCGAGTAGCCCTTCCTCCACATCTTTCGAATATCCACGACGTATTTCACATATCCAACATAAGGAAGTATGTGCATGACCCTCGACACATCATCAGCTATGAGAATTTAGACGTGGAGCCAGACTTGACATATGAGGAGAGGCCAGTACATATACTAGACAATGTTGTGAAGAAGCTTCACAGCAAAAAGATTCCCTTAGTCAAGGTGTTGGCACAGACACGGCATCAAGGAAGCGACGTGGGAGACAGAAGCAGACATGCGGGCACGATACCCACAACTCTTCACATGTAACTATCAAAACAAGCCCTTGAAATTATATATGTATATATATATTAAAAGAATATGGCTTGTTTCCCTTTGGGGTCAGCGGCGTCACGGTTTGCGGTGAAGTTGAAGGCATTGAGGGGTTTCTTGACAATAAGGGGCGGGAAAAACCGGGAGCAATGGCAGGAGAAGAGGCGGAGGGCCCAGAAGGCGGTGAGTCGTTTGGACAGGTTGGAGGACGAGCGGGAATTGTTGGACGAGAAGAGGGAGGAGAGGGGGAGGGGAGGGTATCTGACGGATATCTTAGACGAGGATATGAAAGAGGAGGTTGCATGGCGTAGAGGACGCCCGAGCAGTGGGAGAAGGAAGGGAATGTGAATACAAGGTTTTTTCATGTTTGTGGCTAGTGGTTGGAGGAGGAACCACATCCGCTCGATTGAGGTGGAGGTGGGGATTGTTGAGGGGGATAAGGAGGTTAGGGTGGCGCTGAGGTCACACTTTTGGACATTCAGTCATCGACAAGCTCGAGAAGGATAGGGGTGGCAGGGGAAGTGCGTGGCTACCATTTCGGAAGGAGTGGCGGTCATCTTGGTCAGAGCGGTTACGGAGGAGGAGGTCAAGGGGGTGGTGTGGGCGCTAAATGCTGAGGGGCCCCCCCGGCCCGGATGGCTTCTCGGTTTGCTTCTATATGGAGTTTTAGGAGATGCTTAAGGGGGATATGATGGAGGCAGTGGCAGAATTCTGTGATAGAAATCATGGGTTTGAAAGGCTTAATAGGGCGTTGATCTGTTTACTGCTGAAGAAGAACATATCGATCAGGATGGAGGATTCCAGGCCCATCGCATTATCGAATCGATTTATCTAATCATTGCAAAGATTTTGGCTACCAGGTCGAGAGGAGTACTACATCAGATTGTGTCGTCGAAGCAATCAGCTTTCATCTCGAGGCGCTGTTGACGCATATTGAGTTATTGTACCTCTTTGTTATTTTCTTTTCTTGTTATTCTCTTTATGTAATTTACCCATAGGCTACTCTCCTATATAAGAGAGCCTAGGGCTATGGAATAGAAATTATCTCATTCTCTTTTCCCAACATGGTATCAGAGCGACGGTCCTAGACCGGAGTTCTCGAAACCCTAACCCTAACACCCCACCCGCCGGCCTTCTTCTCTCTCTCTCTCTCTCGATCGGCGTGCCATCAACGCCGCCGCCTCTACCGGACGCAGCCCCTGCGCAGCCCTAGCGCAGCCCCAACGCAGCCCTGCGCAGTCCTAGCGTGCCGCACGCGCAGCCCTAGCGTGCCGCACGCGCAGCCCTGCGTGCACAGCCCCCCTGCGCATCCTTGCGCGCTGTGCACTGTCCCTGCGTGCCTCAACCGTGCGCTAGCACAGCCCCTGCGCGCCTCAGCCGTGCGTCGACTGTGCCTCCCTTGTGCGGCCTGTGCGCAACTTCTTTGTGCGTATAGGTCTTAGCACAAACATCTTTATGGGGATAGTTGCTTGAAGTCTACACATGCAACTACCCCCATCTATGGTATTGTAGACAAAACATATCATTTGTCAGTCGTTCCAGTCTTTATTTTGCAATATGTCAGAGAGCAAGGCAGATATCCCATCTATTGGCGCATTCCGTGGTCCGGCGCCTATTGTCAAGATGGATGGTACCAACTATGAACTGTGGGCAATGCAGTTCATGAGCATGATGAAGTCTACGGGTAAGAAGCGTATTCTTACCGAATCAGAGCCTGCTGAGAAGACTGGAACCTATGCCTCCTGGGAGGCTGACGATGCGTATGCCAAAGTCTGGCTATCTGGCACATTGGCAATTGAGATTGCCAATGATATCCTCCATCAACCAACAGCGAAGGATATGTGGGACATTCTGGCGGCCACATACTCTCAGGCGAAGAACGAGACAAAGATCCTGCAACTCCAGCATGATATCTTCACCATCAAGCAGAATGGTCGTCCACTACATTCTCTCTATACATCACTGAGAGGGATGTTTGAGAGGCTATATAGCTTCATGCCCTTGACAGCTACGCCCGAGCAGCAGAAGACATACAGGAATGCTACTATGGTGGGTGTGTTTCTCGCTGCACTTGATCCAGAGTATGAGGCAGCACGTTCTCAGATTTTAGCGGACTCGACTATTCCTCCCATGGAGGACTTTTCACAGATTGAGCAGGATCACAGTGCCTTCACCTGCTGCGAGTCAGAATTCCTCAGCTATGGCGGCCAACAGAGGCCGCGGTTTTCATCACCAAGGCCGTGGGCGTACTCCTCGTGGAAGGGGTGGCCGTACTAGGCCAACCTGCACATATTGTCACCGAGTTGGGCACAATGAAGACACATGCTATTCAAAGCATGGATTCCCTGCATCTGCACGAGCCGCTGAGCAGATAGAGCCCCCATCTGCTGCTACCCTGGATCAACGATTTGATGATCTAGTTGCCCGCCTCAGGGGCATCATACCACCATCTGGCCCAGCAACGACTACAGAGAGTCATACTGATACTGCTGCCTCTGCCTCTGCTTCTGCATCTACTAGTACTTCAGGTAGTACACTTGCACTCCACAGTAGTAGATCTCATATACTGCCATGGATCATGGACTCGGGCGCCACACATCATTTATGTGGCGACCAGAGTCTACTTACAGGATACACCCAGATTCCTCCAGGACGGACAGTAGTAATTGCTAATGGCACGCATTCCCCTATCACTGGTCAGGGGGAGATTAGATTGACATCCTCTATGCAGCTGAAGAATGTCCTACATGCACCACATTTTTCTATGAATCTGTTGTCAATTAGTCAGATTACGAAGGATCTCCACTGCCGAGCTATTTTTGATCCATCTTCTTTGATTTTTCAGGACATCCGTACGGGCAACGTGATTGGTCATGGCTATGAGCAAGGAGGCCTTTACCGTCTGAACCAGACCCCATTTGCTGGAACCACATCCTCTCCCGCTGAACAAGTATCTCCTCTCCTGTGGCATCTGCGTTATGGTCATTTACCGCTCCAGAAGTTGCGTCTAGTCCTACCCTATAGTCTCTCTCACACACCTATCCAGTGTGAGGCGTGTCAGTTGGGAAAACATCACAGGTCGTCTTTTCCCAGCAGTCAAGGTCGGAGTAGTAACTCCAAGTTTGAGTTATTTCATGTCGATGTCTGGGGTCCGAGTCGTGTTCCCGACCATCAGGGGCACAGGTTTTATATTGTATTTGTGGATGACTACTCTAGAGCATCATGGGTATTTCTAACGAAAAATAAGTCTGAAGCAGGAAATATTATTATTCACTTTCTAAATGAGATTCAGAATGTTTTTTCCACATCTGTCAAAATTATGAGAAGTGACAATGCCTTGGAGTTGTGCACCAACAATCTAGCCAACTACTACTCCTCGAAAGGAATCATACACCAAACATCTTGCGCTCATATGTCTCAGCAAAATGGAGTTGCAGAAAGAAAACACTGTCACCTACTCGATGTCACAAGGTCACTTCTTATTCAGAGTCATGTTCCGTACTCATACTGGGGTGATGCAGTTCTTACTGCATGCTATCTTATCAATCGTATGCCTTCGTCCGTCTTGAATGAACAGGTTCCTTTTTCACTTATTTATCCTGACAAGGATCTGTTCATTCTTACCCCTCGTGTGTTTGGGTCAGTCGCTTTTGTCCATCAGTTATCACCTGGTTCTGACAAGCTCTCTACTAGGGCTGTCAAGTGCGTCTTTGTGGGGTACTCCAGAACTCAAAAGGGGTACAAGTGTTTTGACCCTGTGCGTCGGCGGTATATGATCAGTGCAGATGTTACATTTTTTGAATCCATTATGTATTTTTCAGAATCCGGGAACATGCAGCCACCACCTATATCTCCTGATACCGTATTCATGACACCACCAACCTCACCACCGTCACCACCATCACCACCACCACCGCCACCACCATCACCGCCACCACCACCGCCATCAACAGTATCCCCGTTACCATTCCATTACACCCGCAGGCCGAATCCAGCTCATGGTCCTAACCAGTCTACTAGCTCGCCTATGGTATGTAATGAAAATATTAATGTTGATGGATCTGACGACATTTCTGAGCAGGATGCATTACAGGAGCATGTTGATAGCACAGAGGATTTGGATGTTCCAATCGCTCTACGCAAGCCGAAGAGAAGCTGTGCCAAATATCCAGTATCAGCAGTTGTGTCTTTTGAGAGGCTATCTGGACACTTCAAGACGTTTGCACTGGCACTTTCAGCTACAGACATTCCACGGAACCACCATGAGGCTTTGCAGGATTCTAGATGGCGGCTAGCAATGGAGGAAGAGATGGCGGCACTTCAGTCTAGAGGAACATGGAGTTTGGTTACTATACCTCCAGATGTCAACCCGGTGAGTTGCAAATGGGTGTTTACAGTTAAACACAATGCAGATGGCTCCATTGACAGGTACAAGGCACGCCTAGTTGCACGGGGATTCACACAGACATATGGGGTAGATTACCTTGACACGTTCTCTCCTGTGGCGCGTCATTCTACTCTGCGGATCCTGTTATCAGTTGCAGTTACTCGAGAATGGCCACTCTATCAACTAGATGTGAAGAATGCATTTCTGTATGGAGACTTGCAGGAGGAAGTCTATATGCAACAGCCACCAGGTTTTGCTGTTGAGGGGGAGTGTTCCAAGGTTTGCAGATTACATAAGGCCATCTATGGCCTTAAGCAGAGTCCCAGAGCATGGTTCCAGAAGCTGTCAGACCTCTTTGAGAAACAAGGATATAAACGCTCCAATGCTGATCATTCCTTGTTTGTACAGAAGACGGCGAGAGGAATTATTGTAATCATGGTTTATGTTGACGATATCTTGATTACAGGTGATGATGACCAGGGCATTAAGCAGGCAAAGGAAAGGCTGGGGACCGAGTTTGTCACCAAGGACCTGGGAGTCCTTAGATATTTTCTGGGGCTGGAATTTGCAAGAAATTCGTATGGATTAGTCATGTCACAGAGGAAGTATGTTACAGATCTACTGAGTGAGACAGGTATGCTAGGGTGTCGACCTGCTACGACACCAATGGACCCTAGCATGAAGCTGTATGATGATGACACAGAGGAGGTGGACAGGAGAAGATATAGAGAACTGGTAGGCAAACTGTTATATGTCACGATCACTAGGCCAGATATATTATTTGCAGTGAGCCGTGTGAGCCAGTTCATGGAGCAGCCACGCCAAGTGCATATGGATGCAATACATATGATACTTAGATATCTCAAATCTTCTCCAGGTAAAGGTCTGCTATTCAAGAAAGGAAAGGGGATTTCTATCTCAGCATGCGCAGATGCAGACTATGCAGGATGTCCTAAGGACAGGAAGTCCACCTCAGGGTATGTTGTCTATGTTGGAGATGCCCTAGTCTCATGGAGGAGCAAGAAACAAACTGTGGTAGCTAGATCTAGTGTTGAATCCGAATATAGGGCAATGGCCCAGGCTACTACAGAGATGATGTGGGTGAAAGCGGTGCTGACAGATTTATGCTTAGATGTACCACTTCCTATGAACTTGGAGTGTGATAATCAGGCTGCTTTATTTATTGCAAACAACCCTGCATTCCATGAACGGACCAAGCATATTGAGGTGGATTGTCACTTCATACGAGACATGATTCAGAAAGGATTCATTGCCACATCTCATGTTACTTCAGAGAACCAGACTGCAGATATATTCACCAAGGCATTGTTACGAGGTCCATTTCAGAAGTGTGCTTCCAAGCTGAGCATGATTGACATCTATGCTCCATCTTGAGGGGGAGTGTTGACGCATATTGAGTTATTGTACCTCTTTGTTATTTTCTTTTCTTGTTATTCTCTTTATGTAATTTACCCATAGGCTACTCTCCTATATAAGAGAGCCTAGGGCTATGGAATAGAAATTATCTCATTCTCTTTTCCCAACAGGCGCGCTATGGTGGATGGGATGGTCAAGGCTCAGGAGGTGGTGACAGATTGGAAGAGATCGAATTCGAGAGGGGTGCTTTAGAAGGTCGACTTTTCCAAAGCATATGACTGTGTGAACTGGAGGTTCTTGTGGACTTCTTTGCTGAAGAGAGGAATTATGGTTCGATGGGTTACCTGGGTTAAGCAATGCATTACGACGACTTCGCTTGCGGTGTTGGTCAGTGGTTGCCCGGAAGGGGGCCTCTTTCAGCCGCAGAGGGGCATCAGGCAGGGTTGCCCGTTGGCGCCATTATTTTTCGTGATTGTGGCGGGTGCGCTGGCAGTTATGATTGAGGTTGGCGATGTCAGAGGGGTGGTGGTCGAGTTATAGGAGAGAGGGCATCTCTATTCCGCTGTTACAGTACGTTGACGACACTGTTATCTATCTAAGCGCGGAGGAGGAAGGGATCAGAAGGGCGGGGAAGGTTATGGACATTTTTGGAGCTATTTCGGGCTCAGAATTAATCGGGGCAAGTCTATGGTGGTCCCTTACAGCCTTACAGAGGTGGAGGCGGGGGTGGAGGCGGGGGCTCTTCGGTGCCATCTCGCGGCGCTGTCGATTCCTTACTTGGGGTTGCCTTTCGTGGCGGGCAGGGTGAAGGCGAGGGAGTGGATGCCCGTGGTCGAACGGATACAAAGGAGATTGGCAGGGTGGAGGGCAAAGTTGTTGTCTAAGGGAGGGAAGCTGGTTCTGTTGAAGCATGTTCTTTCGGCAATACTGATTTTCTTCTGTTCTACGCGAGTTATGCCCATCGAGATTCGATGCGAGATTGAGGTAATTTTGAGGAGGTTTGTTTGGTCAGACGGAAGGCAAGCATGAGGAGGTTGTCATTTGATCGGGTGGGACAGGATTACGACGCAGAAAAAGAACAGCGAATTGGGCATCAGGAAGCTGGAGGAGATGAATAAGGCGTTCTTGGCTAAGTACGAGATGCGCATATGGGGAACTCTGAAGATTTGGTTTGTAGGCTACTAAGAGAAATATATGGGGTGTCGATGTCTTTGGAGGCCGAGAGGGGACGCATACCTTCCTCATTATGGCAGGGAGTGATGGTGATTTTCTCGGAGATGTCGTGCAAAATGAAGCCTTGTAGGGGAAATGGAGAGGGATTTCGATTCTGGCTGGATGACTGGACTGGGAAGAGGGCTTCGGGAGTGCGCTACCCAAGGCTAATGCAGCGGACGGTGGATAAGGAAGTAGTGGTTAGGGAAGTATGGGGGCAAAGGGCGTCGTCACCGATTTTTGTGGCGAAGCTTTCTGACTAGAGGGCGGTGGAATTCATGGAGATGCAGGTTACGTTGGCTAATGAGCAAGCACCTTCTGTGGGCACAATGTGTGGGATGATAGTAGATTCTCTGTCAAGAAGGCTTATATCCACTTTACGGGAAGGAGGGGATCGAGGAAGTGGAGAGGGTGGATATCAACATGATTCGAAGAAGCAAGGTGACGAATAGGATCAAGGTCTTTATATGGTTATTCAGGCTTCGGAGGACTCTCACGAAGGAGCGGTGGAGGTGGATTTTGGGTGAGGATGACATTTCGTGCGACAGGTGTGGCTTAGCAACTGAAGACTTGGACATTTGTTTTTCTCGTGTCGTCTTCTGCCGATGTGTGGCTTCTTCCTCGAGACTTCTCTAGCTTTTGGGAAATTCTGCGCAATGTGCATGGGTGTAGTCATGATGAATGTGCTCTTCCATTTGCGGTAATTTGGGCCATATGGTGTGCGTGGAATGGTTCAATCTTTGGGGGTAATGACTTTAACCCTCAAAATGTGCTGGAACATTGTAAGTTGTTGTGTAGAGTGTGGGCAATGTAGCAACAGGAACGTGTAATAATTTTCTTTTACTTTTTACTTTTCTTGTTTAATAATAAAGAGGTGGATCCCATGTTGGGAAGCCACCCGCGCTTTCTCAGAAAAAAGAATATGGTTTGTTTTCCTTTTGAGGTTTTTATGGGTTCAAAACCCTTTGAGGTTTTTATGGACAAATGAAATCCAAACAAGTCACATATGAGCCTCGACTCGAGTCTCGAGGAAGAGAATCCCCATGAGGTTTTTATATTTGTAACATCCGGATCCAATAAACCCGGACTCCACCCAATTAGGGTCTGTATAACTCAATAAAGTTATTAATCAATGTTAAATGATCTAAATTGATGTATTGATCGTGAATCAAAACTCGTCCGGTCACAATCGACCAAAAATGGATCGCCTCCTAATGCGTGCCACGGAAAAGTTGCGATGCAAATTCAAAAATCGTGAAACAAACCGAGACCATCGAAAAATCCTATTCGACGAAATTAGACCAATGGAATCGACCATTCGTCAATCGGAGATTGTTTGATATATTTGAATCACAAAATTTGACCGCAAACTAAAACCGTATCTCGAAAATTTCGGGGAATCAAACCTGACATAAAGTACAGCAATATTATACCCATATTGATCGTCATTCAGAGACGGTCAAATCGAGATATTGTACATCGAAATCGGAGACTCGAGATGCGAATACGGTCCACTTTAAGTATGACAAATAAAGAGAGATTTTGGGTTTAAAAAATATAATAAAATTTAAATTTAAATTTTTTTTGCTGCTACAATATTGTTGCAAAAAAAGAGAATATTAATAATTATAATTATGACATTAGCAGCTGTGGCTTTAAAAAAAGAGAGGGGAAAGTTTCACGAAGGAACCTCCCTTCTCCTTTTCTTCAATCCTTTTCAAATCCAACGAAGGGGTCTTTCCCCTCTTATCTTTAAGTCCTCCATTTCTTCCCAAAATCCCATTCTCATCCCAAAATTCTGAGTTCTAATTAATTTGCAACCTTTCCAATCTATTGCAAAGAGCAGAAATTGTGTTGCTGCTACCTCTGCTCCAAATGGAGCTGTTGTCATGCAAGAACTGAAATCCCTGCATCAACCCCAAATTTCCAAAGACTGGAATCTGTTATTCCAATTCTTGGAGTCAATTAGAGCTGTTGCAGTCCTCCCTGTGCATGAAAGAATCCTCTTCAATCTTGGAGAAATAGGTACACTCCTATTTCCTTTCGATTGCTGCCATGCACGACATACACTTTGACTCCATGTTGCTGCCAATATTGAGCTCCATTTGAGTTTCTTACAAATGGTTTGCATGATTTGAGTTAATCAATTTCCGATTTAAATTCTGCAGTAGTTTGAATCTACGAATTTTTCTTATCTAATGAAAGAACTGTAGGTGTAATTGTCAATTACAGTTTGCTATTCATAGTTGAGAAAATAATGGATGTGATCTGATTTGTGTAAATTTTCAAATCTAAACTCTAAATAAATATATATATATATATATATAAATTCATCTAAAATGCTTGTCCCTACTCTTTAGTCTAAAATCTTTGACATTTTTTATCTGTTATACTTTGATTTAAAAAAAACAACAATAACTTATTGACTTTGATATAATCAAATAAATCTCAACATCAGGAGTAACCAACTTAACAAGTATTCCCAATCTTTAGATTAGCTTGTTTGGGCATTTCCCAAACTGAACTGCGGTAAATGAAATGTATATTAAAAATACAAAAAAACAAATTCTGATTGATCCCCATGCAGCTTCTATGTGACAATCAAGTAGCTCTTTTTATTGCCAATAATCATGCATTCCATGAGCGGACTAAGCATATAGAGGTGGATTGCCAACATACCGGAGACATGATCCAGAAGGGTTTCATATCCACCTCCAATGTTTCTACTGGAGATCAGACAGTTGATATATTCACCAAAGCCCTTGCCAGAGGCCCACTTCAGAGATGTTCCAAGCTGAGCATGATAGACCATAGAAGGAAATATCGTGATATATCGGCAATATATCGCCGATATATCGATATCGAGATGAGACCGATATTGGTATCGATATGGCGATATATCCTCCTTTTCAGGCATTTCATTCACAAAAGTGTGTCGATATGGGCGATATATCATCGATATATATATCGTCGTAGTATCGTATCGACACAATATCGAAATGATATCGATATCGATATGGCCTTCCATGTGATAGACATATATGCTCCAGCTTGAGGGGGAGTGTTGAGATAATTGTATCTCATTATATTTATTTCTTATTTCCAATTCTTTCATGTGTCTCTTATGTAATTTACCCTGGACTTTTCTCCTATATAAAAGAGACCTAGGAGCTCTATAATGATAAGCCATTCTATTTTTTCCAACAGCTGCAAAGTATGATGACATGACACCTCAGTCATCAGATGTTATCGCGAAAAACATAGGTTATATGACCATTGGTTATGCCTATGCCTATCATAAAGAACATGTTTTTACTAATGATGCTTAATTAGTGTTAATCGTGATTAACTAGTGTTAGTAGAACTAGAATATTCCCTCGGATCGCAAGCCATACATTATGTCCTAAATATATCTTCTATGTAAAAAGGAAAGTAAGACGATCGAACGTTGTTTCTTCCACTGTGAGAAGACCCCCATGACATGGCATGAACTTGGAGTTGTTTGGATGAAAATGCAAAACATAGATGCTTTCTAGGAATCATTTAATGCTAGGCAATGTTCCAAAGATGAATTATTCCTTTATAGTTTATTTGGGGATCTGTTAGCAAGAAATAGGGTTGTTTTTATCTTCAAGTGTTTCTATTATGACAACGTAATTATCCATGCCTGGACTCTCCTCGAATCATGGCAATTATACGTCATTATCCTATTTTAGCTTAATATATTTGGGGCGGATACTGCAGCGTGTTTCCCCATTTATGATCTCAAAAAATGTGATTAGCATCAACTATTCAATGATTGAGTTCCCTAACCATGCTTAGTAACATTAATCGCTGTTAGCATTGCCTTGAATTTCGGATTTCGGTTCCATTTCACCAAACTCCAAAAAGTGAAATTTCGAAGAATTTCGGTGGAATTTCGTAGACATCATTGGAAATATTGGAAATGACTCTAAACTTGACTTTTTTCCAAAAACTAAATTTTTAATATCCCTAAGTCAAAAAAGTAAAATAGAAATGCATACTTATTTTTAAAATATAATTGTAAATATAAGTTTTGAAGTAGTATTATCATCATAATCTTCATATATGTTGATATGTAGAGCAGCGTGTTGCCTAGAGTCTGAACTATATGCTAAACTGGAAGTAAAAGCAATCATAATCACCTCTTCAATAATAATGAGGTGACACATATAATAAGTACTAATCATAATATATGTATATATATATATATATATCAAAATAGAAGTAGAACAAAAGAATATGAAGCTCTTCAATTAAAACTTGAATTTGACTATTGTGTCTAACTGATTTGGTTTGGATTTTGGTCTAAAATTTAGACATTGACTAAAAAACTTCTTCAAACAATGTAAAGCACTCTAACAAGTCAGCATATCGATGAATAAAAAGGTGAAAAGTCATTAATATATGCAAATTTTGATGAAAGAAAATGGTAGATTCTCTTATTTTTGTTTCGCCCAAACAACATGCAATTTCGATGAAATTGTGTTTACATTTCGCTGATATTTCATTGAAATCCTAGAAAAAGAAATAAGGTAGCAATTCGATATCTGTGACTTAGATAAATGGAAATTTCAGAAAAAATCGATGGAATTTTGCTGAAATTTAAAGCCATGACCATTAGTCTCCTTAATTATCATTAATTAGACACTACGATGGAGGTTAAGGATTAGTAACAAACTAAATGAAAGTTAATCTTTATTTCTCCAAAAAATCATAATAATTCATAACAACCCCTGATCTATATTCGATTCATCAAATATGTATCAGAGGACGGTATGTAGGATCCGAAGAAATTGAATTCTACATCCAAGATCTTACAAATAAGACCCTATAAGACTGCATGAACGAGGGAGGAGGTTGCCATAGTCATGATGGTCCCTAAAGATAAATAGTTGAAAAATTAGAAAAAACATTAAGTGGGGGATGCCATGCAGTCTACCGATGTAAAGGAAGATACAACCACTAGGATGCAGCATTGTTGTAGAGGAGGGGTCAGTACAATAACTAGATAGGGCGATGTTGCCATCGAAGAGGCGTCGTTGTCATAGAGTCACCCTTGCAAAGATTATGGTTAGGCTAGAGGGTTTATGATTAGGGATTCAAATGCGGTAACCCTCACAAAGGTTAAGGGTAGGCTAGAGAGTTTAGGATTAGGGATTCAAATGAGGTACGGAACTGTTGGGAAAAATAAGAGATCTGTTCATTCCTTGAGCCCTAGGCTTTCTTATATAGGGAGAGACCCGTGGGCAAATTACATACGGTAGACAAAGAGAAGGAAATAGATAAAAAAATACAAGAACATGAAATAAACTTCTACACTCCCCCTCAAGATGGAGCATTGATATCTACCATGCTCAGCTTGGATAAGCACTTCTGGAAGGGCCCCCAAAGTAAAGCTTTGGTAAGAATGTCTATCGTTTGGTCTCTTGAGCTGACATGGGATGTAGAAATGAAGCCTTTCTGGATCATATCACGTATATAATAGCAATCAACCTCGATGTGCTTTGTCCTCTCGTGAAATGCAGGATTATTGGCAATGAATAATACAGCATGATTGTCGCATTTCAGCGACATGGGAAGAGAAACATCTATATGTAGATATGCCAAGACTGCGCGGACCCACGTCACTTCTGTACATGCTTGGGTCATAGCTCTATACTCCGATTCAGCACTGGAACTCGCAACCACGGTTTGCTTCTTACTCTTCCATGAGACAAGTGACTCCCCAACAAATATAGCGAAGCCTGATGTAGACTTCATGTCCTTTGGGCACCCTGCATAGTCCGTATCTGCGCATGCTGAGATAGTAATAGTACCCACCTTTTTAAACAACAGCCCTGCACCTGGAGATGATTTAAGATACCTTAGTATCATATGTATAGCATCCATGTGTACCTGAAGAGGTTGTTCCATGAACTGGCTCACTTTACTGATTGTAAATGAAATATCAAGTCCGGTAATAGTAACATAAAGAAGCTTTCCTATCAGTTCCCTGTATCTCCTCCTATCAACCTCATCAGTATCATCATCATACATCTTCATGCTTGGATCTATGAGTGTAGAAGCAGGTCGACATCCAAGCATACCTGTGTCACTTAGCAAGTCAGTGACATATTTTCTCTGAGTCATCACAAGTCCTTGTTGATTTCTAGCAAACTCCAATCCCACAAAGTATCTAAGCGCTCCTAGATCCTTGGTAACTAATTCACGGCCCAGAAATTCTTTTGTTCTTTTTATTCCATGCATAAGCTAAGTCGAAAGCTAATGAAGTTTTGTATAAAAATCTCGACTCTAAAGAGGGCCAGAAGGATATATTCAGGTTGACCAAAGCAAGAGAAAGAAAGACCAAAGATCTTTCTCAAGTGAGTGGCATTAAGGATGAGGAAGGTCACGTGCTTGTTACTCATAAGGATATAGAGACTAGATGGGAGCAGTACTTCCATAAACTTTACATTAGGGAAGGAAATAGAGAGATCACTTTGGGTGATCTAGCTAGTAGTGAAAGTTACTTGAATCGCGTAAGCTAGAGACGGATATAAAGAAAGGAAGTAGAGGATGCTTTGAAGGTTATGAGACCAGGGGGAAAGGTGTAGGACCGGATGACATCCCTGTAGAAGTATGGAAAGTTTTAGGTGAGCGCGGTTTGACTTGGCTTACGAATCTATTCAATGTTATTTGGCGAAGCAAGAAAATGCCTGAAGATTGGAGGAGGACTATCGTGGTGCCTCTTTATAAGAATAAAGGAGACATTCAAAATTGTTCAAATTATAGAGGTATTAAGCTGATAAGTCACACTATGAAAATTTGGGACCGTGTGATCGAGAGAAGGTTGAGGCAAGTTTCCAACGTCAAAGAAAACCAATTCGGATTCATGTCAGGTCGCTCAACTATTGAAGCCATCCATTTGCTGAGGAGAACAATGGAGATTTATAGAGCTAAAAGGAAGAACCTCCATATGATCTTTATTGATTTGGAGAAGTCTTATGATTCTGTCTCACGAGAGATATTGTGGAGAGTTTTGGAGAAGAGACAATTGCATGTCCTATACATTAACCTCATAAAGGACATGTATGATAGGGCTTTATCTTACGTAAGGACCCCGTCTGGGAAGACTGACTATTTTGATATCAACATTGGTTTACATCAAAGTTCAGCTTTGAGTCCATTTCTTTTTACTTTGATTATGGACGAGTTGACAAGTCACATTCAGGATGAGTTACATTGGTGTATGTTATTTGTTGATGATATTGTGTTGATTGACGAGACTAGAGATGGAGTAAATGAGAAGCTTGAGTTCTGGAGACATGAGTTGGATAGTAAAGGAATTCGTATAAGTAGGGCTAAGACAGAATATATGGAGTGCACCTTTGATGGAAGAAATAGTGAAGGAATTGAGGTGAAGATTGATGATGATAGCATTCAGAAGAGGGATTCTTTTAGATATATGGGATCTATTTTGCAACATGATGGGGAATTGATGGAAATGTTACTAATAGAATAAATGCAGGCTGGCTAAAGTGGAGAGGAGCCTCTGTTGTTCTCTGTGATAAGAAAATTCCTTTAAAAATTAAAGGAAAGTTTTATAAAAGCAGCCGTGAGACCTGCTATGCTCTATGGATCTAAATGTTGGCCTGTGAACCATAAACATGTGCAGAGAATGGTTGTAGCAGAAATGAAAATGCTAAGGTGGATGTGTGGACACAAACGTAAAGATCGGATTCGGAATGATGCAATCAGAAAGAAAGTTGGTGTTGCTCCGATCGAGGATAAGATGTGAGAAAACCGCTTAAGATGGTTTGGTCATTTGCAAAGAAGATCAGCCGATGCACCAGTTAGGAGATGCGAGTGTTTGGATGTTGAGCTGGCTAAGAGAGGGCGGGGACGGCCCAAGAAGTGTTGGAAAGAGACCATACGAAGGGATCTTTGTTTTGTGGATATAAGACCGGGATTGACCCAAGATAGATCTGAATGGAGGTGAAGAATCCGTATAGCCAACCCTACTTAATTGTGGGAAAAGGCTTTGTTGTTATTGTTGTTGTATATCATCTCCTGTAATAAGTATACCATCAACATACACCATAATGACAGTCGTACCTCTGGAAGTCCTCTGTACAAAAAGAGAATGATATGCATTCGACCGTTTAAACCCCTGCTTCTCAAACAATTATGAGAGCTTCTGGAACCAAGCTCTCGGACTCACTTAAGGCCATAGATTGCCTTATGAAATCTACACACCTGTAAACACTCCCCCTCAGCAGCAAACCCTGATGGATGCTGCATTTAGACTTCTTCCTGAAGATCACCATACAAGAAGGCATTCTTGACATCCAATTGAAATAGGGACCAATCTCGAATCACAGCAACAGATAAAAGAATCCGTAAGGTAGAATGACGAGCAACTGGAGAAAATGTATCAAGATAATCCACCCCGTACGTCTGAGTAAAGTCCCGAGCAACCAGTCGAGCCTTGTAACTATCAATGCTGCCATTTGCATTGTGCTTCACTATAAACACCCACTTGCAACTTACAATAGATGCCCCAGTAGGAACTGGAACAAGGCTCCAAGTACCTCCCGACTGAAGGGCGGTCATCTCTTCCTCCATAGGCAGTCGCCATCTACTATCAGTCAATGCCTCCTGGTAAGTTCGTGGAATGTCCACAGCGGATAAAGCAACTGCAAACCTCCTGAAGTCCCCTATCAGACGCTCAAAGGTGACATGAGAAGCAATCGGATATGAAGCACATGAACGCTTATGCTTCCTTACAGCAATAGGCAAATCAAGTTCTGCATCTCTTGTACCACAAATTGTATCATCCCCTTTCTGAAATAATTCCTGCTGAGAAACATCATCAGACCCATCATTAGAAGTAATGTTGTCAGAACAAATCTGGGGCATGTTTGATGATTGACCATGATCATGAGCAGGGGTTGGCTATCGACTGTAGTGGTGTGGTAGAGGAGGAACCAAAACAATGGGAGGAGGTAATACTGGCGGAGGTGATTGTGGTGGAGGTTGTGGTGGAAGTATTGGAGCTTGTGGTGGAGGTTGTGGTGGAAGTATTGGAGCTTGTGGTGGTGGAGTTGATGGTGCATACATGGGTGGAGGAGGAATATAGATCTCATCATCTGTGTTTGATGATGCCAACATGTCGCCTGTAGGAGAGAAAAACACGACTGACTCAAAAAGCGTGACATCTGCACTGACATAATACCTCCGACATAACGGATCATAGCAACGATAACCCTTTTGAGTCCTGGAATACCCGACAAAAACGCATTTGACAACCCTAAGAGAGAGCTTGTCAATCCCTGAAGACAACTGATGGACGAACGCAACGGACCCAAAGACAGGAGGGGTAAGGGAGAACAACTCCTTGTCAGGGAAGACAAGAGAGAAAAGTATCTTCTCCCTCAACATCGACGAGGGCATACGGTTAATGAGGTAACATGCTGTGAGAACCGCATCGCTCCAGAATAAGTGCGGAGCACAACTCTGGACAAGGAGCGTACGAGTGACATCAAGAAGGTGGCGGTGCTTTCTTTCTGCAACACCATTCTGTTGGGACGTGTAAGCACAAGATGTTTGATGAAGAATGCCATGGGATGAAAGAAATTGAGATGGTATATGGGTACAGAATTCAAGAGCATTATCAGTTCTCACAATTTTGACAGAGGTGGAAAAAGCATTCTGCACTTCTTTAATAAAATTCATAATAGTATTGCCCGCTTCTGATTTATTCCTTAACAGGAAAACCCAAGACAAACGACTAAAATCATCCACAGCAACTAAATAGAACTTGTATCCCTGATGATCGGGAACACGACTTGGACCCCAAATGTCTACATGCAAAAACTCAAATGGAGAGCTATTGCTCCGACTCTGATGACTAGGGAAGACGAACCGATGATGCTTCCCTAACTAACATACTTCACAATTGAACTACGAGCAAGGTGAGATTTGAGGAAGAACTTGACGCAGTTTCTGAAATGGAAGATGACTGAAGCGCAGATCCCATAGACAAGGAGAGACGAGTCTAGTAGAATGATCTGATGCTCCAGCATAAGGTGTTTGGACCAATCGATACAGCCGCCTTGCTCACGGCCACACCCAATCACGTTGTCCATGAGAATGTCATGAAACACAAGAGATGATGGTCAAATATTGCTCGACAATGTAAATCCTTAAGAATCTGACTGATTGACAGTAAATTCATTGAGAAATTAGGAGCAAGAAACAGATTCTGCAACTGCATAGAAGGTATTAAGGCAATCTGCCCCTGACCTGTGATGGGAGAATGAGTCCCATCTGCTATGACCACTGTCCTTCCTGGGGAAGCTTGCTTGTAGGAAGTGAGTTGATGTCTATCTCCACACAAATGATGTGTGGCACCCGAATCTACAATCCATTCTGAGGTACCTGAACCCTGGTAGAAAGTAGAAGTATAAGCACCACCTGAGGAACTAGCTTCTGCAGTAGCAGCAACGTCCAAGATGCTCTCTGAAACAGATGGAGGAGTACTGGCTGGAGGCATGATATCTCGCAGTCGAGACACAAGTTCATCATATCGTGGATCTAATGCGGGTGGAGCGCCATGATGCTGAATCTGTTCTGTTGCGCAGGCAAATGCTGGGAAACCATGCTTGGAGTAGCATGTATCTTCTGTATGACCAATCCGATGACAGTAAGTACATTGTGGTCCACAACCACGGCCAACCCTATCACGTGGTCCTCGTCCACGAAACTGAGATGGGCTACCTCTTCCGCAAGAGGCTGCCATAGTAGAAGAATTTGGCATAGGAGGAAGGCTTGAGATGTTGATTCGGCTCAATCTCCGAAAAGCCTCCTCCATGAGAGGAATGGTAGCATCTGCCAAAATCTGAGAAGAAGCAGCATCATACTGTGAATCTAGAGAGGCTAGAAAGACTCCCATCATCGTGGCATTCCGGTATGTCTTCAACTGCTCCGGAGTAGCTGTGAGGGGCATGAAGCTATGAAGCTTCTCAAACATTCCTCGCAGTACAGTGTAGTGAGCATGCAGGGGTCGACCATTCTGCTTTATCGTGAAGATGTCATGCCGAAGCTGTAGGATTTTTGTCTTGTTCTTGGCTTGTGAATACGTGGCAGCAAGAATGTCCCACATGACTTTGGCAGTAGGTTGATGCAAGACATCATTAGCAATGTCTAGAATCAAAGTACCAGACAACCAGACCTGAGCATATGCGTCATCAGTCTCCCATGAGGCATACAACCCTATCTTCTCCGTTGGCTCGTCCTCGGTAAGAATATGTTTCTTACCCATCGATTTCATTAGGCTCATGAACTACATGGCCCATAACTCATAGTTCGACCCATCCATCTTCACAATAGGCGCAGAACCTCTGAAGGCGCATGTGGTGGGGATCTCTACCTTGCTTTCTGACATGATGACTGGAGACAACTAGGGTTGTAGACGAGATAAACTACACTGACATGACGAGGTTTGGTTGCATGTGTAGACTTACACAACCAAACCCATCAACCTGGAGGTGCGAACAGAAGACCCCTTAGAGAGGGAACGACAGCCGGAGCAACCCGAGGGGCGGCGGGACTCGAGGAACGGCGGGACCCGAGGGGAGGCGAGGCCCGAGATGCAGAGGGGGCCCGAGGTGGAGGGGCCGCAAGGCCGAGCAGCACAAGGGGAGAGGTGGGGCGAGCCCTGGGCAACGATGCCCTGGACGACGGTGGTGAGAGGCTTGAAGGGTGGAGGGATTAGGGTTAGGGTTCGGTACAAGAGCTCCGTTCTAGTACTGCCGCTCTGATACCATGTTGGGAAAAATAAGAGATCTGTTTATTCCTTGAGCCCTAGGCTCTCTTATCTAAGGAGAGACCTATGGACAAATTACATACGGTAGACAAAGAGAAAAGGAAATAGATAAAAAATACAAGAACATGAAATAAACTTCTACAGGAACCATGACCTAAGATTGGTGCTCTGAGATCGTATAAAAGATAAAATGTAATGATATATTCTTTTAATACTCTACCACTCTATTTATAGGTATAGAGAGATTTCTTTTAGAGAGCTTGAAGTAACATAATTTGGTACTATTTTTTTATCATTATCATCATGAACAAATATTTCAAAAGACGCTAAAGGCAATGAAGACACAATAAAAACAATACAAAGGGGTTGCATTAGCTAACATTCAAGACAAGACAACCACGCACTCCTTGCTTTAATTTCGTCTTAAGTGATGTCTACAGTTCCAGCATTGTCAAGCTTTTAGATGATATAAGCACTTCATTGATAATCTCGTAGATTATACGTAGATGTCTTCGATAAAGGAGCACACTACAAAAAATTGGAAAAGTTCTATATGATCCAAGCCCGAGTTAGGAATTGTAAGCCTTTCAAATACTGGATACGAGAACTGTCAATAAGTTTGTAAACCGTGAGGAGATATCTATGAGGATTCACACTCAAAAATAAGCAAAATGAGGAGATGGAGTTGAAGAAGACACTATAAGATCGACACTACTTGATACAGCAGTTGTCTTGGTTTATTGAATCAACACATATATGGTTACAATTTTAGAAAAGGGAAAATATTTCTCAACAATTAATTTGCCGAAAAACATGAGAACTCAAAGAATCAAAAAAATGACAGTCTTCTTTATGTATTGGCTTGGCTACTACTAGGCTTGAGACCAACTATTAAAGATGTGAGCAAATGGAATGCACAAAATCTCAAAAAAAATGAAGGAAATAGCTGACCTTCTCACGATATACTGATACAAGTTCCTGAGGGACGTACAACTTTCCTTCATCACCCATGACTGGATCACATACTGGAGACAGAAAATTAGACTCGTATTTCAAAATATTCATGACTGGGTCACAGTCTGGACAGAGAAAAATTAAAGATCCGTACTCAAAAATATGTCAAAAAACATGGTTGTCATTCAATATTCTTGGTGTAACAAGTAGAATTTAACAAATCCAATGATAGATGCAAAATATAATTTATTATTAGTAAATATGCCAACTAATTAAGATTCGTCAGCTTGAGTAAGCAAAGAGGTCATTTTACTCAAAATTAAACTCGAACATAAGCCCATTACAGTCACCAATAGGGACATCCCCAATTTTTTTTTTGAAGTCAAAGCTTTTCGGGGGAAGCACGTCCTGGTGTTCGCCCCAAATTTTATTAAAATCAAAAGAAACGAGAAGAGGGGTAGGAAGAAGGGAGGTACAAACACAAAGGATCAAGAGGATCCCGCAGCACACGCAACAAAATTACAACAGCAACCAGTCACTCAGAAGCATATCAATGTGGGCGATTACATTCTCCCTGTAAAACCTTTGTCCCATGAAAACCTTAGCGTTCCTAGCGAGCCACAGCGCCCAAATGCAAGCGAACGGACGAAGCAACTCCCTTCTAGGCCGATCAGCACCCGAACGCATGGAGTTCCAAAACGAGTCAGCCGAGGAAGCGTTGAGCCAGGTAACGTTGAGGACCTCCCAGATAGATCCAGATCTTGGGCAAAGGAAGAATAAGTGCTCCAGAGTCTCCACATTTTCGTCACACAGCACACAATCCAAAGAGTCAGACCCCGAGAGAAATCTGGCACACCTATCTCGGGTCAAAATCCTCCCACGCCTCAAGAGCCAAAGAAAGAAAATCACCCTCTCCGGAAGCTTTAAGCGCCACAGCCATCCAAGATCTTTGCATAGAAGGTTCCGGTCAGAAGACAGTTGTTGCGAGATGACGTTGAACGCCCTTCTTGACGAGAAAGTGCCGTCACGCCAAACCCAATGATCCCTGTTAGACGTTGGCTTTGGCGCAGTCGAAAGCTGATTCAGAAGCCTCAAGTAATCATCAAATCGGTCGTCGGAAAGGTTGCTAGCAAACGTAGGGAACCACTCGCTCCCAGTCCAAGATGACACCACCGACACCCTAGAGTCAGAAGCCAGTGCACAAAGACGGGGGAAAGAAGAAGCAAGAGAGCTGTCCCCCGCCCAGGCGTCGCGCCAGAAAAGTAAAGAGTTACCATCCCCCAGCGTCGGCTTGAATAAATGAGAGAAGCGCCTCACCGCCGAAGCAATCCCCCTCCAGAAAGGGGTACCAGAGCGCATAGAGTCGGTGTCCCGCATCATGTTCACCCCGATGGAAAGGACATCCCGCAGCATAGAAGGAAAGAATCCGATGGCGCTACCCCAAAGTGTGTTGACCCATTTAAGCATCAACGCGTCGTTAACCAGATCAAGCCTCCGAATCCCGAGACCACCATCGCATTTTCTTTTGGCCACCTCTTTCCAGGCCACCAGATGGATGCCTCGCGACGCATTACCCCTTCTTCCCCAAAGGAAGTTCCGCATGAGGCCTTCAAGACGCCTCCTAATCCCCACCGGGATCGCCCAATTTGACAGGAAATAAACTGGAATGGATGCAAGAACCGATCTGATTAATACCAGACGCCCACCCCGGGAGAGCATAGCCGCACTCCAACCAGCAAGTCTTCTCTCCGCCTTCTCCATCACCCTGTTCCAATGAACCAATCTTGGCCTTCTTGCGCCCAGCGGCATGCCCAGGTAGTCGATCGGAAGAGAAGAAGGTGGACTTCCCAACAGCACGCCACACGCCGCCGCGGCCTGATCCTCCCAGTTGAAAGGGACATCCCCAATTAAGAACAGTCAATCAAAGTTCTCGAACCACCTGTTGTAAACCAACTCTTATTGAAACTGTATAGATGCAGCGTAAAAAATAGACATATGATGATGGCAGCTCGCTCATCATGTACGCATAGTAGGCATGTGGTGCCTGGGATGATTCGTATGCACAAATGGTCCTCTGGTCCAACACGTATGAATCGAAACTGTCAAATCAAATGACAACCACGTAGCTACATGGGAACATATCCCTCGCACCAAGATGGTTTTGACACCTTCATCAATGACATTCTCTGGTACAAACCTCCCACAAAGAGCATACTTTACAAGTTTACATTGGGAGCATGCTCCTTAGTTGAATTGAAGAATATAGTTTCCTTGAGCGTCAAAAAAAAAGAATATAGTTTCCTTGATTAAGAATAAAACCCTAGGGCTTCTTATATACTTGAAGACTTAGAGTTCGGGTTACAATAGGAATCATCTATAACACATGAGATGACTGGACTACCCCTAGGGTTAAGGTTACAAAATAAAACACTCCCCGTCAAACTGGAGCGTATATATCAATCATGTTCAGCTTGTCGCGACATTTTTCGAACTATGTGTATGTGAGCGGCTTGATGAATATATCTGCAATTTGATTTATAGATGTTACGTTGTGAGTTCAAAGTAGTCCTATCTATATCACATCTCTAGTGTAGTAGTAGTCAACTTTCACATGTTTGGTGCGTTCGTGGAACATGGGGTTGTTATCTATGTGCATTATTGCATGGTTGTCACATCTAAGCTCCATGATATTATTGAGAGTGTATAAATATATGTGGGTACATATCGAATCCATACTAGTTCTCTTGCAGCTTGAAGCATGGCTCTATATTCACTCTTAGCACTTGAGTGGGAGTCCATTGCTTGCTTTTATTTCTCCAAGTAACTAGGCTTCACGCCAGGTATGTGTAGAAACCTGGAGTGCATTTTCTATCTATCATGCATCTGAATAGGTCATGAGATCAAGGTTGTTTCCTATGGTGAAAAGTTGACCTTTCCCGGGAGAGGACTTGATGTACCTTAGGACCATTATGCATGTATTGAAGTGAGCTAAAGTTAGAGAATCCACGAACTGGCTAAGTTTCCCAACAGCAAGAAAGATATTTGGTCGACTGATGGTAAGATACGGTAACTTACCCACTAGGCGTTTGTGTCGACCATGTCTTCATAATCCCATGACTCATAGATGCATCCCTTAGAGTTCATGTGTATCTGTGATGACTTGGATCCTAGCATCCATGTCTCCTGAAGCAGATCAATGGCATACTTCCGTTGAGATATGACTAAGCCTCACTTGGATCTAGTAGCTATTTCAATCCCAAGGAAGTATCGTAGTAGCCCCAACTCTTTGATAACAAATTTATCTGCGAGTTACTTCTTTAATTCTAAAATGTCATTACAGTAATCCCCTGTGAGGATGAAGTCATCCACATATACCAGCATTGCCACGGTTACCTTTCCATTTCTTCTTATAAATAAAGAATAGTCTGTCGAATATTTGATGAGGCACAGGTTCTCTAGTACTTCTGATAATTTCTAAAACAAAGCACGGAATTTCTACTTGAGTCTGTTGGCCTTGTTTAGAAGGCAAACCTTATGACACTCTTTTTTTTGAAGCCGGAAAAGGGGGAGACACTCTTAGGTGTTCACCCCATACTTAAATTAATAACTAAAAGCGAAAAGAAGAGTACAGAAAAAAGGCGCTCTAGGCAAGCCACGAGCGCACCACTCCCGACGCACGAATACAGACATTTTCATTGTAAAATCTATGACTAGAAAACAGCAGCTCATTCCTAGCCAGCCAGATAGACCAGACTAAAGCCAGAGGCCGCAGCAGTTCCGCCCTTGGCCGATGCCTGGCCGTGGTCAACACTCTGCAGAAATCCTCTACCCCTGCCCTGTCGACCCACCCTAGGCCCGGGTCAGCCCAAACTGGCAACACGGACGGGCATGAAAAGAAGAGATGCTCCGGGGTCTCAATCCCCCCTCACACAGCAAGCACCTGTTAAAAACAGCCCTGAGAAGTCTAACACAGCGGTCCCGCGTCATCAGCCTCTTCCTCCGGAACAACCAAAAGAAGAAAGCAATCCTCGCCAGAAGACCCAGCCCCCAGAAGAAAGCGCAATCCCTCACTAGCTCCACCGATAGGGAGGGAAGAGGCCCGCAGATCGCCGAGTAAGCCCTCCTCACCGAAAAGGAACCGCCACGCCAAGCCCAGTGGTCACGACCCAAGGAGGGCCCCGAGGCCTCCCGAAACGCGTCGAGCAGCTGCAGGAACTCCTCAAGACGCCTGTCGGAGAAATTCGAACGGAAAGACGGCATCCAGTTCCCATCCAACCAACAAGAGGCAACTGTTACCTCCCGGTCCGCAGCCAGAGCAAAGAGACGAGGGAAGCGCAAGGACAGTGTCCCCCGTCCGTCCAGTCGTCCTTCCAGAAGGCAAAGCGGAGCCCATCCCCCAGCACAGGCCTGAACAGCGTCCGGAAGTTGGTAGAGAGAGACAGGACAGCCTTCCAGAAGGGAGAGGGCCTCCTCCCGCACGAGCTAACCGCCGCAACTCCCTCGGGCGGCTCCACCCCGACCTCGTAGATCTGCCTTAGGAGGCTGCAGGTAAGGTCCTCCCCGCCACCCCATATCCTGGCCACCCACTTCAGCAACAAGGCCTCGTTCAGCCTGCGCAGCCGATAGACCCCAAGCCCGCCCTCACATTTCCTCAAAGTAATGTCGTCCCAGCTGACCAGGTGCATCCCAAGGCCCCGCCCGTTCCTGCCCCAAAGAAACCGCCTCATCAGACCCTCCAACCTCCTTTGAATGCCCGCAGGCATGAGCCTCGTGGATGAGTAGTACACCGGCATGGCGGATAACACCACCCTCAAGAGCACCAGGCGCCCTCCCTTGGACAGGACCGACGTCTTCCATCCTGCGAGCCGCCCCTCCACCTTCTCGACCAGCGGAAGCCAATCCGCCATCTTCGATCTCCCAATGTTCAGCGGCAAGCCCAGGTAGTGAATGGGGAAACCAGAACATTCGGTGTTCATCGTCGAACCGCTGAGACTCGCCAACTCCTCGTCCATGCATAACGGAACCAACTTGGATTTGTTGCTATTCTGCACCAACCCAGACATCTCACTGAAAAACTCCAGCGCGGCCGCCATTCCTTTGGCCTCCTCAAGGCCCCCTTCAACAAAGAAAATGGTATCGTCGGCGTACTGTAAAAAGCGGGATCCTCAGTTCATCCCTCGAGTAGCCACGTGTAAGCCCCGTCCGCTGCACTCCCTCAATCATACGAGCAAGAACGTCTGCCGTGATGATGAAGAGTAAGGGGGCGAGAGGGCACCCCTGTCTCACCCCCCTCTGCGGCTTGAAGAAACCACCCTCCGGCTTCCCATTCACCAGGACAGACAGGGAGGTCGTGGTCATGCAACGCTTCATCCGGGAGATCCAGATGTCAGGAAAGCCCCTCCTATGCAGCGCCGTCCAGAGAAAACGCCAATCCAATGTATCAAAAGCCTTAGTGAAGTCCACCTTCCATAGCACAGCCTGTCTGTCGTTCCTCTTCCAATCTGCCACAATTTCAGAAGCCAAAACTAGGATGTCCGCGATTTGCCTCCCCGGAATGAAAGTCGTCTGAGTCGGGGCAAAGATGTGCTCCAGGACCCTGCTCAGTCTGGTCGTGAAAACTTTGGCCACAATAAGGTACAATGCATTGGAGATCGCAATTGGCCGGAAATCCTCGATTCTTCGCCCCAATCTTCTTTGGGAATAGTACAATCAACGCCTTGTTAAACCGCTCGAATCCAGCATTGCCACGACAGCATTCCACTGCCACCTCAAGCACCTCACTGCCAACCAAGTCCCAGAAATCCTTGTAGAAGGAAACAGGGAAGCCATCCGGACCAGGTGCCCCATCGCCATTGAGATTCAATACCGCTGCCTTCAATTCCTCCATTGTGATAGAAAGGGTCAGACTAGCAGCATGCGCCTCAGATAGGCGCACCACCCCCAAGCCTGACCACCTCCAACGTCTGCCAGCACCCCTTGCGGAGAGCCTGTAGAAGTGATCCGCAATCGCCCTCCCAAGGTCCATGTTCCCCCCTACAATCTCCCAATCGACAAGCAACGATCCAATGAAGTTCTCCCTCCGTCGCCCGCTGGCCACTCTGTGGAAGAAGGCCGTGTTTGCGTCACCCTCCCTGAGCCACCTGTGTCTGGATCGCTGCCTCCACTCGATGACCCTCTTCCTGTCCTCCTCATAGAACTGCTTCTGATCTTCAGATTGCTCCCTCAGCTCGTCCCCGAGCAGGGGACGCTCGTCCTCCAACGCGTCCATCAATGTCACCATGCCCTCCGCCGCCGCCCTGGCCGCGCGACGGACCTCCCTCGACTCCCTCTTGAAAGCACAAAGCCTGGACCGCAAGGAGTCCAGCTTCTGCATGAGTCGCGACGTGATCGTGCCCTCCACCGCGATCGAAGCCCAATGCGACGCCACCAAATCTTTGAACCCATTCTCGAGCAGTCACGCCTTCTCGTAGCGGAAGAAGCCACGAGTCGGCGAAGGATCCCCAGAGTCCCACAGGATAGGCGTGTGATCAGACCAAGAGCGAGGCCTGGCCGAGACGAATGAAAGCGGGAAGAGCTCCAGGAGTTCGGACGACGCCAAGAACCGATCGATGCGCGACCTCGAGTTGGCGTTATGCCAAGTGTACTTGGTCCCCACCGCATCCAAGACCTCCAACTCCAGCGAGTCCACCACCTCCACGAAAGCCTCAGAGCCGGGGTCCTGACCGCCCCGCAGCCTTGGCCGGTCAGAAGAAAGCAAAGTGACATTGAAGTCCCCCCTACCTCCAGCTAGGGGATGCACGGGAAAGCCCCCCTAGCGCCCCGCAAGTCCGCCCAAAGCTGCTCCCTCTCAGAGCTCTGACATGGGCCATAAACACAAGAGAGCGCCATTCTCTCCCCCGAACGGAGGCACTCAAGCGGAAGAGTGAGAACATGCACACCTCTCAAGCGTGGAGCCCTCCAAGCAACGAGAATACCACCCGCAGAGCCAATGCCCCCGATCGAGCTGAAATCAGACAAGTAGCACGTCCCGAAAGAGCGCCAGTCCAAGCTAGAAAGTGCGGCCAGCTTGGTCTCCTGCAAGAACACCACATCACATCTCCACTACAAAAACCTTGACCCCAACACCCTTCTCTTGTCCGGGTCCCCCAGCACCCTGACGTTCCACGAGAGAATCTTCATCTGGAACCTGCTATGGCCCCCACCCCCAAATCGATCACTCCCGCCGCCCTCGCCACCTCGCGCTTCAGCTCCGAGACCAGGGTTACGGCCGCGGCCCGAGACCGAGGCCTCCTTCGATACCTCTTCCCAACCCGATGATCCCCCCTGCCATCACCAGAGGCGGAGACCGCGACAACACCGGCGCCCGCGGCCACCACCTCCCCCGCCGATTCGCCGCCATCGCCCGCGGCAACAGAGGCACAGCCCTCACCCGCGACCGACACAGAGAGGACAGAGGTGCCAGCTTCCAGATCGAGCTAAGAGGCCCCCGGGGAGTAGGAGCCGGACGCCCCCACGCTGAGGTTGCAACCAAAGATATCCCGTACAAAGAAAAAGGCGCCCCGCCACGAGGGGGGGCAAGGTGCGGGAGGTACTCACTCCCCAACCCTAGGAGGCCACCTGTTAAAAAAGAGGGACCCGAGTGGACCGCCCCCGAAATAAACGACCGAGGCGGGCCCAGGGCAGTCTACGCGCCAATGCGACCGTCTGTCTGCACGAGCCTCAAAATGCCGCCCCGAAGCAGCCCCCCTGTAGGGCCCAGAGGAACCTGGAGCGCCAGAGGGTGGGAAGCCAAAACGTGGGAACCGCCACCCTTCGGAAAACCAAACGACGCCTCTTAATGTGGCAATTGGCCCCCCTCAGCCACAGAAGCCGAGGCGCCCTCCTCCATCGTCGAAGCTGAGGCGTCCCCCCCCCAACCGCCTCGGAAAATGAATCGCTCATCCCTGGCGACCGCTCCCCTCCCACCAGAGAAGCCGAAGTGCCGTCCCGAGGATTCTCTCCAGCATCCCATGCGTCGCCGACCTCGAACGACTGAGAGGACCAAACGTTGCGACCCCCCGCTCGCCCCAGAGGCGGTGGGTGATCCAGAAGCAGGACCTGGAGCCCGAAGGAAAACCTGCCCACCGACAACACCGCCCCCCACTCCTGGGGGGCCCAATGGTGGCACTCCAACAGAAGGATCGCCATTGCCGGATCGCTTCCAGGAGAGGAACCATCCTCGAGCACCTGCAAGACTTCGCCCAGATGTCCCAACACCGACCTCAGCGCACGAATGGTGCGGGACAGGAAGGGAGCACCCCGAACGTGCACCACCCGAACATCCGTGCGCGACACCGCCCCGTCCGCAAACCTCGGCGACCTCCAGAGGATAGAACCAGTCGAACCTAAAGCCAGAAGCGAGCTCCTTTGAGCGTACGAAAGGCCTCGGGCGCAAAAACACCCCGCCCCGAGAGCGACGACATCACTGCGAAACTCCCCGCCGAAGAGAAGGGAGAGCTCCCGCTCGAGGTCCTCCCCGGACAAGGAATAGCAGCGGCCCCCGACCAAGACCCCCACCAACATGCCTCTGGTCCCAGTCGCCACGCCAACTACACTCTCGCCGCTCAGCCCACCACAAGACAGACCGCCAGAGCCGCCACATGCAAGACCGCCAGAACCGCTCCCCACCCCTTCTACCGACAACAACCCCTCTGCACCTTTAGCTGCCCCCGTGACCCCCCCTCGAGGGTCCACCACTCCACGAAGAGAAGCCAGGCACTCAGCCTATCGGTGGCCCGGTTCACCACAAGAGAAACAGGAGGGGGGAAGAGCACAGGCCAAGGCGATGTGCCCCCCCCCACCATCGGAAGCACCTGCGCCCTGGCTTCCGATGAGAAACCGCAACCCAGCCAGCCTCAACCCCTGGCCCCCCACCAACATGCCTCTGGTCCCAATCGCCACGCCAACTACACCCTCGCCGCTCAGCCCGCCACAAGCCAGACCGCCAGAGCCTCCACAGGCAAGACCGCCAGAACCGCTCCCCACCCCTTCTACCGACAACAACCCCACTGCACCTTTAGCCGCCCCCGCGACCCCCCCTCAGGAGAAGCCCTAGTAGAGATGGAAGTGGTGGGTGGTGGAGCAGCAACTGCATCTCGTGCAGGAGGGAGGGGTAGTGGAGGAGGAGTTGTTGTTGCTCATGCGAGGGGAGGGGAATGAGGAGGGAGGGTTCCACCCGATAGAGCAGTTGTTGAAGCCGCCACCCTTCTTGTGGCCTCTCAACCAATGGCTCCCCCTTACCCGTAACCTAACTGACGTACTCGCCACCATCGCCTCCACCTCCCCCCTCCTAATCCTCCGCCTCCGCCTCATCTTCACCATACCCCACCCCTCCTAGTGAGATTGTGCCCTCCGTCTCTTCTAGCGTGATCTCATCCCCAACGAGGCAATGGCTGAGCCCGACTACCTCTACTACTACGGCTGCATCCTCTTCTCCTCCCTCGACACCTCTATAATCCAGGGCCTCATCTCCCTCTCAATCTGATCCTCCTTTCCATGCACATTCTCGATTCCACTCCGTAGAGCAACTGGAGGAAGGAGGTGGTTTGTCGGAGGAAGGGGAGGGGGTCGACGAGGGGGTTGGGGGGTTGGAGGAGGAAGGGGAGGGTGGGATTTTTTTCTTTTTCTTTTTTTTTGGTTAACTTCAGCCATTAGATCGTGAATTGGTTAGATTAACTCAGTTGTCTAGTTTAGTAAATGAACTAAGCTAACATAGGGTTATGGGTGTAAAACGGAGCACTTATTTAGGGTATTGGATGTAATTATGAATTATCGAGGGTTCGTGAGGTAATTAAAAAAATACTCAAGCTTATGGGTGTAAATATCCATGATTAATCCGTAATAACCGTAGTATGCCAAACATCTTTGTATCTTTAAATCAATGACAATGCCAATATAAGAAACATTCTAAAAAGAAAAGAAGTGTATGCCAAAAATATATATCTTCAAATAGTTGACTATCAAGAAATGTCACTCTTGCAGCATATATATGAACATAGTAAATAGTATCCAACCAAATATTTGAGTAAACATAAAAGAAATGAATTAGAGATAATCTTTCATAAATCCGGGTACCACTTTACCATAAATAAGTCCTGGATTAATAGACCGTAGCTTCTTCACAACTTGTAAAACAGTGTCTAAAAATGAGACAGAACCAATATAACCTGTAAAAGGGCAAATGGTATATCTTAGTTAGACATTAAAGAAATGCAGACAAATCGATTTAGAATAAGTAACCACAAGGATCGTAATCTCACAAGTACCTTACAGCTTCAGGCCCAACATATACTACGAGATTTGTTTAATAGTCTTCAGTTGTAGACGCTATTTTTTATTTCAAGAAAAAGGGATAACTGCCCACAATAAGTGATTATCCAGCTTTTATGCATGAAATGGCACAGTTTAAACCTGTGTACCATGTCCACAGAGCTTTTTACAGAGTACATAAATCCCACACTTCATTTACATTGTACAGATCTTTTTGTTTCTCCTTTCACAAGGGAGGATGAGGCGAGAGCGAGCATGTGGCGGCCTGCGTTGGGGCAAGTTTAAAGGGTGAACGTTCGAAGGAGGGTGGTGTGGGAGTTCAGGGAGGGTGTTCTGATGTGCTGGAGAAGAGGGATAAGGGGAGCAAAGGGAGCCAGTACATGATCAGCCACCCGAAGCAGGTTCGAAGGGGGTCGCAATGCTATCAGTGCAGGGTATTCAGGCATCTTGAGAAGTTTAGCTCATCCCCAATTCGTTGCTTTGCATGTGGTGGATGCGGGCACCGGAGGGATTCATGCTCGAGGGGTGCAGTGTCGAGGGCTATTTTTAAATCAGGTCCTTTGGAGGTGCGATAGGGATGGGGTAGACCACCGAGCATTGGGGTTTTGGGGCTAGGCCGACGCTTGTTTGTGGAGGTTGTAAGGGGCACTCCCTTCGGTCCAGAGAAGTCGGAGATGGGTGGGGATGCCTGTGAAGGTATGGTGATTGGAGGTTGTGTCTTGTTTGATCGGGAGGCTTTGTTGAGAGAGATCACGACGTTGTTGGATGGTTCGTTTCCTGGTATACCTCAAAAGAGTAAGCACATGTTGGCCATAGCTGACAAGGGATGCGGGTTTGCCGCCGAAAGGAGGTGTAGGGTTGACGACTATAGGTCAGCCGACATCCTCGAAACAGGAGCATTTTGTCATGTCTATTGTCGTAGATGTAGATGCCATGTAGTATGCCACAGGGTTTTCCATAAAACCTCAGCTGGATCGTGTGGCGTCTTGGGAATATCGAGAAGGGAACTATCGGGAGAACCCTCATTGGGTGGCAGGGTGATTTGGTTCTCACAGAGGAGGCGAAGATTTCTCGTGTGAGGGATAGACGTGATGGGCCTACGAAAGCTTTTTCATGTGTTTATGATCCTACTGATGTGGGACATAGATCAATGATGTTTTTTTTGAAAGTCTGTTAGTCAGGGGGCAGTGCTCGGTGGCACCCTCCCCATCAAAAATTTATTTATAACAAAAAGCGAAACAAAGGAAAGTACAGATTTAAAAACAGATTAACCCCTCCTTATAAAAAGTAAAGAAGCCCTCCCAAACAGAGCAAAAGCGCTACAACATCCAGTCCTCGACTAGCCTTTTCGCAAGGAAAGCCACGTTCTCCTCATAAAATCTTTGCCCGGAGAATAGGAGGTCGTTTCTGCCACGCCAAATCGCCCAAAGGTAAGCCATCGGAAGAAGACGATCTGCTCTAGGTCTGTCCTTGTTCAGGTTGATCGAATTCCAGAACGATTGGAAGTCATCTAACCGGCACCAAGGGATCGCCGAGTTCAGCCAGATCGGTCGCGAGTCAAGAGCCGCTTGCGCCAAAGGAGCCACAAGAAAATCCCCACACGCTCCGGGAGGTGAAGGGACCAAATTGAAGCGCAATCCCTGTTCAGGGATTCCGAGTTCGCCAGCGGTGGTCTGCAGATAGCCCCATATGCCCTCTTAACCGAGAAAGGGCATGCTTTCCAGTCCCAGTGATCTCTACCCCCGTTGGGAGCTCCCACGTTCCTCAAGGTCTCGAGGAGATCAAGAAACTCAACAAATCTTCTGTCGGAGAAATTGGTGGAGAAGGTGGAGCACCAGATACCATCAACCCAGCAGCTCGCCACCGAGCAAAGCTTGTCAGTCGCCAAGGCAAAGAGGCGGGGAAAGCGAGTAGAGAGAGCACCCGCCCCCGACCAATCGTCCATCCAAAAAATAAAGTCATTTCCACCCCCCATAACAGGCTTGAACAGCTGAAGATTTTTCAAGAAAACTTTCGTGACGCCCCTCCAGAAAGGCGTAATGGAGCTGCTATTAATAGGCTGCGAATGAGGCATGCCCTTAACCCCATAAATCTCGCGAATAACCATAACAACGAGGTCGTTACCCGGGCCCCAAACCCTGCTAGCCCACTTGAGCAGGAGAGCCCATATCGCGTTTCCCATATCTTTGTCCCCCTCGGTCGTAATCCCGTCAATAGTGATAGAGCGAAGAGCATTACATCTGCGGCTACCATTAGCAATACGATGGAAGAAAGCGGTGTTCGCATCTCCCTCTTTAATCCACGAGGTCCTCGAGCGCTGACGCCATTCGGTTACGCGTTTCTTGTCCTCCATAGCCACCGTCTTCTGTGTCGCGAGTTGCTCCTCCTGCTCGAGAGTGGAGAGGTTTCTATCGTCCTCCAAGGCGTCCAACCTACGAATGACATCCTCAGCATTCAATCTTGCCGCACGCCTGGCAGCCCTAGAATCACGTTTGAACGTAGCTAGCCTTTTTCGGAAAGAGGTTAATTTTTGTGAGAATCTATTAGCCGCGGAACCTGAAGTCTCCGTGGAAGACCAATGCGAATTCACCATCTCCTGGAAGCCGTCCTCCAAAAGCCAGCATTTCTCGTAACGAAAGAAACCACGTTGGGTCGGAGTCGACCCAGAGGACCACAGGATAGGATTGTGATCAGAGAGGGACCTAGGCTTGGCCAGCACCGATGCCAAAGGATAAGCATCCAGCAGATCATTTGAGGTGAAGAAGCGGTCAAGTCTGGAGCGCAATCTGGAGTTTCGCCAAGTAAATTTAACGTCAGAGGCATCCATGCATTCGAGGCCCAGCGAGTTAATGGTGTCCATAAAGAGATCAGATCCGGAATCCTGGCCACCCCTCCCCCCCGGCCGATCGGAGGAGAGCAAAGTGACGTTGAAATCGCCCCCCACCAGCCAAGAGGTCCCAGCGATGGCCCTCCCAGCATCAAGAAGATCCTGCCATAGCTCCCCTCTCAACGCACCATCACAAGGACCATAGACGCAGGAGACCGCCAAATGAAAGGAGGAGAGGGAATGAGCCAAGACGACCGTTAGGACATGCTGACCCCGAGTTTCCGAGACAAAAGACCAAGAAGTCGAACGCCAAGCCACAAGTGAGCCTCCCGAAGCACCCGATGCCTCCAAAAATTTGAAATGGTCTAGGCCCCCTGCACCGCAAGAACGCTAGAGAGAATCCGATAAGGAGGGAAGCTTTGTTTCTTGAAGAAGAACGATATCGCAGTTCCAATCAGAGAGTCTAGAGCCCATAGTTCTACGCTTATCCTTGTCCCCCAATCCACGGATGTTCCACGAGAGAATATTCATTTGGAAGTTTCGAAGGGCCCTTGCAAGAAGGCGACACCAGCCGCCACCGCCACATAGATCAATGATGTTAAAGGAGATGAAAGAGGCTCTGCGCAATTTGCTTCAAATCCATTTCAGGTAGGGGTGATTTTCGTGGATGGTCATCCGAGGTTGCACAAGAGTTAGTATCAGGATTCGTCAGACTCTTTGGAGATGATCTAGGATCTACAATTGTCAAAATTGGATCGGTTTCTATGCTCAAGATCCATGTTGGCTGCCTGCCCCTTGGCCCGGATGACTTCCATGACGCGTTCGAGATTGGATCATAAACCTTTGGTCTGGTCCAGGGGCGAATGGGTGGTTTTACATTTTTTCTTCTGCTTTGAACTGAATAAACTGGAAACACTTCCAACCTTTTGAGTGTCCACTTGAAACAAGAGGAAGTACGACAATATCGCCTCTTCCCGTTGTAATTACGCCACCAAATTTGAGCAATACGAGCACGAAAAAAGGGCCACGCATTGTAAATACTACAAGCATGGGTGTAAAAGGTATATTATGTTCAGATATTTATATCTCATTATCTTTATTTTGTAGTTTCTTATTTCTTCTGTCTACGTTATGTAATTTTCCCTTAGAGTTTTTCTCCTATATAAGAGAGCTCTGGGGCTATAATGGAATACAACTTTTCATTTCACGTCTTTCCACATGGTATCAGAGCGACGGTCCTAGACCGGAGCTTGTGCCCAAGAAATCCCACCCCACCTAAACCCTAGCATGTTCGGGCGCCGTCACCGTCAGCCCCTTCCTGCGATGTCGCAGGGCTCTCCCGCGCTAACGCCAACCCCTTCCCGTGCAGCCGGCCACCCAAACCGGCGGTCCAACCGCCGTTGTGCAGTCGGACAGCGATACCAGCGGCCGTCTCTTCCTCGGGTTGGGAGCCATCGGTCGCGCCACTATTGTTGGACTCTCTGCCGGCAATCAGGTCGTCATCCAAGCCGACGCCATTCCCGCTCCCGCTGCCCATGTTGCCTCTTGCAGGCTCCGTCGCCTATTAGTTCTATGTCTAGGTATCTAGGGTGTGATTTGATCATCTAAAATCACCCTAGTTACCCAAAGGAGACTCCAGAGGATGGGAGAGGTTGTGGTATGAGTCTACACCCACAACCATCCCCTCATATGTCAACGTAGACGCAGGTAATACAGTTTGCAGACCCAGTCTTGGATATTGTTGTCATCATGTCAGACAACAAAGCAGATGTTTTATCCATGGGTGCCTTCAAAGGTCCAGCACTCATTGACAAGATGGATGGAAAAAGCTATGAACTATGGGTCATGTCGTTCATGAGCCTGATGCGGTGTAATGGAAAGAAGCGCATCCTCACGAAGGAGGAGCCAAGTGACAAGACTAGGGTTAATGCCTCATGGGAGGCAGACGACGCATATGCGTGTGTATGGCAATCTGGGACTGTGTCTATGGAGATAGCCAACGACATACTGAGTCAGCCTACTGCAAAGGCTATAGGGGACATTCTTGCCGATACGTACTCTTTGGCGAAAAATGAATTGAAAATATTGCAACTTCAGTACGATATTTTCATGTCGAAGCAGAATGGTCATCCTCTTCATACCCTTTACACTTCTATAAGGGGTATGTTTGAGAAGCTCCATTGTTCATTCCCTTGACTGTCATACCAGTGTAGCTCAAGGCGCACGGAGACTTGGTGATGAGTGGGTTTTTCTAGCAGCCCCTCGATCCAGAGTATGATGTTGCTCGAGCATAGATTCTTACTGATGCCACCATACCTCCAATGGATGAAGCATACCACAGATTAAGCAGGTTGTCTATATCTTTTGGTGGTATTCAACAGTCACAGACCTCTTCAGCTATGGTTGCCTCTCGTAGTAGGGGGAGACCTACCCAGAGGAGGGGGAACTTGTAGCGCGGCTCAAGGAGATCATGTCTACTCCTGGGTCAACCAGTTCTCCTCCAGGATCTTCAAAGGTAGTTGCTTCAGCATCAGCGTCCACATCAGGTATAACATATGCTTCTACTAGTTGTTACAGGGCAGATTTGTCAGAATGGGTTATGGATTCAGGAGCATCCCATGATTCCATCATCTTTGTGGTGATAGAGGATAGTTTAGCACTTACAGTCCGAATCAGTCAGGGAGTAGTAATAGCAGATGGGACACACTCTCCCATCACTGGTTAGGGGGAGGTGCAGTTAACTCCCGCAATGCGACTTCAGAATGTTCTTTACGGTCCTGAATTTTCTATGAATTTATTGTCCATTAGTCAAATCACCAAGGATATATATTGTCGTGCCGTATTTGATCCTTCTACTCTTGTGTTTCATGACATTCTTACGGGCAGGGTGATTAGATTTGGTCGTGAGCAAGGAGGTCTCTATAGACTAGCACAATCCCCATATGTTGGAGCTTCTCTTCGCACTTGATCCGTTTCTCCCTATGTATGGCATCTTTGATTTGGTCATCTTCCTCTGCAAAAGTTGTGTCTCGTTGTTCCCAAATTTCTCCTCGCTCTACTTTTCAGTACGAGGCATGCCAGCTTGGGAAGCATTATCGGTCTACATCCAGAGTCGGCAGGGTCGAAGTAGTCAGTCTTTTTGAGTAAATTCATTTTGATATTTGGGGTCCAAGTGTCCTATACCATCAGAGGCATAGGTTTTATCTTGTTGTTGTCGATGAGTTTTCAAGATTGGCATGGGTCTTTCTTCTTAAGAACAATTTGGTCATGTTATTCAGTCTTCTATTAATGAAATAAGGAATGTTTTCTCTGCAAATGTCAAGTATATTCGTTCAGATAATGCACTGGAATTTGGCAGTACTCAACTCTCTCAATTTCTTAGAACCTATGGGTTTTTTTTTGACGCTCTAGAACCTATGGTATTGTGCATAAGACATCTTGTGCTTATACTGTATGTTACGTTATTTATATTGTTTCCTAATTTCCTTCTTCTTATGAATGCTTTATGTAATTTACCTGTAAGCTACTCTCCTATATAAGAGAGCCTAGGGTTTATATATAAACAACTCGACTTATTTTTCCAACATGGTATCAGAGCGGAAATCCTAGACCAGAGCTCTGAAACCCTAGCCCTACCCAACCTCCTCTCTCTTTCTCTCGTCGCCCAGCCCGGACCCACCCCGCCTCGCGTGTCGCGCATACCCCGTGCACCGCACGCACCGTCCGCCTCGAACCCCAAATATCGACATGAAATAACTCAAAAAGAGAGCTACTTCTTCGACTCTGATGACTGGGAAAAGCAGACCGATGATGCTTTCCCAACTGACACGCTTCACACTGGAAGGAGGAACCTGGTGAAATCTATGGCAAAATGTGATAGATCTTCTGGAGAGGGAGGTGGCCAAAACGTAGATGCCAAGTAAAGGAAGAGACTAGTCCACTCGAATGAAAGGATGTGCCTGCATAGGGAGTTCAAACCAGGCGATAAAGGCCACCCTGCTCACAGCCACAGCCAATCATGCTGCCCGTAAGAATGTCCTGGAAAAACAAGAGACAATGGGTCAAAAATAGCCCGACATTGCAAATCCTTTGTAATTTAACTAATAGATAACAAATTCATAGAAAATCAGGAGCATGTAACACATTCTGCAGACGCGTCGAATGCGTCAAACTGATCTCCCCATGTCATGTGATCAAGGAATAAGTCTCGTCGGCTATCACAACGGTTCTCCCTGTAGAACCTCTCTATACGATGTAAGTTGTTCTCTATCTCCACATAAATGATGTGTCGCCCCAGAGTCCATAATCCACTCTGTAATCTCAGATCCATGACAAGATGTAAAAGCATAAGTACTACATGAGGTGATGGTCGTAGTGGAGGTACTGATAAAGGTAAAAGCAGCCACATCTGCATGGCCTCCTGGAGATGATGAAGATGCAGGAGGCGTGATATCCCTTAGACTGGCTACGAGGTCATCAAACCTATGATCTGAAGTAGGAGTCGCTGGAGACTCAACCTATTCTGCTGCTTGTGTTGATTTTGGGAACCATGCTTCGAATAGCATGCATCCTCTGAATGACCGGGATGATGACAATACGTGCAGGGTTGACGGATACGACCTCCTCCACCACGGGGTCCACATCCACGAAAATAGACGAGCTTCCGCTGCCCCTGGAGGTTGCCATTGTTGAAGAAGTATGGCCAGTAGTAGTGGACAGGACAGTAATCCTGCAAAGCCTGCGGAAAGCTTCCTCCATGGGAGGAATAGTAGCATCCTATCTGGGAGCGTGCAGCGTCATATTCAGGGTCAAGAGCTACAAGGAATACACCAATCATAGTAGCATTCATGTATATCTTCTACTGATCAAGAGTAGCCGTCAGAGGCATAAAGCTGTGGAGCTTCTCAAGCATCTCATGCAAAGATGTATACAACGAGTGAAGGGGCCGTCCATTCTGTTTGACATTGAATATATCATGTTGTAGTTGAAGGATTTTGGTCTCATTCCTCATTTGAGAATAGGTTGTTGCGAGGATATCCTACATTGCCTTGTCAGTGGGCAGATGTTGCACGTCATTGGCGATCTCTATCGTCAATGTACCTGACAGCCAAACTTTGGCATAAGCATCATCCGCCTCCCACGAGGCGTGAATCCATGTTTTCTCCACCGGCTCAACTCGGTAAGAATAAGCTTCTTACCATTAGACTTCATAAGGTTCATGAACTGCATAGCCTAGATCTCATAGTTCGTCCCGTCCATCTTGACAATTGGCACGGACCTCTAAAGGCACTTGTGGCGGGTACATCGACTTGTTTTCTGACATGTTGTCGGATGATCACAAGGGTTTTGTAGACCGATAGATAAAAGTCTACACTGGCATGTGAGGATTCGATTGCATATGTAGACTTATGCAACCACACCCATCAACTGAAGCGAAAGGAAGAGAAACAGCGGCAGCGGAGGCCGACGGCTTGGTTGCGACGGTGGAGGGCCCGGCAGAGGGTTGGCAGTATCGTGGAGACCGGCAGCAAGCCGACTGCGGAGAGGGGGGAGGGTTGGCAGCCGACGGTGGAAGGCCGAGGAGCCGATGGAGGGTGGCGGGCGGCGGTGCCGAAGGGGCAGTTGAGTGTTGGCGGCGACGCCGAGAAAGAAGAGGAGAAAGAGAGGCGGTGGGTGTGAGTTAGGGTTAGGGTTAGGGTACGAGAGCTCCAGTCTAGGACCGTCGCTCTGATACTATGTTGGAAGAAATGAGTACGTTGTTTATTCCTGAGAACGTAGGCTCTCTTGTATAGAAGAGAGGCCTACGGGTAAATTACATAAGATGGATACAGTAAAATAAAATAAAGAAAAGGTACACATAGAATATGGAAATATATAAATATCTCTACAGGTGTCTTGCGGTAGGAGATGAACAAGGCATTCATGGCCAAATGGGTGGTTCGTCTTTGGGGCAACTCGGAAAACTTGGTATGCAAATTGATGAGGAAGATTTACAGGATCTCAATGTCCTTGGAAGTTGCCACCGGGCATCTTCCATCATTGTTGTAGGCAGGCATTACGCGGGTGGTTCTGGAGCTGGCGACTAAGCTGAGGTCAATTCTTGAAGAGAGAGTTGAGCTTCGATTTTGGCGGGACGATTGGACATGGGATGGTATGTTGGGGGAAAGATGTCCGATGTTGTTGCAGTTGGCAGTAGACAAAGAGGTATTGGTGCAGTGCGTGTGGGACATGGGATCCTGGTCTCCATCTTTTCCACTGATCTTTCGGAGCAAAGGGTCGAAAAGTTCATGATGTTCCATTCACAGCTTGCGCGGCTGGAGGGGAAGCAGGGAGGTAAAGATCACATTTTGTGGGCGGATGGCAGATTTTCAATCAAGAAGGCATACAAATTTTTTGTGGAGGGGGTGGAGGATGTCGAGGAGGAGATGGTCGTGGACATGCGCATGATTTGGAGAAGCAATGCCTCGATCTGTATCAAGATCTTTCTCTGGCTTCTTAAGAAGGGCAGATTACTCTCAAAGGGTGTAGGGGGCGGTTGATGAGGGCAGAGGATGTCCCTTGCAATAGATGTGGAGAGGAGGCGGAAGATCTGGATCATCTGTTTTTTTCATGCACGTTCTCGGCTCAGGTTTGGTGCAAGGCATGCGTACCTTGGCTGACCGGACGGAACTGCCTAGGATTCTGGAAAGATATGAGATTGGTGTGTGGCTCTGGACACGAGGACAACGTTTTTCCTTTTGTGTTGTTGTAGGCAATTTGGTGTGCTGGAAACAATGTCATTTTGGGGGGTAATACTTTTTGCTCTGTGAATGTTGTTGAGCATTGTCCAGCATTATGTAAAGCTTGGACCACGTAACCTCTTGTAACTTTTATAGTTAATTATATATGCACGTCCTGCGGTGGGTCCCAGATTGGGCCGCCACCCATTTTGTCGATAAATTGTCAAGTTTTTATAGTGCATATTTGCGACGAACGCCTTTTTCCTTTAAAGGCAAAAGCAAAACGCTGAAACGTGGACATATAGACAAACAATTGGCGTTGTTAGGAATTTACATTTTTTGAACTACAAAAAGAACTTCATTTTTTCCCCTTCAGAAAATATTTTGCAAGAAAAAACGTGAGTGATACGAGGTACCTGTCAGCAAATGAGTGTAGTATAACAGATTATTTGCTTCAAGGCCTTCAATTAGATCCCACAATTGCTGACCATTTAGAACCTGCCCTTTAAATGTAGGGTAACCTGAAAATTTGAGGTCTAGTTAGGATCGCTGCATACCAGAACAAGTGCTAGTGCGCTTCTACGTAGCAACAAATGAGTCCGCACCATCTTAAGCCTCTCTGAGGTTGTTGTAACAAGTGATATAAAGCAGCTTGCCTGTGTGATTAGAAAATTGTACTGAGTTGATAGGATCCACATCGTAACCAAGGAGTTGAAGAGGAAATACTGCTGATTTGTTTCCAACATATCCCTGAAATTCGTCAGAAATATTTAACACTAATCCTTGCATTGTCACCAATATAAATCAAATGACACAATAGCTGAAAGGAAAAGAATAATGGAAGTAAATTCCGCCAAAGAAAGTTAGAAAGAGAAAGATCAGACACTAAAAAGACTGCATTCCAGAAAATATGCCAGCAAACCATGCACATTTGGCAGTAGATAGAACATTTTTCAATCCGCTGACATCTTAATCCTGTGGTAAGCAAAACCAAAACCAATAGATAAACATAAAATTGCATTGCTTACTAGGGATATAAACTTATCATGAGATATTTTGTTCAAATTTACAAACAAGATATTGTTCATTGTATCCGAGGCCCTGTTAGTTTGGGAGATCAGAAATCAGGGATAAGATGATGGGGAAAGAATAGCTTATTCTCAACTCATGTACGAACAGCGGAAAAGTTTAAGGGATAAATTGGAATTATTCCTTGCTCAGGATTTTGTCTTTGAAGAATGTGATATAAGTGGTAGCAGTATTTGGAAATGTGGCCCATGTGACTGCATATGCGGTCACATATGTGTATGTGGTTACCCTTCCGAACAGCATATGTCATATGCAGCATATATGATTAAAACGCATATGCGGTCCGAGTAATCCGCATATGTGGCCGCATATTAAATAGATCAATACCCAACCTCTTCCATCGTCTCCGATTACACATCTTAAGAAACAATATTTTTTGAAGCTTTATGCGTCATGATTTTTTTTAGATTCTCATCAATAATACTTTTAGGACCTTAGATTTCGGAATCATAAATATAAATCATTTGGTTTTAGACTTTATCCATTGACTTAGAAATTTTGATGATGATTTATGTTACCAATGTCAATAATGTATTTGTATGTCTTATGCATAAATCGAATAATCATCACCGATTTTTCAATGGAGCATTTCTTTCTTTTATAATTTATTGTACCCACTTAATGGGTCTGGTGGTAGTGCAGTGTCCAACCACCCAAAATACCAGGGTTCAAACCCCCCTTGTGGGGGTTGTGTTAGGTAGCGACAACCAACATAAAAAATAATCGAATCTTTCAACATGAGTTTGAGCAAGGATCCATGTAGTTGACCCTACTTATAGTGGGAGAAGGCTTCGCCATTAAATGTATTTGATTCTAATGGATTGTGTATCTAACATCCATCTTATCCAACATTCCTTTTTAATAAAATGAATCATGTAATTTAATATTTTGTCAACTATTTTTTATTATATTTTTTATTATTATTATTATTTTTAATTAAATTAACACAAACCACATAATCCGCATATACTTTCGCATATCCGCTTACTCACTCGAGTCACTTCAGACCGCCTGATTGAACGAATACCACATACCTACTTTCTGAACCTTGAGTGGTAGTTATTGTGTAAGAGGTGGTATCAGTTGCGGGATAGGTAGTGGGAAGTAGTGATCTTTGTTGGAAGGAGGGATATTTTTTAGAAAGGAAAAGGGTGGGATCCCAAGATAGGACCCACCTTTAAAATTTACTTGTATTAATTAAAAATAATTACGTTACCAGGCACTACAATACTCTAAAACATTCTCAGAGTAGAAAGTCTGGTCACGAAAGATACATTCATTCCTACCACACCAAATCACCTGCAAGAGCACAAAAGGAAGAGAGTTATCATCATGTTTGTTGCCACAGACTGCCTGAATGGAGCTCCAGAAGCCAGCCGAGTTTCTCGTATCCAGCCAAGGAATCCATGCTCCTCCAGACCTCAGTGGAGAAAGTACATGTAAAGAAAAGATGCTCTAAATCTTCGACCTCAGCGCTACATCTATCACAGCAAATGCCCCCATCGTGCATCCATCTGTCACGTCGTTCCTTGGAGAGCTACTTCCCCTGCCTAGCATTCCACAAGAAGACCTTGACTCTTTTAGGAATCATGCTTCTTCAGATGATTTTGTTGTCGGACTTGACATCATCCTGCAAGCCAATCATGCCCCTCATAAAGAAACTATACGCCTTTTGTGAACCCTCCCATCGCTCCCACACATAATGGTCTCTTTCGCCTCTAAGCTCCTCCACTTTCGCTAGTTCGTTGTGTAACCTCCAGAATTCCTCCAATCTTGGGTCCGATAGCTCAGCAACAAAAGACGATGTCCATTCCCCATTCTGGCATACTTCCCGTACCGATGCATTCGGATCCGTTGCCAATGCCACCAGCTTAGGAAATCTCTCTCTAAAAGCATCATTTCCAGTCCAGTCATCCAGCCATAATCTAAAAACCTGACAATTACCAAGTATTGGTTGTAATCTCTCTGACATCTCAAGGAGGATCTTGCATATCACTTGCTAGAGTGGTGAGGGCAAGCGAATATGATCGGGGGCATCAGGGATCCACGAATCCCATAGATCCTCCTCAAAAGTCGACAGGTCAAATCTTATGTTTTCTCCCACAACCTAACCACTCATTTCACCAACAATACCTTATTCATCTCTTCCAGCTTCCGCACTCCCATTCCCCCACTCTTCTTCAGCAAGGTGATCATATCCCAAGCAACGAGGTGTAAGTCATTCTTCTCTTGCTTCCCATCTGACTAAAAAATCTTCTCATCAGCACCTCCAATCTATTTCTGATACCAACCGAGAGCATCCTAGTAGAGTAGAAAAAGGTGGGAATAGACGATAGGACATGCCTCAAAAGAACCAACTTACCCCCTCTCGAGAGAGTTGCCGCCTTCCCAATCTGTCATCCTCCCCTCCGGTTTATCTAACAACGACTTCCAATCAATCACCTTCAGCTTACCAACCCAGAGAGGTAGGCCCCAAATATGTGATTGGTATCTCCCCAACCGAACAACCTAGTAAATATGTGACTTGTTGTCCCTCCTATTGCGTAAAGCCAAAAGGCACCGAAATGGATTTGTCCCTGATAATCTGTAGCCACAAGATGTCTCCAAATATATCCATAACTAGATATGCGTGTCTCATATTTTCCAACCATCATCTCAAGAATAATATCGTATCATTTGCATGTTGTATTAGTGGAATTGAAATGTCCCCATTGTCGTATCCATTCCAACACTCCACATTCGTCGCAAGCCTCATCATAACAGCCAAAGCATCTGCCGCAATCATGAACAGAAGCAGAGCGAGCGAGCATCCCTGTCTGACCCCCCGTTGCTGCTGGAAAAACCTCCCTACGATTTACCATTAACCAGTACTGCATAAGACGCAGTCGTGATACATCGCTTCATCCATGCAATCCAGATGTCCGGGAAACCCCTCTTCTCCAAAGATGCCCAAAGGAAATGCCAATCCACACACTCGTAGGCCTTCAAAAATATATCTTCTAAAACACGCCTTTGCTTTTATAGCGCTTCCAGTCCAAAGCAATCTCCGATGCTAACACCAGTCCATCTGGCATGTTTCTGCCAGGGATAAACGTCGTCTGCTCAAGGAGATAATATCGGGCAACATCCTCCAAAGATGATTCGCCAGGATCTTCGCAACAATGAGGTATATGGCACTGAAGAGGGCGATCGGTCTAAAGTCTTCCATCATGCTCAGCAAATCCCGCTTGGATAAAAGGAACACAGGGCTTTGTTCAACCTCTCAAATCATCAGTTACCATCTCTAAATTCTTGCGGAAACATCCATCAAGCCCTCCTTCACCACCTCACAGAACTCTCTATAGAACAGAATCGGGAAATCATCAGGTCCAGGGGGTCCATCCTTATTCAAGTGAAACATAGCCTCCCTAGCCTCTGCCTCAAAAAAACCTGTAGTCAGTAAAGCGGCAAGTGTCGTAGGGATCACCCCTACCCCTCAGTCGTGCCACCCCCAACCCGAGCGGATGCGCCTTCTACTGAATTCTCTGAAATGTGAGTGCAACACCCATCCCACATCAGCATCACCCAGAAAATCCCCCCACCAATGGAGATGGAGTGGATAAAACTCTTTCGCCACCAACAAGTATAAAGAGGATGACAGGTATTCCAATTAGAAGAATAAGTAGGGGGACCCAAGCTTATTCCGGAGTCATGATATTGAGAAGGCTTATTGTGTTTCTCATGTTTTCTTTATTTTTTAGTCCCATTTCACATAATTACTACTTTGACCACCATCCTTCCTCTTGTATAAGGATGGGGTAGGTTTCCCTTCTTTGATTAGTCCCAACACAGTATTATAGCACGGTCCAAGGAGACTAGTGGTCTCATATACCCACCCAAGTAGCCCCCATTACCCCTCCCCCGAAAAGAGAAAAAAAACATCATTGTGGTCGATTCTCTAGCATTGCTCCTCTTGTTGTTGTTGCTCCAACCGCGTCATAGTTGGCAGCAACTCTAGGGCTGCTACACCCTAGTTGCTCCCATGGCATTGGTCACTATGAGGATTCTAGTTGTTACAGTAAAGAAGGATCGAACTCTTCATTAGCTCAATGTAAAAAACACTAATCTATACAGATAAATTCGCAATGTGGTGGTGTAGATTGAGTAACCACATGGTTTTATGGCTAAGAAAGAAACTAATAAGAATTATGGTCTTTCTCGTGTTGTCGTGCGAGGGAGACTTGTTCTGTTGAAGGCAGTATCAATAGCAATTCCCATCTTTTTCATCTCCACTAGGACTCTGCCATTGGGTATACGTTAGAGAATGGAGGATCCATCATGAAAGGTTTCTTCTGGGATTCGAACAATGGGCAGTCGAAAGGTTTACATATGGTGAATTGGGAGCGTGTCACGTCGCCACAAAGAACATGGAGGGTTAGATGTCCTCAGGCTAGAGGAGATGAATAAGGACATGTTACTCAAGGGTAAGGGGGAGGACCTCCCTTGCAGGTGCTTAGAGAGATCTATGATATTCGGACACAACCAATGGCGGCAGATTCCTCAATGCATCTCACGTCGTCTTTCTGAAAGGGGATTTGCATGGTTGTTCACGATGTTCCGTTGTAGATGCTACCGATGTTAGACATGGTTGATTCTTTCTAGTTCAGAAACGATAACTGATCGGGGGGCATGCCGCTTAAGGATCGATTTCCATGCCTATTCTCACTGGTGGAGGATTGGGATTTGCTTGTTAGGACGGCATGGGTGGATGGCTAGTGGATGTTATGTTTCTCCTCTCGTCTCTCTCAACGATGGTTCGATTGAAATTCTACGGATGTTTGAGGAGATTGACGATTGCTCAGGCCCATCTGAGGGTCGTGATGGGTGTTTCTCTGTGAAGAAGGCATGCCGAACTTTTGCCTTCAGCATGGTCTTTGATCCGGGCATTTTGGGGGAGAGATTGTAGCCTTATCTAGACCCTAAGGGTCCCTCTGAAGCTAAAAATTTTCCTTTGGCTGCACAGAGTAGAGCGGGTACTTACTAAGGTCAGAAGATCCGCCCTTGTCCAAGGGGATTACACCACTTGCTCCATGTGTGGTAGTGGTAATGAGGACCTGACTCACCTCTTCTACTCTTATACTAGAATCTGGGAGGTTTGGGATGTTGCAGATATTCATTGGATTTATCTCTCCTCCCACACCAACGTATGGGGTGCATTGGTGGCCAATCAATTCATGGCCATGGAAGAGCTTATGCGCCCTATTACCGCAATTTAGGCACCATGGCTGTCACGCAATGGTCTCATCTTCTGGTCGGACAAGTTCTAGTCTCATCTTCCGATCGAGCAGGTTCCATGTGGACAATGTAACCCATATGGCTAGATCTATTCTCGAGACCATGAATTCGTAGGTCCTTATTTACGATATGATATAATTTCGGGGCGGACACCTCCGAAATGTTTCACCTTTTTTAAATAAAAAAATATTTATCATATTTATAATGGAATATAGAATCAATGTCCCTAATCTCGGTTTTATAAGCTTTCCCAAGTGGTGGGAAAGAGGAAATTTGTTATGTCCAATGTGGATCACACTCTAATTGTGTGGAATTTTTTTTGAAAAGAAAAAGGGTGTGACATCAAGAAGAAACATGCCCAAAACTTCAGTATATTCACAAGTTAAAAGTGTATATATCACAACGACCAAGACATCCGAAGGATCTTGGCATGTTCCAACACATTCTTTACATAAATTCTCTCACCATGAAAGATAACCACATTCCTCGCCAACCACAGAGCCAAAGAATAGCCACAATCCAAACATTGCCGAAGGATCTTGGCATGTTCCAACACATTCTTTACATAAATTCTCTCACCACGAAAGATAACCACATTCCTCGCCAACCACAGAGCCAAAGAAAAGCCACAATCCAAACATTGCCAGGCTCTGAATCATGACCCAATGATCAATCGAATGTCGAAAGCCTTTGCATACTCTGTTACCATTGTACCTCAAACGGCTCCTATCCATCCATACCTTGACCCGTCACAACCAAAGAGCATATGACTAACGTCCTCAACCACTGCAATGCACAGCTAACAGGCACCATCTGTTTCCTAGAAGAAATTGGCTCTACGCTCACCAATCATCAAACAACCCCTCCTTAGAAGCCATGTAAAGAGACAAACCTGCAGTATACTCTGATAATATAATCCCAAGGTCAAAGGTTGTATTAGTACAGAATGCCTCGTAAGCCTTCCTAATTGAGAATGGCTCGTCTCCAATGAGCCCAGCCGATTGATGCCCCTCCAATTGTGGAAAGAGATTCCACCAGCACCAAGAACTCAACAATATGTTAAAATCGCATGATCCAACTACTAGTATCCCAGCATTCACCAACGGAATAATACCCATCAATTGCTAAAGCAAAGACATGGGAAATGATCACATAAGACCCCAAAGCTCGTACAATCATCACATCAAAAACGGAAACCACTCCCATCACTCAAAGTCGACTTCATGAGAGGAGAAATCGTAGGCAACACCAATCTGATACCTCTCCAAAAGTTCAATCAAGCACCGCCCCGACATGCACAAAGAGATCCGTCGTGACACCATGATGACATGCACCATCCTAGTCGGCAAATCTGAATCGCTTTCTCAACCTGAGTCCACCATTTAGCCAGCAAGGCCATATTCATCTCTTCCAAACTAAGAACCACAAGCATACCATCCTCCTTCGAGAGTACCACCATCTTCCACTCGACCAATGACAACCCATGTGCCTCCCTTGAGGACACCTAAAAGAACTTGCACAACATAGTCTTAAGCCTTTCTGTGAACATTCACACAAAGGTGGCGGGTCGACATATAAAAATATCGGAATAGCAGACAATACCGCCTTCAAAAGCATTATGTGGTCCCCTCTCGATAAATACGGTGCTCGCTACCTCACCAAACTCAACTCTGTCTTATCAACCACAGGTAGCACATTCACCCTGGCACACCACCACCTCTAACTAAAGGCAGCCCCAAGTAAGTGATCAATAGCACACTCTGTTAAATCACAAGCATAGCCACGCATGCCTTGATCTCGGGCTCACTCATCCTAAAAGGAACAAAAGAAAACTTTTCATAATTGACATGCAGTTCAGAATCATACCAAACAGCTCTAGCAGCATAGCGACTACCTCTGTCGATCCATCGTTGCCATCCACAAAGAAAATGTTGTTGTCACACCAAAAAACTGGCACAAGTATCCCCAAGACTACAACCACCGAAGAAACAACCATCTACACCCACGTGACCATCCTAGAAAGAGCATCTACCAACATAAACAAAAAGCAATGGTGCCAAATGGCACCCCTTTCGCATCCCCCTCTGAAGCTGTAAAAAAACCTCCCATATGAATGTCATTCACAAGAACCGCGGAGGAGGATATCGTCACACATCTATTCATCCACGGATCCGCTCATCGGAAAATCCCGAGCAAAGAGAAGCCCAAGTGAGCCTCAAATATAGATCAAGTTTACCTCCACCTGGTGTTAGCCACTCTAAGGAAGAACCTAATGTTAGCATCACCTTCAACACATAACTGGGAAGGACCTCGATTCCCACGAATAAATGAAACTAAATCCTACCACCTAAACTTGAGAACTAATTTGAGCGTCAAGGGCTACGTGCTGCCTATACCAGTTTTCAACTTGTCGATTTACATTCCGTCAATTCGATTTCCATAGAGCAGAGTTTTCATTCTCGAGATTAATGGGGATATTAATCGAAAATCTCCCCGCATCATGCACCCTCGAGGAGCACAAGGTCTCAAGTTCACGATGTCTTCGAAGAGGGGCTCCATGAGACCTTTACAGCAGATAGGGCGTCATCAGAAATTTCATGTACTCCAAGAAACCCATTTGCGTCGTAGAATTTGGTCATTCCTGGCTATGTTAAAGGGCTCTGGAAGGAGCTGAAGAAGATAGATATAAAAGGGCGAAGGATGATTCAAGTACCTGAACGGTGTGGGATTGGATGCTGAGGACACGGCCCGTTTCCGATGGTAGCACGAGGGAGAGGATCGGCGGCGCAGCCATTGCCCGAGCACGACGCCAGAAAGGAAAGGAAGAGAAGCGCACGCGCGAGAACGAGAAGATCCGATGAGACGCGCGCAGCACACACCTTTTTGTTTGTCCTTGTGGGGTAAAGAAAGAGAAACAAGGGGGTGGGACGACACTATATGTTGTCTATGTTGCTGAGGTGGAATCGTTGCGGCGGCGGGGATGGCCTTCTGAGAGAGGGAGGGGCGGACCTTTATTGCCATGTCACTCACCGGGAGCCCAAATGAAAGGTCTCTTTGAATTTATCTCAATAACACAATTTAAATTGTACTAGTGCATACCCATGGGCTGGGTGGAACAAATTGACACTGTAATGTTTTAATGATATTTTTAAGAGGAACATGTATAACATAAGCAGGTAAATAACTTCGTAATGAACGGTATCTATTTAATGTGAGTATATCACGATATTGTTAAGCTCTTTATAATCTTTGTAGCATGTCATGGCATTCTTGTAATGTTGTAAACTTCTGCACCAGTTCATGTGAGCATAGCGATGCACCCACACATGCAATGGTTATGTCTAATGAAATGAATAGCTAACTTATGTTCACTTCTATTTTAATGCATACATGTAAATTGTTACATCGCTATTTCATTATAGTGTTTCGCTAATGTTTGATACAGTAGTTAGGGTGTGAAAGCATAGTTTGTTCTAATAAAACTTCTCTAGCAACACCAAAAAATTATTGTTCGTATCCAAATCTTCTACCTTTCATTAGCTTTGAGTTTGGTGATGTTTTCTCCCTATGTTCTGTTTCTTTTTTATTTCAATATTATTGCAGACCTATATGTTTAAAGTCGTTTGTTTGCTTTACATTTTTCTTATTTTATATGCAACTGGTTTCTATTGCTCATCATCCTTAACATATATAAGGATGACTCATGATCTTCATAAGATGGTTCTAATTTACGTTTTGAAATTTGAGTAGTTGGTGTCCTTATATAAATTCAACCATTTTAAGTTCTTATGTAAGAAGGCAAAGAAGTAACAATTTTTAAACAATAAATACCTATCATTCGATACTTCCCTCGGTCAAATTTCCCCATTTTCCACAAATATGTTCAAAATATTTGTTTTAGATGCATGGTCTACTTAGTTACCACTTCGCTTTCACTAATTTCTTTAAGAAGTTAAGCATGAAGACAGCTTAGCAGCACCAAATAAGATATTTTTTATTGGTCTTATTTCACTAATTTCTCTAAGAAGTTATGTATGAAGACATCTTAGGAGCATCAAATAAAGTGTTTTAGATAATGAAAATCAATCATTCGCTGGTTTCATCGGTCAAATTTGCATTTTTTTGGAAACATTATGTTCAAAATCTTTGTTTAAAATGCATGGTTAGCTTAGTTGTCGCTTCTATTTCACGAATTTTTCAGAAGTTATGTAATTAATACTAACATCAACGCCAATAATGAAGCAAACTTTTCCATTTCATGCTAATATTACATGTTTTAAGGAGTATTTTTAGTCGTTTTGTTGATCCTCGAGATGATATTTAGGAGGGAGTAAATCATATGTTAGTGCAATTGAAGAATATATGTATAATTATAAGAGATTCAATAGTAATTTATTGCATGCATTTTAATTTTATGATAAATGCATGCAAATGTTTTGATGTTGCACGTCGAACTACAAATTAGGTTATAAGAATATATATATAGGGAAAAGGGAGTATGCATTTTACATGCATCGGGGCCTATATCTCCCATATTTTTTTACTTTTTGAGAAAATATGACTGTGTATATTCATCTATATATCCATCTAATATGTCATTCGAATTTTGTCAGAAACAGAGACTCTTATGCCCTTCATCTAGACCATGTAATTTTAACGGTCTTAAAATTGCTATAATCGACCTGTTCTAGATGGAGGGTATAGGAGTCTCTATTTCTGACGAAATTCGAGTGGCATATTGGAGTGATATATAGATGAATATACATGGTGAAATTTTCCCAAAAAGTTAAAAAAAGTGGGAGATATAGGCCCCGGTGCATGTAAAATTACATGCACAGGGTGCATGCTCCCCATCCTCATATATATATATATATATATATCATTACTATATAACAGAGAGGATGCTAATGCAGTTGAAGAATATATGTATCATTAGAAGGGAGTCAATAGTAATTTATGGCATGCATTTAATTTTATGAGTTATGCATGTAAATTTTTGATGTTGCACGATCGATCTATAAATTAGGGTATAAGAATATATATATCATTACTATATAATAGAGAGGAAGTCAACATGAGAAAATATAGTCAATAGATATTGTTTGTGCAGAGAAGTAGGTCATACAAATTTATGTGACTATGTACCATATCAAATGTGGCATGATTACATATTTTTAATTGTAAGAGTCATGCATGCAAATATTTTAATATTCTATGGTCGATATACAAAATATAGGATAAGAAGATATATATCATTACTATATAACAGATAGGAAGTCAAGGACTCTATAGTCAATGGACACTGTGTGTGCGGGCGAGTAGGTAGCAAGAATGTATGTCAATGTGTAGGATGTCACATGTAACATATACGCATGTTTTGGACAAGAGTAATAGTCTCGCATCATATAGAATGAGGAGTTTCAATATATTGTGGGAAGGCACACACGTTGGTGTATAATTCTTTCGTTGTAATTGCTTTATCAACAGAAACATTGGCGATGTGATCCAGTAATTGTAAGTGCTTTCCAAAGCAAATAATATGCTATGAAGATTAGTGTAAGCAAATGGAGAAGTTACATAATTTACTCATTGCAAACATCAATTAAGCATGTGGGAAGACGACGATATGTAAGGCAATAACATAGGTTACTAAGCGAGAAAGACACATATAGAAATTCATAAAATTGGTAATGAAGTAATATACCATCACGTAAAGCAACATGCGCAGTGGCATGGGGTTCTGAGTTCGTAGATACCGGTATGTTGATCAGCCCAATTGGATTGAGCAAGGACGGGTTTTCTGAACTCAGTAGGGTAGTTGTCCTAATTAGCTCGAGTTGAGAAACATTCAACACTGAAAATGAGACAAAAAAATATCCAGTATATGTTAGACAGTAATTTTTAGGAAGAAATAAGCTAGGTGTGTAGTTGTCGATATTATTTTGACTAGATCAACATTCAACAAATATGAGGTGCATGGTGAGCATGTACATAGCACATCACATGTGATTTAGTAGGTTCTATGAGGATGAATGTTATTATGTATTATATTTATTTGTTATATACTGGAAGGGAAAACTGATTGAAGTATATAAATTACTTCTGGGCTTTATTCACGTAATATGTTGGTGATTTGAACTTCGTTTAGTTCACACATTGGGTGAGAATGGATTGAAGGGATATATGTGGATGGGGAATTTTGAGCCAAAATGAAGAATAAAGATGATGAATTTTCGATTCATCAGATGTGTAGTAGACCCATCCATACAATCGCTTATAGGTGACCTCGGGTTAGCTGATGGGCCTAAGATGAGTATAAAAGAGATTCCCAATAGAGACGAGAAATGCTCAGAGGGGCCCATAGTGACGTTGTGGTCTTACATCTGATTCAAGGAGAGTGAGAATTGATCCTTTCTTTTCCATAGACCCAAGAGATGATTTTAGTTGGTCTCTACTTTATGTCAATTAATTAGAGAGTTTGAGGTAGCACGAGAATGAAATGAAATCCATAGTTTACCTGTATCCCCGACTAGTAAATAATATCAAGTCTACTCACAGTCAACAAGAAAAATCTAATCAGTCCTCGTACAAAGTTTGATCTATAGTTTTTGGTTAACCACCATAATCTAAATTGCTTTATGTTGCCATAGTTATGGTTTCTCTTTGGCATCAATCATAACAAACTTCTTAAGCATATCTTGAGTACACTTTGTCTAGTATATGATAATTTCATACTTTATGATGATTTGTATTACACTTCCTTCTTTTTTGACTTATTTACGAAAACTATTTGTTTTCAGTAATGGGATAATTTTTAGGTCTAGGGACGATCTCAAACTTCATTTATGGTAAATTGATTTGACTTTTCTTGCATTGCATTGATCCAAAGTAGTCTTTTATAGTTGCATCTATAACTAAGGTATCTATTTGTAATATTGATGAATCTCTATTTCATCACTTTTATTCTTTCATTTTAGCCTTAAATCCCTAGCTAAATGTTATATATCATTAATTTTTCAAAATAAACACTATATAATTTGTATAAAATATTGTATATTTATTGTATTTAATTCTAAATAAAAGAATAAAGGACGAAAGCAAAAGAGATGAAACACCATATGTGTTGAGTGACCCTAGACCCCAAGATCCAGTCATAATGATGACCTGGTCGACAAGGAATAAAGTAGGGGAAGATAAGTAGAAGATTACAAAAATACATAGAAAACCATATATAAAACCCTAAATTTAATTCATCTATAATTGATTTTTGTCTCTTATTTTATTTATTATTTTCACACTTCAAATAATAAAACCCTCAGCATGAATATTGTAGATAAAAATAGAAAGAAAAATATAAAATTGATTTCACAGAAACATAATGCACAGTATGCCAGAAACATAAAAAAATCAGAATAAAAACTTCACATACCCATATCTTCTCCATACAGTATTAAAATGGATCAAAATCACCTTTAGTTACATATAACTTTTAACGAACTATTTAATGAAGGTGGTTTCATTTAATTTAGAGCTAAGATGCAAAAATTAGATTTTGGGCACATATTGTGCAATATACCTGTATATTTTATTCAATATATTTATTCTTTATAATTTAAAAATTCAAATATTATTTAAAATACATAACTATAATTAAAATAAATTAAAACCATTAAAATAAAAAAATAAATCATGTACTTCGATACATAGATGAAATATACCTATATATACCTATAAAGAATCTATACATAATTATTTAAGTGTACAAATAAACTCATAAAAATATAACAAAATATCTAAATACATATTAAATAAATCAAAACTATATAAAATACATGTAAAGAATAATAAAATATATAGTATAAGATAAAAATTAAATATTAAAAATACATGTATATTTACCTATTAATATACATTTGATAATAACTTGTAATAAAACACCTTGAAAAAATAAATAAAAATAGTAATAAATACTACATAAAAGTAGAAATATTATTTTATATTTTATAAAAATCAATTAAATAATTTATTATTTTATATTCATTTTCAAAGGCATTTTTGCCTTGGAATTTCCTAGTTGGTCCACATGGACCAACCAGGTGTGTTTATTTGTTGCCTTCTAGTCAACTGTACGTCTGACCCACAACCTTGTCAGAAACTTCACGAGAGCCCTTTTTCTCCCCTTTTCTACTCCTTCTCCATATCCCCATACCCCTCGAGCTCTCCACCTCCGTGCAGCCCCCCACATTCATCCTCTTCACCGACCTCTCCCTCTCCGCCTACCCTCTCTCCTCACGCCATCACACCTCGAACTTCACCAATCCTTCTCCTATAAATAACTCACCCTTGCCCCTTTTATTGGATTTGATCGGTCTTTAGCCGGCCTTAGCCCCTCAAATCACTTCCATAGGAGTCATGTTGATGATAGGAACGTCTCACCTTGATTTGTAGCGAGGAGGAACAGTGGAAGAGGTGCATCCAACATCTCCAGCGAGCTCCGCCGCGAGGTCTTGCCTCTTGATGTTTCAGCCCAGTTGAGGCCCTATTTTCTCTTTCCAAGGTAATTTCTTATCTTAGATTTCAATTCTGTTGTTAGTTTCAGGCTTTAATCAGTAATTAGGAATAAATTCCAAGTAGTGAGTAATCCTAGAGCTCAAGCTCCAGGTTAAATAAATCGTGTTTCCGACTGTATCACGACCAGATGATCACCTCATTCAATTTCCCTTCACCTTGTATGCATTTCGCCCCTCATTTCACCTCAAAACTTGCAAAGATCTGGGCCTTAAATCTCACCACTTCCATTACGCCGAAGCTTCACCGTCCCTTCACCTCGTGAGGCTTCGTGCCACAACTTCGGGACCGAGGCCTTCGTCTCAAGTCGGTAAAACTTTTTGGTGCAGGATCGAGCTTAAACAAGACCCCTAGAGCCAATTTTGAGGCTCATCTATGGCTTCATGTTGAAGACCACCAAGGTCCCCATCGTTGGGACCTGGACTCGATCCAAGGAGACTTACTAATGCGGAAGAGTCCCAGGAAGAAGAAGAAATCGTCGGCAAGGCGATCGGAGCTCGGTGGTGTCCGGAATCAACTATCTAAGCGAGGAGGCTCGTATGTTCTTCCTCGTTCTTGTAGAGGCTCCAGGTGCCGTCCGATGAAGGCGGCTCCCAGTTATAATCTCAACTGTCCACTTCGAGGCGAAGCTGTGCTGGTCTAAGTCGCACAATCATCTTAAGTGGTGTTGATGTGGCGCCACCCCAACCGTCCGCTAGCGCCTGATATTGGGTAAATTTTGTCAAAGACCCTCCACCATTTTGTATTTAAGTTTAATATATTAAACTTACATTGTCTTGTAATAATATTTAGATATTTTGAATCATGGAGCGTGAACTTTATGCTATTTGAATTTTACTCCCTGCCAGGCACGTGATAGGGCACGTTTTGTTTGTAAAATTGCTTGTATGCCCCTAAAATCCTCGGATATGTTATGCTTTAAATTAATGTTTATTTTAATTGCATTTAGGTCCCCATGTTGCCTAAAGTTTTTATTTATTTTGTTCTATTTATTAAAAATAGCACCTATTGTCTTTTTATTTTGAGAAAATTACTGAAAATGCACGATCAACTGTCCTTTCATGCCATATGCTTGGATTTAGTGTTTGATATGTTTTTCCATTTATTAAATTTATTTAGGTTCTATTTGTTTCCTGTCTAACTTAAAAGATCCAAAAAATTATAACACCCTTTCTAAAAATTTTAAAAATAGCTAATATTTATTACCTTATTTTATAACTCTAGACAAAAAAACATAAAAAATAACGAAATAAAAACCTTCCTCTAAGCCTAAAAAATTGCAAAATATTTTTGAAATGCCCAAAAATATTAGTTTCTATTTTATATTTTTATATTTATGATTATATACATATTAAAATTGATTTAGAGAAATTTTGAGCCTTTTTGCTATTTTTATGTCTCAAATTAATTCAACTGATTTTAAAAGTCCCTCATTTTGTATATTTTGGACTTTACCTAAAGAAAAAATCTCTGAAAAATCAGAAAAATAGAAGAAAACTTAAAAATGCAAAAATATTTTGTTCAGGAATTTTTGATTATTTATAGCTATATTTATACTTATAATATCCTATATTGTATTATATACCCATATATATAATTAATATTATTACTAATTGTTATAAATATCTTATAAATATTTTATTTCCTTTAAAAAATAAAATGTACTATTCTTAAGGTGTTTTTATTTTTTTATATATTTATTATACATTTTATATTATACATTACCCATATTATACATATTACATATATAGTTATATATGCCAATATTATATATTAAAAAGAAATTAAAAATCTGAAAATTATAAAAAGGAAATAAAATTATAAGTTTAAAATTTTTAAAATATAAACAAAAAAATGTGTAAAAAATTAAAAATAAAAACCCCACAAGAATACCCTTGATTAATTAAGTGAATACTGTACAAATACACATTATTATTTATTCATTATTTATTTATAAATAATAATATTATTACACATACTTGTCACCCTGTATTCGATTCCTACTTTGCTTGTCACTGTACACACATTTACAGCAGGGTTATAATAAATTTCCATCCACATTACATGCTTTGATTGCTTTACTTATTTTATTGTGGGTTGATTGTTAAATTTAGTCGGAGGTTTCGCGAAAGGTCGCTACAGTGACTGTGCAGCTCGCCTCACAAGTGCGCAAGAACTCATCCCTCTGATCTCTATTAAAATGGTGTCGTTGTCGGGTAGTAACAGAGTGTAGCTAGTCGTACATTATATTGCTCATTTTTTTTCTATTTTTTGATATTTATTTTGATAATTATTCGATTGTTTTTATCCGTATTTCTTTGTTGATCTTTCTTGCAAGGGACCACATGACGACGACTATCTCTTAGGAGGTGGACACACGTGAGCTGTAAGGAGGTTGTCATTTCTACTTGTGAGTTGACTAGGAGAGAGAAGGAGAGAAGAGCAGATGAAGAAGGAGAAGAGCAACCAGCAACATAGTTTTTTATTTTTATTTCGTGAGGAGTGATTTTATTAATTTTTGAAAATTAATTTGTAATAATTTGAACTCTGCCACCTTCTACTTCACGGGGTCCAGTGCTCGGATGTCTATTCACTTAGGGGTCTCATCGATTTTCTCGAGTTTTCTTCACCTCTGTCTTATTTTGCTTTATACGTTTTGAGCTTTCCGCCTTTTTTTTCATTTGTTTTCTGTGATTGAGTCCCTAGATTTAGGTTAGCTTGACTTGGTAGCTAGGTCCAAATCCCTAATAGAAGCATGGACAATAGTTTACTTTGCTTATACTTAGTCAAAAATAACTTCTAATTACTCAATCTTGGAACGACGCACCGTGAGAGACTCCATACAACGCTTGCAAGAACCATTATGACGAGCATCGAGGAGTCCCCAAAACCAGATACTTGGAGCCATTTTTGAGTGATTAGCATTTGATTCTTCTCAGTAATAGCAATTCTGATTTAGGACACTTTATCGTCTGCATACCGTGCATGTAGTATAGGTTTAAATATTTTATTTTGCATCCCGCATGGAGAGAACTGTGAACACTGTAAGTAATTCTTACTATGCATCATTAGATACTAAGGTGAGATTTCCACCTTAGTGTCCACTTGCATTGGTTTTATGCATTCTCCCTCTGTTTTTGCACATACTACGATCAAAGGAAAAATACAAAAAAACCGTTAGGTGGTTTGCTCTAAAAATACTCAAAAAAATGGAATGTCAAAAATTAAAATAAGAGGACTGCTAATAAAATTTTGACCTTAATAGAAATCGTAATGGGCTTCCGTGTTTTTGGTTCATAAAGCCCTCATTATTTTCAGGTACATTCCAGGCCGAGTGAGGTGCGACCCCATAAGGATTAGAGCCCAAAACCCGATCTGTGGCAGCCTTGATTATCACCTAGGTTGGCGAAGTATCGATGCTTCTATTGTACGTGACCAAGTAGGGCCCTGTCGAGCTCAGTGTTCCTGCTTTGTGTGGAGCATTCGACTTGGTCTGAAATACTGAGCCTAGGCCACACCCTTATGGGCGTGTCTGTCACATCGGTTTGTGTCCGAGTAACTCACTTGTGAGAGAAGTATTGACACCTATTGGTTTCCTCCTCTATTTTTTTGGATGAGTAACTTCCCAGACACGATATCAAGGAACTAAAAGTGCGTAGATCACATGTTACAACGGAGTGGAATAAGTACGAGGAGCTTTCCTGGAAGTACACACACTCCTATAGGGATAACACTCATAAGGACTTGTTATAAGATCTTGCATGCTAAATAAAAAAAATTGAAAAGATAAAAATAGCCCAACTCTTACGGCTTCACCTATGTCGAGTTGGTGAACCTAAAACTTGTTTGGTATTTGTTTGTTTGATTATAGTTAAGCTCAAAGATCAGTCCTGTACATTTTATGCCATCTTTGTTTTCCTCTGTTTTATTCCTCATTTGACCCCTGCTCACTTTGAGCCTTCTACTATTTTGCATTACCTTTGTTCCTTGTTTATCTTCGTATCTTTCATCCTCTTTCGATCTCTCTCTTCATCTTCAAAATGGCGACACGTGGATGGCTTAGTCGGGACTCCACCAACATCAACATCGATTCCACATGCTCGCATTCTCTAATAATTCGACGTGATTCCCGAGAACCCGATTCAGACTCTGCGAATGGATCTCCAGACTCCTCGTCTTCTTCAATAATCTAGGATCACTCTTGTCCCCGAACTCTTCCCATTCTGGATGGCAATTGATTTCACTCCTTATAGATCGCCTCCTTAATGAAGTTTTGTGTTGACTTTAACACATACCGATTCTTTACATCTGGTGCTTTAATACTACTGATCGGAGCATCATTCCATGTGCAAAACACGAGTGCAATCTGGAGCAAGAGATTCTCTCATATTCAGAGATAGATACAGAGATGGCTCCCACAAGAAAAGGGAAGGGACCACAACACCCATCACAACCATAGTTAGAGCATGGCTAACAAGACTAAAATGCTGTGAAGCCCAGCTTCTTGCCTCTTTCAGGCGATTCAGCAGCAAATCATCGACCAATCTTTGGCCCAGGTCACCTTCCAAGATATGATCAATGATCTGAGGAGAAGGAGTGACAACCCAGGAGGAGGAGGAGGAGAACAAGAAGATAGTGCAGATGGAGACCATAAGGCCCAACAGATGAAGCCCGAGTAGAGAGGCCCAATCCCATGCTCAAAGAAACTTACAACCCAGGAGCAGATCAGATGACTGAGCAGATCCAAATCCCTACGGTCGATGCACACTTCGACTGAGCCTTAGCTCTTGACGCTTCTCCCCAGCTTCCACAGGAATACATACAAGGAACTATCTATTCATCTGCAACATTTCACTCACATATGTGGTACAACTCACTAACCTAACATATCGTTAGGCATAGTCAAAATGACGGCCTTTCCATTCAGCCTTCAAGATAAGGTGCTTCATTGTATCAATCACTTGGGAAAAGTCATCACCACCTGCGAGGAACTGAAGTCAACATTCTTACACATGTTCTACCTTTTCGGGCGGCTGAACCAGATGCCTGCCCAAATAGTCAACTTCACCCAATCCACCCACAAACCCATTCATGAGGCTTGAGAGAGGTTTACAGATATACATGAGAAATGTCCCCATCATGACATTCCTAGGACTAGTCTGGTCCAACATTTCTTTGGAGGACTGACCATTGAAAGTCAGAAGCTTGTGGATGTCGCATGTGGTGGCTTGTATTTCAATAAAGAGTCCAATAACCATCTGATGTATCCATGTATTTGTTGAAATAAAGAATCAAAACCCATAGAAATCACAAAATCAGAAGAAAATACAAAAATCTGACATTGTATATTTTGTATATATTTTATCTTTCCTGTTCTAATTGAATAATAAGTAAGTTAATTAATTAAAGAATATAATAGAGAAATAATTAGGTCAAAATAATCAATATTTGTATATAAAATAATAGGTTCAATTAAGGTCAAAAGCATGGTTATTTAATTACAAATTTAGCCCTTATTTCAACATTATTAAGAAATGTTAATTAACAAATTTTATGGGTTTATTTAATGATTTGTTAAGAGAATTCTGCTAAAATCTCCATAAAAATTAGATGAATCATGTATTCATCACCCTATAGCAAAACCTAACGAAGATTTGATTTGTCATATTTCTTTTCGCTTTTTCCATCTATGATTGCATAAATAGACTAGTCTGGTCGTAACTCGGTCCATTTAGGTATAATACAACATGTTGTCCGGGATAATCTTCCTCGATAGCGGCTCGAGTTTAGGTCCAAGACTTTAAAAAAGGTGTCTGAGCCACATTACGTCTTATAGTCGAAAGGGTTATCTTAGTGGTGAAGCCACTTCTACATAGAGATATGAGGAAAATGCTACACACATTGTGCAGATGTCGCTATTATGGGGTATAAGTAATGGACCATAATACAACGAGGACATTCAAAATACAAGCGAGGGAGATCGTAACACTCAAAACATAGTCCTACATATAATACTTGCAAAGCGTGTGAGTGGGTTAGGCTCTGTGGACGACCATTTGATAACTAGGACTTAAAGCATTTTCAATTGTTGCGAATGGGCCATTTGAGTCAGAACCCAACAGATTGTTAAGATTTCTCTTTCCTGCAAGAACTCAGGTTTAGGTTTGTGACATTCAAAATGGTATCAAAGTCATTTTTCTAGTAGAACATGGTACCCACGAAGAGGAGCCACTCTTACAAAGAGATGGGAGATAAATGCTACCTTGATGTCATATGCCACTATTATTATGAACAAGGTTGTATTGCAATGTCCCAAACATAGTCTCACATTTAATATGTAATAAGTTTGAGAGTGTCTTATAAGTTGTGGGAATTACTACTTGCCAACTTGGGAGTAAGCATTTTGATTGGTTATCAATGTATTCGTTTTGCTTGAATCCAATAGGTTGTCATGGCCATTTTCCCTGATAAGGGCTCAAATTTTGGCCGAATATGTTAAAAATGGTATTAGAGACAACCACCATTATCACGGAAAATAAGCGATAGACCGCTTCACAACGAAGGCATTGTGAATAAATGAATAAGATTGTAACACGTAAGGGGGGTGTTCGTTTCGGGAATAAACGGGAATAAAGATGGATAATAAGGAGAATAAGTGTCTATTCTCTGTTCGGTTGGAAAGATAGGAATAAGGAGAATAACGTGAAATAAGGATAGGTAAAGTTGAATAAAGATAAGAAAAAGGGTGAAATATGTAGAATAATGGGAAATAATCGTACCACTGGGAACCGTGTCAGGAGGAGAATTGGCCCCTTATTCCATTGCCTATTCTCCAACCAAACATGCCCTAAATTTACTCTCACATATGATATTCAACAGATGTGAGAGTGACATATAAGGGGTGAGGAATATTACTTGACAACTTTGACTTCAGCATTTTTGGCAATTATTAAAGTAAGTCACCAGGCCCAATCTCCCCTGGTAAGGACTTAACTTGGGTTCATCTAGTTAACGGTTAATGCATATATAAGAGATGATAGAGTGTCACATGCTTGGATCTTCACATACTTGTATTTGATGAACAATATGCTCGCAGGACTATTAATGTGCTTTCTACAAAATGTGATACGTTCAAGGCGGCTAAATCTAATCACATGAACACAATGTCTTAAGCATTTATCTAAATTTATTTCCCACTTTTGCTTGTGACATCACAAGTGTCTGCCAAACTACCAAACTAATGCAAGTGATCGGACTAGATAAGTATGACAGATGGAAACATAATCGATTATGTAATATGATATGACCACTTATCTTCAAATAATTTATCCTAACATAAAATCTATTATTTTAAGATAAAAGATCCAACCTCCTACATCTAGGATTGATTATTGGGTTGGGCACGAGCCGGGCTGGGCCTCGGCCCGAACTCGGACCCATTTATTTTTTCGAGTTTCAGGTTGGACCTGGCCTGAAAAAGTCTGGATGGGCTTAGCCTGAACCCGGCCCGAAGATAAATGGGTTGGGTTTGGGCTGGGCTGGTCCGATAATTTTTCTCTTTAATTTTTTTTGATTTTTTTGAAAATGTTTAGTCCAACATGTGATATGGAAATATCTTTTTATTTTTTTTAAATCTTGTGATAAATCTAAGAATTTTGATATTCCTATGACATTTTGATAAAAAAAACTTTGAAATGTTTGATTTTTTTCTCGTCGAAAACTTTTAATTTTTTTCATATACAATTTTTCAGAGGCATCACCAGGCGCGTGGAATCGATGGAGTTGGTGACCGGCAGGGGTGGAGTCGATGGAGCGCATCAGCCGACAATGGGTGACCGAGAACGACCCCGACGAGTCTCGACAGGCGAGGTTTTGGGAAGGGGTTTGGGGTGGCAACCAGTGCTTGGTAGTATCGTTGGAGAGTGGAGAAGGGGTTTGAGGGGGGTTGGATTGGGGTAGGCCACGGGGGATTAGGATTAAAATAATATAATATTATATTATATTATATAGGTTTAGGACTGGACTTTCGAGTCAGGTATCAGGTCAGGTTTTTGGGCCAGGCTTCGGTTTGTGCTCTACGCAGCCCGAACCATGCCCATTTTAGAAACATGTTTTTTAGGCCCGAACCTGCTCGAATTTAAACGGGTTCGGGTTCAGACATGGCTTAACGAACCAGGTTGCGGGTCGGGTCGAGCTAGCCCGACCCAATGCTCAATCCTCTAGGCTACATCCAAAAAACTCTTAGTCCCATTAGAGCGAGAGGATCCACCAGCAAGATTATAGGATTTGGGGGGAAGAAAAGCTCAATGAGCTAACTGAAAAGCCATCTACTGCTTTTTAAAAAGCGTTCCCCTGAACCGTCGTTGAGAATCTAAACCAAGAAATAAACATCGTTTCTTCCATGCGAAAATATCATATATTATATAACCGAACATGTCCAGACTTAAAACTGTTCAGAATCTAACAAATTAAATAAAACGGGACGAACCCAATACCTACACTCTTCTGAATCCCGACTGAAATAGTTATTTGCAAGGTGATAATCTAGTCTATAATTTGGTATTAGATTCTTGTGGTTTAAAAAGAGCAACAGCAAGTGCGAGCCCGTCTCCAACAGTTATATATTCCTTGCCTTGGTCCAAAAAGCACGAACATGAACATGGGTTGAAAATTTTATATTACAGCGATGGCATCTGCCACAGAAAAATCTTAAAGTCGTGGATTCCAAAGCCGGAATCTGCATTATCTTCCTCGACCCATATTGCGAATCCGACGTGCGCTGCTCAAGTTGATCTGCGGAATCTAAAACTTCCTAGGGACACGGTGGACCTCTTGATTCTTCCCAGGTCTGTAGTAAGAATGATAAAAGGTTTCGGTCGTCACCTCAATGTGCGAGATGCCATGACGTTTAAGGACACTGGTCACGGAATATAATCTTCGACTTGCCCGTGAAAATGCATGCATGTTCCTGCAAAATATTAGGAATTATGCCCCCAACAAGACGTATTATTGTATGTCGCAATCCGTAGTCGTCGAGATGCAGAGGCGTCTACAGATCCAAGTGAGCCAGTCGAAGCATGTCCTTGATCAAAACTTGAGCTTGACTCGAACTCGATCAAGCTTGAAAGATGCTAGCTTGAGTTTGGCTCAGCGTAATTCAAGCCTAAGCCAAGCCATTAATTAAGCCTTAGTTGTTATTCTTGTTATACTTAATAGATAAGTCGAGTATCCACATTGAGCATCTCTTGTCGTCCATCCAGGATGAAATCCAATCATGTGTAGAGTTGGGTTGGAGAGGTGGCCAATATAAAGAAGTGGAGACTTTGCTAGATGATTGAATGAAGGATTGTCATATGAAGAAGTGGTGACCTCAGTCTGGTTAATATCTGTATGATCCGAATATAAAGGATTGTCTTTCATGGAGTAGATCGGATTTGTAGAGTAGACCAGATTTATTCGTGTGAGAGAGTCTCCTGCAACCAGTTGAACGATCTTGATTGGTGAGATTAGTCTCGGCTGCTTTATCGATCGATCAACCAGTTGAACGATCTCTCTTATCTTCCTGATATGTCCTAGTTTGAGCTTCTCAAATACAAAGGTCGGGAGGATATTGATTGGTGAGTCGTCATCGATTCGAACATGGGTAAATGTTATGTCCTTGATTCCCAAGTCAAATCTGGACAACATCTTCACTCTGCGGCTCTTGGTCTTTCTCCTCAACACCAAGGAGGAGACCATTGACAGGATATGTCTTTCAGTCTTTATTCTTGTCCTGTCTACTTTTTCATCATTAATTTGCTCATTACAAGTCCTTTAAGGTCGGGGAAGTGTTCAATGGTATGTATCAAGGGAAGTTCAAAAATCAATCTTTTCTCTGTGCTTCCCTTAGAGCAGGATCCAAATTCTTCAAATCTTCCTTACTTTCAATTTTATGATTTTTTCTGGTTTTTTGATTTTTTGAATGTTTTTGAATATTTCTATTTTTTGTGTTTTCTGTGTGGTGTGTAGATGTGGTGGTTTCCATAGATGACGATGGGTTTTGATTTACCGAGTAAGATTCAGAACCAGAGTTATCCCTAGGGGAGTAATATGCAGAGGTGTCGTTGTTAGTGTCGTCCCTAGGGTGAACATAGCCTATGGGTTTCTGAATATCCTCAGGTTTCTCAACATTAGATCCAATTATTTCATCCTACACTTTCATACCCGAGCTTCCATAAAATGAAATTATTCGGTCGGTGAAATTTCTTAATTTTTCCTCCATTAATTCATCTCTCTTACTTATGCTCAAAATGTCATCCTCCAAAAAAATTTTAGGATTAATCATGTGAGCAGTCTGTGTGGTTTCCTGAGTACTCTCCCATTTTTGAGATCTAGTCATTTCATCTTCAATTTTTATGTATGAGCTAGGAGAAGATACTCTTGGAATATCCATTATATGATCGTTATCTTCTGAAAATTTCTCCTCAAAAATCATGGAAGGTGTCTGCTCGATAGGAGGGAAACTATAGGTCTCATTCTCAACATGGTGTGATTCAGGTATGTACAATATATTTGAGTAGAACATGTTTTCTTGATAATTGATCGGTCCCTCATATAGTGAAGTCCTCATACATGGTTCATATGTGTTGATATCATCAGTCAAGTCTCATGTATGAGTGTCCTGTCCAAAAGAATGATATGCAAGATTTTCATAAAGAGTATGATGATCTGGATGTACGGTTCTCTTTTTTTTATTTGATCGGTCCACCGTGTCATTCCCTAACTTCCAGTCTAGATATGCATCTATGAAGTGTCAACCTATCCCAACATTTTGATGAGGAGAGAATATTATCGGTTGGAATTGTTGTCTAGACTGGCCATTGGTCTCAAAAGCGGTTCAATCTTTAAATGGTTTGGAGAGAACTTGGGAATAAGATGGATTAGTCCAGGAAGAAATCCAATCATGTGTAGAGTTGGGTTGGAGAGGTGGCCGATATAAAGAAGTGGAGACTTTGCTAGATGATTGAATGAAGGATTGTCATATGAATAAGTGGTGACCTCAGTCTGGTTAATATCTATATGATCCGAATACAAAGGATTGTCTTTCATAGAGTAGATCGGATTTGTAGAGTAGACCAGATTTATTCGTGGGAGAGAGTCTCATGCAACCAGTTGAACGATCTTGATTGGTGAGATTAGTCTCGGCCGCTTTATCGATCGATCAACCAATTCAACGATCTCTCTTATCTTCCTGATATGTCCTAGTTTGAGCTTGTCAAATACAGAGGTCGGGAGGATATTGATTGGTGAGTCGTCATCGATTCGAGCATGGGTAAATGTTATGTCCTTGATTCCCAAGTCAAATCTGGGCAACCTCTTCACTCTGCGGCTCTTGGTCTTTCTCCTCAACACCAAGGAGGTGGCCATTGACAGGATATGTCTTTCAGTCTTTATTCTTGTCCTGCCTACTTTTTTCACCATTAATTTGCTCATTACAAGTCCTTTAAGGTCAGGGAAGTGTTCAATGGTATGTATCAAGGGAAGTTCAAAAATCAATCTTTTCTCTGTGCTTCCCTTATAGTAGGATCCAAATTCTTCAAATCTTCCTTACTTTCAATTTTATGATTTTTTCCTGGTTTTTCGATTTTTTGAGTGTTTTTTAATATTTCTATTTTTGGTGTTTTCTGTGTGGTGTGTAGATGTGGTGTTTTCCATATATGACGATGGGTTTTGATTTGCCGAGTAAGATTCAGAACCAGATTTATCCCTAGGGGAGTAATATGCTGAGGTATCATTGTTAGTGTCGTCCCTAGGGTGAACATAGTCTATGGGTTTCTGAATATCCTCAGGTTTCTCAACATTAGATCCAATTAATTCATTCTACACTTTCATACCCGAGCTTCCATAAAATGAAATTATTCGGTCGGTGAAATTTCTGAATTTTTCCTCCATTAATTCATCTCTCTTACTTATCCTCAAAATGTCATCCTCCAAAAACTTTTAGGATTAATCATGTGAGCAGTCTGTGTGGTTTCCTGAATATTCTCTCATTTGTGAGATCTAGTCATTTCATCTTCCATTTTTATGTATGAGCTGGGAGAACATACTCTTGGAATATCCATTATATGATCGTTATCTTCTGAAAATTTCTCCTCAAAAATCATGGAAGGTGTCTGCTCGATAGGAGGGCAACTATAGGTCTCATTCTCAACATGGTGTGATTCAGGCATGTACAGTTGATTTGAGTAGAACATGTTTACTTGATAATTGATCAGTCCCTCATATAGTGAAGTCGTCATACAGGGTTCATATGTGTTGATATCATCAGTCAAGTCTCATGTATGAGTGTCCTGTCCGAAAGAATGATATGCAAGATTTTCATAAAGAGCATGATGATCTGGATGTACGGTTCTCTTCTTTTGATTTGATCGGTCCACCGTGTCAATCCCTAACTTCCAGTCTAGATATGCATCTATGAAGTGTCAACCTATCCCAACATTTTGATGACGAGAGAATATTATCGTTTGGAATTGTTGTCTAGACTGGCCATTGGTCTCAAAAGCGGTTCAATCTTTAAATGGTTTGGAGAGAACTTGGGAATAAGATGGATTAGTCTAGGATGAAATCCAATCATGTGTAGAGTTGGGTTGGAGAGGTTGCCAATATAAAGAAGTGGAGACTTTGCTAGATGATTGAATGAAGGATTGTTATATGAAGAAGTGGTGACCTCAGTCTGGTTAATATATGTATGATCCGAATATAAAGGATTGTCTTTCATGGAGTAGATCGGATTTGTAGAGTAGACCAGATTTATTCGTGGGAGAGAGTCTCCTGCACCAGTTGAATGATCTTGATTGGTGAGATTAGTCTTGGTCGCTTTATCGATCGATCAACCAATTGAACGATCTCTCTTATCTTCCTGATATGTCCTAGTTTGAGCTTGTCAAATACAGAGGTCGGGAGGATATTGATTGGTGAGTCGTCATCGATTCGAGCATGGGTAAATGTTATGTCCTTGATTCCCAAGTCAAATCTGGGCAACCTCTTCACTCTGCGGCTCTTGGTCTTTCTCTTCAACACCAAGGAGGTGGCCATTGATAGGATATGTCTTTCAGTCTTTGTTCTCGTCCTGCCTAACTTTTTCAATTTGCTCATTACAAGTCCTTTAAGGTCGGGGAAATGTTCAATGGTATGTATCAAGGGAAGTTCAAAAATTAATCTTTTCTCTGTGCTTCCCTTAGAGTAGGATCCAAATTCTTCAAATCTTCCTTGTTTTCAATTTTATGTTTTTTCTCTGGTTTTTCGATTTTTTGAGTGTTTTTGAATATTTCTATTTTTGTGTGTTTGTTGTGTGGTGTGTAGATGTGGTATTTTCCATAGATGACGATGGGTTTTGATTTGCCGAGTAAGATTCAAAACCAGAGTTATCCCTAGGGGAGTAATATGAAGAGGTGTAGTTGTTAGTGTCGTCCCTAGGGTGAACATAGTCTATGGGTTTCTGAATATCCTCAGGTTTCTCAACATTAGATCCAATTATTTCATCCTATACTTTCTTACCCGAGCTTCCATAAAATGAAATTATTCGGTCGGTGAAATTTCTGAATTTTTCCTCCATTAATTCATCTCTCTTACTTATCCTCAAAATATCATCCTCCAAAAAAAATTCAGGATTAATCATGTGAGCAGTCTGTTTGGTTTTCTGAATATTCTCTCATTTTTTAGATCTAGTCATTTCATCTTCCATTTTTATGTATGAGCTGGGAGAAGATACTCTTGGAATATCCATTATATGATCGTTATCTTCTGAAAATTTCTCCTCAAAAATCATGGAAGGTGTTTGCTCGATAGGAGGGCAACTATAGGTCTCATTCTCAAAAATCATGGAAGGTGTCTGCTCTAACCTTAAGTGTCATCTCTCGCTCACTCGGATAAATAAATCAATCCAAAGACGGGGTTGCTCTCCCATAAAAATTCTTGATTTTATGTGTTAATTAAAGTCAGTCTTGTTTAGCAATCCCAAATTTAATTAGATGAACACTGAAAAATTAGATGAGTACAAATACACGTCTACTCTACAGTCCCAATTTCCTTTCAAAATTTACTTGATAAAACATGAGGGAGAAATTCAGAAAAATCCAATGCACGTGAAAAACGATGATGTATGCTCAGTTAGAAGTCTTACAGTGATTCCTCACAATCTCCATGTCAGATGCTATGCAAGAATTAAAAATTAATCTATATAAATGCAAGCTGACAAAAATCACACCTAGCAGAAAGTTCTATTAACCATAAAGAATTGAGTTAAAGTTTTGACTGAGTTGAACGATCTAATGTGCATCTCGATTAAGTGAAGTGTGGTCCTAAGTTCTACACAAACAATAAAATGCTAGAAGCTCTAATAGCATTATGTGAAGGTCTAACCTACGAGCCACTCAAGTTGGGCCCCACCCTCACCAGAGAGTGAAACAGACCATGACACACCACAGAGAAAGTTTGAGGTCTTTTTACACTCGCGAGGGTCCAAACGAACATTGTTGTAAATGAACAATTATTACAACTGAAAATAAATCCTAAACTCTACACTCTCTCGCGATTCGACTTGATCTTAATTTTAAAATGGATTGGTGGTTGGTGAAGACGTGTTGGTTTCAAGAGAACCACTTCACGGGAGTCGGGTGCCTCGCACAAAAAATATAAGAGAGAGTGTAAGAGAGTGATACATAAATTAATCAAATATAAAATAAGAAAATAAATGCTAAAAATAAAGAAAATAAAATTTAAAAAAGAAAAATGGAAAATATACAGTGAAGATTATGGGGTTAGACTACCCGAATATATGTAAAAACGCAACACTTAATTATTTAGATAAAATCTAAGTCGTTTGCCTCCCGAGTAACAGTGCCATCTGACGAGTCGTGAAAATCCTAAGTTAATTGATGTAAATTATTGTTTCAAATATCAATGAGTCATTGTAATTACGTCATGTAATCAGAACCAATCAAAAAATAACCACAATTAATTTATTCAATTGCAATCGAAGTAGTTTTATGTTTATTTTACTCGGGAAAGTTCCAAGGTCAAACTCAAAGAGGTAAAAGAACAACCTAGAATAATGTCTATCGAAATTCATGTGCGATTCTGCAGGCGAAATATTTTTGGTATTTTTATGCAATTTTGAAATGCAAAATGCAAATGCGGGAGATTTTAAGGACTAGAAAATAAATATCAATCAAACAATATCCAAAAATTATGAAATTTGGCCTAGATGTCAATTATGATTTTTTTGGAATTTTCTGATGCACGATGAATATTTTATGAATTTATGAATGCAAATAAAGTGAATTTCACTAATTAATCATAATAAACATTAAACCTATTTACTTTCAAAGAATAAAATTGCCCAAGATCTATCACTAGATGATTGATCTCAGAAAAATCCTAAACCTTGTTAATACGAAATTTGATACCTATTAACAATTAAAGATTGAAATCTACAAAATATTTTTTATAGAGCAAAATGTGCATGCAAATGCAATTCTTTTTGGACACAATGTAAATAACAATTAATTCTACGATCTGTGAGTTTTTGGCAATTTTTTGAGCAACAGTTAATTACCTATGAATTTCTAAGCACAGATTGGTTAAAATATACAATTTTCCGCAAAAAAGTAATCATTAATTAACCACAAGCAATAAAAATATAAAGGGCATGCCACAATGTATAAAATTAACTGAAGAACAAAATGGCTATTTTTAAATGATAAAATGATGTTAAAAAGAGGCTTAAAATTATAAATAAAGTCAAGGGTCTATTCACAATATTACAATAAATAATGAAATAGAGGTGCAGAACAGTGGATAAACTACAATTACCTAAACCCCGAAGAGGCTTTCTGCAAAAAACCCCAAGGGGTCACGTGCTAAACACGTGACCCTTGGAGAGGCTAGGGTTGTTATGGAAATAGACAGACTTCAGAGGTAGCTTCTACAAATTTCCCAAGTGGTCACGTGTGTAGCACATGACTGATGAACCTCGGTTTCATCATGTTAATTTCCATATATAAATCCCCTAGCTTAAAGTTTTGTCAATAAAAACCAGAGTAATTACTGTATATATCTTGGTCTCAAAATAAATTAAAAATACAAAAAAATTACAAAAAAATGCAGTGTTTGTATGCCTTTAGAAATGCTCCCAAAAATATTTCTCCCTTTGTTTGACTTCTTTTGCGTTTTTGGTCTGTAGATCTCCTCAAGATATACAACTTTTATGTTTTGAGTTTTTCCAAATTCATCCTCCTTATATTTCTTTTTTATTTTTCTTTTATTTTATATTCTGAATAATCCCATTGGGCCACGTGGCTCCTTCTGGTTGAGCACGCGACCCTCTGCCCTTGCGCCTCCTGCCTCTGCTTCCTACCATCCGATCCACTCCTGCACGCCTCCATATTAGCCACACATCCACATTTCATCTCCACCCTTCGATCGGGCCTCCATATCTCATCTGGAGCGTCCTCCCCCGCCCACTCCACGACCGTTGGATCTAGAGATCCAACAACCATCTACGCTTTGCTCACACTCGTTGATGCACCCTGATCGATTGATCATGGCCTCTTCATCGCGCCATCATCTTGAATGTTGGATCACGAGATCCAACTGTCGATACTTCATCTTCCACCTCCAGACGCTCCCTCCCTCCCACGTTCCTCTCTTCGAGCCCGTCACCCCCTTCCTATTTTCACGACCTCGACAGCTACCCCCACCACTCTCTAAGCACGCCAAGACCTATCCCTTCCCTCCGACATCCTCGCGGACCCTTAGATAACCACACGCCTCTCTCTCTCTCTCCCCATATCTCAACCGTTGCCCACGAATGCCACTACCTGCACTTCGACCTTCCCCCTTCAAATAAGTTGCCACCACCCAAGCTCCGCCTTGTCCACTTGTACGCGGGCCTTGGCCCAACGCCTCTCTACCCCTCTGTGACAGAAAGGGGATCAATCGAGGTCACGAAGACGACCAACTGCCCCGGTGATGACCCTTGGCCAGTGTAGGCCTTGATCCAGCCATAACACGTCGGCGAGCTGCTCCAGCTGGTTGCCAGAGTCCAGCGAAGACCAGAGTCTCCCTTGGAGCTCAGCCCAGACCACCCTCTTCCGCCTTGATGTCCAGGTAAGTCTTCTTCTATTTTTCTTCGAGTTTCTACTCATTAATTAGGCACATTTTCTAATCCTATCCTTCAATTCACCATCGGTAAGCTTCCCCACACTTCGCTCATCTTCGCCATGCTCTCCGACCACCCTCTCAATCCTTCACAACCTCCAGTCGCTTCAACCCATTCTTCTTCACCTCACCAGAGAAGATTATCAAGCCTCCGCCTTCTCCAATCGATAAAGGATCCCACTCCACCTCACTTCTCCCGCACTTACCACATCCGCACGCTTCAGCTAGACTCTCTAACAATTGCAGGTGTTCATCTTCATTGGCCGGAGCCTCATCGGAGCTGACTTCGCAAGCTCTGCCTTTGGCGCACGGGCGTCGCAATCCTCCTCTAGGAAGTTAATTTTCAGGAAATAACAAATCATAAATCACAATATTTTCCTAAGTTAATTTTAATAAATAATAAATCACAATATTTTCAAGAAATAAAATTATCCTAGATAGATCTAATGATGAGGAATCTATGAAAATTGACAGACCTAAATTTTAATGTGAAATGAACCTATTAAAATTAAACTAAGGAAATCACCAATTAATTTATTTAGGCCTCGATATGTGTGCAAATGAGATTAAACTTTTATGCCATGTCAAGTTAACTATCCTAGAGCTACTATGATTTTTTGAGAATTTTTGGAATGTCAGAGACCTAATTATTAATTAAAAGGTCCAAATGGGCAAAATATCACAAAAATCAACCATCGAATTAATTAAAAATTCAACTGTTATCACAAAAATAGGACAAGTGTCACAATAGATAGAGGACAAGCTAAGCTACAACATGCAATTTTTAGAATTTTAAAATGATGCAAAATAACTCCTAGGGATGCGTGCAAAGACAAGGGTGTATTTGCAATACAGGAAATAAAAATTACATAAAAATAAACATGCTGACAGGGACTTAAATGCAATTACCTATAATGTTGGGCGGTGGAATGCAATTTCTCCACTAGGCACGTGCTCCTCACGTGGAGGCGCTTCAGAGGGACCAATTTGTAATATTTGAAAGTTCCCAGGGCCTCTGTGCAAATTACCCAGGCTGCACGTGCTCCTCACATGGGGCGGCCTAGGCTCGGATGGTGTCGGTGGCTCGGGACGAGGCTCGGGGGCTTCTGGAGGTTCGGCTGGAGGCTCGGATAGCCTCGGGTGGTCCGAGCCTAGAGGTCGGGGAAGAGGCTCGGACCCGTAGACGTGGCGTGCTCTGGACCTTTGGATCAAGATCGATCCAAAGGCTGTCGTTGATGGCGCGTGGCGTGATCAGAGATCGTCAGAGCTAAGTTGATCCAACGGTGCCTGGAGAGCGATGGAGGGGGCGACGTGGCTGAATGCAGACTGCTGGATCACAATTGATCCTACGGCTCCTGGGCTGCTCCCGATGTTGGACACGTGGCTCACTCCGGTCCGTGGGATCACAAATGATCGTACGGCTGTCTGCAGCTCCGGTGGACTGGCGACGTGGATGGCGCTGGACCGTTCGATCAAGATGATCGAACGAACGCCGGAGCTTCTTCTTCAACGGACCTCCGCCACCTGCGGAGGAGTTGGCAGGTCTCCGGTGAAGGGAGCTTAGCTCCGCCCAATCCTCCTGGTGTCGGTGAAGCTCTCCGGAGGTTTGGAGATGTCCGAGAAGATGCGTCGTGGTGCGGCGAAGGTCCAGGTGGTCTCAGGAGCGGAGGAGGTGCGTCAGAGCTCTCTGGTGATGATGCTCTATAGGAGCTCCGGTGAACTTCCGATCAATGAACCACAGGGCACCTGCAAGGGTTAGAGGAGATAGCTGAAGCATGTGGTGGTGCGTGGAGATGTGAAGAGTGGACGACGAGGCCTAAGGCGGGGTGTAGGTGGTCCGACGATGGTGCTCTGCCCAGGTGGCGGAGCTGGAATCAATGGAAGGTGAAGTGATTCGTCGGAGGGTGTGAAGGGTACCGCGAAGGTCGAAGCTCCGTCGCGGAGCTCGGCGAGGTGAAAGTGAGGCGAGACGATCACGGTGGAGGTGGAATTAAATCGGCGAAAAGTCAAAGAAAAATCTAACGAAGATCAGAGAGGATGGAGGAGGTTTTCTGGGATTTGGAGCTCGAAGTCGAGTTCCAGGTCATCGCTCGAAGGGGCGGTAAGGCCCTGAGCTCAGGCAGCTACGCAGAGGGCGGCTGCGACACGGTGGTGGCGCCGTGGATCTCGCCGGAGAAGAAGGACCGTCTTCGCTCAAGGATTCACTCAATTCCTGTCACAAATCGAAGGCTCCGAGCTCTAGGTTCTTCCCTGGGGTGGCGGATAGGGCTGAAGTCGGCCGGTGATCGAGTATTTATAAGATGAAGTTGACGGCCGGGCTGGTGATGAGGTGAGGTTAGTGGGGTTCGTGGAGCGTCTATGGTGGAAGTCATGGTGAGTGGGGTATCTGGCGAGGATGAGGGATGATTGGGGAAGGTCGTGGGAGTGTTGGCGGCCGACGAGGGTGGCTAACGTGCGACCGAAAATAGAAAGGGGCAACCCCTCCCGCAAGGCGGAGATCGTGGGAGAGAGGGGTGCCAGAGGTAGGAGACAAAGTCCCCACCGTTGGATCTTGTGATCCAACGGCGGTGAAGAAGGCGGAATGGAGCGGGTTGGATTAGATCTGGGGCGAGGCGATCGGAGGGGTGTGATTGCGCCCCGTGGCGCGTCGAAGGCGAGGCGCCAGCGGACGATCCAGATCAGAGATTGGCGATCGATCGGTCGGTTGAGATTATTGGGGAGCTAACGACTCAGATGGGAGGGCAGAGAGCGCGATCGAAGGGCTCAAGATGTGACGCATGGCGCGCTGTAGGAGAGGCATGAACGGGCGGTTGAGATGAGGTCAACGTGACGCGATCTAAGGGTTAGGAGGCCAACACGTGGCGCGATGGGGGAGAAGCGCGAGCGGGCGGCTTAGATGCGATTAGGGCTTAGATCAGAGGGCTGAGGTACAAGGCGGGATGAGCGGCTGCGATGGAGAGACGACGAGCATGATCGAAAGGCGCAGCGTGCGACGCGTGGCACGCTGTGGTGAAGGTGCTAATGAGCGGATCAGATGAGAAGGGGAGATGATCTGACGGTGGAGAAGAAAGGTGTACGTGGAGCGCGGCTGGTCGTTGGATCTAGAGAGAAATCCAAAGGCTAGAGGCGCAGGCGGCTTGGGCAAGAGGAGCGGGCCGCGTGGCGCAACCAGAGGGCGCCATGTGGCCAGCTATGATTGGCTGCGAAAGTAATGAGTGTAGAGGGAGAAGGAGACTGAATTTGGAAAAACTCAAAACATGAAAGTTGTATATCTTGATGAGATCTACAAGTTTTATGTTGACCAAAGACGAAGATGAGGTCAAATATGATACAAAAATACAAATATACACAGATATAGTATACATAGTGTACATAGAGGCCCAAAAACCCAACTTTTTCATATGAGCTCCAAATTGGATGAAATTAGTCTCATTTTAAAGGTCTTTTAATGTGTATTAATCTAAGAGCGAGTAGACCTATTTTGGAGTTTGTATGAGGGAGCTATGGGCATTTTATGGATCAGGGCTTCTAGGTCTTTATTGGATATTTTACAAAGGGGATTCCTGATTTTCTTCCTTATATTATTAACTGAGATGTACATAATATAAGGGAGATGTTATTTTTAATAGGTGAATATTTTACAAGTGATTTTGGCTTCTTATTTAATGCAACTGGAGTGCTAAAATGCGTGTATTATGAATGCATGTATGAATGCTATTTATGCATTATAAAGGGAAATATGCCTCTATTTACTCGGGAACAAGGCTCTATTTTTAACTTTTAGAGTGATGAATCACAGATTCATCAACCCCCTATACTTAAACCTTGCTCCTCCCCGAGCAACTAAAATGAAATGCAAGAGTGAAATGATTTTGGGTTCCATACCAAGGTCATGAACAAAAGTTGAAAATAGAGCTTGACTCGACCTTTAGATTAATTGTGTGGCGGAACCTTATTTGGACCTGAACTTAAGACCTAACAGACTTCAAGTTCCATAAGTCTTCTATTCAAGACTCCTCAATAGTCAGGTCAGAACAAATCCTCAAACGCAAATTTCTGATGACTATGATTCTTACTTGTACTGTGTAAGTGTAAAATAGCTCTCCACATCAGAAATGACTCGGAACCAACCTCCTCTAACAAGGTAACTCAATAACCCGGTCCAATAACTCTTTCCTCGAGGAGCGGGGTATTCCCTTTTAAGTTCAAGTGCGACCAACTCAAGAGGAGGGGGTAGAGAAAAGAATGGACGGTAGCCAGTGTAGCTACCTATCCCGGGATGCCTGACCAGTGTAGCCAAGTCATCCAGCTGCATTTCTTTGCTAATATACATACTCCGACAGGTATTTTATTTTCACTTGGACCTATCTGATTTTTTTGGAGTTTTTTTTCAAACTCATACAAGGTTTAACATGTACATCAGGAGTTTTTCCTCTTGATCCAGTAGACTATCCCTCTTTTGAAGCATTATTGCAACCCACAGCATCCCGTCCTTAGACGTCAACACTACCAGACTAGGTTGAGACGCACTACCCTCTCTAGAGGAGGACGGATGTTTCCACCCGTGTGCTACTCCAAGCTAAAGGATTCTACCTCCTCACCACCTCATCAATGAAGAGCTACGTGCATTGTGCTTGTCCAAGTTAGGTCACTGTCTATAAGAATCATGCGTATGCACGAGATATTCTACTTAGACTAATCAAGATGACATGTGAACATAGACTTGCGGACTCAAAGAATTAAGTCACTTGACCAGAGAAATCTTAACTTCAGTTCCTATAAGGTTCCTCTGAAATTAGGTGGATTAAGGTCAAATCAAGTCCATCCTCAATATCTACTCATAACTTGGTTCAGAACCCACTAGCTTTCCACCTTGCATATGCAAGATATGCAGATGAGATGCAGATGTCATGCTATGTAGATGAATGTAAATGCAAGACTCTTTTTCTTTTCTTTTCAGATGCAGAGATGATATGCAAGAGTAAATAAGAAGCCTATTTTTTTTATTTTCATTTTTTTGGTATACCTCCTATTTTACAATAATTTACAAGAGTTTATAAGTGTCATAAAATATACAAGTAAACATTTTTTTCAATTTTTACCCACCCGTAATTATTGCAAAATATATACAAAAAATACGTGAAAGTACGAGCTATGGTAAAGTATATATGTAATATATACACGCCCCCCTATACTTAGCGTGTGCTATGTCCTCAGAGCATGAAAAACGAGGAAAAAGACATAGCTCGTGCTAAGTGTAGGAGAGCTAAAGAGAATGAAAAATGTATAGAAATCGACCGACCCCCTATACTTAGGCTCCGACAGCCTAAGTGTAGAAGAAAGTCAAAAAGTGGGGCGGACGAGGTCGAGAAGAGAAGTGGATGAATATACAAATGCGGGCATTGGTCCCCCTATACTTAGGCTCAGGTCAGCCTAAGTATAGGATGAAAGTGAGTATGAGGACCAATGTGATCTGGAGAATGTACAATGAACCGACTCAGGAGACTCATCCCCCCTATACTTAGGATCCGGTCATCATAAGTATAGTCCAAGATAGTGATTCGATGAGGTGGGGATGGGTTACTAGAGTCGCGGGGGAGAAAGGATAGGATGTACAAGAACGATGATATATACGAATGAGTCGGTCTGAATCTTTCGAGATGCTGCGGATGGCTGGAGCTCACTGTTGCAAGGTCTCCTACGCGGCTCGATGTGTATTTGCTGAATCTGTCTCGCGCATGAATACAATCTCCTCAACATGGACTAACTGCTTATTGGATTCGACGAAGTGCTTCAACAGTTGTCCGTTCACTAGGAATGTCGGTGCGTCATCTGTGAGATCTGAGATCTCGACACATCCATTATCATGCACCGTACGGACGACAAATGGGCCCGTCCACTTAGACTTCAACTTGCCTTGGAAAATCTTCAGCCTAGTATTGAACAACCATACCTTCTGTCCATGAACAAAGGCCTTTTGTCTGATATATCTATCATGCCAACGCTTTACCTTGTCCTTGTACACCAAACTGTTGTCATATGCGTTGTTTCGGACTTCCACAAGCTCATTCAGATCCAATTCTCTCTACTTCTACCCAAGGTGTGTGTTCCAATTGACCTTCTTGATTGCCCATTCTGATTTGTGCACTAACTCTACGGGCAAATGGCACGGCTTTCCGAATACCATTCAGAACGGGGAGGTTCCTAACGGTGTCTTATAAGCTGTCCGATACGCCTAGAGGACTTGATCCAAGATCTGAGACCAGTCCTTCCTGTCCGGGCGGACAAGCTTTTGCAATATAGTTTTCACCTCCCTATTTGACACCTCAGCCATACCATTGGTCTGTGGGTGGTAAGGGCTAGTGACACGGTGTTCGATGTCGTAGTCCTTCAGGAGTTTCTTCACCTCCCGATTCACAAAGTGGCTATCCCCATCTGATATCATCATTTTGGGGATCCCGAACCTAGAGATTATGTGCTCTCTGATGAATTTACAGACAGTCCTGCTGTCTGCGGCTCGGTCGGGATAGCCTCCACCCATCTGGATAGATAATCAACCGCAAGAAGGATGTATTCAAATCCATGGCTAACAGGGAATGGGCCCATGAAATCGATGCCCCAGGCGTCAAAGACATCACAAATGATGACAGGCTGCATAGGCATCTCATCCTTGGAACCAACGGTTCCTCCCATTCTCTGGCATACCGGGCACGACTTCGCGAAGGCGATGGCATCGCGAAACAGGGTCGGCCAGTAAAAGCCACACTGAAGTACCTTCCATGCGATCCTCTTCCCGGAGTGGTGTCCTCCTGCCTCCAAGCTGTGGCAAAAAGAAAGGACACTCTGGTATTCCTCCTGAGGAATACACCGTCTCCAGACATAATCCAGTCCTTCAAAGAAAAGGATCGGATCCTCCCAATGGTAGTGTCTAGCGGCCGACTTCAGTCGGTCAATTTGGCTCTTGGGCCAATCTTCGGGAACTTTCTTGGAGACAAGATAAATCATGATATTGGCATACCATGGGAGTGAGTCGACAACAAAAATCGACTCGTCAGGGAAGGAGTCTCGAATAGGTGAATCCTCAGAAGTATTAAGATCTTTGAGACGAGAGAGATGATCGGCTACTACATTCTTCTTTCCAGGTTTATCACGTATATCCAAATCAAACTCCTGGATAAGCAAAATCCACTAAAGAAGACGCGCCTTTGCGTCCTTCTTCTCCATCAAATATCGTAGAGCCGTGTGGTCAGTGAAAACGATTATCTTGGATCCAATTAAGTGAGATCTGAACTTGTCCAAGGCAAACACTACCGCAAGCATTTCCTTTTCCGTAACTGTATAGTTACGCTGAGCGGTGTCAAGCACTTTGCTTGCGTAGTGAATTGCGAACGGGACACCATCTCTTCTTTGTCCTAACATAGCCCCAACAGCATGGTTTGAGGCATCCGTCATGATCTCAAAAGGTAGAGACCAATCTGGGGCTTGTAGGATGGGTGCGTCCATGATCATTCCTTGTAATAGCTTAAAGGCCTCAAGATATTTGTGATCAATAATAAACTCCATGTCTTTGCCTAAAAGCTCAGTTAGCGGTCGGACAATCTTAAAAAAATCCTTAATGAATCTCCGATAAAATCCAACATGCCCGAGGAATGACCGCAACTGCTTGACGTTGGTTGATGGTTGGAGTCGCCTGATCACATCCACCTTGGTAGGGTCAACCTTCATTCCTCTCTTGGAGATGACATGCCCCAACACAATTCCCTCCATCACCATGAAGTGACTTTTCTCCTAGGAGAGCACCAGATTGACCTCACAACATCTTTTGAGGACTCGATCCAGATTCCTAAGACAGGAATCGAAGGAATCACCGTGAACCGAGAAGTCGTCCATGAAGACTTCCAGGAATTCGTTGACCATTTCGACGAATACAGCGATCATGCACCTTTGGAAAGTACCTAGAGCATTGCATAACGAAAGGGCATGCGCCTGAAAGCATAGGTACCAAAGGGGCATGTGAATGTGGTCTTCTCCTAATCCTACGGAGCGATGGCTACTTGATTGTAGCCCGAGAACCCATCTAAGAAGCAGAAGAATTATTTCCCCGCTAGTCTCTCTAGGATCTGATCAATGAACGACTGGGGGAAATGATCCTTCTTCGTCGCGGCATTCAGGCGTATGTAATCCACACAGACGTGCCACGATGTGGGTACTCGCGTCACGATCTCCTCTCCGTCCTCGTTGGTGGTCGTCTGAATTCCCGACTTTTTCGGGACAACATGGATTGGGGCCACCCACTTAGAGTCGGAGATTGGGTAAATGAAACCCGCATTGCACCATTTCTCTATCTCCTTCTTCACGACCTCTCATAAATTTGGATTCAACCGACGTTGGAATTCACGAGAGGGTTTGGCTTCATTTTCCAAGTAGATATGGTGTGAACACAGAGCGGGATTATCCCATGGAGATCGGAAATGCTCCAGCCTATCGCCTTGCGGTTTTTCTCTAAGATCTCTAGCAAGCGAGATTCCTGCTCCTCGGTCAATCGCGAACTGATGATGACCGGATATTTCTTGTCCTGACCCGCAAGGAAGGCATATTTTAATGTTGTGGGTAAAGGTTTGAGCTCAGGAATAATGTGATCGTCTAAGAAGACTGGCTCAATCTGATCTGGTTTGGTGTTGGAAGTGGCTGGATCTTTCTCTGTGATAGCTGCCACCAAGTTGTTCGGCTCTGGAGTCGGATCGTCAAAGGTCTCCATACAATCGGTAAAAGCCTCGTTCGACTCGTCACCCTCATCTTCTGATTGTCATAAAGATGGAAGGACTGACAGACCCAACTAGTCCTCTAAGTCATCGAAGATGTAGGGCGATGCAGGTTCAGAGCTGTACTCGTTCCTGAGGACCTCGCAACTGACTCATGCACTGGATCATCTCTGGAGGGGATGGACTCATCGGTGCTGGCTGGGTTCTGTCTCCATGGCCCAACTAAGTCCTACATGCTCGCAGTCTGCTTCGGTTGAAGAGTACTCGGTGATGGATTTTAGAATCCGGTCTCTGCCATCTTATCTGCTTCATCTCAAGTTCCTCATCTCCGCATGGAGTTTGGAACTGAATTTCCCGATCTTATAATCAAACAAGGCCCCTGCTGTTCTGAGGAAGGGCCTGCCTAAGATGATCTGAGAATCTCTCCAATTACGAGGGGTTTACATATCCAGGACAGTGTAGTCCACCATGTATTCCTGCCCCTAGGACTTTAATCACAACATTCCTCAATTCTCCTTGGGACCTCTTGGTTATTTATCAGCAAACTGTAGAAGGGCTCTAGATTTCCTAAGAGGTCCGAGATTAAGCCGCTCATAGAGGGTTGTAGGCATCAGATTGATTGAGGAACCATTGCCTAGGAGAGTGCGTGCAAACACGATGTCATCAACATGACTCACTACATAGTGTACACCCATGTCTCTTCATTTCCTTGGAAATGAGTTCTTTATTGCACAAGTCGCGGCTACTGATAAAATGTGTTTCTCAACACGGCTTTTGGTCTTCCTGCTAACCCTAGTAGGTGTGCATCGCACCTTAAGGTATTTTTGGAATGCAGGGGTCATCTCCACGTACTTGTCAAAGGGGATTGTGACCTTGATGTGTTTGTTGCAGAACTCTGCCATCTCAGGGTCATCTTTTTGGATTTTTTTGTTTTCTTCTTTCCACCCTTGAGAGCTCGGGGGAAAGGGATTATTGATTCCAACTCATGTTCGGAAACTGAAAGATTCTCATTAAGATCAGGAACTGAGTTCTTTACATGACTCGGACTCTTTGACAGACTCTGACTCTGACTCTGACTGAAAAGGAAAATGTTGTGGTGAAACTGGTGATGCTTCTTCCGCGACTGATGGACGATCCTCCTCAGATGGAGGTGTGGGCTCCTCATCGGTTTCCGTCGGACTCTATGCTGATGCGAGAATGCTGCTTCGAGGACTCAGATGTCCTCTTCCTCTGCCGGTAATGGTGGTGGTGATGCTCCTCCTCTTCCTCCAAGTTCTCCTCAGGTAGAGACTTGGAGGCTCCTTCCTTCGTTGCCCGTGCCCGATCAGGTATGGTCACGGTCCTTCCGCTCCTGAGGGACATATGATTTACATTATCGTACGAAAGGATCTCATGTTCAGATAAATAATTATATGAATAATATACCTGATCATGAGGTCGGTTCTGGCCATGGATTATGCTGTTTGGGTTGGCCTGAACCTGTGCGGGAATAGGGGTCTTTGGCGCCATCTGTTGGTCCTGGGTACGAGAGACACGATTGATATCGGTTCTCATATCCAGATAATCGTTCTGCATCTGTTGGACCCTATCAGACATGGTCTGGATCGCCAAGGTGAGGGACTCCAATTCGGTGGGCTGGGCTGGCTGATTCGCGGACGAGGTTCTATACTGGCCTTGCTGGCCATGCCGATATTGCTGCTGCTGGTGGGACGGTGCTAGGCCCTGCTGATACGTGCACTGCTGTTGCTGGTACTGCTGAGGTTGGTACCCTTGTTCTGGCCTGGACTGAAAGTGCGGTGCGGGGACGGAGCTGGTTCCTTGGTAAGCTGGGGAAGGTCGGTGAGGTTGACCATTCCCCATCCCCGACTGTCTACTGACGGGGTCGCGGCTGTACCACAACTCGTTGATCTCGAACACCTGCGGAGGCTCCTCGTATCCAGTCTCCACTTGTGGGGGTGCATGCTGGTCCTGCTGGGTGTAAGTCTGATCCTCCACCCAGCCACTAACAGGCCCCGATGCTTGTTCCTGTACAAGATGGACTCGATGTACAGGTGCAGGTGGTGCGGAAGGGGCATGTAGCTTTATCTTGGCTACCTTCTCAGTAAGTTCCTCCACTTGCTTCGGTAGACGTGAGAGAGACTCAAGGTCAGTGACCCTCTTGTGGATCTGCTCGACCATGGTTAGCTTATCGGCAGTCATCCCCATGCTGGGGATGAGGTCCTCGGTCAGATCCGCTACAGTCCTTCGGGTTGTCTCGTTGGATAGGATTGAAGGAGACAACTGGTAGGCCTTGGTGGCCTGCGACCTGCCGATTTCCGCCATCTGCTCCAGGATCTTCCATACGGCGTGCTCGTTCTTGTTCAGATAGCTTCCTCCCACAGGCGGAACTGACTAACCCCTGCATCTCCGGGGTTAGACCACAGAACAAGGTCTGGACTAGGATCACCTTAGAAATGCCGTGGCAGGGGCATTTCTGCACTAAGTCATTGAACCTATCCTAGACATCATGGAAAGGCTCACTGGGTCCTTGGGAGAAGCTGGCGATCTTCGTTCTCATTTGGTTAGTCCTACTGAAAGGGTAGAACTTTTCAGAAATAGGTCCTTAAACTGCATCCAGGTTGTACATATCACCCCTATATTCTTCAGCCAATGTGCTGCCTTATCTCCTAAGGCAAATGGGGTGGCCTTTAGTCTAATGTAATCTTGTCCAACATTGGGATGGCTAAGATTGTTGCAAACCAGCTCGAAGTCACGGAGGAAAGTATACGGTTCTTCATTGGTATTTCCGTTGAACTTCGGAAGCAGACTAAGGAAGTGGGGCTTCAGCTCAAATGCTTCGGCGGGAACCGCTGGATGCCAACAAATTCTGTATCTCGTTCTCCGCCGGGTTGTAGGCATCAACCATTGGTCGGTCGATACCTCCTGATACAATGATTTGTCCCATCCTAGCCGTGAGATCTGCATTTCTTTGTTCGGCTTCAGCAAGGCGATTGAGAATTTGACGCAATTGATCCTCATTCGGCGGTGGCTGCTTAGGCGGCATCTTGTCCTCTATTCCTGGGTATGAAATAAGGTCGGTGTCAGAGGACAAATCAAGGAAGGGATTACTGAGGCGATGGTCTACCTCGGTAAGCTCGGAGGAGAGGAAAGGGTTGGTTTGAGAGTAACCACCCTGAGTGTGAGGGAACCAGGACTCAAGAGGGTCATGATTCCTGGGTGGTCCAAGGTGCGCTTGGGTCGATGAAGAGGAGTTTCGTGGGGGACTCATAAAGAGATCGGTGAATAAAGAGTCGAGATCCCCCCAGTCACTCATCTTGATGTGGCGAGAAGAAGATAGGATTTTACTCCTACCTCAAGCCAACAAATCAATCCAATACCCTGGGTTCACACTCAACACAGTGAAGGACTCGAAATCGAGTCCAATTAATCTTGTAAGTTTTAAGTGTGATTTTCAAGCAAAATAGCAAGGATTACGCAGCCTATAGGGAAGTCGGCTCAGAGCCGGATGCATCTTCCCTGTTTAACCTGTCGCCTAAGATACCGTCGATCCTTCCTTTCTTCGCTCCTATCCCAAGTCGATGGATTCAAAGACCACACCCCTATCTACCTGCAAGCAGGCGGAGGCTGACAAGTCCGGAACTTCGCCCCGGGGGGTTACTGGCAACTTGTCGCAAAGTACCACAATTTCGCCCCTATCTACCTGAGACAGGCGGAGGCTACGTAGTACTAGTAAGTGAATCTGAAATTATTCGACTTGTGATATTTGCTAGGATTAGTCGGAACGTGATATGGAAGGGGGGGATTTGGTCTATGCTTTAAGGTGTTCACACACACTCAAATACCCTCACTCAGCCTGAAAACAAGGTCGGGGATTAATCTCCCGCAAACAATTTTCCAATTTTATTGATTTTTGGTCAATAGTGTTTAGCAGTCCCGGTTTTAAGTTAGGTTCTCACTGAATTAATCCAACCACACAACATGCCTATCGGTCAGTCCCAAATGTGAAAAATCAGAGGGGGAAATCGAGAAAAGCCGATGCAAGATAAAAACAATGATGCTATGCTGAGTTCAGGAGACTTACAGTGATCCCTTCGCTTTTTTATGCAGGATGCAAAACAGAATTGAAATCTTTTAAACTAAATGCAAATGCAAGCAATGAAAGCCACTCCTAGACAAGCAGTTCTATTAGCGTGAAGAACAGGTTGATTTAGCTAAGTCCTGCGGTCTAAGTGCGTCTTTTAAGTGATTTGTGTGGTCCTAAAGATTACGAGCACAAGCAGTTCCTAGATTTGCTCGGGGAGCTGCTAGTGCAAGCTAATTTACCATTCACCCACACAGCATACGGGGACACAGTTTCACTATATTTACACACGCGAGAACCCAAACAGGAACCGCTGGAAATAATACGAAAAATAAATAAATAAATAAAATGAAAATTGCAAAGCCTCTCTATTTACTCAATAAATTTAAATACTAGATCCTCGAAGCGTCTTCGACTCCTCGCGTTCCTCGCACAGAAAAAGATTGAGGTCAGAGAGTGACATAGAAAAATAATGAAAAGAAATAAAAGAGAGAAAAAATAATTACAAGAACACCGAGGGTCAGACTATCCGGGGAGAGAAAATCAAACAATCAAGATTTCACTAAAAATTAACCTAAGCCGTGCCTCCCCGACAATGGCGCCATTTTGATGACCGCCTCCGCACCCTTGGTTAATTCGGTCAGATTAATGTCCAAATTAATTATAAGTGTTCGTTATAGTCGGATACGAGAGGGAATATCAAAAATCACTTTTAATTTAATTTAGTCAATTTCGAGTGGCAAAATTTTTTTACTTGGTGAAGTCCAAGGTCGAACTCAGGAGGCATCTGTCTCCTTAGGTGAATTTTAGAAAAGTCCAAGGTTCGATTTTCAAGGAATTATTTTTTTGGTCTTTTTCTATTTCTATGCAAGACACATGCAACAATCAAGCCAATTTAAAGTTAAATCAGTTAAGGGTATCAAATGAAGTCCAAAAATTATAAAAATGGGCCAGATGATGAAATATGGTGAAAATGAACTACCCTAATTTTTGGAATTTTTCGACACTAAATGAATTTACTGTGAATTTAAAATGAATGCATGGCGATTTTCACTAAGTTAATTTTAATAAATAACAAATCACAATATTTTTAGGAAATAAAACTATCCTAGATAGATCTAATGATGAGGAATCTAGGAAATTTGACAGCGCTAAATTTTAATGTGAAATGAACCTATTAAAATTAAACTAAGGAAATCACCAATTAATTTATTTAGGTCTCGATATGTGTGCAAATAAGATGAAACTTTTATGCCATGTCAAGTTAACTATCCTAGAGCTATTGTGATTTTTTGAGAATTTTTGGAGTGACAGAGAATTAATTATTAAATAAAAGGTCCAAATGGGCAAAATATCACAAAAATCAACCAATGAATTAATTAAAAATTCAACTGTTATCACAAAAATAGGACAAGTGTCACAATAGATAGAGGACAAGCTAAGCTGCAACACGTAATTTTTGGAATTTCAAAATGATGCAAAATGACTCCTAGGGATGCGTGCAAAGACAGGGGTGTATTTGCAATACAAGAAATAAAAATTACATAAAAATAAACATGCTGACATGGACTTAAATGCAATTACCTATAATGCTGGGGGGTGGAATGCAATTTCTCCACTGGGCGCGTGCTCCTCACGTGGGGGCGCTTCACAAGGACCAATTTGTAATATTTGAAAGTTCCCAGGGCCTCTGTGCAAATTACCCAGACCGCACGTACTCCCTCACATGGGGCGGCCTAGGCTCGGATGGCGTCGGTGGCTCGGGACGAGGCTCGGGGGCTTCTGGAGGTTCGGTTGGAGGCTCGGATAGCCTCGGGTGGTCCGAGCCTAGAGGTTGGGGAAGAGGCTCGGACCCGTAGACGTGGCGTGCTCTGGACCTTTGGATTAAGATCGATCCAAAGGCTGTCGTTGATGGCGCGTGGCGTGATCAGAGATCGTCAGATCTAAGTTGATCCAACGGTGCCTGGAGAGCGATGGAGGGGGCGACGTGGCTGAATGCTGACCGCTGGATCACAATTGATCCTACGGCTCCTGGGCTGCTCCCGATGTTGGACACGTGTCTCACTTCGGTTCGTGGGATCACAGATGATCCTACGGCTGTCTGCAGCTCCGGTGGACTGGCGACGTGGATGGCACTGGACCGTTCGATCAAGATGATCGAATGGCCGCTGGAGCTTCTTCTTCAACGGACATCCGCCACCTGCGGAGGAGTTGGCGGGTCTCCGGCGAAGGGAGCTTAGCTCTGCCCGATCCTCCTGGTGTCGGTGAAGCTCTCCGGAGGTTCGGAGATGTCCGAGAAGATGCACGGTGGTGTGGCGAAGGTCCAGGTGGTCTCAGGAGCGGGGGAGGTGCGTCAGAGCTCTCTGGTGATGAAGCTCTATAGGAGCTCCGGTGAACTTCCGATCAATGAACGGCAGGGCACCTGCAAGGGTTAGAGGAGATAGCCGAAGCACGTGGTGGTGCGTGGAGATGTGAAGAGTGGACGGCGGAGGCCTAAGGCGGGGTGTAGGTGGTCCGGCGATGGTGCTCCGCCCATGTGGTGGAGCTGGAATCGATGGAAGGTGAAGTGATTCGTCGGAGGGTGTGAGGGTACCGCGAAGGTCGGAGCTCTGTCGCGGAGCTCGGCGAGGTGAAAGCAAGGCAAGATGATCACGGTGGAGGTGGAATTAAATCGGCGAAAAGTCAACGAAAAATCAAACGAAGATCAGAGAGGATGGAGGAGGTTACCTGGGATTTGGAGGTCGAAGTCGAATTTTAGGTCGTCGCTCGAAGGGGCAGTAAGGCCCTGAGCTCAGGCAGCTACGCGGAGGGCGGCTGCGACACGGCGGTGGCGCCGTGGATCTCGCCGGAGAAGAAGGTCCATCTTCGCTCAAGGATTCACTCAATTCATGTCATAAATCGAAGGCTCCGAGCTCTAGGTTCTTCCCTGGGGTGGCGGATAGGGCTGAAGTCGGCCGGTGATCGAGTATTTATAAGATGAAGTCGACGGCCAGGCTGGTGATGAGGTGAGGTTAGTGGGGTTCGTGGAGCATCTATGGTTAGGTCATGGTGAGTGGGGTAGCTGGCGAGGATGAGGGGTGATTGGGGAAGGTCATGGGAGTGTTGGCGGCTGGCGAGGGTGGCTAGCGTGCGGCCGAAAATAGAAAGGGGCAACCCCTCTCGCAAGGCGGAGATCGTGGGAGAGAGGGGTGCCACAGGTAGGAGACGAAGTCCCCACCATTGGATCTTGTGATCCAACGGCAGAGAAGAAGGCGGAATGGAGCGGGTAGGATTAGATCTGGGGCGAGGCGATCGGAGGGGCGCGATTGCGCCATGTGGCGCATCGAAGGCGAGGCACCAACGGACGGTCCAGATCAGAGATTGGCGATCGATCGGTCGGTTGAGATTATTGGGGAGCTAATGGCTCTGATGGGAGGGATGAGAGCGCGATCGAAGGGCTCAAGATGTGACGCATGGCACGCTGTAGGAGAGGCGCGAACGGGCGGTTGAGATGAGGTCAAGGCGACGCGATCTAAGGGTCAGGAGGCCAACACATGGCGTGATGGGGGCGAAGCATGAGCGCGGGCGGCTGAGATGTGATTAGGGCTTAGATCGGAGGGCTGAGGTGCAAGGCGGGATGAGCGGCTGCGATGGAGAGACGGCGAGCATGATCGAAAGGCGCAGCGTGCGACGCGTGGCGCGCTGTGGTGAAGGCGCTAATGAGCGGATCAGATGAGAAGGGGGATATGATCTGACAGTGGAGAAGAAAGGTGTACGTGGAGCACTGCTGGCCATTGGATCTAGAAAGAAATCCAACGGCTAGAGGCGCAGGCGGCTTGGGCAAGGGGAGCGGGCCGCGTGGCGCAACCAGAGGGCGCCACGTGGCCAGGTATGATTGGCTGCGAAAAGTAATGAGTGTAGAGGGAGAAGGAGGCCGAATTTGGAAAAACTCAAAACATGAAAGTTGTAGATCTTGATGAGATCTACAAGTTTCATGTTGACCAAAGACGGAGATGAGGTCAAATATTATTCAAAAATACAAATATACACAAATATAGTATACATAGTGTACATAGAGGCCCAAAAACCCAACTTTTTCATATGAGCTCCAAATTGGATGTAATTAGTCTCATTTTAAAGGTCTTTTAATGCGTATTAATCTGAGAGTGAGTAGACCTATTTTGGAGTTTGTATAAGGGAGCTATGGGCATTTTATGGATCAGGGCTTCTAGGTCTTTATTGGATATTTTACAAAGGGGATTCCTGATTTTCTTCCTTATATTATTAACTGAGGTGTACATAATATAAGGGAGATGTTATTTTAATAGGTGAATATTTTACAAGTGATTTTGGCTTCTTATTTAATGCAAATGGAGTGCTAAAATGCATGTATTATGAATGCATGTATGAATGCTATTTATGCATTATAAAGGGAAATATGCCTCTATTTACTCGGGAACAAGGCTCTATTTTTAACTTTTAGAGTGATGAATCACAGATTCATCAGCTGCCAGCCATCGACGGAGGAGATGCTCCAGGAGAAACAGGTGCCGTTGGATGGCACCTCCACGGTGCCCATCCAACGGCCCACATTCAGGCACGTCGATGCATCCAAGGATCGGAGGTTCGGGCGATCCAAGCTAGTACACAAGGCACCAGATCTCTCCACGTGTTCCGAGCCTCCAGCCAGCCTCCTGAACCTCGCACCCGAGCCTGAGCCTTCGTCTGAGCCTAGCCTCACATGCGTTGGTCACATGTGGGTTGGGAAAATTGTAGGGGTGCCCTGTCGACTTCTCTATATTATAGATAGGTCCTCCGAGCACGTGTAGATCATGCGTGCCTGGGGTTATTTACAAAATAGCCCATCCATATTTTAATAATTATAAAATAGCCCCACACACATGGGAAAATTATAGGGAAGTCCTCGTGACTTTTCGTAATTGCATTTATACCCTTCCACGAGCCTGTTTGTAATGTTTTTGTTAGTATTTTCATATTTTCTCTACGTTTATGCCCCGGACTCTTTTGCAAATATCTTGAGGATCTAATCTCCGTTTTAGTTTATTTCAGTTTCGTTTTGAAGATTCTTTACTTATTTATCTATTAGCATGATTTATTTCCCAATTTGACACTTGAAATTTTAATGATTAATTCTAGTAATATTGTGTCACTTGCTTAATTATTTCTCATGCCTTTGATTAGCTCATCAATTAAATTCGCTTCATTTATTGAACCTGAAATCAACTACATTTTTATGGCTCAATTATCTTATTTATGTAGGGCATATTTGCATAGTTTTACATTTACATCATGTTGTATTATAAAAATCAAATAAAAAGTGTCTACCTTGTCTTCATCATTTGTCCTTATATGTTGACCTATGAATTCTTTATTCATCACTTAATCTGATTAATGAGAATCTGAATAATTAAGAGGCTCATGTCCTTGAGTTCGACCTTGATCTTTTCAAGTAAATAAATTTGACCGCTTAGGTTTAATTAAAAAATGGATTAAGCGATTTTTGATAGATCCGATTTCGCCCGACTGCAATGAAACTTTGAATGTTAATTTTACATTATTAAGAGGGTTAATTTTGAAACTAATCAATGACCCTTGGGTATCTGGAGCTAAGCATGAATCAGAGGTCTTCGGGGTGCTTCTTCGCCCCTAACGCACGCGGAGATCATGTGTGCGGGGGCCTCGGGTTCCACATCCAACAACTGGAGAGACAGAGAGCTAGCGGGGGCTTCAAGGCAGAGGAGGGAGGATAGGATGGCAATGCTCCACGGTGGGTCCTGTGGTGGCGTAGCGAAGTGGGCAACGAAGGCGGGGGCCCTCGCTGTTGCTAGTCATAGAATGAGGTGGAGGACCTGTGGAGTTTGGTGGAGCGCGACCTGGGATATCTCTGATGAAGTCGTGGCGGGCAACGAGGTAGAGCTCCACAGTCAGAGCATGTTGGTGGTAGATGGGCTTTTGGCTGTCGATGAAGTGAAAGCATGGCTGGAGCGTGTTGAAGAAGAAGTAGGATGTGGATGGTTGTGCGCAGTGATGGCCACGGAGATGGAGAATGACGTGTTGGGTGGCTGGGTATGGCGAAGGATATGTCAGGGGAGATGGATGTGGTTATGACTGAAGGTAGAGTTCATGAAGTGCATAGGCGATGTACTATGGAGGATAGGATGAATACGTCGTAGCTCGAGCCACCAACGATGAGCGGAGCAGCACTCGGAGGAGGTCTACGATGAGGTATTGCCACCTCATATCTCGCCGCAATAGAGGGAGATGACGCAGGATCTGTCACCTACGATGAGGCTACCTTCCTTCTCTGTTGTGTATCGATAGATGTGAGGGAACGGTGCGGCGGTCGAAGTTAAATATGGCGAGGGTGCAGTCTGAGAAGGAAGGCAAGCGAGGTCGAGGGGACGTGATCGGAGATCAGTGATGGGTTCTGATGTGATGCGATGGGATTTGGCGGAATTCATCATGATTGACGACGAGCGGTGTGGATTAGGAAGGGGGAATTTTGATCTGATGAGGGATGCGACAATCGATTAACCTGATTGGGGTTGCGATGGCGACGTCCGATTTGGAAGTTGGCAGAGATTGTAGGAAGTCTAATCGGTCAATGGTGGCGCAACCGTAGATGGAAAGACAAGTGCGAGAAGGGCAGAGGGCGGTGGAGCTCACCGATCTGGAAAGGGAAAGGGAAAGGAAGGAGGAAGATGCACGTGCGGGGTGCATGCACAGGAGGCACGTGCTCTGCACGTGCGAGGTGCTTTTATATATATTTTTTTAAAATGAAATATAAATACCTCCCAAAACGGGTGACAAGTGGCGGCTCCAGGAGTAGCCATGTGTCAACCCAAGAAGAATCGAAATAAAAATACAAATATAAATAGAAATGAAATAGAAAAATCCCTCAAAGCGAAAAATTTTCTTCATTAAAGTTTCTCGTATCAATAAGATCTTCACCTTTCATGAAGGGACCAAAACCAAAATCGGTCAATTGCACAAAGTGATATTTTTGGGGCATTCTATGTATATAGAAAACCTTGATTTTTGGGTTTTGTAAAAATATTTATTATTTTTACATAAGATAAAAATCCGTAAAAATATGATAAAATTAAAGGTAAATAGTTATACATTAATATTTTTTGAATTTTTATTAACTACGAAAAAGAAGAAATAAAATAAAATACGAAAACGACAACTTTTGTACAGACTGTTAGCGAAGACTCGGACTCGGTTAGTTTCTTTGATTTCAATCTCATTTTGGATTTGGATTTTTGTGTACTTTAATAAAACTTTTGTTAAAGAAAATAAATAAAAAAGAAATAAAATGAGTTAATTATGTACATAAAATAATAGGTCAAAAACTACTAAATTACAAAATGTACAAAAGAGGCCCAAAACCCAACTTTCACATTTGAGATTTGATACACTTAAACTTGATATTGTTCTGAAGGTAACTGAATGTACATTATCTCAAAATAAGTAGGATCAAATCATACACTATATGAGGAAGATATCAACATTTTAGTCCGGAAATCTTGGAATTAGGTTTTGAGTTTCTGGTCCACTTATTTATGTTAGTGATTTTTTGTATTTTTCATTTATTATTGTTAGTCATATGTACATAATGGAGGTGGTTTTAGGTCATTTTGGAGTTAACATGGATTAGTTAAAAACCATGGAAGTTAGGTTATTTTACAGGTCAATTGGATTGTAATTTTTGGCTCCTTATTTGTGCAATAATGAGTGATAAATGCAATTATTATTTATACATTCATGAATGCTAATTATGCAGAATAAATGAAAAAATGCCAATGATTTTTGGGGATTTGAGCTTAATGAATCATTTTTAGAGTAATGAATATGAGATTCGTCATCCCCCTATACTTCTCAGTATAGAATGGTTAATTAATTATGAATTTTTAAACTCAGAGTTGGAAAAATATGCAATTTTATGCAAGAATATTAATTGTTAAATAAGCATAGCATAAAAAATCCAATAGTTATACATTAATGTAGAAAATAATTGAAAAACACAATGCTATTTTTGGAATAATAATATGATGCGAAAATAAATCTTAAAATAATATAGGAACACAAGGTTCTGTTCACAACTATAGTAATTAAAGAAAATAAACAAAACTACAAAAGGACTAAGGAGTAATTACCTACACCTTGAGGGGTGTCTTTGCAAAATTTCTAGAGGGACACGTGCGTGGAATGCGTCTTCTGGTGGTGGGATGTGGCTGCAAATAAGGTGAGTTTCAGGGGTGTACTTGCAATTATCCTAGAAGGGTGCTCCATGTAAAAGTCCCCTCCCTACACGTGTGTGGAACGTGGGGAGGGTCTCGAGCTGAGCCTAGTCATCAAAGGCGGAGGAGGCCCTTCCTGAAGTGAGCGAAGGAGGAGGAGCGTCAAAGGGTGACATGCCTCCTGGAGCTAAGGCGGAGGAGTTCTGCTGGTTGGCAGGGAGGCGAGGTCGGTGGCTGAGTGGCTGAAGTCAATGACAATGGCTCCTGTGGCGGAGCGACGGAGCTGAGGAGGGCTGACACGGTGAAGGTTCGGGAGGCGGTGAAGTAGCCTCCTGTAGTCGCAGGAGAAGGTCCGTTGACGAGGGCCCGGCTGCGGGGCGAGCTTGAAGGCATACCAGTGGTCGAGGCGGAGATGGATGTTGGTTATCGGAGGCGGCATCGTCGGGAGGTTGGAGGGGACAACATTAGTGGATGAAGATGAGAGATGTAGGCGTTGGCTCGACGACTGAAGCTGGAGCGAGGACAGACGCACACAGAGGTGTGGCGCTGCGACGAGGATGAGATACCTCGCCGAAGATGAGAACCACATGCTTTACCACTGGGTTCTTGCTCAAGGTGTTATTGGTGATACCGCTCAATGGAGGGGGCGATGAGGCTTTATAGGGCTGGCGAAGGGGCCGGAGATGGAAGGTCGACGGGGAGATTGGGGTTTGTAATTGAGGAGATTTGATCTGACGGCGAGCTTGAGAGGGAAAGAGGGTGGAGATCGTGAGGGCTTTCATGGGTGGCGGTGCACGAGATTAGGGGGATGGCAGTGTCATAGATGGAAAGGGAAGATCGGGGACAAGGCGGCGAGATCGACCACCAATGGAAAGGGCAGCGACGCAAACAAGGGAGGAAGGAGAAAGGCAAGTGCTGTGCACGTGCATTGGGGGCACGTGCGCAACACGTGCGAGCTACACGTGACAGCTCCAGGAGCTGCTACATATCAAACCCATAAAATTTAAAAATTTAAATATAAAGACAATCTAGAATAAATAGTAAATCACCTCGGATCGAAAAATTCTCTTCACGAAATTGCTCATCTCGATGATATCTACAACTTCCATGAAGGGATCAAAATCAAAATTGGTCATTTGCACAAAGTGATATTTTTGGGGTATCTATGGACATAGAAAACCTTGATTTTTAAGTTTTGTATTTTTTTGTTTTTTTAAAAAATATAAAAATACGAAAAAATATGATAAAATCAAAGATAAATATTTACACAAATCTATTTTTTGGATTTTTATTAATTAAGAAAATGACGAAATAAATAAAATACAAAAAAGATAACTTTTGTACAGACAGTCTGTGAAGACTCGATCTCTGTTAATTTCTTTGATTTCAAACTTATTTTTTATTTGAGTTTTTGTGCATTTTAATAAAACTTTCATCAAAGAAAATAAGTGAAAAGAAAATGAGTTAATTATGTACATAAAATGATAGGTCAAAATCAGGTAAAATACATAAATTAAAAAAGAGGTCCAAAAGCCGACTCTCCCATATGAGCTCTGATTCACTTGAACTTGGTCTTGTTTTGAAGGCAATTGAATGTATATTAGTAAAAATTGAGTAGGATCAAATCGGACACTGTATGAGGAAGATATCATCATTTTAGTCCGGGAATCCTGGAATTAGATTTTTAGTGTTAGTGATTTTTTTTGTATTTTTTATTTATTTTTGTTAGTAGTATGTTTACAAAGGAGGTGGTTTCAGGTCATTTGGAGTTAGCATGAATTAGTTAAAAATCAGGGAAGTTAGGCTATTTTACAAGTCAATTGGACTGTGATTTTTGGCTCCTTATTTTGTGCAATAATGAGTGATAAAATGCAGTTATTTTTTCTACATGCATGAATGCTAATTATATAGAATAAATGAAGAAATGCCAATGAATTTTGAGGATTTGAGATTAACTAATCATTTTAGAGTGATGAGTCTGAGATTCATCAGAGGAGGACAATGATCGAGGACTGTTAGAACATGTGATCCAACGGTTCAGATGGAGGCATGAATGAACAACAGAGATTAGATCGTTTGACTTGATCTTGGGCTAGGGAAATGATGCGAGGGGACGATCATGATAGGGCGATGGGCTTCATCCTACAGGTAGGAGGGAACGGGTAGCGTGTAAGGTTTAGAGCCATTAGATAATGGTCCATCTATCGGTGGAGATGAGAGTGGAAAGGGTCAGTTCAGATGAGTGGAGGGAGTTGATCAGACGACTGTGATGGAAGCACCAATGGACGACCATGATGGAAGCAGGGGTGGAAGATCAAACGTCCCTGGTGGAGGCTGGTGGCACGTAGGGAAGGGGCCACGTGGGCAGCCCAGAGGGTGCTACGTGGCCCAATCAAATTATTCAAAAAAATCAGAAAATGAAGGAAAATACAAAAGAAATAGTAGGAATTAAAATTAGTAAAAAGTCAAAACATGAAAGTTGTAGATCTTGATGATATCTGCAAGTTTATGTTGACCAAAAAGTCAAATGAGATAAAAACACAAAGGAATATTTTTGGAAAGTATTTTTAATAGATAAGAAGACTACTTTTAAATGTTTTGAGATTTTTTGTATTTTTAATTTCTTTTTAACACCAAAATAAATATATACACTCATTACTCTTATTTTTAGGGTTTTTAATAAGAAATAAAACAAGGAAAATAAAGGGTTAATATTTATACAATAAATCGGGTCATTTATAGGAAGAGGCTTTATTGTTAATGATGCAAAATTAATGAAGATTTGCAATTCTTATGCTCTGAGGATAACAACGGAGTATAGAAATGACAAATCAGGAGATTCATCAGAAGTCTCTCATTTTTCTGACATCCATAGTAAGATATCTATAGTGTAAATGCTGTGGATCTCATATACACATATCCACACACAAGAAAATGGAACGCAAAGGTCTATGCTTTTCGAGTCTTCCCCCATGAAGAGGAATTCCCGGTCTCTATATCGTCCTTGGTGTAGCAATCATCTCTGATCTCAGCAACATGGCCATAATCCTCTGAGTCGGCTGACAAAGGTACACTCTCATCAGGGGTCGGTTTTTGAGTGGTAGTGGGTGCAGTGATCGTCTCAATCAGAACGCTCTCATTGTGGGAACGAAAGCATATCTCTCTAGATACATAATCAATAATGGCCTTTGCAGTAGCGAGGAAAGGACGACCCGGGATGATTGGAGTGCACTCAACAGAGGTGGAGGTCTCCATGGCAATACAAGAAAATCAATAATGTAGCTCATACCCTGGATCTAAATGACAACATTTTCAAGTATACCCTTCAACCTCTTATTGAGCAGTCAACAGATTGACAAATAATCTTGGTTTTCTTGAGAGGCCCGAGATTGAGTGTATTGACATGTGAGGAGGTTATTATATTAATTGATGCACCGTTGTCAAGGAGAGTGTGATCAAAATTATGGTTAGAAATGGAACATCTAAGGAAGGGTGTACCCGTGTCCCTTTTTATGTTGGGTAGATGATGGGTGATAGCATAGGTAGTGATCATGGTAAGAATGCGGTGCTTAGTCCTGTGATGTCTCTTCATTTTCATAGGCGTAGGGGATGAATCTCCATTTCATCACCTTTATTCTTTCATTTTGGCCTTAAATCCTTGGTTAAATGCATGTAAATAACATTAATTGGTATAAAATAACAACAATTATTTATATTGTAAATATCGTGTAAAATGTTATATTTGTTGCAAAATAAAAGAATAAAGAAAAGAAAAGAAAATGAAATGAAATACCATAGGTATTGAATGATCTTAAACCCCAAGACCTAGGCATCATGATGACTAGGTCGATAAGGGATAAAGTAAGGGAAGATAATGACCAAAATATACTCAAAATCCTAATATTTGATTCCTCGATAGATTAATTTTGGGACCTTTTATTCTTTATTGTTTATACCTCAAATTAATAAATTTTGAACATGGAACTTGTAGATACAAATCCAAAGAAAAATATAAAATTTATTTCACTTAAAAATAATGCACAGTGTGCCCTAGACACTAAGAATAAAAACTGTAAAGAAAACTTTATAAACATGTATCTTCTTCATATGAACTCAATATTCACCAAACTCACCTTTATTATTTATAAAATTAAATTATCTATTTAATGAAGGTTATTTCATTCAATTTGTAGTTAAGATGCAAAAGTTAGGTTTTTAGGCCTCATTGTGCAATATACATGGATAAAATAATCACTATATTTATTCCTTTTATTTTTTTAATTCTTTATATTTTTAAATTTTTTAAATATTATTTAAAATACATGTACATCATTAAAAACAATTAGAATTACATTAAAATAAATAAGTATACTATAATACATAGATGAATTATACCTTTATATACATATATGATAAATACATATATTTATTTAAGCTAAAAAATAACTTCAGAAATGTATTTAAGTAAATTATAAATATATAAAACAAATGTATAAAATAATACAAATATAAAATACAAAATAAAATACATTATATATTGGTAAATATACCTATATTTGTACATACAGTATGTAACACATAATAAATTAACTCAACAAAATAAATAAAAATCACCATAAAACACTACATAAAATAATAAATATTTTTTATGTTCTAACCAAAAATTAAATAATTCATTTATTATTTTATTTTGATATGTTTCATCTTTTATTTCATGTTTTGTCCTCTAACAGAGGACTTGGACCAATGGGGACCTGGCTTTGGTTGACCTACCGGTCAACTGCCCCTCCTGGTTCCCTAGGTGTGTTAAAGCCGTTGACCACCTTGATTCCTCGATTTTTTCTACCCGTTCCTTGCATTTTTTTGTAGATGACGCCTTCTTTGATTTTGTTCCTCGATCACTGGGCTTTCACGCGAGCATGTCTCCTCGATTTGAGGATCATTGCATCAGGTGTGCTTGCCAATCCAACTTGCCCATGTACATAATACTTCCTCGGCCTCCATTTCGAATTTGAACCTATTTCATCCTCGAAATCCCCAAAATTTCCTGTGCCCTAGTTTGCTGGTGACAGTAGCGAGCTCGCTAGTCTTTTTGGTGTGGAGGAAGAGGCTCTGAACTTGGTGATCTGAGCTTGCTGGACTGGTTCGTCAGAGCTCCACCTTTGCTCCCTCTCTTGCAGATAGAGACATAGTTTTTTTGTTCTTTTCATTCCTTGTCGTAGCATGTCTAGTTTAGGATTTATTTTCGTGCATTTTGTCTCTTGTTTCAATTATTAGTCAAATTGTAGTTCGTAGGAGCCTGAGCTCCGGCCACTATCCCCTCTTGATCCGACCGTTCTCCACCGCATCTGAACCATCCATCTCCTTCCCATCACTTTCTCTTCACCCCAGACACTTACATTCATCTCGATCTCCACTAGATCGAGTAGTTGGTACTTCTCCTCCATCGCTCATCGGAGTACCAACTGACACACCTCACCCTCGTTCATCCAGGCACCAAATCAAACCCAGAACATCCCTCTTTCTTGTATGAGTCTAACCATGCAGGTTTTGGCATATGAGGACCCCATTTGGGTCGAATTTTGCTGAGACAAATTCATTCCTAGATCTTCTCCTTCATCGATCGTCCATGACCCCATCGATGGGTCCCGGAGACATTTGAGCACTCTAGCCAACACAGAAGGACATCGGTGAGGTTTTGCATCATCTGGGAGCTTCTCCTGTGACAGCTTGAACTGTTTAGACTTGTGGATGCTGTCCAATTCAAGGAACCAACTCCGCTCACACCCGACTATCAAAAAGCCTTTCCCTTGGGAGCGAGTTTTCGAGCACTGATCTGATGTCTCACTCAAGAAAAAGCTGCAGTTGCAGCCAAATAGAAGCTAATAGTGATTGACGCCTAGGATGCTTTTCCCATTTCTGCTGTTCACAAGGAGGAAGGGGAGAAGCACAATGCGCTTGCGGATTAGAATTAGAGGAAAAGCTCGACACTGGGAATTATTGTCCATATATATAGCTTGGAGGAGGTGATCTGGAGGTTGGATCGAAGTTCGGGTAGTAGGGAGTTTTTCCTTGTTCTTCCAGGGCTACTCCTTGTCATCCAATCAAGAACAAGATCCAGACGCTACAACCACCATTAGATACATGCACCAACAGTCGTCCGATCAGATCTGGAGATCTAATCAGGCCATCTGTTTGTGAAGCATCATCGCACAACTGGGAGATGACACATGGATAAGTGAAGAGCATCAGTCGTTGGATCGTTCCTTGATGAATCTACGTTTCATCATCTTTATTCTATCATTTTAGCCTTAAAAACTCTAGTAAATGCGTGTAAATAGGCTTAATTTAGGCTTTTATCATCCATGCATGTGCATGTAAATAGTGTATAAAATACTATTTTTAAAGCCAAAATTATAGAATAAAGAAAAGCAAAGAAAAAGAATAAAATATTGTAAATATTTTATGACCCGAAACCCAGAGACCTAGGCATCTCGATGACTAGGTCGACAAGGAATAAAGTAGGGGGAGATAAGGGCCAAAATACAATAAAAATACCTTTTATTTTAATTCATTCTTTATTCATTTTGGGACCTATTTTTGGTTCCACTTTTTATACTTCAAATAAAGAAACTTTGTACATGAAAGTTTTAGATAATTAAATAAAGAAAAATAAAAAATTGATTTCACTCAAAAATAATACACAGATAAAAAGTTATGATCTGAATAAGATTCCAAAATCCCAACTTCCCAGACCTGTATCTCTCAAATAAAAACTAGAAATGTATCAAATCACCTATAATTGTATATAATTTTCAATAATCAATTTAATGAAGGTGGTTTTGTATTTTTTGAAGTTATGGTTTGAAAGTTGAGTTTTGGACCCCTATTGTATAACTATACCGATTAAAATATTCATTTTATTTATTATTAATTATTTTTATTATTTCATATTTTTATTATTTCATAAATATTATATATGTACATATTAAAACTGGAATAAAATGATAAATAAAACATTAAAAATAAAATTCTTGTATAAAATACATAGATGAATTACCAATGTACAGTGTTAGAACCACATTTTTGGCCGTTTTCGCCGATTTTTGGAGGACGCATCGTGCATCTTTTCACGACAACATCATCTTGACTTTTTCTCTTCTTATATCCACCATACACGCCCATGGTATATACTGAGGATTGGATCATGGATTCGTCCTATTATCTTCGATCTTTGGAGCATGTTCATCACGTTGTTTGACCCCATCTGCTGTGCGTCAGAACATTAGTTTTTGCCCATTTTCTCGAATTTTTAGAGGCCGATTCTTTCACCGAATCCCTCGCTTCCTTCTTGACTTTTTCTCCCCATACATTCAACATACACGCCCAATCATTACATAGAGAATTGAGTTGTCTATTCGCTAGATACACACCGATCTTATTGCCCCCTCATCAACTCTTTAACCAGCATTTGCCACTCCTGTCAGAACCTTGTTCTAGTCCGTTTTCTCGTATTTTTCAAGGCCGATCCTTTCACCCAATCGCTATGCTTCCTTCACAACTTTTTCTCCTTGAAGTACCCTTATACACGCCCAGAGGTTGCTTGGAGGATTGGATCAACGATTCGCTTGATATTCATCGTTCTTTGGAGCCGCCCACCTCACATGTAGAAAACACCCCATCTTCTTCCCATTCATTTTTTGAACCCTCTTGGACCCATTTTGGCCACCCTTCTTGGAGCTCTATATAGAGTGAAGTGACAGTGAGCTCTCCAGCTCCTCGGAGGCGCGGCTAGGCGAGTCGAAGGGCGGCTCCACCCCTACCTCCGGCCACCGACCGTCGAGGTTCCACCTTCCTGGTTTCTAGGCTAGTCGAGGTCATTTTTTTGCTTGTTTCCTTGTCTTTATTCACTTGTAGATCATAGATTTATGATAGCATTTTGTTTAATTGCTTTTTAGTCACTCAGTTCACCCCTCGCCGGAGCAAGCTCCGGCGAGCTTCCAACCCATCATTTCGACTTTCATTCATCCTCCTCGACACGGCTCACATCTCACCGCCGCCATCCTTTGCTATTCTACGTATCCTCATACACAACCCCCTCCATCTTCAGCCACATACGGTGGTCGGAGCACATCCTCCTTCCCTCACCAAATCGAAGGAAAACCCTTTCATATCCCATTTTTTGTGTACCTAACATCTTGGCCGAGTTTTGTACTCGAGCCCTTCTTCTAATTGCAGGTACATCGGAGCACTTTTACGCGCATCCCCTTATTGTTCAAGAGCAGCTTGACGCCACCTAGATTAGTGGCAAGTTTTGCAGCCATACCCCTACGTTTTTGGCATATTTCAAGAAGTTTTCGAGTATTTTTTTGAACTGCAGTTTCGTAATTAGTATTACATCTGTGCTCCTGTGTTGTAATGGCTATACCTCATTCGTCTGAACTCGATTTTTTTGTGAGATTTTTTAAAGCTGTTTAAACGTTCTACATCATATCCAAATTTCAGAATTTTCTGGTGTACGAACTATTTATGGCGAATTTATGAAATCAGAGTACCGATTGAGATTTTTTTGTTGATAATGCTTTAAATACTTGATATCACTTGCTCATTTTTGGATATGTTGTAGGAATTAGTAGGACCGAATTTGTGTTCAAATTTCATCAAAAGATATGTCGATTTGTGTCTTGTAGATTTTTTACAATATTTCGAGTGATTGATTTATTTCTGGAGCATCTTTTATCTATTTGAAAATCTAAAAATATTTCTGTGTGCCCTTGAGTTTGTTCTACAATTAGGGATTTTTGTTATATTTTTATCATGTTGTTTGATTAGTCAAAAAAATCAAAAACATCATTTCTACCTTCATGCTGTCTTTTATTTTTATTATATTCATTCTTTTTTGAAAAATTCCCAAAAAAATATATTTTGTTTATTTTTATGTGTTTTAACTTTAGACCAAAAATCATTAAAAAATTCAAAACGAAACCCCTAAAAATAGTAAAACACCAAAAATCATCATAAAAATTTTACAAATTCCACAAAAATTCTAAAAATACAATTTCAGTTTCTGAATTTTCCCTATTTCGTTATCTTTATTTTAAAATTAATTTGAGGACTTTTGGATATTGTTTGATATTTTTCATCCTCATTTTTGTTTCAGCCTTTTATTTTCTTCGTTGTTTTCAGTATTTTTGCCTTTAAAAATACCAAAAAATAGGAAAAATATAGAAAAATTACAAAAATATTAGAAAAATATAAAAATCCCAAAAAGATTTTATTTCATGAATTTTGATAATTTTTACCTCTTTTAATCTCTCTCTCATCTCTCTTGTATATATATATATATGTATCCTATATAGCTTTATATCTTTGTTAAAAGAAAACAATATAAAAATACAAAATATAAAAAGAAAATACAAAATCAGTAAATTAAAATCCTAAATATAAAAATCTAAAATCAAAAATTAAATAAAAAAATATAAAATTCAAAACCCACAAAAATAGCACTTGTAGGCATTTAACCACTTTCACATTTCTGAGCATTATTGCCTTATTCTACCTGTTTGCTCCCTGTGTTCGACACTCTACATACTTGCACTATACACATATTTTGTAGAGTTATAATAAATTTTAACTCCACACTTTGATTTTCATTGCTTGATATTATTCGTGGGTTAATTGTTGATTTAATCGGGATTTACCGAGGGTCGTCGCAGCGACTTTGTCTCTGCCTTGTGTGAGACATTTAGACCCTCGTATCTCGAGGTTAATCATTCCTCAAGAGGCATTTTGCACCATCCCCTCGCTTTTTGCATTTACTTTTTAGTCCTTAAACATTCGTTTGTAGTTCAATATATTGTAAAATATTTGCACTTTAGCCCGTACTTATTTTATTCGCTATCCGATCTAGTTTACGTCACCTCACGTGAGCATATATGTGAGGGGTCTGGACTTTTTGTAGGGACTCCCTCATGGGTTTTTATTATTAGTTAGTCTAAGAATATTTTACTTACATGTAAGATTTTATGGTTAAATTGCAAATAGCCATGTACTTTTTGTATATTGCATTTATACACATGCCATGCGTATTTAATAGAATATATTTTGGATAGAGCCATAGTTTTTTGTTCTTTTCATTCCTAGCTGTAGCATTAATCAAGTTTAGGATTTATTTTCGTGTATTTTGTCTCTTGTTTCAATTATGAGTCAAATCGTAGTTTGCCGGAGCCTGAGCTCTTGTATGAGTTTAACCATGTAGGTTTTGGCATCTGAGGACCCCATTTGGGTCGAGTTTTGCCGAGACGACTCCATTCCTGGAGCTTCTCCTTCATCAACCACCATCGATGGGTCCCGGAGACATTTGAGCACTCTAGCCATCATGGAAGGACACCAACGATGTTTTGCATCAGCTGGGAGCTTCTCCGATGGCCGAAGGTGATCTGGAGGTTGGATCGAAGCTCGGGTGGCAGGGAGTTCTTCCCTGTTCTTCCAAGGTTACTCCTTGCTGTCTGATCAAGAACAATCTCCAGGCGTTAAAACCACCGTTGTATGCATTGTAAAACCCCAAACAAATGTCCCATACCGTGGAACACAAAAAAATTCCGGGTGGGATAAATAGTGAAGGGGCTTACTACCGAACAACCCGGCTTAAGCATTTTGGGGGTGGTTAATCGGGACCGTATGGGCCCGATCCCAAGAGGTTGTCAGGACCAGTAATGCTTCGATAACGGACCGGGGACCTAAGCCCGGGACGTTACAAATGGTATCAGAGCCAATTTCCCTCTGATAGTGGAAAGGGCTACCCGAGAGGTGGAGCCGCCCCTACAAAGAGGTTGGTGGAAAAGGCTACCTAGAGCGTTCAGCCGTCACTATCACTGGGAATAAGTGATGTGCCATGTCGCAACGAGGACGTTGCGAATATAAGTGGGGGAGGTTGTAAGACCCCAATCCAAACATAGTACCACATGGAAAACTCAGAAAGTGTGGGTGTGGTTTATAAGTGGTGGGAATTACTACTTGACAACTTGGTCTTAAGCATTTTGGGTGGTTGCCAACGGATCCATCTGGGCCCGTACCCAACAAGTTGTCAGGGCCAGTTTTCCTCGATAACGGACCGGGGACCTAAGTTCGGGACGTTACATGCACGCACCCGTAGTCCTCCGATCAGATCTGAAGATCTAATCCAGTCATCCGTTTGTGAAGCGTCATCGTGCGATCTGGAGACAACATGTGGATAAGTGAAGAGCATCGGTCGTCGGATCGTGCCTCGAGGGGTATTTCGCACTGTCCCCACCTCGCTTTTTACATTTATTTTTTAGTCCTTAAGCATTCATCTGTAGTTTAAAATATTGTATAATATTTGCACTTTAGCTCCCATACTTATTTTATTCGCTATTTAGTCCAGTCTACGTCACCTCACATGCACATATACGTGAGGGGTTTGGACTTTTTGCAGGAACCCCCTCGTGGGTTTTTGTTATTAGTTAGTCAAAGAATATTTTATTTATGTGTAAAGTTTTTTGGTTAAATTACAAATAGACCCTGTACTTTCTAGATATTGCATTTATACATCTACCATGCATATTTAATAGAATATATTTTGGATTTTTGCACAGAGGACCTTAAACTTTTAAATTGTGTTTTGGAATTCTACTCATGTTTACTTAATTGCATTTAGGTCCCTGCCATCACATTAATTTTAATTTCTTGGATTTTGATTATTAAAATTCATTTTGCTTCTAAAAAGCATGGGAAAATTATTTTAAGTGTTGGAAGCATTTTGAATAACATATATTTTTTGTAAGGCAATTAAAATTAATTTCCTATTTTTAAAATATAAAAATATTGCATTTTCTTCTTGTTTGCATTTTTAAAATATAAATAATTATAAAAGTAATTTGAAAAATTAAAAAATTTAGAGTATATTTATTATAGTATTTTACAACGCCAAACCAACAATCACTAAAAATTACAAAAGAAATTCCCTAAAAATTGAAAAACCCTAAAAACATTATAAAAATGATTAAAAACTATCTAAAAATCCAAAATATCATTTTCTATTTTCGAGTTTTTCTTATATTATATAGTAGATACTAAATTTAGATTTGGAAAATTTTGAGATATTAATCTATTTTTAATTTCAAAGTAATCTGGTCTATACTATTACTCGTTGTTTTGACATTTTATTCATTTAAAATAGAAAAAAATCAGCAAAAAATATAAGAAAAACTAAAAAAAGAGTAAAATATAAAAAAGTAAAAATATTTTATTTTACCCATTTTGAATTTTTATAGCTATATCTATAACTATAAAGTCTATATTCTAGATATAGAGCTATATATACTTGTATTATTATTAATATTAGTATTACTATTAAAAACACCCAACAATATTTAAACCCCTTAAAAAATAAAAAGGATTGTTCTTTAAGGTATTTTCCGGATTTTGCACATATTTATTATATATAGTATCTATATTAGTTATATTATCTATGTATACATTTATATACATATTACATATATATTAAAAAGAGAATTTAAAATAAGAAAAATATAAAAATAGGGAGTACAAAAATTCTAAAATTAAAAACAAAAAATATAAACTAAAAAAATAAAATATAAAATATTAAAAACACACGAAAATAAAAATCCATATATAAACATGAAAACATTTGTTGATTTCTTTTCTTAATTTTTGTGTTTATCCTCGTTGCTCCTTTGTGGTTCGATCCCTACAGTTGCATACTATACACATCATTTTGTAAGGTATAATAAATTTTAGCTCATTATTATTCATTGCTTGAGAATCATTGTGGGTTAATTGTTGATGAGAGATTGAGACACGATCCGAGTACTACGAGAGCGGTCGACACAACGATTGCCGGACCTGACTTGTCGAGCACCACAGACTCTCTAAGACTAGGCGTTAGGATGCCCTGTCAAAATATCTTTCATCTAATGGAGTCGTTGCCGGGGAGCAATGTATAGGATAGATTTTGTGTTTATTTTCTCTTTCATCATTTTATCTGCTACATTTTTCTTTTATTTGAGATAAGTGTTTATCTGTGCTAATCCATTTCATATGTTGAACTTCTTACGAGGGACCGTGTGGTGAAGATGAGTTCCTGAGAAGCTGGTGCACCCGAGCTATGAGGATATTGGACATTCTTCTTGTTGTCCAATTGGAGAGAGCAAGAGAGAGATACATAGCATCTTTTAGCATAGCATTTTATCTTTTTTTTTGTGAGAGATATTGTCATTTTTTATTTTATATTTTTAATTTGTAATAATATAGGTGGACACTTGAACATTCGTGCCTTTTTTACGAAGTGATTGTTCCCTTAGAGGCTCACCATATTTTTCATGGATTTCGTCGCTCCTCAACTTTTATTCTCCCTATTTATTTTCTTTTGTTTTCTCCAATCTGTGATTTTCACCTTTATTTTCATTTGCTTTCTGTGATTGAGCCTCTAGCATTTTAGGATTGATTGACCGAGTAAGATAGGTCCACACACTTAATATCTACATGTTTCTATAGTCTACGTGTGAATCTAGATCAAATTTAATTTTGTGCTTCACGCTAATAGCTATTCCTGCTTAGGGAGATTTCATTGTTTGCATTTCATGTAGCCTAGGTTTAAAATTTCTGTCTTGCATCCTGCATGGAGGGAATTGGGAAGCAATATAAGTCCTCTATCTGAGCATTCATCATTATGACACAAGGTTGAGATTTCCATCCTTGTGTCACATTGCATTGCTTTGCCGCTATCTCCCTCTGATTTTGAGCCGTTGGGGTTGGGTTTAAAAGAAAATCCAAAAAATCATTCTAGGCGCTTACTTCTGAAAAATATGTAAAAAGTGAAACTCAAATATTAAAACAATGGAATTGCTAAATAAACTTTGACCCCAATTAAAAATCCTAAAGGACATTGTTGTTTGGGGTTCACAAAGACCTCATTATATTTACTCTTTGAATTACGGTTGACGCATACTAATTTGGCGTGGATCCTCTGTTGTATATCATAGGTGTTGTGACAACGAAGGATCGCTCCATCACAACCAAGCGGTGCACAAGGAAAGACCTACCAAAATTGCGATCTCCTGTATGGCTTCTCGTTGTTACAATACTTTACTGTACAACATAGGATCCGAGTCCTGGCAGTTTATGTAATTTAAATTTTAAAATATTTATAAAAAAATCCACCCTTAAAGATCACAAATAGAAGAGCACATATTTTCCTCGTTCACCCCCTTTATGGTCACCATGGGTACGTCGTACTCTACGTTCATGATTCTCGGCACCACCACCTCTCCTTTTAAGCAAAATTTGATCCAACCCCTTTGCTTTCTCGGCCATGCAATTATTCCATCCCCCCTCCCTCTATATAAAGCACCTCCATCATCGCAACAATATATCTACTCAAGCTGACGCCCACTCCCTATAGAAGTCCTCCCTCCCCTTCTGCTTCGCGGAGTTGAACTCATTCATGGCTTCAAGTTCCCTCCAGAGCTCCAGCTGGTCACAGAAGGAGAATAAACTCTTCGAGAAGGCGCTCGCAGTGTACGACAAGGACACCCCCAACCGCTGGCAGAATGTAGCCCGTGTAGTCGGAGGGAAGACAGCCGAGGAGGTCAAAGAGCACTACGAACGCCTCGTGAGGGACGTCGAACACATCGAGAAGGGGAACGTCGCCTTCCCATATGGCAGATCTTCCGACAAAGGCAACCGCAGCGGCGGCAAGTTGTCCGACGACGACCAGAAGCATGATACTGAATCCATATCTATTTCCTGTTAGCTTGCACTGTTTCATTGTCCTGTAAAAGAAACCATCCGCAGTAGTTCGTTGCAGTGCGGCCACTAGAGACCATAAACGCTATTCTAAAACTTTCCCAAATCATATTCTTGCTCGCAGAAAAGGATGCATTTGCCTTTATTTTTATTAAAAGTTCGTAGTCACGCAGCTCTACTTTACTTTGTTTTATCCAGGAGTAAAATCGAAGGTTGACTGTAAAGCATTTATTTCCAGTTTTACTTGGTCTCCTTTCTGAAGTGTAGCCCATTTTTAGTAAAATTACTCGCTTTAATAATTATGATGGCGACGTATTTTTGCAGGCGGCTTTGGAATTTGAGGATCTAGATGAAGACCTAACAAGAGCAGACATGCACGCGCAGAGTCATGCATGCATGCATGCAATAACCAGTGAAGTGTCAGCCATCAGCATGATGGATATTAGTGCTGCAGTTGGAGCAGAAGCAACGTAACTATGTGTATATATATCTTATGTATTGTGACCATGCTGGAGTTGGTTCAGTTACCACCTTTGTTGCGTTCAGTAGATGTGTATGCCTGTTAGGCTTTAGCCCTATTAGTGGTTGGTGGCAACAATTAATCTATGTCTTGTCTGTATCCCATCTTGTAGGTATTCACGAACTATTAATGCATAATAACCTAGGATTGAATATAAATAAAACATCACGCAATAGAGACAGTCTTTTGCAGAGATCTAATTGACAGCGACAGGAATGAACAGCATAAAACCTATTAGTGGTTTATGCTTTGGTGTTTATTGAACATCTTTTGCAGAGAAAATATCAGAGCAGTATGACTATGATTACTCTTCAAAAAACAACGGCTAATTAACAGCGACAGGAATGAACGCAACAATATAATGAGCATACGTACAATGATGGATGTTTCGGATATTATGCTTCGTGATTCGATAAATATCGTTAGATGTGTAGTTGTCTTTTAACTTTTGAAAGTTGTAACGAATAGCATCACCTATATATGGTCGTGAACAAAAGAAACAAAAGAACATCACTATATGCCAGTGAACATATTCCAATGATCCTTTTGTGCGTCAGCATAGAAGGCTACACTAACATAACGAACCTGATCAATTTATTATCCTGATCCATGCGAATATTCTTGTTCGATCTGTTATCTCATGTAGCGGCATACATTTGTTTAAAGAGAGAGAGAGAACGCTTTTTCTAGAAAATGAACGCCAAAGCATTAGTTGTAATTGTTCTCATGAAAAATAATTAATATCGTGCACCGACGATCTTAATTAACGTAGACCGTTTATAATTGAAGATATAATATTTTTTATTAGGTCCAAATATTTTAAATTATTCTATGATTTTGTTGAACCCGGCATAAGAAACGAAAGGGCATTTACAAGAAGGGGAAGGCAAAAAAAATTTACCCAAAATGGGTATGACGTGAAAATAATTTCCAAAATAGGTATATATTGGCAAATCATTTGTTGTGGCACGACAAATGATTTGTCGTGTCACGTGGATGGACGAGAGGAGGCGGGGGACTCATATTTTCATTACGGACAACTGTTTCTACTATCCAGGTGGCACAACAAACTGTTCACGCTGCTCGAAACAACCAAACGACGAACGATTTGTTGATATATATATGCCTATTCTGGGAATTATTTTCGAGATGTACCCATTTTGGGTAATATTTTACAAAATTATTTCCGAAATGGGGAATATCTCAACGCAACAAGCAAAATTATCTCTCTTCCCCATAATTATGCCAAAGCTATGAGAAATGAAATCTATGACATCACATATCTATAGAATAGTAAACAAACCGTACTTTTTATAATTTAAAATATTATATTTTGCTAAAATACATGACCCTCCTCATAATGTATATGATGACACTAAAATACATGATAGGATTAGATAGTTATAATTATTCTGTAATTTATTATGTAATGTTACTTAACCTCAAACTCAGATATGTTGAAGAGGGAATTCTTTTTTGTATAAATATCTACAAACTTGGCTGACAAATTTTGTATAAATATCTACAAACTTGGCTGACAATTTTTGTCTAAATATTTGCATACATGTCTCTAGACTTTTAGGGTATGTTATTAAATGATATAAATGTTTTCATTAATTGCATACATGTCCTTGTAAATTGTAGATTTTATTTTCGTGTATATTTATTATTATAAATATTTTTATTGCTTCAAAATTTATAGGAAAATTTATTTAATTGTATGACATCTTGTTGAATGATATATATTTTTTGCATGTCATTTTATTGAAATTTCTTATTCATTAAAAATACAAAAGATGTTTTTTATTCTTTGTCTAATTATTAAAATCCCAAAAAAACAACTCTAAAAATTTCACAAAAATTATATTAGCTATATTACTATATATTCTACCACATATCCAAAAATCACTAAAAACAAAAAGAAAACCTTAGAAATTATGAAACTCCAAAAATATCATAAAAATATCTAGAAATTATTTAAAAACCCAAAAATATTGTTTTTTATCTTATATTTTCTTTATTATAAATATTATATATTAAAAATAGTTTTAGGAATTTTAAGCCTACTATATATTTTTAAAACCCAAAACAATTTGGCTATATTATTTTATTCACTTTTTGGTATATTTTAATACTTTAAAAATACATAAAATTAGCAGAAATTCCATAAAAATATAAAAAACATAGAAAATAAATCTTATAATTGAGCACCCATCATTCTGGAGTAATGATGAGTTTTTCATCATAGTGTTAACTTGCATTGTTTTTCTGACTTCTACTCCAGTTTTGATTAACTTAGGAATTAAAGAAAATCCAAAAAAATCATTAGGCATTTGTTTTGAAAAATACTCAAAAAGTGAAAATCCAAAAATTAAAATAAAAGCGAATGCTAATAACATTTTGACCCTAAATAAAATTCATAACAGACTTCATTTATTGGGTTAGTAAAACCCACATTATTTTCAGGTACACTCCAGACAGAGCGAAGCATGACCCCTAAGGATTAGAGCCAACGACCTAGTCTGTAGATGTCTTGATTATTACTTGGGCTCGGAGAAGTACCATCACTTCTATTATATGTGGACGAGTAGGGCTTTCTCTGCGTGCAGACCTAGTCTGAGGTATTGAGCAGAGGCCATCCCCTCACGGAGGTGTTTGTCTCATCGTTTCGTGTCTGAGTAGGGCCTTTTCTACTTGCAGACTCAATCTGAAGTACTTAATTCACCACTATCAGCTTCCTCACTCTATTTCGTTGGCTGAGTAGCCAGCCCATGACCGATATCAAGGACCGTTAAAAAGTGTAGACTACAAGTTACAAAGGAAGTGAGAAGTACGAGATACTTTTCTAGAAGTACTCACTCTCCTATAGGTCTAGCCTCTAAGGACAAGCTACAAGATTGCCTGAATAATAACTACAATCGAAAAGATAAAAATAGCTGAACTCTTGTGGCTTCACCGGTGTTGAGTTGGTGAATCCATTATTTTGAGGTTGGTTTGAATTTAGTTTAAGGTCAAAGAGCAGTTTTGCGCACTTACGTCATTTTTCTTTACTTCTGTTTTCATTCTTTTTACTTTGCTCACTTTGAGCCTTCTTCCAATCTTCTCTTCATTTCCTCTCTTTATTGATCACCGTATTCATGATTCCTCATCTATTCCTCATCTATCTCAAGATATAGACTCATGGATTGTTTAGTCAGAACTTTACCGACACCCACATCGATTCCATGGATCCGACATCTCCAATAATTTGAGGAAATTCCGGAGAGCCCAGTTTGGATTTTACGAACCACTCTTCAGACTCCTCGTTTTCTCATTCTCTAATAAATCAGGATCAATCTTATGCTGAAATTCACCCCTTGTGTATGGAGATCGATTTATCTTTTTATCAAGTACTCCATTTACCCATGCTTGGGATTGACCCTACTTCTAGACACATCTTTACATCTAGTGCTCAATACTGATCTGATCAGGATGTATCCAACTATGCAGATCAAGAGCCGAACCTGGACCTCGATCTAGACTACATTTCCTCTGAGTCCGATTCAGAGATGGATCCTCAAGGAAAAAGGGAATTGACCTCAACAACCAATTAGGGCCCACATATAGATCAGAATGCCATAATGCTCAGTTGCATACATCTATTCAGTCCATTCAGCAACAACTCATTGATCAGGCTCTCGCCCATGTCTCCTTCACTGACATGCTTAATGATCTGAGGAGAGGAAGGGAGAACCAAGGAGGAAGAGGTGAAAATGAATAACAAAGAGATAGACCCCGTACAAGGGAAGATAAATCAAGAAGAGAGGCTCCAAAGACCACATTGAATGAAACTTATAATCTTGGTGCTTGCCAGATGATGGAGTGAATCCAGATTCCTCAGGTCCACGGACATTTCGAGTGCAATCCACGGTTCTTGGCTCGTCTTCCCTTGTTCCTTGGGAATACGAACGAGGAACTGTACATTCATCTCCAGCAATTTGACGCATTTGTAGAACCATGTACTGCCCTAACATCCCGTTTGGCATAGTTAAGATGGCAACCTTCCCATTCAACCTTCAGGAAAAGGTGTTATATTGGATCAAACATCTACGGAAGATTGTGACGACTTGGGAGGAACTGAAGTCTGTGTTCCTTCACAAATTCTACCCATTGGGCCGTCTTAATCAGATGGTGTGCCATAATTTATAACTTCTCCCAAAGACCACACGAGTCCATCCATGAAGCCTAGGAGAGGTTTAATGATCTTCTAGAGAAGTGCGCCCACCATGAAATTCCTTGGACTAGCCTGGTATAACACTTCTTTGGGAGCTTGACTAATGAGAGTCAGAGGCTTGTAGATACCACATGTGGTAGATCTCACTTCAGTAAGGATGAAGATGTATGACAGATTTCCAAAGAAACAGTCGAAGGAGAGTTTGCCTTATCCTCATCACATGTATATCAGCGCCAACCGCAGTTACACCACAAGCCCCTCAATATGGTGGCATCTCATGAAGTGGACAGAGATGAGAGTCCCAACCTTAGCATTATTGAGAGCCACTAAACCAATGTGGACATCATTGAAAGATCACAAGACCTCGAGAAATTATCTGCAATTGAATAAAGAACTTAGAATATGGACAAACTTGATCAGATTACCAAGCAGTTGAAGCTGTTGGTCAATACTATCAATTCTTTCCAGTCGACATGCCCATCCACCGAGACTCCCGCTAAGATGAAGGAGATGCCATCACCACAACAACCTCAGTCGAGTCCAGTGTAGCTGATCCAACATGTATACTATATGCAAGATCCCGATCAGGAACCACCACATCATTCACAACAACATATGATTGTCTACCAGCTTGAGCTCCAGCAATCATATATAGATATGTATTTCCCATCTCCACCCCAAATTCAGGAAGTAACGACATCTGGAACAACGATGCACAACGGGCCCGTCCGGATGGACATCAGCATGGCCAGTCTGCTGCCTTTCGACCGTACCACTAATCTCACAATGGGAAGTTTGTCTAGCACCAGCCTCAGCCACATCAGTCTCCATCATATTATAACACTTGGAGACAAAAATCTCAATATTAGCAGCATGCATACTGTCGATACCAGCTGTATCAGAATTACACGAATACTCAGCAGAACCAATACTCTCTCCTCCTCAGAATCATCAACAACATCCGCCTCAATACCATTCACAGTATTCTCATTCGCAACCTCCACCGTATTATTAGTCTCAATGTGGTCAGCATGGTGAACCATCCGAGGTTGTGCTCATCAACATCGCTCTCGACTATCTAGCTCAACTGGTGAAGAGACTAGAGGAGATGAGTCAGAAGCTTGATAACCACATAGCTACAAAAACTTCCATTCCCACACAGGCCGAGGCCAACCCCAACAATTTCAAATGCAATGAGAAGCTAGTTCGTGATGTCTCATCCGATCCCGTAGAGTCAGGTATCCATGAATTTATCTTATCTAATGTTGTGACTCTCAAGAGTGGCAGGACCTTTTTGTCATCTACCACATCTAAGGGGAAGAATAAAGCATTCTTTTGGCGAATCGTCATCTTCTGTATCAATCGATCCAACATCAGAAGCGGGTGAGGAAGAAGAAGATGAAGGAGCCGCACTAGACCACCTTTACCGAAAAATATAAAAAAATCAACAAAAAATTTCCAAAAATATAATAACAACCAAGGCTGAGCCGAGCAAGCCAAGGAGATCCGAGCACTAGCAGTCGCTCCTGTGCCGATCGAAGAAGCTGATGCATCTCTTTTTGTTCCTACTCTTATTTTGAAATATTGTGCACCTAGTAGACAACCATTTGTAAATAATGATGTAAATAAAAATAATATCTTGCATCTTGTAAATATTCCTTTTCTATACACTTCAAAAAAGTCCAAAAAATAAAAAAAATAAAAAGTTGAAAAATGTATTATCAAATCTTGGTGTTGTTGAAATTATTCGAAATCTTGTTCTTGCTATGCCTTTATTGAAGGCCATGGAATACATGCCAACTGTAAAAAACGATCTGAAGAGGAATGTACCTCAAAGCGTCAGCCCCACAAGAACGAACGCAATCGAGGAGAAACACATCTCTTGACCATGGACACAATGAATGTTAGCAGTGATCTCCTATCGAAGAATACAAATAAGGGAGCACCTTTGATCAGATGTGAGATTTTTGATCGGATTTTGAGCGAACTTTGCTTTATATTGGTTCTTCCACAAACCTCATGCCCTCATCAATGCTTCAAGAATCCAGGCTGGGTCCACTTAAACCCATACGCATGATCCTTTGATTTATTGATCGATCCATTAAGTGACCCAGAGGTTTATTAGAGAAAGTCATCGTAACCGTACAAGGTATGTTCTTCACAGTGGATTTCATTGTCCTGGAATGGATTCTCCTGCACCGTTACTGCAGACTCTAATTATTCTTGGTCACGAATGCCTTCGAACTACCAAAGTGATAGTTAATTATTGATATGGAAAGATCACATTCTGCTCTTGCAGTGAAAGAGTCACCATGGACATGATCAATGAGCCGAAAGCCAAGGAGAGCGCATATGAGAGAAGCCAAGCAGAACCATGAGCTGAAGACTGTGACATTGTTGATATTAAGGATCAACATGTCTTTTTGAATGACATCTTGACACAGGAAATCATCTCCCCAGAGGAGGACCTAAAAAGCAGAATCCATCCTTGCTTAATTGCCAACTAGGAGTCAGAGTTAGATTTACTGATCATCTTATTCGAAGAATATTCAAGCCAAACCGAATAAAATGATATCATTGTTGTTTTGTTTGATACTTTGTTATTTGAGCCACAAGTGACATAGGTGGACATCAACTCCTTTTTTTCAATAGATCATTCCCCTACAAGCTTAGTTTCTGAAGTGTCCATGGGGCCAACTTCGCAATTACCTGAATTAAAGAAGCTTACGACAGATGTAAAGTATGCTTTCCTTGCGAGCAAGCAGAATATGTATCGGGTCATCATCAGAAGTACGCTGACTCCAGATCAGGAATCTCGCTTGCTCGAGGTTCTAGAGAAAAACTGTAAGGCTCTTGGTTGGAAAGTTTCAGATCTTTGAGGGATAAATCCAGCCTTGTGTTCACACCATATATATCTGGAAGAGCATTGCAAACCGTCCCGCAAATTTCAACGAAGAATGAACCCTAACCTGTAGGATGTCATCGTGAAAGAAATCATGAAGTGGTGTGAAGTTGGCTTCATTTACCTATCTCTGACTCGAAGTGGGTGAGCCCATTGCATGTAGTTCTAAAGATATCCAGGATCACAGTGGTTACCAATGACCAAGGAGAGAAGATTTCTACTTGAGTACCGACATCATAGTGTGTTTCTGTTGAGTATAGATGCATGACTTCAACGATGAATAAGGACCACTTTCCTCTATCATTTACTGATCAAGTTCTTGAAAGGTTGGTAGGGAAAGAGTTATTTTGCTTTTTAGATGGGTACTATGGGTACAACAAGGAGCGATCGCCCCTGAAGATCAAGAGAAGACTATGTTCACTTGTTTGTTCGGCACCTATGCCTTTAAGAGAATGCCCTTTGAATTGTGCAATCCCCCTGCCACATTCCAAAGGTGTATGTTAGCCATTTTTGTCGATATGATCGTTGTCTTTCTTGAGATATTCATGGATGATTTCTTAGTCTATGGTAATAGTTCTGACTCTTGTCTTGCGTACCTAGATTGAGTGCTTTAGATATGCCATGAAATCAATCTCGTGTTATCATGGGAAAAGAGCCACTTCATGCTCACTGAAGGAATTGTGCTGGGCTATGTCTTTTCCAAGCGTGGCATGAATGTCAACCCAGCGAAGGTGGATGGGATTACTAAACTTGAGCCACCTCGAGCAATTAAGAGTATGAGGTCGTTCCTTGGGAATGTTGGTTTCTATAGAAGATTTAACAAGGACTTTAGCTAGATTACTCGACCTCTTATAGAATTGTTATGCAAGAAAATATATTTCAATGTTGATCAGAAGGTTCTCCGATCATTTTATCAGTTGAAAAGATCTTGTCACTCAGGCTCCTGTCCTACAACCACTTGATTGGTCTCTCCCATTCGAGATCATGACAAATGCATTATATTTCGTAGTCGAGGTTATGTTGGGACAAAGAAGAGATAAATTACCCTATGCCATTCCATATTCTAGAAAAAAACATTAGATGACGCACAACAAAACTATACACTTGCAGAGAAAGAGTTGTTGGTAGTGGTTTTCGCCTCAGAGAAGTTCAGATGCTATTTGCTTGGATCTAAAGTCATTGTCTATATTGACTACTCAGCTATCTGATACTTACAACCGAAGAAGGATGCCAAATCACACTTACTCTGATGGATCCTTCTCCTCTAGGAATTTGATTTGGAAATTAGAGAAAAGCCTATAGTTCAAAATGTTATAGCAAACCATTTATCCAGAATAGAATGCATAGATACTCAGCTGAGAAGTACGCCAATCACAAAGACCTTTCCTAATGAAGAAATTCTCAATGTTGCATCTATCCCTTGGTATGCGATATTGTGAAATACATCAAATATAAGATGGTCATGTAAGATTGGAAGGTAATCAAGAAGGACAAATTCCTGTCTGGCATTCATTTTTACTAGTGGGAAGATCCATACCTTTTCAGGGAAGGATCAGATTGCATATGGTATTGGTGTATCCCTCAGGAGGAGTACACTAGTGTCCTCGAGCATTGTCATAAGCTCGAATATGGAGGACACCATTCTGGAATCAGAATGGCAACAAAAATATTGCAGTGTGGCCTATGGTGGACCACATTCAAAGATGTCACAACATTTGTCAGAGGCTTCATAGATTGTCACAAAATGGGAGGAAAACTCAGTTTGAAAGACTCCATGCCCCTCAAACTTATTTAGATTTCTGATGTTTTCGATGCTTGGGGTATTGATTTTTGGGACCATTTCCTAACAGTCAAGGATATGAATACAACCTTCTTACCGGTGATTATGTGAGTCCATGGGTAGAAGCTATTCCCGCTCGATCCACTAATAATAGCACAGTCTGTCAGTTTCTAAAAAACAACATCATTTTACAGTTTAGGATTCCAAAGATCCTCATTTTAGATGGGGGTAGCCATTTCATCAACAAATAAGTGAAAAAATTAGTGAAGGAGTACAATATCGATCATCGTGTCACATCTCCTTATTATCCTTAGTCTACTGCTTGGCAAAATTAACCAATAGGAAAATCAAGACCATATTGCTGAAACTTACTAGGCCGGATAGGAAGAACCAGTCTCAGCTTTTTGATTTAGTTCTATGATCGTATCAGACTGCCTACATGTCTCCATTGGGAATGTCTCTCTATCATCGTATTTATGGAAAGCTATGCCATCTTCCGTTGGAATTGATTCATAAATCTCTTAGGGCAGTGAATATTTGCAATTTGGACTCACAAAAAGGTGGTCAGAACAGGAAAGTTGGTCTTAACAATCTTTTGGAATTCCGAGACCATGCATATGATAATAGCTTGATGTACAAGGAAAAGGTCAAATGCTGGCACGACTGGTACATCAGACGGAAGACTTTCGAGGAATGAAATTGTGGTTATTCGATGCAAAGTTAAAGATATTCTCAGGCAAATTAAAGATTAAATGGATAGGACCCTTCATCGCGAAGACTGTGCGTGATAATGGAGGCATTCTTATATGAGAATTGTCATCTTACGCACAACAATTTGTAGTCAATGGACAATTTCTAAAGCCATATTTAGAGCGCATGATACATTCTTGTCCGTTGTTGATTCAATAAATGTGATTTTTGATGAAGATCTCACAGTTGCAACATCATAAGATTCAGATGATGCATCCAAAAATATTTTCGATTAATTCTCTTCTTTTCTTTCATTTCTTTTTCAATTCAAACATTCTTCCATTGTTGCATTCATCCCATTCATCTGTGCTATACTTAGGATATACTTCATCGTAAGTACAGGGGGGATGAGTGTATTCAAGTTATTATTTATTTATTCTCTAGCTTGTCGCTCAACTTGTTGATATTTTGTCAATACTTAGGGATATTTTACCCTAAGGGCCTGTTTGGTTTCCAGGGTACACCGAGGTGCCCTGGCATACCCTTAGCTGCAACACTGCATTCCTAGATTAGGATTGCTTGTATTGATCTTACAATTTCTTTGGTATAATAGTTTTTAACTACGTTCAAATAAACTTATTAACATAAAAACATATTATAATCATTAAAAAAGTTAATATAACACATAATCAATGTCACATCACATCACAATTATCATTCCAACCCTCCCACCCTTCAAACAGCTACCATTCACTGAAGGATACCCCAACCCAGTAACCACACATGCCCTAAGTATATAGGGGACGAGCCAAGTCATTGATTTTTGTATCTTATCCTCGATCATGCCAGCCTTGTGTATAATATGCTATTCTTAGGATTAGTTGATCCTAAGTATAGGGGATGATAAACTTCTCATTCTTTAATTCAATCGTTGTAGTATAGGCTTTTCTATACTTAGCATGAGTTATGCCTTCCTTTATTGCTCTTTGATCACTAAGATTCCTTTATTGCTCTTTGATCACTAAGAGGACATAATTCGAGCTAAGTATAGGGGGGCATATATATATGTTATATATATACACGTTAGACATAACTTATATTTTTGTATTTTCAATAATGTGGCTAATATACTGTACTGGATAAGGGTATACAATAAATTAACTATAAAAAATATACTCTTATAAACATATATCATTTTTTTAAACAAAATTCCTTGGAAAATTGGTTTGAAATAATTTGTAAAATGATTGTAAAAATATCTTGAAAAGTCTTTCAAAAACCTTTGAAAAATCATTGGAAAATATTTTCAAACCATTTGCAAAATAATCTCTTTATAAAATGTTTGTAAAATGTTTGCAAAAATCGTTTGTAAAAATCTTTTTGAAAAGTTATTTGTAAAATTATTTCTGAAATAAGTTTTCAAAATATTTGATAAATATGTGTAAAAATGTTTTCAAATTATTTTTGAAAACCTTGTAAAAAATATTCTTGTAAAACTTCACCAAACAAGACATGTAAACACATGTATACAATTCTGCATACACAAGTCTATCCCTTGAATAAAATTTATATAAAATTCCATGTGAGTACACTATCTCTTTTATTTTTCAAAATTCTATAAAAATTTCCATAATTCTAAAAACACCTAAAAATTTGAAAAATATCTGTGAAACGTTTTTAAAAAACCATAAAAAGTTCAAACTAAAAAATTGTTTACAAAAGTATTTTCTTGAATTGATTGCATAGACATTTTTTCTAAATGATGTTGACAATTGAACAAGTTGAAATAAAATCTGAATACCGGTGCTTTATCTAGATCTTAATCCACTTAATTTCAGAGGAATTTGTTACGGACTAAAATTGGGATGCTTCAGGTCACTTTGACTTAATTCTTTAGGTTCTATGAGATTGTGTTCATGAGTCGATGTAATGTGTCTAAATAGAACCTTTCATGTCATATGTACGACCCTTGAGACAATGGTTTTATTTGAGACCTCGCACTCAACACGTAGCTCAACCAATATGTATTGTTGAAATATCTTGGAGTCTAAGTTGGGACGATACTAGGCTGCTTTGTCAAGGGTGGCTTAGGAACCATTCTTGTGGGCTGCCGGAATTGGTATTTCAATTCCACTGTTCCTCTGGTAGCATGGACTTCTAATGATCAGAGAATGGATTTAAATAAAGCTTCAGATGAGGAATAATTTGCTAGCACAATTTTTCAAAGATCCCAAAACATGGTTGTAACAAAAGATTATATATCTGTCGAGGCAAAATAAGAATGCAGGGCAATGACAAACAAAGAAATATCCAAAAAGAAGCCTATACCAAAAACTCCGAAAATATTGAGCTTCCAGAAAAGGCTTGCTTCTTGGTGAAGACTTGGTCACACTGACCAAACTTCACAAGGGAATGCGACTACACTACTCCATTTCCACTTCTTTTTTCTTTCTTCTAGCTTCTCCCTTATTCGTTGTGCACTAGTACGTACCTAAACTCAGAAGGAAATATTCATCTCCCCGAGGATGAGTTACCAGAGGAGAAGACTACTTGATAGTTCAGCTACTTATCTGGGAAGAGCTAACACAGTTCACACACATGGTACTTGTCATTCCAAGGTTATAAGAGTATACATTTGAAGGGACGATTTTGACCAAGCTATTGGGTTGAACTGAATAGAGGAACATGGAACCTAAGGGCTGTTGAGTCAAAATTCCTAACCTGAATGTGGTTTTAAACAAGCTAACATTCTAAAGGTCTTAATTGAGCTCCAAACTTTGATTTTGTAATGACAAGTTTAAAAATCATAATCATTCTACCTTCCTTTATTTTCCTTTTTTTATCTTTCTGCATCAAATATTTTTCTTAATAAGTGTTTGCTAGGGACTAGCAAAGGTAAGCGCGGGTGGGGGTGATGAATGACCATTCATCTACCTATATTCTTCCATTTTGCATTTAGATCCTTATTAAAACACATGTAAATACAGATACATTGTATAAATTATCATTCATTATTTATCTATAAATACTATATAAATACATGTGTTTAAATTCAAAATAAAAGTATAAAGAAAATACAAGGAAAATAAACGAAGTATCAAAGATACTGAATGACTCTAAACCCAAAACTATATCAAAGATACTGAATGACTCTAAACCCAAGACTAAGTCAATATTGGCTTGGTCGATCAGAAATAAAGTAGGGAGAAATAGGGAAGCGAATTGTATAGAAATAACGTCATAAACCCTAATTTAATTCATAAAAATACCCATTTTCCGCATATTTTGTTTTCCTTTATACACGCCTCAAATAAAGAACTGTTCTACATGAAACTTGTACATAAAAGTACATAGAAAATTACAAAAAATAACGCCCCACAAAAAAAGACACGATCCATGGGTCCCGGAAGGGGTCCGATTCAGTTCGTGAAGAAGATCCCCAAGGGCATTAACCTCCCTTGAGCTCCAAGGTCCCATCTCTAGGTCCTGGACCATTCTGATGCCACGAGAGGCTACGAAGCATTTCCCCAAACGTGTACAACATCTGAGCAGTGAGAGAGACACCCAGAGTTGTGTGCTATGCTAGATTAAAGCAACTCTAGGGCCATGTTCTTACGGGGTTTTCAACATCACTTCTCTGTCGTCCGATCACGAGTGCACCTCAGTTTGCACAACCACCATTGGATTGAGGCTTGTGCCCACCATCAAATCTTCATGTAGATCTAATCTTAAATGAAGATCCACGAATCGTCATCCATCGACGTGGGGTTGACATGCGTATAAGGGCTCCATCAACGCCATCCGTTAGCACACTTATTAGAGGTATTTTGTATCTACCCCAAGGCATTTTTGCATTTATTTCTAGTATTTAATCTTTTATCTTCTATGTAATTTATTCTGTAACATTTGTATTCAAACCCTTATATTTCTTAGATACTACACTTTGGTCCATGTCGGGTCACCTCACATGCGTCCACACGTGAGGCTGGCATTTTGCAGAGTTACCCTTGCAAGTTTAATTATTTTAGTTTAGTACTGGAATTTGAAATATCATTGTTAACTTTTGGGATAAATTACATGAAGGCTCTTGTACTTAGTTTTAGTTGCAAAAATACCCTTCTAAGCTTGTAATGTTTTCTTCGCATTTTCTATTTTTATTAAATAGCTCATGTGTTGAGAAAATTATGTTAAAATTATTGTAGGTGCCTGATTTATTGCTCATTCACATCACATTTTTATTTTGGCATTTGCTTCTATTTTTCCAATTATTAAAAATGATTTAGGAGCTAAATACTCCCTATCTAGATAGCAAAATACAAAAATAATTAGAAAATTACCTTTAAAAATTCCAAAAAACACGGTATATATTATTATATATTATAGCTCCAAATCAAAAAGAACAAAAATATACAAAAAGAAAATACTAAAAATAGAAAACCCTAAAACCTCATAAAAATCAGTAAAAATTCTTAAAAATTCCAAAAAATAGTTTTATGTTATATATTTTTATTTATATTATATAGTATATATTAAAATAGTTTTGGAAAATTTTGGACTTAATATCCATTTTTAAAATTAAAACAATTCAGTCTATTTATTACAACTATTGTTTTATATATTTAAATCAATTAAAAACACCTAACATTTGTAAAAATTATAAGAAAGTCAAAAAACAAAGAAACATTATAAAAACACAAAAATATCTTATTTTGTAATTTTGACTATATATAGCTATATTTAAAATATAAAAACATGTACATATATATATATTATATACATATCATAATACATTAATACTTATTACTATTAGCATTATCATCTATAAATACTTCATATATGTAACCTTTAAAAAAATAAAAAGGACTATTCTTGTATATATTTTGCTTTACTTATATATAATTATTATATATTATATATATTATCTATATCACTATAGTATTAGTATTATATATATTTACATATTATATCTTACAAACAAAAAGAAATAAAAATTTCAAAATTAAAAAGAAAGAAAAATTTTAAAAAATAAAATATAAAAAGCATATAAAATATAAAAATATATAAAAATTAAATATAGCTAAAAAACCACAAAACAATTTAAAAATAAAAACACACAAAATACCTACTTATCATTTATCTCTATTCCCCTTTACTCTTTGTAGTTTGACACTCTACATACTTGTCACTATAAACATATTTTGTAGAGTTAAAATAAAATAAATTTTTTACTCACTTCACTTTGATTGCTTTATTCATATTGTGTGGGTTGATTGTTGTTTGATTCGGCTTTTGTGTTCGATCACCTCAACGATTGTTGATCTAGCTTGTTAAGTTGATAGACCGACCAAAAGTGCATGTCAACAAATGGCTTTGTTGCCGGGGAGCAGTGGTTGAGTAGTGTTGATAGCCTGCTTAGTTTTTATTGCCATTTTATGCTACAGTAGTGATCTCATTTCTTCATTTATTCTACTTTCTCTTTATATTATTCTAACCATATTTCTTATTTGAATTTGTTGCGAGGGACCGCCTATTGAGGGAGAGTTTCCTAGGAGGCTCACTGCACCAGAGAGACGTGAAGGTTGGTGGTTCTTCACCCACCATGAGGACAACAGTAGAGGAGGATAGGGAATCATCATAGAAGTTCAGCTTATAATTAGTTTAAATTTTTGTGAGAGAGTGATTTTTACTTAATTTGTAATAATACATGTACAGGAACTTTGGACACTTGAATACTATTCGGACCTATTTTACCAAGTGTTTATTCACTTGGAGGTCTGTGTGGTTTTTCTCGTGTTTTCATCGCCTTCTCATTTTTATACACATAAGTTATAGGACTGCTTTACTCGATAATTTAGGTCCAAATCCTTAATTATCTGTATGAACCTATAGATTCTAAGCTTGAGCTTAGATCAAATTTTGGTTGGTTGCCCAGATTTGATACCATGTGCCGTGAGAGGGTTGATGCATCGCTTGCAGGATCTGATTTGTCAAACACCAATGGCTCTCCAAGATCAGACTTTTGATATTTTATCTAAGCAATTCAACAAATCTGTTCTTCACACTAATAGCAATTCATGTTTAGGGAAATTTCACCGGCTTGCATTTGCATGTAGTGTAAACTAAATTCCTTATCTCGCATCTTGCATGGAGAGCACTGGGAAGCACTGTGTGTCTTCTTACTGAGCAGACAACATTTTGACACAAGGGTGAGATTACCATCCTTATGTCGCCTTGCATTTCTCTTCCGCTATCTCCCTCTATTTTTGTATTATTTAGGTTTTTAAGAAAATCCAAAAAATGTTAGACGTTTATATTGAAAAATATCCAAAAAGTGACAATAAAAAATTAAAAGGGGTATGTTAAAGAAACTTGACCAAAATAAAATTGATTAATTGGACATTCATTGTATTAGGCAAGCAATACCCTTATTATTTTCAAGTACTCTCCAGATCGAGAGAGGCACACCCCTTAAGGAATAGAGCCCAAATCCCAGCCAGAGTACTACCTTGTTAGTGATTGGATTCACGAAGTATTGGCACAACTATCGTGTGTGGGCAAGTGGGACTTCGTCTGCTTGTAGACTTTCTGAAGTATTGAGTTTAGGCCATCCCTTCATGGGGTGTCTGTCTCATTGTCTTGTATACGAGTACCCCGCTAGGGAGAAGTATTGGTTCACTTATTGATCACCGCCCAAATGACTAAGGTAAAGGTGTAAAATAAATGCTGGGTCGTTGCGACCTCAATCAAATGGACTAAGTAAATCAAGAAAAATAATCAACCACTCGAATAAGATAGAATCAAGCAAGCACAAGAAAGAGCGGTCTAGCTATTAGGTTTAACCTGGTATAGCTCCCAGGGTCGAACACAAGGAGCACAGATTGGCCTTGCGGCCTACGATGCAGTCAGAGTCCAAAAAGTCTTTTTTTATGGTTTTTATTTGTTTTTGTATTTTTTTTAGAATTTTTAAAAGATGAGAAAATGAGAAAAAGTGAATGCAAGGCAACTTCAACAATTTATACAAGACACACAAATGATGCAAAAATTCCAAAAAATTGGTTTTTATGTTTTAAATGTTTTTTACTGTTTTTGGTGAATTTTTGGAATTTTTCTAATGAATAAAATATTTATTAAAAATCAAACAAGGCAAGAAACAATGGGTACTGTCCAGCAAGGTTAGAAACTCAAAAATAAAATATTTAAGAGCTTCAAACAACCCTGGAGGTAATTTTCCTATAATCTATGAAGAACAAGGAAAATTTAGGCACCCTAATTATTGTTTTTGGATTTTTAATTTATTTATTACAATTTTTATGGGTTTTTAGGGGTTTTTCAATTTTTAGGGTTTTTAAGTGATGAAAAGTAGCCAAAATTGGCTAGAAAATCAAGCAAACAGTAAACAACAATGTCTAATTTTTTTGGAATTTTTGGTGAAGTTTTTATATTTTTTTGGTATTTTTAAAGTCAAACAGTAGCAAAAATAGGGGTTTTTGAATTTTTAAAAATAATAAATGAAATCAGAAATGTCCCCAAAAATCATAGAAATTCCTACACCATGGCAGGAGCCATGTGTCAAAATTTCATTGGATTTGGAGTTCGTTTGATATTTTATTCAAAAATAAAGGTGGGGCACTGTGCACAGGGACCTAAGTGCAAATACTCAAAAGTTCTGGGGTCCTGGTGCAAAATACCCAAGAAGTCACGTGCCAAGCACGTGTCTGGGGCACACAGGGACCTAAATGTAATAAAAATAAGTTCCAAGGACCTATTGATAACTCGTATCAAAAGTCCAGGGGCTTATATGCAATTTACCCAAAATAATTCGCACATGTGCAAAAACAATGCTCACAGGGGCATAAATGCAAATAAACAAAACATTTCATTCAATTAATAACATCCAGAACTACAAGGGGTCGCATGCAAATAACCCAACAAAACACGTGCCAAAGCACGTGGGTCTCTACTGGCAGGGGTATAAATGCAAGTAAAATAAAGTCCGAGGTCCTTGATGCAAATAACCCAGAAAATAAACAACTAGAATTGAAAATTACAGGACTAAACTGAAATAAGACAAACAGAGGGGGTCCTATGAAATTTACCCCTTTATTAATAGCGACGGCCCGATGGTGACGCGTGGATGATCGGACGGTGGAGAACAAACGCGCCTTTACGAAGGAAGCGCGGGCCTGATCTGACGGCTGGTATGCGTCCACGTGGTTGATCGGACGGTGGAGATGCTGCGTGGCTCTTCGAAGAAAACCAAGCCCAGATCGGATGGTCGAGGTGCAGCCACGTGGATAATCGGACGGCTGATAGACGTCGTGGCTTAACCTCGCTGCTCAACGGCCCAGATGAGATCCTCTGATGTATCGACGGCTGCTGCTCCTCCTCAGATGAACGGACACGATCAGAACTGGAGCGAGGTCTTCATCGGACGGCTCTGGAAGGTGGAGGAAGAACTCGACGCCGGCGAACTTCGCCGACGTCCTGCGTGCACTCCGGTTCTCCTCTGCTGCGCCTGAAGGTCGGAGAAGATCCGGCGTGAGGTTGCGCAGCTGCTGGTGGTGGCCAAGGGTCCAACCGAGCCCTGGAGGGGCTCCGGCGAGGCCTATGGCTCGAAGCTCCTAGCTGAACTGGGAAGGAGGCTCAGACGCCCCCTTTGGACCTGCAAAATGGTCAAGAAGCTTCGCGGGTCGAGGGCAAAGTGCCTCGACCCGGTTAGGTGGCATGAAGGTGGACGGTGGTGCGTGGCGAACGAGCTCCGGCGAAGCGACGGCGAGGGAGCTCGAATCCCAGATCCTGTGCGATCTGGGTTGAGTGAAGGGGTGAAGAAGGTGCGTGAGGAGGTTGCGAAGGTGCTGATCGGGTCGGATTGGACGATGGGTTATCGGAGTGGCCGGAATCGGAGAGATGCGTCGGAGATGAGGTTTGGGCGTAATCGGAAATTAGGCTAAACTAGAAGGAACTAAAGCTACCTGGTGGCTGAAGTAGACTGGGCTGGAGCGTGGCTATCTCCGGGTCGTAGCTTCGAAGGGCGTCAAGGCCTGAAGCTCGGTGCTCGACGCTGGCGGCGGAGCAAGTACGGCGAGGTTACGCCGGATCGATGGAATCGCCCTCTCGCCTCACTGCAACACGGGCAAAAGCTTGCTGTCACTCTCGCCTTGCCGATGGAGGTCACGGGGAAGAAGGAGATGGGCCAAAGATGGCGCGCGAAGGCGGCGGAGGTGAAGGATATATAGTGTGACCGGGCGATTAGGGTTGAGCGGGGACGGCGATGGAAAGTGTCGATTTGATGGCTGAAGATCCGGCGAGGGAGAGGGATGTGCGGCGAAGAATTTGGGCGCGGGGGTTGAGTGGAAGACAGGCTGGACACGCGTGGATAAATCGGGGAAGAAGGGCGCGGCGCGCGTTGGCCAGAAAAGGAAGGAGGCGCGGGGGAGTTGACTGGGGTCAACATTCCCCCGTGGCCCAATCAGGAGCGGCCACGTGTGCCCGAACTTTGACCATTTATTTTAGGGCAAAAATAGGTCGAATTAAAGAAAACTTAAAACATGAAATATTTTTCTTTTATTTTTTTCTATTTTTTGGTGATTTTTAATTAATTTTTGGAAAAAAAAATAGGTTAGCTCTATATATAGGTATATGTACACTACATGGATTTTTATTTTTGATTTTTTTATTTGTTATTTTTATGTGTTTTTATGCTCATTTTGTATTTTATTTATTTACAACATGAAATATAGAATAAAAGAATATTTTTATTTTATTTTTATTACTTATATACAAGGGTGAAATAAATAAATATATACATTTATATACATGGTATTAATACAATGTATTTTTGGTATTTTCAATTTTGTAATTTTTATTTGATTTTTGTTTTGTTTCTTTTTATTTATTTTATTTACAAAATAAGCCATAGAATATTCACAAAAAGTTTGGAAAATAAATGAATTTATTTACAAGGTTAAATAAATACAAGGGTGTGGTTTATACATATGGTGAAGGAGTGATATTTTTGAATTTTGATTTTTATCTTTTTATTTTGTTTTTTTAATAAAATATACACAATATGTACAAGTATATTTTTTTGGGTGAGGAAAATATAAAGTTTTATGTATTTACAAATATATACAAATGAGCTCCTATCTCCCTCTACTTTGGCTTTTATGCGGTCAGGCCCATGCTGAGCCCTCCCTTGGGTTAGGTTGCTCAATATTTATTCTAAATATTTCCCTCTTTTTCTTTTTGCTCTTTATTCTTTTATTTTGTGCACAAAAACATGCTAATTATAGGTTTTTACACAATGCATGCTTTTGGTATTTATTTGTATTTACACATATCTACATGTATTTGCAAAGGTTTTTGTAGCTAAAATAGAAGAATAAAGAGTGATGAATGGGTATTCATCACCCCCCTATGCTTAACTTTGCTAGTCCCTTAGCAAACACTTATTTGAAAAAGAAGTGAAAAAGAAAGAAAGAAAAAGAAAAAGAGGATGTACATGGATCAAGGTTGACTTATTAAATTTTGCCTTCATTAACTTGAAATATGGAGCTCGATCAGATCTTTGGATTATTAATGTGTCGGAACCTTATTTGGACTTAAGCTTAAAACTCAACAGCCTCCAAGTTCCACCAATCTATGGGCAAGACTCCTCAATAAACCAGATCAGAACAAGTCCACATACACAAACTCTAATGACCATGAATCTTTCCTTGCGGTGTAAGTGATATGTGGCTCCCCACCTCAGAAGTAACAAAGAAACAACCTCCCTTAACCTGGTAACTCTAATGCCTCAGTCTAGCAACTCTTTCCTCGAGAAGCGGGGTATTCCCTTCTAAGTTCAAGTGCAACCGGCTCAAGGAGAGGGGGTAGAAGTATAGAGTTTTGGAAGCTTAGCCAGTGTAGCTAAGTCTCCCGCTGCAAGCTTCATGAGATGTAACATGATACCATAAGCTTTTGCTTTTCACTCCGGTGGGGTTATTAAATTTTCAATCCGACCCACCACTTTTTTGGAGTTCTTTTTGCATTTTTTTTTTCAAGACTTCTGTACACATATCTACATGGTGCAGCATATATAAGAAATTTCCCCTTGAGCCAGTAGACTATCCCTCTTTTGAAGCTTTATTGCAACCCACAGCTTCTGTCTTTAGCTTTCAACACTACTAGACCAAGTTGAGGTGCACTTCCTTCACTATAAGAAGAAGAGAGGTTCCGCCTAGAAGTACTACCCTCATATGCTACCCCAAGCCAAAGGAAACTGCCTCCTCACCACCTCATCCATGGAGAGCCATGTGTAAAGTGCAGGTGCAAGTTAAGCCATTGTCTCTGAGAGTCATGCGTGTGTTGTTAAGTGCTCTACTTAGGCTCATCAAGATGACATATGCTCATAGCCTAGTGGATTCAAAGAATTAAGTCCTTATGGACCTGAAAAGCCTTAACCCTAAGTCCTACAAGGTTCCTCTTGAAGTTAAGTGAATTAAGATCTTATTCAAGCTCCATTTCTCAATTTAATTCCAGGCTCAGTTTAAATGTCAACTCTCATCCAGGAAAAACTATATACACATATGTACAAAAGATGCTATTTACAAATATTTTACAATCATGCAAAAAATTTTTGAAAAATGTTTTGAAATCATGAATGAATGATGCATGAAGTGCAAGTTTTGCAAAAAGATATTTACACACATTTACACAAGATTTTTGCAAACTTTTGATTTTCAAAACATTTTGGAAAAATTTTGTACTATATACATAATTTTGATACAAAATATTTTACACAAGCTTTACACAAAAGATTTTTGAAATCATTTTTACAAAAATACTTTGTACACTAGCTATGTATGTGCAAGAATAAAAGAGGTTTATGTACATGAAAAAAATTTTAATTTTTGTGATTTTTAGCCATTTTATTTATTAACACACTCACACAAAGTACGAGTTATGGCTAAAGTATATATGAAATATATACACACCCCCCCTATACTTAGCTCGAACGATGTCCTCAGAGTGATCAAGAGCGATGAAGAAGACATAACTCGTGCTTAGTAAAAGGGAAGTGAAAAGGAATGACTAAGTACAGGAACGAATAATTGAATAGAATGAGAGGAACTCGGTGGTTTCCCCCTATACTTAGGATTAATTAATCCTAAGTATAGAAAGCTGTACATGAAGGGAAATCCGAGTGAAGAATATACAGAATCTGCCCCCCCTATACTTAGGGTAAAATATCCCTAAGTATAGGCAGCAAAAACAAGAGCAGAAAGAATGAAAAGAATACTCACAGGTCCGACATCCCCCCTATACTTAGGGTAAAGTACACCCTAAGTATAGCATAATCATAAGATGAGAGATGGGATGTGGGACTAAAGAATGGATTGATATGGACAACTGGATCTATACAGGCGGAGGAACAGTGAAAATCAGGCGTGAGATGTAAAAGATGTAAGTCAAAAGACCACATCTCACGCAAAATGAATAGCGGCGATAATAACGTCCCGCGGCTCATGATCTAGAAATGGTTTGAGCCGCTGGCCGTTTACTCGGAAGGTACTCTCAGAAGATAACTCGGATATATCAATGCTACCGTTATCGTGTACCTTTCTGACCAAATAGGGTCCTTTCCATTTGCTCTGTAGCTTCCCTGGAAATAATCTAAGCCTTGCATCAAACAGCCATACTTTCTGTCCAATCTCAAAATGCTTGTGGCTGATATGAGAATCATGCCACTCTTTGACTTTCTCCTTATAATGTAGGCTGTTTGAGAAAGCTGCATCTCTAAGCTCTTCCAAGGCGGCTAACTCTGCCCTCCTTTGGTTTCCTATATCATTTGGATCCATCAATATGTCTGTAACTGCCCAGAGTGACTTGTGCCTCAGCTCAACTGGTAGGTGACAGGGTTTGCCATACACGAGGCGAAAGGGAGATGTACCCAATGGAGTCTTGAAAGACGTCCGATATGCCCATAAGACCGAGTCCAAAAGCTGTGACCAATTCTTTCGGTCAGGGCGGACGACTTTCTGCAAAATATTCTTGATCTCCCTATTCGACACTTCAGCTAGACCATTCGTCTGTGGATGGTATGGTGTAGCAACACGATGGTCTATGCCGAATTCTCTAGCAAGTGCCTTCACCTGGTCGTTGATGAAATGAGATCCCCCGTCAGAAATCAGAACTCGTGGAACCCCGAACCGCGTGATGATGTGCTTCTTCAAAAATCTGCAAACTGTCTTCGCATCTGCGGCTCGGGCGGGGATAGCCTCAACCCAACGACTAACATAATCTACGGCCAACAGAATGTACTCGAATCCCTGACTCTTAGGGAATGGACCCATGAAATCGATGCCCCATGCGTCAAAAACCTCACAGAAATGAATGGGCTGCATCGGCATCATATCACGCTGTCCACAAGTGCCCATCCTCTGACAGTCAGTACACCTCTTCACGAACTCATCTGAGTCCTTGAAGAGGGTAGGCCACCACAAGCCGGATTGAAGCACTTTCTGTGCCGTTCTCCTCCCAGAATGATGTCCTCCTGCCTCAAGCTTGTGGCAGTACGTGAGGACACTATGATTCTCCTCCTGAGGAATACACCGACGCCAGATGCTATCCCCTCCTTCGTGGTAAAGGATGGGATCCTCCCAATGGTAATACTTGGCCTTCGCAAGGAAGGTCTCAATCTTCTGCTTGGGCCAATCTTGTGGGACTTTCCCAGCAACGAGAAAGTTCACAATATCGGCGTACCATGGGAGTGAGGTGATAGCAAGGATCGCCTCGTCTGGGAAGGTATCACAAATGGGGTCAATCTGCTCAGAATCCTCAGGCTGCTCTAATCGGGATAAATGGTCCGCCACCACATTCTTGACTCCAGGTTTATCCTTGATCTCAATGTCGAACTCCTGGAGTAGAAGGATCCATCTAGTAAGTCTGGCTTTGGCATCCTTCTTTGACATGAGGTACCTGATGGCGGTATGGTCTGTGTACAAGGTCACTCGAGATCCAATGATATATGATCTGAATTTATCTAGGGCAAACACTACTGCTAGCATCTCCTTCTCTGTGACTGTATAATTCCGCTGGGCGGAATCCAATGTGCGGCTAGCATAGTGTATCGCAAACGGTACTCCATCCCTCCTCTGTCCTAGCACTGCTCCTACGGCAAAATCGGAGGCGTCCGTCATGATCTCGAATGGGAGAGACCAATCGGGTGGCTGAAGGACAGGAGCCTCAATTACGCACTGCTGGAGAGTCTCAAAGGACGAAAGACACTTGTCATCGACAAGGAACTCGGTGTCTTTCGTCAAGAGGTCAGTCAACGGTCGGGCAATCTTGCTAAAATCATGAATGAATCTTCTATAAAAACCAACGTGCCCCAGAAATGACCGTAACTGCTTCAGATTGGACGGTGGTGTGAGTTTCCGAATGACATCGACCTTGGCCGGATCTACCTCCATGCCTCTGTTGGAGATGATGTGGCCAAGCACCGTCCCTTGAGTCACCATGAAGTGACTCTTTTCCCAAGACAGAACCAAGCGGGTATCAATACATCGCTGGAGCACTCGGTCTAGGCAATCAAGACAGGAATCGAAACCGTCGCCGTAAACCGAGAAGTCGTCCATGAAGACCTCCAAACACTCCCCTACCATGTCCGAAAAGATTGACAGCATGCATCTCTGAAAAGTCGCAGGGGCGTTACATAGCCCGAATGGCATGCGTCGAAAGGCGTAAGTACCGAAGGGACAGGTAAAGGTGGTCTTCTCCTGATCCTCAGGAGCGATGGCCACCTGGTTGTAGCCCGAGTACCCATCTAGGAAACAATAATGGCTCTTCCCTGCCAGTCTCTCTATGATCTGATCAATAAAAGGCAGGGGGAAATGGTCCTTCTTGGTGGCCTGGTTGAGTTTCCTGTAGTCAACACAAACCCTCCAAGAGGTAGGTACTCGTGTAGCAATCTCCTCTCCCGACTCATTGATCATAGTCGTGATGCCCGTCTTCTTGGGCACCACATGCAAGGGGCTAACCCACTTGGAGTCGGAAATGGGATAAATAAAATCTGCACTCCACCATTTTGATATTTCCTTCATAACAACCTCTCTTAGGTTGGGGTTCAGTCGCCGCTGGAACTCACGCGACGGCTTTGCCCCTTCCTCGAGATAGATATGGTGGGAGCACAACGAGGGACTAATCCCATGGAGATCTGCTACGCTCCATCCAATTGCCTTGCGGTTCTTTTCAAGAACCTCCATCAGACGGGATTCTTGTTCTCCAGTCAGATCTGCAGAGATGATGACTGGGTACATCTCAGACTCTCCCGCAAGGAATCGATACTTCAGCGAAGTAGGGAGCGGCTTTAGCTCTGGACAGCTAGGTGCTGGCAAATCTGGCTTCTGAAGAAGATGTGTGTATGCGGATAATTCTGCCAAATTTGCCTGGGAAAATGATAATGAACTCTCACAAACTGGATCTGGAGAAGGCGGGTCCTCTACATTGTCTCTGTTCTGCTCTGCCTCTACCTCCTCCTCATCTAGAGGCTCAGGTGGATCCAGATCTGGCATCTGATCATTACAATCTGCCCAATCAGACTCTGAATCCGAGGGATCTATATCAGACTCAGTGGCATCAGTACCACTGGAGAACAAGGTGGTATCAGCACCACCATAGAGCAGGGTGGCCTCAGTACTACCATCACTGGAAATCGTGTCGCGATCAAGATCCGACTCTGCTGACTCAATAGTATCCTGAACCAGGGCTGTGCTCTCCAGACTATCCTCTGCTATCATCTCTGCATCATATGTATCTGAATATGAGAGGATAGTCTGTGCTGCAGGATCTGCCCAAGCTGCCTCATCATCTGTGATCACAAAATCACAGTCCTGGTGAATGTCTGGCTCTGCGTCTGTCAGCTGCTCTGAGTTTGTACTCCCATGTGAGCGGGATCTAGATCTGGCTCTGTGGTCCTTAACCGTCTCTATTTGTATACTCTCGCCCTGGACGCGAAAGTATACCTTCCCACTGTCATGGTCAGTCACCGCCTTGGCTGTGGCCAAGAATGGGCGACCGAGGATGATGGGGGAATCGGTCAACGAGTCAGGGGTCTCCATGTCCAGCACTACGAAGTCCACGGGGAATTGCAGACCCTGAATCGTGACGACAACGTCTCGCAACAACCCCTTTGGCCTCTTGACAGACCGATCAGCAAACTGAAGGTATGTCCTGCTCTGTACAAGAGTGCCCAACTCTAAGTGGTCGAGAAGGGCTGCCGGAAGAAGGTTGATCGACGATCCGCTATCTAAGAGAGTACGGTCGAACATCTGCTCACTAATCTGACATCTGACATACGGGGCCCCTAAATCTGACCTCTTAGTCGGCAGATGGTTCTGGATCGCGTAACACGTGGCTTTTGTTAGCACATGAATTTCTGCGGTCTTTTTCCTCTTCTTCCTCCTGGTTGTGGTCCTATCTCTTAGGGATCGCTGAAGAAGAGGAATGTGCTGCAAAGCTTCATTGAGGGTCAGCTGGATGTGAAATTGGTCTATCATGCTCTGGCTGAACTCCTCCTGCTCTCTCTTTTTTGGGTCTTTTTCTTTTTTCTTCCCTTTCCCTAACTCAAGGGCTCTAGGAAAGGGGATCACAGGGTCCTTCTCAGATGAAGGACTAGGAATAGGCCTAGACGGTTCGATGACTGGATCCTCACAAACATCATTCATCACAGTGGAATCAGAATAAACTAAACCTTTTCCTTTATTCAATTCAGAGTTCCGAGATACATGCATGCGAGGAAAAACAACATTTCTCTCAGAATAGATGTTGGTGGCCTCAGTACCACCTCTAGCTGGCTCTACATGCAGACGTCTTGCGGTCTCAGTACCGCTGGCTGGCTCGGCTCTGCTGGTGGCGTCAGTACCACCTCCTCGATGTGGTGAAATGGCGGCCTCAGTACCGCCGGGTGAATCAGCATCTCGGGTGGCATCAGTACCACCCTCATCAGGATGTGCGGCTTCAGTACCGCTCTCCTCTTCCTCATCTGGCGCTCTAGATGGATCCTCGTGTTGTCGCTCAGATGAGGCGCCTCCTGCTGGTCTTCTACCGCTCCTAAGTGTGACAAAATCAGCATCAAATAAATCTGACGAGATAACATCAAATGAGTCACTAGAAGTGGTAGGCTCAGTGTGAACTACCTGCTCAGATTTCCTCTTCAAGTTATTCGGATTAGGCTCGATCTGTGCAGGGATGGCGGCCTTCCCTCTCATCAGGTCCCGCATCTCCTGGCGGAACTCGTCCATCTCCCGTCTAAATGTAGCCTGCTGCTCTGTGAAGAGGCGGGCTAGATCATCCATGGCGGGGCTCTCATGGGAGCCCGACGGGTTGCCTCTCTGGTAATGAGGCTGCTGGACCTGGTGCTGCTGGGGCTGAGAGGGGTAAGAGGAATGATGCTGCTGCTGGTGAGCCTGCTGCTCACGTCTCCAACTCTGTCCCTGCTGCTGATAGGGACGAGATACGAAGGATGACGGCTGGGATGCTGGGTGCTGCTGGTGATCTCTCTGCTGGGAGTACTGCCCTCCCTGACCGGCTGGCTGCTGCTGGGGTTGGTTACCCCCATTCCCCCACCTGAATCCGGGATGGTCTCGTCGGATTCCAGGTTGAGGACGGTCATACCAAATTCCGTTGACATCCATCAACGGCTCTGCATCGTATGGGGCTGGTGGGAGTACATCCAGAGGCTGATCCGGCTGATATACCACCATCTGTAAGTCTGGAGATGGTGGTGCCTGGTAAGAGGGCTGCTGCTGCTGGTACGGCTCCGCCTGTACAAGGTGAACTTGTCTAGGCTGCTGCAAGGAGCTGGAGCGCTGGGACGAGCTGCGGCTGCCACCGGAATCGCCTCGCGACAGAAGACGGGGCTGAGGAGCCGTCTGTGCCTCCTGAAGACACAAGAGCTGGGTCTTCATGTCGCTCAGAGTTTGTGCCATTTGCTCCATCTGAGTTATGCCCTGGCACTGCTTCTTCTCGATGATTTCCATGCGGTCCAACTTCTCACTAATAATCCCCATGTCCGCAGCGGCCGACTCTGCCTGTGCGGCTGCAACTGTGGACGAACTGGAAGGACCTGCATCAACCCGTGCTATCCGCTGATACTGCACGGGTCCTGGCGGCTGTTGAGATCTCTGTGTATACAACCGAGTCTGGGACATCACCATGTAATTCTCGGACATCTCCTCATAGATGGCCCAGACTTGGTTGTGGTCCTTGGCAAAGTAGGACCCGCCGCAAGAAGCATTCACCAGACCCTGAAGCTCTGGTGTTAGCCCACTGAAGAAGCTCTGAACTAGGTTCGGCTTCGAGATATCATGGTGTGGGCATCTATCCAGAAGCTCTCTGAACCTCTCCCATGCCTCGTGAAATTGCTCGTTAGGGAGCATGGAGAAGTTGTTGATCAGGGCCCTTGCTGCATTCGTCCGCCCGATTGGATAGTACTTGTTCAAGTACTCGGTGCGGAGCTGATCCCAGGTGTACACAAACTTCCCTAGATGTTTCAGCCAGGCGGCTGCTCTATCTGCCAGTGAAAAAGGGAAGGCCATCATTCGAATCGTATCTTGGTCCACACGACGGTCGTGGACAGTGCTGCAGATCATCAAGAACTCCTGTAGATGGAGGTGAGGTTCCTCAGTGGCGAGTCCATGAAAGTGCGGAAGCATCTGCAGGGTGTTCGGAGGGAACTTGAAATCCCCCACGATAGCAGGAATCACCACCCATTGGTGCATCAGTGTAGATCCAGGGTTGTGAAGCTCCCGCATCGGTCTCGCTGCTGCGGCGGCTGCCGCTGCTGCGGCGGCTGCTGCTGCGGCTGCTGCCTCTGCATCAGCATCAGGAATGTCCTCCGGCTCGCTCGGCTCTTCTCGCTCTCTTCGGAGTCTCTCCAACTCCCTCCTCATCTCTATCATGAATGCCCCCTGATCGCGTAACTGGTTCTGAACCGTCTCTAATGATGCGATCAGGGTGGAGTTGATCGCTCCCTGGTCTAAAACAAAGTGTTCGGGCTGGCGATCGTCTGAACTACCGGCTCCAGCCATAGGGATGTCTGCAAAATCAGAAGAGCCCAACTCAGGTTCGATCAAATGAATTCGTCTCTCCTCGGGCTCATGTCTCTCAGGAACAGAAGAAAGGGGATCGAGGGGGAACAGGGTGGATTCGAACTCGGGCCCGGAGAGCTGGTCTCGACTCTCACGGGCCAACCTAGATGATGGAGTAGATGCGCCTGAAAGCGGTGCAGCCAGAGGCTGCCTAAGAGATCGTCTGCCCATCATCTTGATCTTGGCGAGTTGGGCGGATGGGATCTGGAGAAAATATGATCGCAAGCAAACCCCTGGTTCACCAACGCAACACAATGTGAAGACCGTGAAAGATCGGTCAATTTATCTTGTCAATTTTATTTGGTGAACATCCAAGATATCAGAGCGATTACGTGACCTGCTGGGATACCCGATACTCTCTCAACCGACTGTCCCGCACAGAAGAGTCGGTAATCAGTCGAGATGAGCACCGGAGGGCTTTACCTAGTGTTCGGGTCACTCTCTCGCACAATCAAACCAAACAATGAGGGGGTTGCTCTCCCCAAGACAAATTTTTATGGTGAGTGTCTTTTAGGGTCAATAATGTTATCCAGTCCCAATTTTTATTGTTTTTCTTTTTAATTTTTTTTACAAAAATAAATACAAGCGGCCTAACGGTTTTTCCAATTCTCCTGATGATTAATAATCCAAACACAGAGGGAGAAGACGAAAAAGCCGATGCACGGAGAAATCAATGATGCATGCAGAGAAAGAAATGCGTACCTTGTCTCCAGCACTCTACATGCAAGTGATCCGCGCAGAATTTAAAGACAGAAATAAAACTACCTAAATGGTGCAGCGGGAAAAGCCGAGTCCTAGATGAGCAACTTCTATTGATCGTGAAGAACAATAGTTAGCTAATCGAATAGAGTCCGGAGTCCGATCTTGGGAGTCACTCGGTGCCCGCCACAACGGGTCCTGCCAGCGCTGTATGTGACTCCTCACGGCACGTGGTCTCAAATCCAATTTCACTAACTTTTTCAATGAATTTTATTAAGGTCCAATTACGTTCTATAGGAACAGATATTCTATTAGGTGTTGGGCCTTAAAAATCTACGTCACAATCAACATAAATTCCTAAATCTAGGGGCTCGAGGAAAACCGCGTAAACACCGGAAAAGGCAGCTAGCTATGAAAACCACGATAAAAGCCGCGAAAATCAGATGGGTCCCCCGAGCACACCGGTGCTCGGCGAAACAGACCCGCTAAGTTACAAATGTCCAAAAGTGTCCAGAGTTCAAGTCCTAAATTATTACAACAAGAATAATGTTCTCTCTCTCTCTCTGAAATTAAAAATCTCTGCTCCTCTCTCTCTCTTCCTGCTCCTCTTCCCGTGCGGGTCCTCAAAAAGTATACTCCAAGATCTCCACGTAGTACCTCGCACAAAAATCAAAGAGAGAGAATGGTCAGAAAACAACAATAATATAGAGAGAGACAAAATGGAAAACTGACTACAAAGCCGTGCTCCCCGGCAACGGCGCCATTCTGATCGCCGCCCAAATGACTAAGGTAAAGGTGTAAAATAAATGCTGGGTCGTTGCGACCTCAATCAAATGGACTAAGTAAATCAAGAAAAATAATCAACCACTCGAATAAGATAGAATCAAGCAAGCACAAGAAAGAGCGGTCTAGCTATTAGGTTTAACCTGGTATAGCTCCCAGGGTCGAACACAAGGAGCACAGATTGGCCTTGCGGCCTACGATGCAGTCAGAGTCCAAAAAGTCTTTTTTTATGGTTTTTATTTGTTTTTGTATTTTTTTTAGAATTTTTAAAAGATGAGAAAATGAGAAAAAGTGAATGCAAGGCAACTTCAACAATTTATACAAGACACACAAATGATGCAAAAATTCCAAAAAATTGGTTTTTATGTTTTAAATGTTTTTTACTGTTTTTGGTGAATTTTTGGAATTTTTCTAATGAATAAAATATTTATTAAAAATCAAACAAGGCAAGAAACAATGGGTACTGTCCAGCAAGGTTAGAAACTCAAAAATAAAATATTTAAGAGCTTCAAACAACCCTGGAGGTAATTTTCCTATAATCTATGAAGAACAAGGAAAATTTAGGCACCCTAATTATTGTTTTTGGATTTTTAATTTATTTATTACAATTTTTATGGGTTTTTAGGGGTTTTTCAATTTTTAGGGTTTTTAAGTGATGAAAAGTAGCCAAAATTGGCTAAAAAATCAAGCAAACAGTAAACAACAATGTCTAATTTTTTTGGAATTTTTGGTGAAGTTTTTATATTTTTTTGGTATTTTTAAAGTCAAACAGTAGCAAAAATAGGGGTTTTTGAATTTTTAAAAATAATAAATGAAATCAGAAATGTCCCCAAAAATCATAGAAATTCCTACACCATGGCAGGAGCCATGTGTCAAAATTTCATTGGATTTGGAGTTCGTTTGATATTTTATTCAAAAATAAAGGTGGGGCACTGTGCACAGGGACCTAAGTGCAAATACCCAAAAGTTCTGGGGTCCTGGTGCAAAATACCCAAGAAGTCACGTGCCAAGCACGTGTCTGGGGCACACAGGGACCTAAATGTAATAAAAATAAGTTCCAAGGACCTATTGATAACTCGTATCAAAAGTCCAGGGGCTTATATGCAATTTACCCAAAATAATTCGCACATGTGCAAAAACAATGCTCACAGGGGCATAAATGCAAATAAACAAAACATTTCATTCAATTAATAACATCCAGAACTACAAGGGGTCGCATGCAAATAACCCAACAAAACACGTGCCAAAGCACGTGGGTCTCTACTGGCAGGGGTATAAATGCAAGTAAAATAAAGTCCGAGGTCCTTGATGCAAATAACCCAGAAAATAAACAACTAGAATTGAAAATTACAGGACTAAACTGAAATAAGACAAACAGAGGGGGTCCTATGAAATTTACCCCTTTATTAATAGCGACGGCCCGATGGTGACGCGTGGATGATCGGACGGTGGAGAACAAACGCGCCTTTACGAAGGAAGCGCGGGCCTGATCTGACGGCTGGTATGCGTCCACGTGGTTGATCGGACGGTGGAGATGCTGCGTGGCTCTTCGAAGAAAACCAAGCCCAGATCGGATGGTCGAGGTGCAGCCACGTGGATAATCGGACGGCTGATAGACGTCGTGGCTTAACCTCGCTGCTCAACGGCCCAGATGAGATCCTCTGATGTATCGACGGCTGCTGCTCCTCCTCAGATGAACGGACACGATCAGAACTGGAGCGAGGTCTTCATCGGACGGCTCTGGAAGGTGGAGGAAGAACTCGACGCCGGCGAACTTCGCCGACGTCCTGCGTGCACTCCGGTTCTCCTCTGCTGCGCCTGAAGGTCGGAGAAGATCCGGCGTGAGGTTGCGCAGCTGCTGGTGGTGGCCAAGGGTCCAACCGAGCCCTGGAGGGGCTCCGGCGAGGCCTATGGCTCGAAGCTCCTAGCTGAACTGGGAAGGAGGCTCAGACGCCCCCTTTGGACCTGCAAAATGGTCAAGAAGCTTCGCGGGTCGAGGGCAAAGTGCCTCGACCCGGTTAGGTGGCGTGAAGGTGGACGGTGGTGCGTGGCGAACGAGCTCCGGCGAAGCGACGGCGAGGGAGCTCGAATCCCAGATCCTGTGCGATCTGGGTTGAGTGAAGGGGTGAAGAAGGTGCGTGAGGAGGTTGCGAAGGTGCTGATCGGGTCGGATTGGACGATGGGTTATCGGAGTGGCCGGAATCGGAGAGATGCGTCGGAGATGAGGTTTGGGCGTAATCGGAAATTAGGCTAAACTAGAAGGAACTAAAGCTACCTGGTGGCTGAAGTAGACTGGGCTGGAGCGTGGCTATCTCCGGGTCGTAGCTTCGAAGGGCGTCAAGGCCTGAAGCTCGGTGCTCGACGCTGGCGGCGGAGCAAGTACGGCGAGGTTACGCCGGATCGATGGAATCGCCCTCTCGCCTCACTGCAACACGGGCAAAAGCTTGCTGTCACTCTCGCCTTGCCGATGGAGGTCACGGGGAAGAAGGAGATGGGCCAAAGATGGCGCGCGAAGGCGGCAGAGGTGAAGGATATATAGTGTGACCGGGCGATTAGGGTTGAGCGGGGACGGCGATGGAAAGTGTCGATTTGATGGCTGAAGATCCGGCGAGGGAGAGGGATGTGCGGCGAAGAATTTGGGCGCGGGGGTTGAGTGGAAGACAGGCTGGACACGCGTGGATAAATCGGGGAAGAAGGGCGCGGCGCGCGTTGGCCAGAAAAGGAAGGAGGCGCGGGGGAGTTGACTGGGGTCAACATTCCCCCGTGGCCCAATCAGGAGCGGCCACGTGTGCCCGAACTTTGACCATTTATTTTAGGGCAAAAATAGGTCGAATTAAAGAAAACTTAAAACATGAAATATTTTTCTTTTATTTTTTTCTATTTTTTGGTGATTTTTAATTAATTTTTGGAAAAAAAATAGGTTAGCTCTATATATAGGTATATGTACACTACATGGATTTTTATTTTTGATTTTTTTATTTGTTATTTTTATGTGTTTTTATGCTCATTTTGTATTTTATTTATTTACAACATGAAATATAGAATAAAAGAATATTTTTATTTTATTTTTATTACTTATATACAAGGGTGAAATAAATAAATATATACATTTATATACATGGTATTAATACAATGTATTTTTGGTATTTTCAATTTTGTAATTTTTATTTGATTTTTGTTTTGTTTCTTTTTATTTATTTTATTTACAAAATAAGCCATAGAATATTCACAAAAAGTTTGGAAAATAAATGAATTTATTTACAAGGTTAAATAAATACAAGGGTGTGGTTTATACATATGGTGAAGGAGTGATATTTTTGAATTTTGATTTTTATCTTTTTATTTTGTTTTTTAATAAAATATACACAATATGTACAAGTATATTTTTTTGGGTGAGGAAAATATAAAGTTTTATGTATTTACAAATATATACAAATGAGCTCCTATCTCCCTCTACTTTGGCTTTTATGCGGTCAGGCCCATGCTGAGCCCTCCCTTGGGTTAGGTTGCTCAATATTTATTCTAAATATTTCCCTCTTTTTCTTTTTGCTCTTTATTCTTTTATTTTGTGCACAAAAACATGCTAATTATAGGTTTTTACACAATGCATGCTTTTGGTATTTATTTGTATTTACACATATCTACATGTATTTGCAAAGGTTTTTGTAGCTAAAATAGAAGAATAAAGAGTGATGAATGGGTATTCATCACTTATCGGCTTCCTCCTATTCTTTGGCTAAGTAGTAGATCCAGACCCAGTAACAAGGACCTTAATAAAGTACAAACTACTGGTTACAAAGGAATTGGGAAATACAAGATGATTGGCTGGTAGTACTCACTCACCTATAGGGATAACCTCTAAGGACTAGATTGAAAAGATTGCTTGAAAACCAAAAAAATTGACAAGATAATTATCGAACTTTCATGGCTCACTATGTTGAGTAGGTGAACTCACCCTTGTATTGAGGTTTGATTGATTAGTGGTACTTTGGTCAAGATAAAAAACATTGCACACTTGAGCCTTCTTTTCACACTTCTCTTCTTTCGCTCAGTTAAGCCTTTTCATTTATTTCTCGCTTTCCACTTCTTCCTAATTCTGTGCTCCAATTCCAAATCATCTCATTCCTTTTTGCTTCTATGATATCGCATTCGGATGACCTTGTTCCGACTCCAAGAGCACCCACATCGAGTCCCTAATGTCAACATCTCCAATAATTCAGGATGATTCCTGAGAGCTTGGTTCAGACCTTGTGAACCACTCTGAAGACTCCACGTGCACTTCCCAAATAAACTAGGATCTCTATCTCAAACTCACTCCTTTTTGGATGGAGATTGACTTTACTCTATACACATCTTTTTTGGATGGAGATTGACTTTACTCCATCCTTAATAAAGTTCATGATCGACCATGATTTTGAACTCTTGTCCACATCTGGTGCCTACTTCAAGACTGATAAGGGTAATTTCTCAATTACAGACATTGACCCCAATCTGAAGATCAGTTCACTAGACTCTAAACCTGAGATGGTTGCCAAGGGCAAAGTGTAGCAAGTAGATTATAATTACGTCAAAAACCAACTACTCGCTTCAATTCAGGCAATTCAACATTAGTTGATGGACCAAGCTCTAGCTCAGGTGCACTTTCAAGATATGCTGAATGGTATGATGAGGGACAGAGGAAACAAAGGAGAAGAAGATCAATGTAGTGGATAGGACATGTGAGCTGGAGGCCTGGAGGTGATGACGAGGTGAGGGAGCAACCTAAGCCGACTCTCAAGGAAACCTGTAATCATGGAGCCGGGCATATCATATCAGACGGAGGTAGCCACTCTACCAACAAAGAGTTGAAGAAGTTGACTAAGGAATACGACATTGAACACCGTGTCACATCTCCTTACCACTACAGACTAATGACTTAGCTGAATATTCTAACAGGGAGATCAAACCTATTTTGCAGAAACTTGTACGTCCTGATAGAAAGAACTGGTTGCAGTTGCTTAACTCAGTTCTTTGGGCTTATTGTACATTGTGCAAGTCTCCTCTAGGAATGTCTCTATATCGTTTGGTATATGACAAGCCATGCCATTTTCCCATGTAACACATTCACAAATCACTATGGGAAGTCAGTATATGCAATTTGGACAGAGAGTAAGTTAGGAGGAATAAAAACCCTGACCTGAATCGACTATTGGAATTCATAGACCCTGCATATGATAACAACCTCATGTATAAAGAGAAAGTCAAGAGATGACACGATAAGCATATCAAATGAAAGATTTTCGAGTTGAATCAAAAGGTTTAGTTGTTCGATACAAAGCTAAAGTTATTTCCAGGAAAGCTAAAAAGCAAATGGTCAGGGTCCTTTATTGTCAAAAATGTATGTGATAATGACAACATCATGATATCCAGATTGTAAGCTGATGTACAACCTTTTGTAATGAATAGACAGTTGCTGAAACCTTATGTCTATCATGATACGCTCATGTCCATGGTTGAAATACCAAAAGAATCATACAGAGCAGTTGTGTGGCCTTACAAGGCTGGACCACAGTCGTTGAGGCGACCGATGCGAAGCCCAATGATAAATTCAACAATTAACCCATAGTAGAAAATAATTCAACAATGCAAAGCAAGTAAGACAATTTATTATAAACCCTAAAGATACATGTGTATAGTGTGCAAGTACGAGTAGGGTGTCGAACACAGGGAACAATGGGTATAGCTGTATTATTATTTATCTCCAAGTAATAATGTATGTATTGTATATATTTAGCTGCACGGTATTTACTTAGTGTTTTGTGGGTTTTTAACTATTCAATTTTTTATTTATATTTTTTAATTTTAATTTTAATTTTCTTTTTTTATATTTTTTCGATTTTAATTTCTTTTTCTTTATAATATATATTATGTGTGTATATATAACTCTACATATAATATTATGTATAATATATGGTATGTATATATAATATATATGAAAATTAGTAAATACAAATAAAAATAGTTCTTTTTATTTTTTAAAGGATTTAAAATATATATTGGGTATTTGTAATAATTAATAATATAGAAATTATATATAACTATATCTATGTATATAAGTATAACATAGAGTATTCTATTTATAAGTATAACCATATATAGTCAAAAATTACAAAATAAAATATTTTTAGGGTTTTCAAATATTCATTTATTTTTTGAATTTTAGAGAATTTTTGTTAATTTTTATCTATTTTTAAAATTCAAAATATCCTAAATCATGTAATAATAAATATGCTGAATTGTTTTGAGATTTAAAAATATAAAATGGGTCCAAAATTTCGTAAAACTATTTTTAATATATAGTAATATGATATATAAAAAATATAGACCAGAAAATTATTTTAGAATTTTTGAAATTATTTTATATATTTTTAGGTTAGGAAGGATTTGCAATTTTTGGTTTTCTTTTGATATTATTTTTGTGATTTTTGATCTATAATCATTAAAATATAGTAATAAATAGTAGATATTTTTTTAGAATTTTTAGAAAAGATTATATAATTTTTTTGTATTTAAATCAAACGGGGAATAAAAGTGCTCTTTTTATTTTTAATAAATGGAACATGCAAGAAATATGCTAAATACAATACATGGCATAATTGAGCATACAATCAGGCATCTCCCACTTTTTTATAATTTTTGGAACACAACAACTACTTATAGAAAATAGAAAATCAAAAATAAAAATGCATAAGCTGGCCGGGGTATAATTGTAATAATAAATAAATGCGGGAAGTTTCTTGCAAAATACCCAAAGTTTTTTTAACTTAATTTACAACTTTTTAAACTAAATTGTAATTTAGAAATATATAGTATAAGGTAAATTGTCCCAACTCATGTATGGGGTCTACGTGAGTTGAGCTAGTAGAGGACCAACTTACAATTTTCAATAAATACAAGGGCTTTATTATAATTTTCCACAAAATTTAAGCCTAATAAGAATATTTACATGGTTATTAATTAAATATAAAATGTGAAGAGGTGGGCTATGCAAATTACCCACTTAATGCCCCTTGATCCAGTTGTCGCTTAGAGGACACGTGGACGATCGGTTGGCCGTGGTCTCACACCGGTTCAGCTTGATTGAATGACTGCGATTAGATCTGGTATGTTCGCCTGATCCAACGACATCTGGGTGGTCTGCAAGAACCCCTAGGAACTCTGGCATGGGATCACTTCGATCCTCGTTTTCTGCTTGCTCCAGCGATCTCTTCTCAATCCGGCAGCAACTACAACTCGTTGGTGGGCCTCCGCACGTGTAGGTTGCGACCGATGGTGTCCAAGTGCTCCAGATGGTGATTTGGAAGATCGTTCACCTCAAGAGATATGGAGATATGATAAGGCATCGATTTGAGATTCTAGTAGATCTCGAAGCACCAGATCTGCACCAAAAGCTAGAGTGGCTCTAGGGGTTCTCCCTCGACCAATCTGTGAAGCTACTAGTAGTGAAATGGATGAAATGGCTAAGAGCTCCGACGAGAGCTGACGGAAGGAGCTCTATTCCTAGATCCACGAAGGATTTAGGTTAGATAGAAGGGGGAAATCGTGGAAAAGGCGGTAGAGATCGATATTGGGGTGGATGCAAGTCGGAAGATGGTCGGAACGAGATGGATTTTGGCCTGGAGCTCGAGCTCCAGGTCAAAAGAGGTTACGAATTACACCTAATCATGATGTCTAATAAGAAAAATTAAAGACGAGAAAAGAACAAAGCAACTAAGATTTACCTAAAAAAGATAGGAAAATGCCTCGATTCGACTAGTGGTTGAAGAAGCAGAACCACTCGTGGCATGGCGACGATGGACTTGGATCAGCTCCACCCATTTCTCCTCCTCGCTACATACCCGCCCGATCTCTTGACGTCACCAAATGAAGGGGGTTCTAGGTGATCTAAGGGGCTAAGAACGACCAAGGGGAGATCAAAACCAAAAATGGCAGAGAAGGTGAAGTTTTATAGGCAGACGATGGGTGGAGTTCGAGGTTATGTTGCATGCAATGTCCAAGGGGTAAGTGAAAGGGGATGGGCCAGCATGGGAGAGGGATGTGAGGAGGTCAGAAGGTGGTGAGCTTGAGGCTAGAGAGGTGAGGGAGGTTGAGTAAAAATTGGAGAAGATGGGTGGTGAGGTCTGACAGGGCAGCCCAAGTAGTCAGTATAGTTGACCGAGGTCAACAAATGGAGCATAACAAAAAATCCTTGTAAATTCGATATTAGTTAATAAATGAATTAATTTTTTTATAAAACATAAAAAATATTTATAATTTTTGTAGTATTTAATGCTTATTTTATTTATTTTTATGAGGATATCTTCAACATGTTATTATTTACATGTATCTATACAACAACAAAGCCTTTTCCCACAATTAAGTAGGGTCAGCTACATGGATTCTTTGCCTCCATTGAGATCTATCTTGGGTCAATCTCGAGCTTATATCCAAAAAACTAAGATCCCTTCGTATAATCTCTTTCCAACACTCATGGGCTGTCCTCGCCCTCTCTTAGCCGGCTCAACATCCCAACACTCGCATCTCCTAACTGGTACATCCGTTGATCTTCTTTGCAAATGACCAAACCATCTTAAGTGGTTTTCTCGCATCTTATCCTTGATCGGAGCTACACCAACTTTCTTTCTGATTGCATCATTCCGAATCTGATCTTTATACGTGTGTTCACACATCCACCTTAGAATTTTCATTTCTGCTACAACCATTCTCTGCACATGTCTATGGTTCAAAGGCCAACATTCAGATCCATAGAGCATAGCAGGTCTCACGGCTGCTTTGTAAAACTTTCCTTTAATTTTTAAAGGAATTTTCTTATCACAGAGAACAACAGAAGCTCCTCTCTACTTTACCCAACCTGCATTTATTCTATTAGTAACATCTCCATCAATTTCCCCATCCTGTTGCAAAATAGATCCCAGATATCTAAAAGAATCTCTCTTCTGAATGTTATTGTCACTAATCTTAACCTCAATTCCTTCACCATTGCTTCCATCAAAGGTGCACTCCATATATTCCGTCTTAGCCCTACTTATACGAAATCCTTTAGTCTCCAATGCATGTCTTCAGACCTCAAGCTTCTCATTTACTCCATCTCTAGTCTCGTCAATCAACACAATATCATCATCAAATAACATATACCAAGGTAACTCATCCTGAATGTGACTTGTCAACTCGTCCATAATCAAAATAAAAAGAAATGGACTCAAAGCTGAACATTGATGTAAATCAATGTTGATGTCAAAATAGTCAGTCTACCCAGACGGTGTACTTACACAAGATAAAGCCCTATCATACATGTCCTTTATGAGGTTAATGTATAAGACATGTACTTGTCTCTTCTCCAAAACTCTCAACAACATCTCTCGTGGGACAGAATCATAAGACTTCTCCAAATCAATAAAGATCATATGGAGGTTCTTCCTTTTAACTCTATAAATCTCCATTATTACCTCAACAAATGCATGTCTTCAATAGTTGAGCGACCTGGCATGAATCCGAATTGATTTTCTTTTACGTTGGAAACTTTTCTCAGCCTTCTTTCGATCACATGTTCCCAAATTTTCATAATGTGACTCATCAGCTTGATACCTCTGTAATTTGAACAATTTGAATGTCTCCTTTATTCTTATAAAGAGGCACCACGATACTCCTCCTCCAATCTTCAGGTATTTTCTTACTTTGCCAAATAACATTGAATAGATTCCTAAGCCGAGTCAAACTGTGCTCTCCTAAAACTCTCCATACTTCTACAGGGATGTCATCCGGTCCTACACCTTTCCCAGATCTCATAACCTTCAAAGCCTCCTTTACTTCCTTTCTTTGTATGCGTCTATAGCTTACACGATTCAAGTAATTTTCACTGCTAGCTAGATAAACCAAAGTGATCTCTTTATATCCTTCCCCAATGAAAAGTTTATGGAAGTGTCGATCCCATCTAGTCTCTATGTCCTTATGAGTAACAAGCACGTGACCTTCCTCGTCCTTAATGCATCTCACTTGAGAAAGGTCTTTGGTCTTTCTTTCTCTTGCTTTGGCCAACCTGAATATATCCTTCTAGCCCTCCTTAGAGTCGAGATTTTTATAAAAAACTTCATAAGCTTTTGACTTAGCTTCACTTACAGACATCTTTTCTTCCTTCTTCGCTATTTTGTAGTTTGTGACAGTTTCCGTTGTTCTATCCTTAGACATAGCTTTAAAGCATGCTCTTTTAATTTTTAGCTTCTCTTGCACCCCTTCACTCCACCACCAAGCCTCCTTTTGACCTGGAGCTCCTCCCTTCGTCTCGCCTAGTATCTCTTTGGCTACCTTTCAGATAAAAGATGCTACTGCCTCCCTTATCTCGTTTGCACTTCTGTTACAATCCCAAGATAAGTCTTCTAAAACCTTCTCCTTGAAGCTCGATTGCTTCAGGGGAAGATTCCACCATCTAGTTCTAGTGATCTTAGGAACCCTCCTTTTCTTTACCAGCCCTTTTATTTGCATATCCAAGGCTAACAAACAATGTTGGGTTGTCAAACTCTCTCCTTGGATTACTTGCAGTCTTTACAACACAACCGTTTTTTTCTCCTCAACGCAAATTAATCTATCTATGTTCTAGTTGACCCACTCTTATAAGTAATTAAATGCTCCTCCCTCTTCTTGAAGAGAGTGTTTGCTATGAAAATATCATATGCCATTACAAATCCAGAATGACTTTTCCCTCTTCATTTCTATCCCCAAAACCATGTCCTCCATGAACACTAGCATACCCTGAAGCATCTTTTACCACATGTCCATTAATATCTCCATCTATTCAAATCCTCTCTCTTTGTGGGATTCCTTGTAAAATCTTATCCAGATCCTCCCAAAAAGCTTGTTTAATCCTTTCATCTAAACCAATTTACGGTGCATAAACTAAGATGATAGTCAGAATTTCTTCTTCAAGCACCAATTTTAGCAAAATAACCTGATCCCCGGATCTTTGCACCTCAACCACACAATCCTTCAAATCCTTATGAACAGCCATTCCAACACCGTTTCTACCCTTATCTTTACCTGGATATCAAAGTTTAAAGCATGTCTTCTCGATCTTTCTTGCTTTCTCTCCAATGCATTTAGTCTCTTGAAGACATAGTATATGAATCTTCCTTCTTTCCATCATATCCACTATCTCCATCAATTTTCCAGTTATAGTGCCAGCATTCCAACTACCAATCTGCAACTTCCTTTGTAATCTCTTTTGGACTAACTTCTTTACTCGCATGTGTCCATTATGCGAGAACCCTTGTAAATTTGGACTGCATCCGGGCGGTGATGCAGCAGAACTAGCATAATTACCCGCATGCATTCCTCATGCGAGAACCCTTGTAAAATTTGAACTACATCTAGGTTGCGATGTAGCAACCCTTGGCAATTTTTCATTGCATTCGGGCGATGCAATGCGTCGCAAGTAGGGAACACCCCAACGAAATCTAATTTACATGTATCTAACATGTATTTTACTTATTTTAATTTTAATTTGTGTTTTGTATTTTATTATTATAGACATGTATTTTATATATTTTAAATTTCTTTAATTATATAGTTAGGTATTTTTTCATTTTTTGAATTTATTTATATAATTAATTAATTATGTAGGTGTATTATATAAGTATATATACATGTAATTCATCTATTTATTGGAATACATTATTTATTTTATTTTCTAGTTAGTGATTTTATTTTGTTTTAATTATGACATGTGTTTTAAATATCATTTAGAAATTTATAAAAATAAAATAAAGTGAAAAATACAAAGAGTAAGTATATTGAATATAATATACAATTATACTACAGAATGGGGGCCCAAAATCTGACTTTTCCATCTTAACTCCAAATTGAATGAAATCAGCTTCATTAAATAGTTTATTTAATGGTATGAATAATAAAGGTGAGTTTAGTCAATTCTAACTATGTATGGAGAAGATACATGTCTGTAAAGTATTCTTTGCAGCATTTTATTTTGTGTGTCCCAAACACATTGTGCATTATTTTTCAGTAAAATCAATTTTGTATTTTTCTCTGTATTTTTATGTACAATATTCATGTTGAGGGTTTTGTTATTTAAGGTATAAAAATAATAAAATAAAATAGGTCCTAAAATGCAATTATAGAGCAAGATAAATTAGGGTTTTATGTGTATATTTTGTATATCTTATGTAAGTTTTTCTACCCTATCTCCCCCTACTTTATTCTTTATCGATCAAGTCATCATGATGACTGGGTCTCGGGGTCTAGGGTCACTCAGTGCCTTTTACATTTCATTCTTTTTCTTTTCTTTCCTTTATTCTTTTATTTTGGAATTAAATACAATATTTATATAGTATTTAGTATTATTTATAGAGTGTTAATCAATGATATATACATGCATTTAGCTAGGATTTTAAGATCAAAATGAAAGAATAAAGGTGATGAAATGAGGATTCATCAATGTTTGACTTGATACAAGTGGTATTTCAAGATAGCTTCCAGAGAAAGAAGAATCATGCACATAAGCTCCAAAAACACCTTTTAGTTTCTTGTTTTCTTCTTTTCATTTCTATTTCACCTCTTTCATTCTTCCGTCATCATATTCATCCCATTCATATGTGCTATACTTAGGTTATACTTAATTCTAACTATAGTAGGGGATGAGTGTATTTTATTTACTCTTCATTTATTCTCTCTCTTGTCTCCATATTTGTCTATACTTAGGGTTATTTTACCCTAAGTACAGGGGGGGACATGTGGAGCTGATGATTTGTTCATTCTCATCCTCGATCATCCTCACTTGGTGTACAATATGCTATACTTAAGATTTGTTGATCCTAAATATAGGGAGGATGGTCGACTTCTTATTCTTTATTTAGTCATTGTGGTATAGACTTTCCTATATTCAACATGGGTTATATCTTCCTTTTTCTATTTGATCACTATGAGACAAAGATCAAGCTAAGTATTGGGGGGTCGTATATATGTTGTATATATTTTAGCCATAACTTGTACTTTTGTATTTCCTAATAATATGGCTAAAATATTATATGGGTTATAATTTCCAATAAACCAACTGTAAAGAATACACCCTAATAAAGTACATATTTTTCAAAAATTCTTTGTAAATATGATTAATAAAATCGGGTTAACAATGTTTTGCAAAATGATTTGAAAAATGGTTGTAAAATATCTTGAAAAATCATTTGAACACTGTTTGAAAAACTTTTTGCAAAATGCATTCAAACCTTTGTAAAAACTTTTGTAAAATATTTACAAAGTTTTGTTTCATTTGTTTGAATAAAATGTTTCAAAATTGAGTTTGCAAATGATATGGAAATGGTTGTGAATGGATTTTGAAAAATCTATTCATACCTTTGAAAATCTTCCCAAAAAATATTTTCAAATTTTGTAAATGTTTGTAAAAACTGTATGTAAAAATTACTTGCAAAATAAAGTTTTCAACATGTTTGTAAAAACATTTTCAAACTATTTTGAGAAACTTGTATATATAATTAATACAAACTTTAATAATCTTTATTTATACAACCCGTGTATAAAACCTGTGAATACTAAGTAACTTAACATGCATGAATTCTCAATGTAAATTCTTCAACCACCTCTTGTAACTATGCACGCACACCTGTGCAAATATCTGTGCATACTTCTTTCACTAACTATTATTAAAAACCCTAAAAATTTCAAAATTTTCAAAACCTATAGAAATTTGCAAAATGTTTTCAAAAATTGCATAAAAATTTGCAAAACTTTTTTCAAAAAATTCATAAAAAGTTTGAAATTAGAAAATAGCTTCACAAAAATATTTTCCTTGTATTGCCTAGAATTTGCTTTTTTCAGAATGATCTAGACAATTTAACAACTCTAAATAAAGTTTGAAGATTGGAGTTTGGTCTAGACCTTAATCCACTTAATTTCAGAGGAACCCATTAAGGACTGAAATTGAGATACTTCAGGTCACCTTGACTTAATTATTTAGGTTCCATGAGATTATGTTCATGAGTCGATTCAATATGTCTAACTAGAATCCTTCATGTCATCCGTAAGATTCTTGAGACAATGGCTGACTAGATACCTCACATTTAACACTTAACTCAACCCAGATTGATTGCTGAAAGATCTTGGAGTCTAAGTTTGGACGATACTAGGCCACTTCGTCAAGGGTGGCTCATGAACCATTCTTGGGGATTGCCTAAACTAGTACTTCAACCCACTTCCTCTAGTAGCATGGACATCTAATGACTAAAGATTGGATTGAAATAAAGCTTTGGATGAGGAATGGTATGCTAGCACAATTTTTCCAAGACCCCAAAACATGGGCAGAATAAAAGATTCTATATCCGTCAGGCAAAACAAGAATGTAGAGCAATGCAATGCAAAGAAAACATCCAAAAAGACGCCTACACCAAAAATTTCAAAATTTTAAGCTTCCAGAAAAGGCATGCTTTTTAGTGAAGACTCAGTTGCATTGGTTGAGTTTCACAAGGAAATGTGACTGCACTGGTCCGTTTACACTTCTTTTCCCATTCTTCTACCTTCTCTTCCTTCGGTTGTGAACTAGCATGCACCTAACCTTATAAGGAAATATCTATCTCCTCGAGGACGAGTTGCTAGAGGAGGAAATTCCTTGATAGTTCAGTGATTTGTCTGGGAAGAGCTGACTCAATTCACACACATGGTACTGTCATTTCAAGGTTACGAGAGTATGCGACTGAAATGGTTCGTACTGGACTGTAAATTGAACTGAATAGAGGATTATGGAAACTAAGGGCTATTGTGTCACACTTCCTAACCTTAATGTGGTTCCGAACACATCAAGAATCCAAAGGTCTTAACTGAGCTCCAAACTTTGATTTGTTACAATATTCCAAGTTCTTTCTTTTTCTTTCCTTTATTCTCTTTTCCCACAATCATTGTCATAAGTGTTTGCTAGGGACTAGCAAAGGAAAGTATAGGGGGTGATAAATCTTCTTTTCATCACCTTAATTATTTCATTGGCCTTAGACCTCTAGCTAAATGCATGTATATAGCATTAATTTGAACAAAATAACACTCAATAATTGGCATATAAATACTATATAAAAACTTGTACTTAGTTTTAAAATAAAAGAATAAAGGAAAGAAAAGAAAAAGAAGGAAGTGTGTAAGACACTGAGTGATCCTAGACCCCGAGATACAGTCATCATGACGACTTGATCGACATGGAATAAAGTAGGGAGAGACAGGGCAACTAAATGTACAGAAAACACCACGCAGAAACCCTAATTCTATAACTCTATAATATGCTTTTGGACTATTTAATTTTCACCATTTTTACAGCTCAAATCAATAAACACTCAAGATGAAACTTGTACATAAAAATACAAAGAAAAATACAAATTTTATTTCACTAAAAAATAATACACAAATACATCGGGGACACACAAAACAAGAAACTGCAAAAAAAACTTCCCAAACCTGTATCTACTCCACGCATACTTAAAATTACCCAAACTCACCTTTATTATTGATAAAATTAAAATTTAGCTATTTAATGAAGGTGGTTTCATTAAAATGAAGTTAAGATGCAGAAGTTGGCTTTTGGGTCCCTATTGTATTGTATACATGTATATAATATTCAATATATTCATTCTTTTTATTTTTAGGTTTCTTATATTTTTTGTACTTGTAAATACTATTCGAAATACATCTAAACAACAAACATAAAATAAAACCATGAAAAATACATTAAAATAAATAATGTATTAAAATATATAGGTAAACTATACATATATAATACATAAACATATTTATTTAAGCAAATAAATAAAATCAAAAAAATACAAAAAAAATATGTATGTGATTAAATAAGTTATAAATATATAAAATATATAAATATAATAATAAAATGTAAAATACAAAATAAAAATAAAAATACCTTATATATAAGTAAATATATCGATAATCATTAACACCTAATAAATTAGCTTGTAAAAATAAATAAAAATCATAATAAAATACTACATAAAATAATAAATAATTTTTATGTTTTAAATTTTATTTAATTAATTCATATTATTTTTTTGTTTTTATTTATTCATTCTTTTTCCCTGTTCTATCCTCATCTGGTCCTACGTGGACAAATGGGGACCATCTGTTTGCTGACTTCCAGTCAACTTGCCTTTTGGCGTCCCTCACTGTTCAAAGTACCTCGAGCTTCCCATTTCTTCCCATTTTCCAGCACAACCTAATGATCATTTGGCTTGAGCTTTGAACAAAATCGACGATCTGTCTCCGTATTTCACATCCTACTTCGAGGATTGGTCAATCTTCTTTGATCAAGGAAAGATCTTCGTTGGAAAACCCCCTCTCCACGATGTCTATAAATAAAACACCTGGCCTTCAATATGCTTTGGCTCCCTTTCATCCTCTACAACCCTAATTTTTGAGTCGTTAGAGCTTGCTGGTAACAGCAGCAAGCTCGCGGAAGCTTTGGCGTGGTGAAAGAATGATCGGAGGTGGTGATCCAGCTCACCGGAGTAGCCTCTAGCGACGCTTCTTCTGCTCCCTGCCCCAAGTAGATACGAGCTATTTCTCTTGCTTTTCTAGCGTAGCTTACTTCCATCATCTTAGTATAGTTTTTAATTTCATCAATTAGTCTGTAACTTAGCGCAATTTGACCTCTTCACCACACTCCACCCTTGCCCATTTCCACCTCTCAACGAGTTGAGGCAATTTTCCCTTGGCTCCTTGTTTTTCTTGTACAGGTTGGAGAGTCGAAGGGGCTCATATGGGGCTGATTCTGTTCAGGAATAAGGCTCCAAGGGGCTTTAACTTCCCTCGATTTCCAGGGCCCCATCGCTGGGTCCCAGACCATTCTAATGCCATGAGAGACTGCAGACCACTTCCTCGAACATGTACGACATCGGAGCAACGAGAGAGACGGTCGGAGTTGCGTGCTACGCTAGATTAAAGCAGTTCTAAGGGCTTGTTCTTGTGGAGTCTTTCACATCACTTCTCCGTCGTCCGATCACGAGTGCACCCCAGTTTGCACATCCACAGTTGGATTGAGGCTCTTGTCCACTGTCAGGTTTGCCTGCCAATCTAATCTCAGTCGAAGATCCACGAATCGTCATCTATTGCTGTGGACGTGGCACACGTATAAGTGGCTCCATCAACGTTGTCGAATTTGTGCACCTAGTAGGGGTATTGTGCATTCAAACTCTAGGAATTTTTCATATATTTTCTAATATTTAATATTTCATTTGCTGTGTAATTTATTCTATAACATTTGCATTTAGACCCTTATATTTCCTAGATACCGTACATTGGCCAATGCTAGGTCACTTCACGTGTGCCCACATGTGAGGAGGGAATTTTGTAGAGTTACCTTTGTAGGTTTAATAATTTCAGTTTAGTCCTAGAATTTGAAACATCATTGTTAACTTTTGGGATAAATTTCACGAAGGACTTGCAAAAATACCCCTTCCATACTTGTAATTATTTTTTCACATTCTATATTTTTATTAAATAGATCCTGTGTCAAAAATGTTATGGGAAAATTATTGTAGGTGCCTGATCTACTGCTTTCACGTCTCATTTTTATTTTGGCATTTGCTTATATTTTTCTAGTTATTAAAAATCATTTAGGAGCTAAATATTCCCTGTCTAGATGAAAAAATACAAAAATTATAAAGCCACCTTTAAAAATGCCAAAAATTACGTGGTATACATTACTATAAGTTATAAATCCTAACAAAAAATCACAAAAATGCAAAACGAAGACATTAAAAATTAAGGACCCCATAAACATCCATAAAATTGTTAAAAATTCCAAAAGATAATTTCCTATTATATATTTCGATTTATATTATTTAGTATATATTAAAAATAATTTTGGGATTTTTTAGACTTAATATCTATTTTTAAAATCCAAAAAAATCGATCTAGCTATTATAGTTATTTTTATATTTAAATCCATTAAAAATACCTAAAAATTAGCAAAAAATATAATAAAAATAAAAAATATAGAAAAATTATAAAAACACAAAACAACTTATTTTGTAATTTTTGACTATATATAACTATATTTAAAAATATAAAACCCAATATATACTATACACATATTATAATACATTAATACTTTTTATTATTAGTATTCTTATGTATAAATACTTTATATATTTAAAATATTTAAAAAATAAAAAATTCTATTCTTGTATATATTTTGATTTATGTATATTATATTATATATTATTTATAACACTATTATTATTATTATTATTATATATATTTACATATTATATCTTAAAAACAAAAAGAAACTAAAAATTACAAAACTAAAAAGAAAATAAAATTAAAAATTTTAAAATATTTTAAAAATATTTATAATATAAAAATCCATAAATAGTAAATATCATTAAAACCATAAAATAATAAAAATAAATAAAAACACACAAAAATACCTCAGTAGGTTGCTCATTTATCTTTACTCCCCTTTATTCTCCGTGGTTCAACACTCTACGTACTTGTCACTATACACATATTACGTAGAGTTAAAATAAAATAAAATTTAAACAACTTCACTTTGATTGCTTTATTCATATTGTGTGGGTTGATTGTTGTTTGATTCGGCTTTTGTGTTCGGTCAGTCAGCGATTGTTGATCTTGCTTGTTATGTTGCAGACCGACCAAAAGTACGTGTCAACACATGGTCAACACCATAGCCCTAATACCTTCTTCCTCATAACCTTCTGTCAAGGAATGATAGGTGAAGCTTTGACTGAATAGCACCTACAACCACCATTCTCCTCCTTCAAATACATCACCACCGATGTAAATTAATCGCGTCCACCTTCATGCAGAGCACCCCCTAGACCTCTTCTGCTCTCCATGATAGGGAGGGGGAGGATAGATGACACGATAATGTAGGTCTATTCCCGGTGAGACCCATGGTCTCTGACAATGCTACGACATCAGATGATGGCCATTCGAGCTTCGTGCCACACCTGGGCATGTCAAGCACATATCGGAGCTCTTGGATCTCAGCCCAACATGCTTCGACCACCTCCGGTGTAGTTCTTCAGTTGTACATGTAAGGTAGATATTGTTTTCCTTTTATTTTCCTTGATTTTTCCCACACTGCACACACACCTCCATACCCAAATGTGTCCCTGACCTTCCCGGGAGGATTTGCACACCACTTCCCCTTCTCCACATCAAGGTCACTGCCACCCCCTTCTTCTCCTTCCAATCGGAGAAGAACCCAAAGGTCCGCTACTCCTCCGCCCTAACAGGACCCTCATCTCACCTCACTCCCTTTACGCACACACATGCTTTGGCGATCACTGACATTTTGCAGGTGACATCTTCAATGGTCTGAGCTTTTGAGGTGTTTTGTTCTATAGGATGATCCTCGACGGGTCTTCATCATTTAGGGGATTTGAACATCCTCAACTCAACTTCAGATGTTCATGGGCTTTGCGAGAGCATCTGGGAGATGCCGGGATCTTAAGCATAGTGATACTAGGGCAAAGGAGCCACACCTACGTCGTTGGAGCCCTGCCTCATAGAAGCCATGCAAGGAGCAAGATGACCAGCAATAGTAGAAGGCACCATTCAATCAGAAGGATCAGACGACTCTTGTCCAACCCGAGCCTCCATGCTTGAACCATTGACTCGGTGGGACAAGCCACTTTTATAACACATCGGGGTTCTGCCACGTGGTCCCGAACCTACAGCTGATCCACCACTCAACCCGAGCCTCAACCCCATGCATGCACTGCGTGTGAGGGGCCTAGTCTATTACATCTGAAGCCCATGTCATTCTTCAAACTGCGTACATGTCCTTTAAGGGCGCACGGAGCGCACACGCTATGTATGGAAAGTTTGCAACACAGTCCTATCGGGTTTCTAAAATTTCACCTATGCCCCACATGTGAAAGGAATTTAAAGATAAGCCCTCGCGGCTCTTCTTAATTGCAAATATACTCTTGAATGTACCTAAAATGTGATGTTTTTATATATTTTATGCATGTTTTTAGTACATTTATGCACATAGACTCTTTATAGTATATCTTGAGCATATGGACTCCTTTCGATGTGATTTTAATTTCATATGAGGCTTATTTGATTCCCTTCATATGGATACATCTATATCTCTGATTTGATTTGTAGAACAACACTAATTAATCAAGATAGAAAATATTTTATTCATCATATTATACATGCCATTAATTTACGATTGCTTCATTTAATGTATCCATGAACCTTGATTCAAACTGAACACATTTCTCAAGTTATTTAGTGATTTACGGGCACGTTTATGTATGTAACTTTGCATGTTTGTATTTAGTCCCATTACGTTGCATTTTGTCTTAAATTAACTTGCATTAAAACAAACTAATAATGCATTATGTTTCATAAGTCATGTTATGCATCGTTTTCTCTCCTTTTGACCTAGATCATGTATTAAATTTCTTAACATTGATATCAATAACTTAGTTGATCGCATCGAGAGCTCATGTCCTTGAGATCCACTCTAGATTTACTTAGTTAAAAAAAATAAAATTGGGCCACTCCTTGCGAAGATCTTCGCTAGGTACTGACCGACTCATATTAGGTCGTACTATAATTCGATGTAATTAATATAATCTAAATGCGGTTCGTCAATGCTCTCACACTTTTTTCCTCATTTTTTTATTTTTTTTTGAAATGAAACTTAGGGGAATTCAGATCATGATATATCACCATGGTGCCAGTTAAAATTCAACTTAATTTAGAACATCTATCACATCCATCAAGACTGTCAAATTTTAACAGTCTCAGAATTTCTGAAATTGACCCCTTCAGATGGACGTGTTAGAAATATATATTTTCCACGAATTTGAAATATATATTCTACTTATTATTCTAAGTAAACCCCCAATGGATTTTATTTCAAAAAAATAAAAAATGAGGAAAGTGGAGTGGGAGCATACTCTTATATGCTCCCAAGGAGCACATATATTGTGTGTGTGTGTATATAAGAATTGGATTTTGTATTTAAGAGCAAATAAAAATATGGTAATACTAATATCCATGGTCGACACTTTGTATCCGTGTCCTGAAGGCTCCCCTCCAAACCGACAATTTGTTGAGGCTGCTTTGATGTTATATAAAATATTGGCTATAACACATGCAAGACCGAAAACCATAGATTCTGTTCACTACTGGACAGGATTTTCCTCAAGATTCCCAGATTCATATCTTTTGACCTATGGAACGAGACCTATCACATGTTATCTTGAACGCATAAAATGAAAATGAGGATATGTTTGACCGTCGAAATGTAGCACTCCACGAGATAACTAGTTGCATGCAATCTCTTATCGTATATTATTTGCTGACATCAATATCCTTTGATTGAGGTAAGGACCGGGAAAGTTGTCGCCAACTATTCCTTCTGGACTTGAGCCACATACAGTAGGAAGTATATGAGTAAATAGAACAACTGGAAGCTCAAATGGTCCTGGGAATTAACAGAATACAAAGTCGTAAATAAAAGAAGGAACTGCAAATGAGTGTCGATCATATTTTATATCCCTAAAGTGCCTGAAGCATGCCTTTTATCTAAAGGGGTGTGTGGCCAGTTTATGTCCATATATAGGCTACATCGAGTTGGACGCGAACTCCACTGTATCAGATAGAGATTCACTCAAGTGGTCGGAATCAACATCATCATTTCAGCCCTTGGCAGATACTTAGAATCCTTATCGTCTTCAGACACCTATTAAGTCCATGTCAAGTAAAGAAGGTAATGACCTTCATATCCCACTGGAGCATTATCATCCTTTCCTTCCTTACAACTTGGAAGAAGCTTTCTTATCTATTCATGTATCTTAAGATTCTGTAGATGCACCATTTCCGCCAGGAGATGGTATGAGTTAATCGGTCAGTACAGAATATCTTTCTGTAAACTTTTGCTAAATAAAGCATGATTGCCTTTTAGTTCAAATCATTCGTTTGGATTTCAAATGGTAAGATGGATCACGATCGATGCAGTGCAAGCAGTCGTAATAAGAGCGCTCGTGCCAGCCAAACGAAGCACAGTATCTTATCCAAAAAAAAGGAACAAGTACTGTAGGATCTGTGTCGACTATAAGCCATTACGATAACCTTTCCACACACACTTACAAAGGATTGCCTTTATGGAGCAGGCAACTAGGCATTCCCACCTTTTTTTTTCAATGAATATTGGCAAAGCCTTATATCAGTACAAGTAGAGTCCGCTAAATGGATTCTTGCTTAAATTCATGTCACGGAATTTGATTATTTTTTTACGATGACCGTCGGCTACTTAGCTAATGCAACCCTCGTAAGGAGGGACTTGAATCCTTTTCTTTCGGGTGGGTGGCACATTCAAGTGCCACCAGACTATTGAAGTAGGTGTATTACATTAACTATAAAGGGAAAAAATATTACTTCTCTAACTTGTTCATCCAAACAAGGTAGAATATGCAAATACTTGAACCTTTTAAATTGAAATCTATAATCGAGGAGGTACAATTCTATGATTAAGGTGAAAATTGATTGACGGTTGCTTATATTAACTTATTAATTATAACAACCAAGTTTCATTTCAAAACAACCTCTCTCAGATAAATGAAAATAAATGGAGGTACCTACTTGGCTCCCTGGTTGGGGCATTTTTTCATGAGATTTAGATTGTACTCATTCCAAAAGGTCGGTATATGTTATCATTATCACCCTATATTAGGATTTTAACTTGCATATCTTCCTTAAAAATTATAGCAATTAGTCAAGCTCTCTTTCATTATAACAAAATGGGTGCATAGTGACTTTTTTTTAAATCCGTCACTATATCATCCATTTTGGATATAATGATGATACTATTCATCGAAATTATTTTTTATACTTGAAATTGATGAAAGGTGTCATATTCGTTGCTATATCATTAACGATTATCCATACATCAATGCTTATCCATTCTTATTTTTCAAAATTTTAACTAATTGTCACTGAAATTTTAACTGAAACATTGATGACGCGATTAGCTAAAATCTTTAAAATGATAATGGATAAGCATTGCTAGATGCACCATCACCAATTATATAACATCAATATTATATTAATCAATAATTTCAAGTATAAAAATAGTTTTGCAACAAATGATATCGCCGTTAAATATTTAACAAAGGACGATACAGTGAGAGGGTTATTAAAAAAGTGTATATAAGCCTATTTTGTTGTAGTGTCCCTAGAATAGAACCCTAATTCTCTATCACTAACCACAGCTATTGTAGGCCCATCTCCTACCATCAAAACTTGATAGGGATAAAATTTGAATGATGTATTGCCAACATGAAGGATGTGTGACCCGTTAAGTTGTCATGTCTCATCCGAGAAGCAGACTACATTGTTGATCGATCGAGTCAGGGATGCCTAACGTCCGATCTTGGAGAAGTCTGCTGTGTCCAACAAGTTAGATATGACAATCGCTATATCAGACATCTCTCAGCTCTCGGTACGTCACTCAATGCGAACCAGCAAACAATCAACCCATGAATAATATATGCAATGAAAACTAGATGAGGTGAAATTTATATACCCTACAAAATGTGTATAACAGAAAAGTAACGCGGTCAAACCACTGAGAACAATGGAGGATATATAAGTATTACTAACTAATAGTAATTAATAATAATTATTTATGTATTTTTTAGCCTTTTTCTGATTTTTGTGGGTTTTTAATTATTTTTGAATTTTTATGTATTTTTATTGTTTAATATTTTTATATTTTGAAATTTTACATTTTAAATTTTCTTTTTAATTTTGCATATTTTTAGTTTTTTTTAATTTTTAAGATATAATATATATTTATATATAACAATAATGATAATATAGTTAATATAAGTAACAAAAGGAATATATATTAAATATAGGCTTTTATATTTTAGATACATAAAAAAACACTCAAAATACAGAAAATAAAATGTTTTGTGCTTTAACTATTTTTCTCTATTTTTATTAATTTTTATAGATTTTTTACTAAATTTTATGCACTTTTAAAGTATTAAAATATATAAAATAATGAGTAAAATAATATAGATTTATTATTTTGAGTTTTAAAATAGATAATATGTTTATAATTCTCATAGCTAATTTGAAAATGTATACTATACATAATAAGGATAATTATAAAACATAAACAAAATTTTTGGGCCTTTTATGAATTTTTTTGATTTATAGTATTGTTAAGGATTTGTGTTTTTAAAGTTTTCTTTTTGTATTTTTCCAATGATTTTTAGTCTAAATATAGAATATATAATAATATACTAACTTAATTTTTTTGGAGATTTTAAAGATGGTTTTGTATTTTTTGGATTTTTAAAAATAATCAGGAAGTAAAAAATTCTCTTTTTGGATTTTTAGAAAATAGAAAAATACACTAAATACCTAAATATAATTACGTACATAAACAAGCATGATTTTAGGCATCTATAACAATTTTCCCATAAATTTTAATGTAAAGGAGTTATTTATTAAAAATGAAATACATAAAATAGAAATGCGATAAAGATAAGTACCTATTTGCAAATTAAATAAACATTAAATGCATTTAGAAATAGGTCCAATAAGTACAGGGGTGTTGATGAAAGACTCAAATGCCTCACGTGGCGTAACACGTGAGGTAGAAGGGCATACGTATAATACACATAAAGTTTAGGGTCTCTTTTACAAAAGATTATATTTAATTTATAACACAACTATATTTAAATCATCATATAATATACAAAAAGTGGTAGGGCTTTGGCGCAAATTACCCAATAAGTGGCATGATCAGACGACAGATGATCATTCACTTAAACTCATCGACAATGGAGAAGGGCATCGTTTCGCTTCTGATTTGACGATCATGAGATAAACTGGAGCGCCTTCCTTGATCTAGTGGTGTCTGGGCATTATGGAAAAACAAGAGAACATAGTTCTTGTTGTGCTTTGATCGATGATATCTCCGACCTCAGGCATCCTTTCTCTTTGTTGATCAGTCCAAAATCTTCCCAGGAGCTAGCCGCACTTACAGGTGGTCCAAATGGTGTCTAGGTCCCAATGATGGGGACATGAAGCGTTCAGTTGCTTTAGTTGACTTGAGTGTAAGATAAACTTTGATTCCTTGCTATGAAGGGGTTTCAAACCCTCAGACCTGCACAAAAAGACTTAGTGGCTCGGGGGCGACCCGACTCGACCAGAATTAAAGCTATTATGCAAGATGGGGTGTATGGGTGGAGAGGCTCTAGGCTATGGCAGAGGATGAGCCCCGATGCTCAGAACTGGAAGCGATCAGAGTGATCTTAATGGGGGAAATGATAAATGATACGATTGGTATCGATGTAAGGGTGATTTGGCCCGTCAAAACATAAGTAAATCATGTTGAAATCGAGCTAGAGAAGGAGCTCTAGTGTACAATAGATTTGGAAATTACAATAAGTTAACCACTAATTGCGGAAGTAAAACCTGAACTAAGATGATGAATCGGAATTACACTAAAAACATTAAGGAAAACAACTCATACATGCATACACAAGGAGCAGAAGGGAGCTCCACCCGAAGCTATTCAGGCAAGCTAGACCACCACTTCAACGCCTCTTTGTCCATGCCAATACCTCGACGAGGTACCTGCTGTCACAAGGTGTCCATAACATGATGAGAATATGGGTTACAGAGAAGAGAAGGGGATCAAAAGTCAAAAAAGGACATGGGAGCTTATTTATGCACTTGGTAGAGGGCAAAAGGAGGAGAGGGACTTCCTGAAGAAGAGGCGAGATTGGTGAGACCTAAGAGGCTAGCGAGATGGAGCAAGGTGAGGGGAAGATGTTTGGTGAAGGACCCAAGATCTATCGAGCCATGGATCAATGCTAATAAAATGGAGAAGTCACAGGGTCGCGTGACTTCTGACAAAGGGCAGCTTGAGGACCAGATAGTTGACCGGCGGGTCAACTGTAGTAGGTCTCTTGTTTGTCCACGTGGACCAAACCAGAAAAAGGCAGGGGGATATTTTAAATTGATAAAAAATATAAATGAATTTATTTATTAAAGTCAAAATATAATAAATATTTCTTATTTTATATATTACTTTATGGATATTTTTTATTTATTTTTACAAGATTATTTTCTAGATGCCAATTTTTGCAAGTATATACATAGGTATATTTACCTATATTTGACCTTATTTTATTTTTATTTTGTATTTTTATTATTATATGTACACATTTTATATATTTAAAATATATTTAAGTACATATTTAAATATTTTATTTTGTTTTCCTTATTTTATTTGTATACTTAAATAAATAAGTGTATGTACATTATAGGATAATATACTTATATAGTTTATTACATTATTTATTTTAATGGATTTTAATACTTCTATTTTATGTTAAAGTTTTTAGTATATTTTAAATAATATTTGCAAAAATTTAAAAATATAAGAAAGGTAAAAATAAAAATAACAAATAAAATGCATAAAATATGCAGGTATACAGTACAATAGGACACCTGAAAGTCAACGTTCATCTTAATTCTATTTTTAATGAAACCACCTCCATTAAATAGATACTTGATTTTAAGAAAAATAAAGTGAGTTCGATGAATTTTGAGTTCATATGGAGCGGATATTGGTTTGTGAAGTTCAGTTTGCGGCTTTTTCATCAGTGTGTCCTAATCAAACTGCACTATTTTCATGTGTAATTAATTTATTTTTCTATGTTTTTATGTACAAGTTTCATGTTGATCAAATCTTTACTTGAGGTGTGTAAAATGAATAATAAAATAATGAAAGAAGGGTTAATTTTTATGAATTAAATTGGGGCCTTGAGTGTGATTTGTACAGTTATTGGCCCTATCTCCCGCTACCTTATTCCTCGTTGACCAAGTAAATATTGAATTGGTCTCAGGGTTTAGGGTCATTCAATATTTTCAATATTTTATTTCTTTTCCTTTATTCTTTTATTTTGAGTTTAAATACATGTATTTATATAGTATTTATAAGTCAAATAATGCATATTATTTTGTACAAATTAATATTATTTACATGCATTTTACTAAGCATTTAAGGATAAAATGAAAGAATAAAGGTGATGAAATGGAGATTCATCACCACCATACTTTCCATTACTAGTCCCTAGCAAAAACTTATGATAATGAGTGCATAAAAAGGGAAAAGAAGCGGAAATGTATTAGTGTAGTCGCATTTCTTTGTGAAGCCCGGCCAGTATGACCTCGTCTCCATCAAGAAGCATGCCTTTTCTGGAAGCTCAAACTTTTTTTGGAATTTTTATTATAGGCTCCTTTTTTGGATATTTATTTATTTGGCATTGCTCTGCATTCTTGTTTCCCACCGATGGATATAGAATCTTTTATTTCACCCATGTTCTGAGGTATTAGAAAAATTATGCTAGTAGACCATTTCTCATCTGAAGCTTTATTTCAATCCACTCTCCGATTGTTAGATGTACATTCTACCTGAGAAACAGGTGGTTAAAGTACCGATTTCAGTAGTCCCCAAGAATGGTTCCTGAGACACCCTTGATGATGCGACCTAGTATCGCCCCGACTTAGACTCTAGGATATTTCAACAATCCATCATGGTTGAGCTACGTGCTGAGTGCGGGGTCTCATGTCAAGCCGTTATCTCAAGAGTCGTACGGATGGCGTGAAATGTTCTAGTTAGACACATTGAATCGACTCATGAACACAGTCTCATAGAACCTAAAGAATTAAATCATAGTGACCTGAAGCATATCAGTTCCAGTCCTTAATAGGTTCCTCTGAAAATTAATTGGATTAAGGTCTAAACTAAGCTCAAATCTTCAAACTTTATTTAGAATTGTTAATTATCAACACCATTCCAAAAATGCAAATGCAAATTCAAATTAAGAAAATATTTGTTTAAAACTATTTTCTAATTTTGAACTTTTTATGGATTTTTCAAAAAGTTTTGAAATTTTTTATGGAAATTTGAAAATATTTTTTTGAAACTTTACAGGTTTTTAAAATTTTTATTTTTTTAAGGATTTTTTTATAAAGGTTAGTGAGTTTGGAATGTACAGATATTTACATGGGAGTGAGTGTATATTACAAAAAATGCATATAGATTTTACACTGGGAATTTATATATAAGTCAGTTGTTATTCACAAGTTTTATATACAAGGGTTATATATACATATATGTGTTTTATAAAGAATCTTATTAGAGTTGTTATGTATCACAATTATATACAAGGTTCTAAAAATAATTTGAAAATATTTTTACAAATATTTTAAAAACTTGTTTTGCAAATAATTTTTACAAACATTTATGAAGTTTAAAAACCATTTTGCAAAGACTTTTCAAAGGTATAGAAGATTTTTCAAAGTATTTGACAACCATTTTACAAATCATCTGTAACGTAATTTTCAAAACATTTTATTCACATAAATGAAACAATTTTTTACAAATTTTTACAAAGATTTTACAATGGATTGAAATCATTTTACAAAATATTTTCCAAAAGGTTTCAAAAGTTTTTTTCAAGACATTTACAACCATTTTTCTAATCATTTTGCAAAACTTTTTTAAACAAATATATTAATCATATTTACAAAGAATTTTGAAAAAAATTATACATATTTATAGTGTATTCTTTATAGTTAATTTATTATATACACGTACCCAATGTAGTATATATTAGACATATTATTAAAAATACGAAAGTATAAGTTACAACTAAAGTATATACAACGTATATATGTGATGAAGCGCTAAATGCATGTATTAAAATCGATTCGTTTTAGCACGGGCACTAGCTTTCTATACAGAACCAAGATGAATCTCAGTGAAGAGGTTCTCGGCTTTAATTTTTAACCTGGGAAGTCCAATGTCGAACACAAGGATGCGGGCACTTTAACGGTTAAATTTAGAGAACAAATAATTTGGATAGTAACTCAGAGGTTTATTACTTTGAGATGAAGCACACACACAATCAAGAGGAATTTTAACACATTTAATTATGCAACTAAATTAAATGCAAATGTGTGTGTGTATATATATATATATATATATGCAAAGACAATACAAATAGGGAAACAGCCCTTAAAAACTCACAACAAGTAACTTGGATGAATGATGAAAATACCATGAGTTAATATCTTGAGAAATTACTTAAGTAAGATAAATCAATCCCACAAGCCTATCTCCTCTCAACTCTACTGATTTAATCAACAAGTACATCTTTTATTGACCCAAAAATGATTTAATTTAAATAATAGTCGATCATTAAGATTAAAATTGCTTAAAGGATCTAAATGTATATGCAGAGTATTTAAATTCAACTAAAGTACATTAATAAATCAAGGCCTTTAAATATTAACAATTAATGCATGAATTTTCAGTTGAAATCATCCACACAACTGGCTATCAGATAGAGTATCAAACAAGCTTCCAAACAAGAACAAAATCACATTATTTGGACTTCAGTTTTCTTACAAATTAGTATAGATAGGGACTTAGATGCAATTAAGGAAACCCTAGGGGCTTATGTGCAAATTACAAATAGGTGGGAGGACTTATATGTAATTATTGTAAACTTTAGGACTAGCATTGTAATTTTTCCACACGCATGTGCAAAACACATGACCTTTTAGGATCAGATAGGACGACTCGAATCACGCGTCTACTTCATCGGTGACTCGGAGTTGGGCTCGACACATGAGCTTGAGGTTTGAACCGTTGCCTCGGAAAGTGACGTGGTTTATTCGGGACCATTGGATTTCTTCCAAATATGGGAAATCCACGGCAACAGCTTCACGGATGTTCTTGAAGTCTGTTGTACGCAGCGGAGGCGTGGCTGTGCTCCGACGAAGGTAGCTTAGCTCCTCCGCATCTCTCCTAACTACTATAAGGTCCAACTACCTCTGTTGGATGTCGATGAAGATGATGGATGCTCTGAGAAGACGAGAAGATGCTAAAAAAACTCGGTCGATGAAGCGTCACCTAAGAATAAATAGGAGATCGGAGCTCGCCCAAAATTTCCGATCATTGAAGTTGTAGAGACCTGCAATGTTAGTCCAGACAACAGACAAGCATCCTGCAAATAAAGTAAAGTAATGATGACGGTGAACAAAGGGCTATTCAAAAGTGGAGGATTAAGCCCTAAGAAGTGTCACCTCCATGGAGAAGGTGACGATGGATTCGGGCGATCACAATGATGGAGAAATGGATCGATGACTTGGGAATAAACGCGTGAATGTTGATCAAAGGCGAATGTATACGACGGTTCATGCAAGTAAAATACTGTGCAACTACTTCGAATAAAATCTTAGAAACTACAATGAGAAAAGATTAAGTATAGATCTGACATTTGAAGGTGGAAAATGACGTGAATGGATTTGAATGTCGAGCCGATTTGTGAAGCTTGAATCTTCACGATCTTAGCATGAAGTTATTGGCTATGGAACTCAGCTCAAACAACTTCGAACTTGGGTTGTAACTTGGCAACACGACCAAGGATCTTGTCGGAGGTGCACGCCATTTTGGCGCTCAATCTGGCCCTCCTACTGTCACTGGAGGTTAGAGAGGCTATGGTGCAAGTCCGTGAAGTGGCGGATAGCCGATCAAGGCGGCTGGTGCAGAAGTATTTAAAGAGGGAATGACAGAGGTTTCAATAAGTTTTTATGGAAGTTTCAACCTCCGCCAATGATTGAGTGGTTAGTGTTAGGAATAAAGCAGTGGTTGTCGGAAGTTAGGGTCGAAAGGCGAAGGTTTTAGCATTGGTTTCGCAAGAAGAAGATGTGTAAGGAGTTTTGCAAAATTAGAGGAAGTTGCAACGAAATGAAGAGTTACGTCGTTTGGGAGACAAGGCTGGAGGTTAGGGACGAAGGAGTGGCCATTGGATATGATGATTGATGAATCCACGATTCATCATCTTAATATCTTGATCTTAGCAAAATCCCCAAGTAAAATTCCAAATAAATGTCCATAAAATACATAAATTAACAAAATGACTCTTGTAAATAAAATACACTAATTATTGTATATTAGATTGTACAAAATGAATTAACATAAAAAGCCGCAAAAAAAAGGAGTTGTATACTTGTAAATAGCCCAAAACTTCATGTATTTTTAATAATTTCATTTCAACTCCTTTTTGCCTAATTCTTTCTCTAACTTGTTTATAAAAATGTATATAAAAATACAAAAATACAAAACAAATTTCATCTCAAATAAATGCTCCTAGATCCCAAAGAGAAAAAGCCGTAAAGTCCAACTTCCAAGCTAAATTCCCGCTCCGTATGAACTCCAAATTCACCAAACTCACTTTTAAAGTTCGAGTTAGAAAATTATCTATCCAACGGAAGTGGTTTCATTAAAATCGGAGCTCATTTGCAAAAGTTGGGTTTTGGGACCTAGATGTACATTGTATACCATGTATATATTCATTCTTTGTTCATTTTTTATCTTACCTTTCTTAATTTCTAAAAATAAAAAAAACATGCTTGTGTTGTATTTTATTTATATTATTTTATTGTATTTTTCCGTTGTAAATATCTCTTATTAAAAAAAATGTACATGGTGTTTTGTATTCACTTGTAAATTCACCATTACTTTTTCCTTCTTTATTTTGTTGTATTTAAAGTAGCCTACTTTATTTCATTTTATTTATTTAATTATTTTACATTCTCTACAATAACCACCATTCAACTCTCTTCTACCACCAACCTCCATTCAACCCCACCATTTCTTAAACCTCCCATTCAACTCCATTAATAAAATAACCTCCCACCATTTTAATAACCTCTCATCCCATCATCTTTATATACCTCTCATTCTCCTCAATTTTGCTTTTGATCCATCTTTATGTGAGGAGAGCCTAGTTCCCTAAGTTGAATCGGTGACAGCGACGCAACCGCGGTCGAGCGACGACGACCCTCTCTCCGGTGTGATCCGTTGGTTTTTTGGCCAACATCGCAGCCGCAACCGCGCGCTGCTCGAGCTCATCGCACGCCGGCGATTCGAGCGAAGACCGTGCTCACGAGAGCACTCCATAGGTACCCGCGTTCATCGTAGGTAATTTTTCATCTCACTTTTTATCATCTTGTTAGTTTTGCATTTTTTTATATACATCACATCAATTTCACCCCCCAAAATCCACCATTTGTTTATATCCTTATCTTCATCACTATGATCACAGTTTTTTTTCCATCGTGTTCATTCACTGTTTTAACAAAACTAAAAAAATATAAAAAAATTAAAACAAAAAAACCTTTTATTACATTACAACAGTATAAAAAAATCAAAAAAAAATAAAAAAAATGCAAGGAGCAGCAGTGCCGCCGCCCCTTCCTCCCGCAAGGGCAGCGGCGCCGCCGCCCCTTCCACCTCAGCCAGCCGGCGGTTCCCTCGTGGCCGCACCGCCTTGACGCCGCCACCGCCGCGCGAGCGCCGCGGGCTGCGCCCTCGCCGCCACTCCACCCGCCTTCCAGGTCGAGCCCCCGCGCCGGCGGCCCCTTGCCGCCCCTCCGCCCGCATCCTTCGAGTTCCCAGCGGCGCGCCCCTCGCCGCCCCTTCACCGTCCTCCGCCAGTGCGGCGGCCTTCATTGCGGCCGCGTGCGGTTGAGCCGCCGCCGTCGACCCCCACCTCTGATGGGTTCATCTCCAACCGACCAAGGAAGAAGAAGGTCCTTCCATTTTCTTTATTTTTTATTATCGTGAAAATTGCAAGTGTTTACTTTCGTGTTTCCTTAATTACAAACAAGTCCTTGTACATAGTTTGTATTGTTTAAGTTCATTTCTGTTTTGCAAAGACACCCTTGTGTTCGCACTTTAACTTGGACCTTGTTTTGGCATCCTTTTATTTTAAGAAAAATAGCATTGTATTGAGCAACTAATTGTCTACATTTTGACTATTTATTTGTATTTTTGTGAGATATGGGTAATTAACTAAAATTTTTCAACTGACATTTTACATAGTTTACCCATTCTGGACTCTTAAAATTATATCTCACACACAGTTGCTCCAAAAAATCCACAAAAATTAGGAATGATGCCTTGACATGTGTGTAATTACTATCAAAATTTCATTTAAAATGGAGATGTCTTGTGCTTGGAATAATTTGTAGAGTGTTTTTAGTGTTTGATTTTTAATTAAATCCACGTATATCCTTTTTGCGAAATTTCAACTCTCCTGTATGCCACATGAAAATACCTTTTTGAGATAATTCATGTTCTGATTAATTTGATAATGTGGATTTAATATGAATTATTTACTCACGATCACTCTGTTTTCACTAAAAAATCCATAAAAATTCATATTTTGTCAAAAAATTTCAAAAATATTACTGTAGTCTCTTTGCATCATGTTTTATTTCCAGTAATTTTTTCATAATTTTTGCTTACTGTTTGTGTGATAAATTACGAAAAACCCATAAAAAGTGTACATTTTTAGCTATTGCTTTTTAACCCCTAAAATTACAAAAAAATGTGTTTTGCATTCATCTCTGGATTAGGACTCTAAGAAAAATATAATTTGGCTAAATTGGACTTCTTTTCCATTAAAATTAATTTGGCCTTGTTTGTGTTTTCTAAGTGTTTTAATTCAACCGCATCTTGCATTGATATTTCTTTTTGCATTAAAAAATATAAAAAAACCGCATTGGATATCTAAACCTAAGTTTTTGAATTAAAACCTAAGTTGTTCCTTTGCCTCCCTGAGTTCGACCCCGGACTTGCCCGGGATATAAATTAAAGCCGAGACACTCTTCACAGAGATTCTTCTCTCGGTTCTGACTGAATCGCTAAGTACACGTACCACAACGTGACCAAATTAATCATCGTATTTAGCGACTCATCAGATGGCGCCGTTGCCGGGGAGGCAAGCGGCTTAGGGACTAATTTAAAAATTTGGATTTAGTTTTCCATTTACTCGGGTAGTCTGACCCCCGAGCCACCTTGTATTTATTCCATTTTTTTTGCAATTATTTCTCTTCATATTTTTGTATATATTTTTATTTATCTCTCTAACATAAATCTTTGTTTCCTTACGAGGGCCCGATGGACTTGGAGTGCATCGGAGGTCGACGGACGCGACGCACGTCGACTGCTGAAGAGCGAGGAAAAGCAATTTATTTTTGAAAGAAATTTTGTAAATTGTTGTAATTATGTATCTTACTCATTTATAGCGGCTCTTGTTTGAGAGCTCGCGCGTGTAAAAAAACTTGGACATTATTTGTGGTGTGTCGAGTTTGTTTCACTCTCCGGCGAGGGTGGGGCTTGACTTGAGTGGCAAAATTAAGGATTAGGCACACGGTAGTTTAGAATCAAATTTGCTTGTGCCCATCGTAATTTAGGCCACACATATCTTAAAAGATTCACTTATCTTATAAGATTCATAATGAGACGCACATAGACACGTACTATTTAGCTCAAATTCAATCAATTCTTCCCCGCTAAGAGTATACTGTTTAGGTGCGGTTTTCTCGATCTGCATGCATTTAGTGTAATATTTATAAATTCTGTTCTGCATAACGCATGAAGAGTGCTGGGATTCACTATAAGTATACCTTCTTCTGAGCATGCATCATAGTTTCTCGTTTGCATTCTGATTTCCGATTCCCCTCTTGTTTTACAACTTAAGGTCAAAAGGAAATTGGGACTGAACGGTAGACGTGCTTGTGTGTTCACATAAATTTCAAGTGATAACCTAACTCTAAAATTGGGACTGAATTGAGCAGGTCGATCTAATTAATTGGAATAAAAAGAACCCTTGTTCTCGGGTGCAGAAAGCCCTCATTGTTTGTTTAAATTGCAAGTGAGAGAGAGACGACCCTAGGATAGAGCCAAGTCTGGATTTCTTACTTACTACTGGTTCTTTCTTTTTAGGCGATTAGCTACTTTTCAGTGAGGATTTACGGGTAGCCGGTAAACGGTCCGGACTTCCTTAGCAGAGTGGGAGGTTTAGAGGACGCATTAGTCCTCAAGGAACGGGTAGCCGTATTTATACGGTCCGTACTTACTCCTATACTGGCTGAAAGTAGGTCAAACTAGTCGTAAGAACCGGGCCAGTCTGTAGGAAAATACGGGCACCTAACAGCTCGTTAATCTTTCCAAGATTGTATTCTCACCAACTAAAATTGACCAGATAAATCGGCCGAACTCTTACGGCCATCATGTGTTGAGTTGGTGAAATTGGGGGTTTGAATTGCGTTTGTATTGTGTGAGTTCACTCCGCACATTTACGTGCACTGTAGAATTAGCGCCTCATTGATTATCGTGATCTAATCGGTTCTTTTGACATCGAAGATGACTGATTGGGGGGATATTTATTCGGACTTTGCGAATCTCTCGTTGAACCCTTCAAAAAGTACGTCTTCAAAGGTCCAAGCGCAACTTGGACCAACCTGGACTCATGACCCTCTTGAGCCCAGGATCACTCACTCTCGGGATGGTTACTCTCAAACCATTCCATTTCTCTCTTCCCACCTCACCGAGGAAGACCATCGCCTTGGTGAGAATATCATGATTCATAAATCCTCTTCTAATCAAGAAAACATTGCTGATTCAGGACATAAAGAAGATTCGAGTAAAATGCCAAAGAAGAAAGAAGAGGAAGAAGAGAACCATGAAGACCCGATGAGAAGTATACTTGTCCGATTAGCTGCATCTGAGCAGCAACAAGCATTACTGAGAGCTCAGTTAGGACAGTTAAATGTTGGGGTCCAACTACCAATGGATGCGGCTTATAACCCCGGACAATATCAAATTCATAACTACTTGAGTCCGGCCGAACCCACTGTTGACTTTGAGTTGAAGCCGTACTTTCTGAACCTGCTGCCACATTTTGATGGGAATGCTTCTGAGGAGCCATATGCATTCCTAAGGGACTTTGAGCTCATCTGTGCTAACCTCAAACATAATAATATTAGCCAGGATTATATTAGGCTCAAAGCCCTTCCAATTGCCTTGGGTGGAAAAGCCGATTACTGGGTGAAGAATCTTGGAATCATCGTCACCACTTATGCCCAGTTCAAGGACCTATTCCTAAAGAAGTTCTACCCGTTGAGTAGAACTAACATGATGAGGAAGCGAATTACGAGTTTTTCCCAATTACCCAATGAAGCCTTCTGTGATGCTTGGGAAAGATTCAAGGACATCCTGCAAAAGTGTCCTTGTCATGGATTAGATGACAATATCTTGGTCCAATCCTTCTTCACTGGTCTCAACCCTGAGATGCAGGGTTTAGTGAGCGCTGACTGTGGAGGCAGCTATACATCACGAGGAGCGGATACCGTCTGGAGGGTATTCGAGCAGATGGCTGAAACTAGCCGCTCACAGATGGCCAGCAGGGCCTATACACCATCCCCCAATTCACTCTCATTTGGAGGGGGAAAATCAGCTGTAGTCGATCTTTCTCAGGACGTGATCCCTAGCATGGGACTTCTTGCTGACAAGCTTACTGTAGTTGAGAAGATCGATAGGAGGATTGATGAGTTAGACCGGAGCGTCTCCAAACTTCCAAAACAGATGGAGGAGTTGACTGAGAAGGTATCTAAGATACGGATACCCGCCGTGACTGCACCCGCTGCTCCCATTTACCGAGTTCACCATGTTCAGGAGCAGTTGGTGTCAGGGCAACCCCAGCCGTGGGAGCATGACCAATCCTACACCCACTCTTTCCAGTAGCCACCTCCAGTAGCAGAGACAGTCCAGGAGGAGCCTCCACCAGTTTGGGAGGTGAATGGGATATGGTATACTCAGGACCCTGCCAGGCAGGGAAGTACGGGAGACCGACAGACCTATCAGCGTCCCCCGACCTTTCACAACACCGCATTTACCTCCGCACCACCTCCGTCACAGCAGAGCCCTGGATTCCATCCACCCCAGCAGCAGAGGCAGCAATACTAGCAGTGTGGCCGACAGGGCCATTACCAGACGGGCCAGCAGGGCCCGCAACCCCAGCAGCAGCAGCAGAGGCAGTACATTGGCCAGCAGGGCCAGTCTTCCCGTTCTTCTTCCCAATCTTATCCACTTCCTTCATCGTCTAGTCCCATAGATATTCAGCAGCAGATACTTGACGAGCTACGTTCCTACAGGAACGAGGTTCAGGACTTACGGGTGGATGTCAACCGCCTGTCAAGATGGCGAGACGAGCAGACTGCACCCTCTACCTCGATCCCAGCCCAAGTTCAGGCTAACCCCAATAGCCTGAACCGTTCTAGTTCTCAGCAACACTTTGGTCAGGTATACTATTCAACATCTCCTAAATCTGAACATGAGATTCTTTCGTGTGACGAGGCTAACCACATGTCACTCAGTAGCGGAAGGACCGTGGTCGTACCTGACCGGGCGAGGGACACGAGGAGGGGCATCTCTGGAGCTCTATCTGAGGAGTCTTCAGAGGACGAGGAGGAGAGGCATCATATTTCAGAGCCCCATCAGCACCATTCGAGGATTTCTACTCAGGGAGCCGAGAGGAGGAGGAGAGCACGTATGCAGCATCGTCAGCATGGATATTCTTCTGAATCTACGGAGGACCTTGCATCTCCGGTTGTGGCGGATACCACTCCAGCTTCTATTCCACAACCTTTAGTAGATAGTCTAGATTTTGAGTCCATGTTGCATCAAAAAGATTCTTGTATGAAGAACTTTGTTTCCGTTAATGCAAAGAATGATCTTTCAGTTCATGCTTCGGATTCTTCATCCTCTGTTTCCTTAGCTTCAATCCCTTTCCCCCGTGCTCTTACGGCAGGGAAGCGCATCAAGAAGATTCAGAAAGATGACCCCGATATGGCACGGTTTTGCAAAGAAAACATCACAGTTAAGGTGCCATTTGATGAATATGTGGCTAACCATCCTGCCTTCCAAAAATACCTTAAGGTGAGATGCACACCTACAAGGGTTAGCAGGAAGAAAGATAACTGAAATATAAAGACACATGTCTTATCAGTAGCCACAACACATTATCTCAAGAATCAGACTTTGCCAAAGAAAAAGAGAGACATGGGTGCTCACTATGTGGAGAGTCATATTGACGACATTGCGTTTGCACGCACACTCTTAGATAACGGTTCTTCGATCAACTTACTTCCCTTAGCCTTATATCAGAAATTGGAGTTGGGACCACTTCGCAAATCTAGAGCTTTACTCCAATTCGCAGATCGTTCAGTGAAGAGACCTAAGGGAGAAGTGAAGAACGTCGTTATCTCGATTGAGGGCCAGAACTATCAGGTGGACTTCACAGTCTTGGACATGGAGACCCCCAATCATTGGAGAGAATCTCAGATCATTCTCGGGCGACCCTTCCTTAGGACCGCAGGCGCAGCTTTCGATTATGGTACGGGAATGATGAAGTTCCGTTCTCCAGGCGGAGAAGTGAACCTTGAGATGAAGCAAACCAAGTGTCAGCGACCCGATTCAGAGAGTAGCACAGAGTACTCATCTTCAGAGGCAGACTGCAGTTTGATTAGCACAGTTGGGATTTGGGGACAGAATCCTTCAGGACAGAGCGAGACCCTTTCATCTGGAGAGGATATAGTGCATGATGCAGTTTGCCAGGCATTGTCTGATCTTACTAGAGATGCATCAACCTATTCTCATGATGACATAGAGATCCATCCGGATCTGTCAGTTCCATCCTCTTCGGAACAATCATGGGACATAGATGACGAGTCGGACGTGGCTTTTGCCGATTGTTTGGATACTTTTGACGATCCGACTCCCGATACTTCTGATTTGGTGGCGAGTACTACTCAGCTTAGCCCACCTTCATGCAGCACGAAACCAGATTCAGATTCAGTTCAGCCAGATCTGCTTGATGATACCACATTGCCAGAACTGAAATCACTACCTCCTATACTTAAGTATGCCTTTCTTGTGGGACCCAAAGAGAGATATCCTGTCATCATTAGCTCAGACTTGTCTTTAGAGCAGGAGTCTAGGTTGTTAGAAGTCTTAGAGAGGAACCGCAAAGCAATAGGCTGGACAGTGTCAGATCTCGTGGGCATCAACCCCGCTCTCTGCTCGCACCACATTTTTACTGAGGATAACGTGAGACCTTCCCGTGAGTTTCAGAGGAGACTTAAACCCAATCTACGGGAAGTGGTGAAGAATGAAATTGAGAAATGGTGCAAAGCAGGGTTTATATATCCTATTTCTGACTCCAAGTGGGTGGCCCCACTTCATGTTGTCCCGAAGAAGTCGGGAATTCAGATGGTCACCAACGAGGAGGGGGTAGAGATCGCGACACGAGTACCTACGTCGTGGCGTATCTGTGTTGACTACAGGCGCCTGAATGCCGCGACCAAGAAAGATCACTTTCCCTTGCCTTTTATTGATCAAATCTTGGAGAGACTCGCAGGGAAAGAGTTCTTCTGTTTTCTTGACGGGTACTCAGGCTACAACCAGGTGGCCATAGCCCCTGAGGACCAGGAAAAGACCACATTCACATGTCCATTCGGCACTTATGCTTTCAGGCGCATGCCATTCGGGCTCTACAATGCCCCGGGCACATTTCAGCGGTGCATGATAGCCATATTTGCCGAGATGGTGGGAGATTTCCTGGAAGTGTTCATGGATGACTTCTCGGTCCATGGTGATTCTTTTGATACATGTTTAGCGCACTTGGACCGAGTTCTCACGAGGTGTAGAGAGGTGAATCTTGTACTCTCCTGGGAGAAGAGTCACTTTATGGTGACAGAGGGTATCGTGTTGGGGCATGTCATCTCCAAAAGGGGAATGGAGGTTGACCCTGCCAAGGTGGAGGTGATCAAGAAACTCGATCCACCTACCAACGTGAAGTCAGTGCGGTCATTCTTAGGGCATGTTGGATTCTATAGGAGATTCATTCAAGATTTTTCAAAGATCGCCCGCCCACTGACTGAGCTCTTAGGGAAAGACATAGAGTTCGTTGTAGATCACAGGTGTCTGGAGGCCTTTGAGCTCTTGAAAAGGAAGATTTGTGCCTCACCTATCCTACAAGCTCCTGACTGGTCTCTCCCCTTTGAGATCATGACTGACGCTTCAGATTTCGCTATAGGAGCTGTGTTAGGACAACGGCGAGAGGGGATTCCGTTTGCGATTCACTATGCGAGCAAAGTTTTAGATCCTACACAGAAAAATTATACAGTGACTGAAAAGAAAATGCTCGCGGTAGTATGGGCCCTCGAGAAGTTCAGATCATATATTCTGGGCTCTAAGGTGACAATTTATACTGATCACACAGCCATTCGATACTTAATGGAAAAGAAGGACGCGAAGGCGCGTCTTCTTAGGTGGATTCTACTCCTCCAGGAATTTGATTTGGAGATTAAAGATAAACCTGGAGTGAAGAATGTTGTGGCTGATCACCTTTTTCGGATTGAACTTAAGGATTCTCCTTATCATGAGCGGATTAGAGAGACCTTCCCAGATGAGTCAATTTGTGTTATTGACTCCCTCCCGTGGTATGCCAACATGGTGAACTATCTTGTCTCCAAGCAGGTTCCCCATGGTTGGACTAGGAGCAGCATTGATCGACTGAAGTCGGATTCGAGGAGATACCACTGGGACGATCCTTTCCTTTTCTTCGAAGGACCGGATTGTGTTTGGAGAAGGTGTATTCCTCAGGAGGAATACCATAGTGTCCTCACATATTGTCATTCACTTGAGGCTGGAGGACACCATTCAAAAAAGAGAACCGCTCACAAAGTACTTCAATGTGGATTGTATTGGCCGACCTTGTTTAGAGATGCCATTGATTTTGTGCGATCGTGCCCGATTTGTCAAAGGATGGGAGGGACAGTTGGATAGAGAGATGAGATGCCCATGCAACCGATGATTATTTGTGATGTTTTTGATGCATGGGGCATAGATTTTATGGGTCCCTTCCCAACAGCCAAGGACATGAGTACATTTTGTTGGCGGTTGATTATTTATCTAGGTGGGTGGAGGCTATCCCAACCTGAATCGCAGACAGCAAAACCGTTTGTAAGTTTGTGAGAGATCATATTATTGCTAGGTTCGGGGTGCCAAAAGTTTTGATATCTGATGGGGGTAGCCACTTTGTGAATCGAGATATGAGATCTTTAGCTAAGGACTATGGATTTGAGCATAGAGTTACTAGTCCTTACCACCCACAGTCTAACGGCATGGCAGAGGTTTCGAACAGAGAGGTGAAGAGTATTTTGCAGAAATTGGTTCGTCCCGATAGGAAGAACTGGTCTCAGCTTTTGGACCAAGTTCTGTGGGCCTATAAGACAGCCTACAAGACACCATTGGGTACTTCACCATTTAGAATGATCTATGGCAAGCCATGCCATTTGCCCGCAGAAATGATTCATAAATCTGAATGGGCAATTAAGAAGATTAATTGGAGTTGTCACCTAGGGAAGCTTTGCCGAGACTTGAACTTGAACGAGCTCGTGGAAATCTGAAACATGGCATATGACAACAGTTTGATTTATAAGGACAAAGTAAAGAGATGGCATAATCAACACATTAGGTGCAAAGACTTTGTCCCTGGACAAAAGGTATGGTTGTTCAATGTCAGGTTGAAGATGTTCCATGGGAAGCTCAAATCTAAATGGACGGGTCCCTTTGTGGTTATGAAAGTGCATGAGAATGGAAGTATAGAGATAGCTGATCTCACAGATGGTGCACAATCTCATGTGGTGAATGGACAACTGTTGAAGCATTTTGTTGATTCGAAAGAGCAGTTAGTCCAAGTCGAGGTCATCAACTTCATACAGAGTGAGCACAGAGAAGATACATCTTATTACTCTTTATGAAGATGCAGCATCAAGATTCAACATCTTAGAAGATTCAATCACTCTTGTACATATTCTCCCTTCTTTGTATATTCTCGAGATCACATCGGTTCTCACACTTATTCTTGTCCTATACTTAGGCTGACCAAAGCCTAAGTATAGGGGGGACCGTTGCCCGCCGTGTATATTTACTCATCATTTCTCCTCTTGACCTCGTCCGCCCCATTTTTGCTCTTCTTCTACACTTAGGCTGGCCAGAGCCTAAGTATAGGGGGGCGGATCGACTTCTATACTTTTTATTATTTTAGCTTTCCTACGCTTAGTACGAGCTATGTCTTTTTATCACCTAGTGCCATGAGGACATAGCACAAGCTAAGTATAGGGGGGCGTGTATATATTACATATATACTTTACCCATAGCTCGTACTTTCATGTATTTTTGTATATATTATACAATAATTATGGGGTGGGTAAAAAAAACTTTTTCTAAAACTTAAAAAAAACAACAAAAAAAACAACAAAAACATTCATAAAAACTAAAAAAAACAAAAACTAAAAAAAACTAACTAATAAGTTGGTTTAATCCCTGACACAATTCACTTTCACACAAGACTAGTGATGTTCAAGAACACTTGGTTTATGATGTCATGATGTTTTGAGTTAACCAGCCTTAGTCATTAGGGTCCTTGACTTAATTATTCACATTTCCCTAGTTTGAAAGATTTGTGTGCTATATTGCATGTTTAGTCTCTACCTTAAGAATATGATCAACACCTCACGAACACGACTGCAGTTATGATGAGATGAGTTGAAATTTCACTTGAGGAACTAGGATGAGGGATTTGAGTTTGGACTTGATTTGGTGATGCTCGAGGATGGGATAAAATCAATGAAGGCTTCATGAAACCTGAGTGTCAGCATCTTTAGCCAGTATGAGAACATGGTTCTTGTACTATCTCTTGATATTTACCTATGTGCCAGGGTGTGATAAAATAAAAAAAATGTTGATCAGTGTGCGCCAACTCTTGGTAAAAGCAGTGGAGCTAGCCACAAATACTACAAAGCAATGAAATGTCAAAGAAAAGCTCTCATTCCACAAAGTCAATTATCAAAAGAGCTTCCACCAAAGGCGAGCGCTCCCAACCATTTCAAAGTTTCCACTTGGACCACCGCTATTAGGACCAGGAGTCGGGCTTGCACCAAAAAAGGGCTCTGCATCGTAAATGCTACAAGTCTGGGTGTTGAAGGTACGATAGGTACTCAAAAAAGGCACACCCCGGTGTACTCCCAGGAAAACAAGTGCAGACGACTCCAACTTCTCTTGACGGACGCACTGATCAACACCAAAAAAATGCGTTGTGTAATAAGGCACTCGAGAGGATCCTTGTTCCAATGAGAGGGAGAGAAGAAATGACACAATCCTATGCCCTCCATCAACTGGCCTGCCATCTACACTTTCAAGTCTGACAACTAAAGAGACGGTGGATTGGATGCAAGAAATGGTTTATTCCTTAGTGTTGAGGATCGGGTTCTTAGGAGAGTCTCTTGGACTGGAACCTTGGGTGACGTTGTGACTCTACTCTTGTAACTGCGGTCAACACTTAAAGTCATATCCCTACTTTATATGTATACAAAGAGAGTCTGATGATTAGGGAAATTGGGTACCTTTTGACTAGAGCTTGGTTCAGCTTAGAATTTTAGGATCTCTAAAACCGAGAGTTCTTGAACGGATCAAGTCTTGTATTCACATGCACAGTCAGGGATTAACCCAACTTATTCATTCTTTATTTGCTCGAGGACTAGCAAAGTTTAAGTATAGGGGGGTGATGAATCCACGATTCATCATCTTAATATCTTGATCTTAGCAAAATCCCCAAGTAAAATTCCAAATAAATGTCCATAAAATACATAAATTAACAAAATGACTCTTGTAAATAAAATACACTAATTATTGTATATTAGATTGTACAAAATGAATTAACATAAAAAGCCGCAAAAATAAAGGAGTTGTATACTTGTAAATAGCCCAAAACCTCATGTATTTTTAATAATTTCATTTCAACTCCTTTTTGCCTAATTCTTTCTCTAACTTGTTTATAAAAATGTATATAAAAATATAAAAATACAAAACAAATTTCATCTCAAATAAATGCTCCTAGATCCCAAAGAGAAAAAGCCGTAAAGTCCAACTTCCAAGCTAAATTCCCGCTCCGTATGAACTCCAAATTCACCAAACTCACTTTTAAAGTTCAAGTTAGAAAATTATCTATCCAACGGAAGTGTTTCATTAAAATCGGAGCTCATTTGCAAAAGTTGGGTTTTGGGACCTAGATGTACATTGTATACCATGTATATATTCATTCTTTGTTCATTTTTTATCTTACCTTTCTTAATTTCTAAAATAAAAAAAAACATGCTTCTGTTGTATTTTATTTATATTATTTTATTGTATTTTTCCGTTGTAAATATCTCTTATTAAAAAAAATGTACATGGTGTTTTGTATTCACTTGTAAATTCACCATTACTTTTTCCTTCTTTATTTTGTTGTATTTAAAGTAGCCTACTTTATTTCATTTTATTTATTTAATTATTTTACATTCTCTACAATAACCACAATTCAACTCTCTTCTACCACCAACCTCCATTCATCCCCACCATTTCTTAAACCTCCCATTCAACTCCATTAATAAAATAACCTCCCACCATTTTAATAACCTCTCATCCCATCATCTTTATATACCTCTCATTCTCCTCAATTTTGCCTTTGATCCATCTTTATGTGAGGAGAGCCTAGTTCCCTGAGTTGAATCGGTGACAGCGACGCAACCGCGGTCGAGCGACGACGGCCCTCTCTCCGGTGTGATCCGTTGGTTTTTTGGCCAACATCGCAGCCGCAACCGCGCGCTGCTCGAGCTCATCGCACGCCGGCGATTCGAGCGAAGACCGTGCTCACGAGAGCACTCCATAGGCACCCGCGTTCATCGTAGGTAATTTTTCGTCTCACTTTTTTATCATCTTGTTAGTTTTGCATTTTTTTATATATATCACATCAAATTCACCCCCCAAAATCCACCATTTGTTTATATCCTTATCTTCATCACCATGATCACAGTTTTTTTCCATCGTGTTCATTCACTGTTTTAACAAAACTAAAAAAATATAAAAAAATTAAAACAAAAAAAACCTTTTATTACATTACAGCAGTATAAAAAAATCAAAAAAATAAAAAAACAAAAAAAAACACTAGGAGCAGCAGTGCCGCCGCCCCTTCCTCCCGCAAGGGCAGCGACGCCGCCGCCCCTTCCACCTCAGCCAGCCGGCGGTTCCCTCGTGGTCGCGCCGCCTTGACGCCGCCACCACCGCGCGAGCGCCGCGGGCTGCGCCCTCGCCGCCACTCCACCCGCCTTCCAGGTCGAGCCCCCGCGCCGGCGGCCCCTCGCCGCCCCTCCGCCCGCCTCCTTTGAGTTCCCAGCGGCGCGCCCCTTGCCGCCCCTTCACCGTCCTCCGCCAGTGCGGCGGCCTTCATTGCGGCCGCGCACGGTCGAGCCGCCGCCGTCGACCCCCACCTTTGATGGGTTCATCTCCAACCGACCATGGAAGAAGAAGGTCCTTCCATTTTCTTTATTTTTTATTATCGTGAAAATTGCAAGTGTTTACTTTCATGTTTCCTTAATTACAAACAAGTTCTTGTACATAGTTTGTATTGTTTAAGTTCATTTCTGTTTTGCAAAGACACCCTTGTGTTCGCACTTTAACTTAGACCTTGTTTTGGCATCCTTTTATTTTAAGAAAAATAGCATTGTGTTGAGCAACTAATTGTCTACATTTTGACTATTTATTTGTATTTTTGTGAGATGTGGGTAATTAACTAAAATTTTTCAACTGAAATTTTACATAGTTTACCCATTCTGGACTCTTAAAATTATATCTCACACACGGTTGCTCCAAAAAATCCACAAAAATTAGGAATGATGCCTTGACATGTGATGTAATTAGTGTCCAAATTTCATTTAAAATGTAGATGTCTTGTGCTTGGAATAATTTGTAGAGTGTTTTTAGTGTTTGATTTTTAATTAAATCCACTATATCCTTTTTACGAAATTTCAACTCTCCTGTATGCCACATGAAAGTACCTTTTTGAGATAATTCGCATCATGATTAATTTGATAATGTGGATTTAATAGGAATTATTTACTCACTATCACTCTGTTTTCACTAAAAAATCCATAAAAATTCATATTTTGTCAAAAAATTCCAAAAATATTACTGTAGTCTCTTTGCATCATGTTTTATTTCCAATAATTTTTTCATAATTTTTGCTTACTGTTTGTGTGATAAATTACAAAAAACCCATAAAAAGTGTACATTTTTAGCTATTGCTTTTTAACCCCTAAAATTACAAAAAAAATGTGTTTTGCATTCATCTCTGGATTAGGACTCTAAGAAAAATATAATTTGGCTAAATTGGACTTCTTTTCCATTAAAATTAATTTGGCCTTGTTTGTGTTTTCTAAGTGTTTTAATTCAACCGCATCTTGCATTGATATTTCTTTTTGCATTAAAAAATAAAAAAAAAACCGCATTGGATATCTAAACCTAAGTTTTTGAATTAAAACCTAAGTTGTTCCTTTGCCTCCCTGAGTTCGACCCCGGACTTGCCCGGGATATAAATTAAAGCCGAGACACTCTTCACGGAGATTCTTCTCTCGATTCTGACTGAATCGCTAAGTACACGTACCACAACGTGATCAAATTAATCATCGTATTTAGCGACTCGTCAATGATCCAACGGTTAGAATTAGGGCGGGGGCATATGGCCAGGATCACCTCTGATTAAAGAGATCAGATGGTGGATGATAAGGCGTTAGAGGACAGTCAAGATTCGTTTGATCAAGAGGAGATCAGAGGGTTCTGATCAATACGGGTGGTGGCACAGGAGCAGACCACGAGGCACTGTCTGAAGATGCCACGTGGCTGAATAAAAAATTAGATAAATTGAATAAATCAAAGTTTATTCTAAAAGAAATAGTTAGAGGGCGAATTAGAAAAACTGGTGAACATGAAAGTTGTTAATCTCGATAGATCTACAACTTTCATGTAGAAGTCATAGAGATCAGAGGTCATTTGTACACAGATAAAAATTAAATATTATTAAAAATAATAGAAAACTATTTTCTTTATTTCTCTTGTGCTTATTTTTTTGGATTTTTATTTTGTTTACATACAATTTTGTTCTAATTTTGATTTGATTTTTACTAAGAAATAAAAACATAAAATAATACACCATAATAATATATAATAATTAGTGTTAATTATATACAACATATAAATTAGCAATTAATGTTAATAAGTCCATGAATCATGTTACTAACTTAAGTACAAGAGATAAATATGATTAATTAAGTTGATAAATCTTAGATTTACCACCCCCCTACACTTAAGCTAAGCTCGTCCTTGATCTAATAAAGAAAGAATTGGTTAGGTTAATTAGTGAATTCCCTGACTTGTGCTTGTGAGATTCTAAGGCTTGATTGGACATATAACACGGGCTTTTAGGAATCTTCAAACTCTAAGTTCATCCAAGTATTAATCGAAATGAATTCAACTCCTCTAATTGTCAGACTCTCAACGTATACATAAATATAAGGAATATGACTTAGTGTTGACTGCAACATGAGAGTAAAATCAAGACATCACCAAAAATTCCAATCTTAGAAGCTCTCCTAAGGACCCAATCCTTAACCTTAGGGAACAAATCTAGTCTTGCTTCATTCCACAGTCTCTTTAGTTTGTCAGACTTCAAAAAGATAAATGAAAGGTCAGATTATGGAGGATATAGGATTGTGTACTTATTTTTCTTCCTCTCATTGGAACAAGGTCTCTCTAGTGCCAATAAGAAACACAATTTTTATTTTGATTTTTGCCAATCATTGTGTCTGTCAAGAGAAGTTGGAGTCGTCTGCACTTGTTTTTCTGAGAATACATCGGGATGTGCCTTTTTTGAGTATCTAATATACATTCTACACCCTGACTTGTAGCATTTACGATGCAGATCTCTTTTAAGGTACTAGCCTGACTCTTGGTCCTAATAGTGGTGGTCCAAATGGATACTTTGAAATTGGTTGGGAGCGCTTGCCTATGGTGGTAGCTCTTTGATATTTTTCTTTGTATGATGAGAGCCTTTCTTTCATCATTTCTTTCTTCTTTTTCTTTGTTTTTGGCTAACTCCACTGCTTTTACCGAAAGATTGGTGACACTGATCAACTTATTAGTTAATGTCATCACACCCTGGCACTTTAGGTCTGATCAAGAGATAGCATGAGAGCAAGTCACATACTGGCTAAAATGCTGACACTCAGCTTTCATGAAGCCATCATTAATCTTATCCCATCCTCGAGTATCGTAGAAATCAAGTCCAAACATAAACTTCTAATCCCAGTTTCCTTAGTGATATCTTGACTCATCTCAATCATAATTACAACTGTGCAAGTGAGTGGTAGTCAAATTCTCGTAAGGAAGATTAAGCATGGGATATAGTATGCATATCTTCCAACTAGGAGAGTGTCAATTTTTAAGTATAAGATCCTAATGATTAATACATGATAATTCTAAATTTAGGGACTCCTTAAACCAAGTGTTGAAGATCATCTCAAGCCTTGAGTGTTATAGTGAAAATGTCAAGAACAAAACACCAACTAATAAGCTAGTTAGTTAATTTTACAAAAGAATTAAAGAATTATTAACTTTATTGAAACAAAGACAATGGACTGGGTATCTTTGACAGAACATCACAGCGGAATAAGACAAAGAACAATACTAAGATACCCAACACAACATTACAAACTTCAGTTCCTTAGAAATCAAGATTGGATTTTTGAGGTTTAAAATCACATGCTGCCTTATGTTTCAACTGCTTCTTCCTAATGGAGAATACTTCTGAATCTGAGTAAGAAATATCTTCATCAACTTGAAATCTTATCCTTCTAGAATGATGCCATTCTTCCTCAAAAGTGATATTCATATCTACATGGGAAGCCTCAAAATTCTTCATGATTATGGGAAGACGAATCAAACCTTGAAATCCTGTGATAGCTTTTTTGGTTTTTCTTAAAAGGGAAAAACTAGACAAAAGGGATGACCCATCTTACAAGAAATATAAGGATTCAATAAATGAATATCCTCAAGAAAAGGTAATGAAACCTCTATATCTAATTCTTCCATAAATAGATCGTCATCCTTAATTGGCATCACTCTTTTAAGAGAACTTTTTATCAACTTGAGCTTCCAAAATATTAAATTGAAATCCAAACTCTCCTCCATGTTGAACTAAAAAAGTCTTTAATGCAGAACAACCTTATAAAGAGGAAGAAGAAACGATTCAGTGAATCCTCACGACCTTTGAGGACCCAAGTAACTGAAGAGACACAACCAAAATATTTTAATGCTTTTATTGAAATTTAGTTAATCTCAATTTTACCTCAATTTTACCCTTAGCTTTGAAAAGAGTTTTTTTCAAAAATATTTATACAACACTTAGTTCAAAAATTTTAATACGATACCCATAACCCCAAGAGTTTAAAAATTAAAAATAAGATCTATGGCTTAGAGTATATTTGTAATATATACAGTAGGCCCCCTATAGTAAGCTTTTGCTATGTCCTCATCGCACAAAATGATATGAAGCCATAGCTCAACTAAGCGTAAAAGAATGTACAAGAACTAAGTTTGATAATAAAACGAGTGTAAGAATGAGAACGAATGATTTAGAAGAAGTTATACAAGGAAGGGTTCCCTCCCTACACCTAGGTTTTTGAAGAACCTAAGTAAAGAGATAAAAATGACTACAAAGGAGGGATCCATGCAGAAGTAAGTGAATGAATATGGGTAAATCCCCCTATACTTAGCTTGTACATAGCCTAAGTGTAGGCAAGAAAAAGAATAAGGTTAGAAAGAATATGAATCTGTTGATGTTGAATCTTGTGATATGAATCCGTATTGATATTCATGCCTTTCTTGAGAGATCAGGAACTGCATCAATAGGCATAAAGTCGATCATCTCTATAGGGGTTAACCTTTCTTTGGATTCCACAAAATGCTTAAGTACTGCCCGTTAACCAGAAAGGAAGGTGCATTCTCTGAAATCTTTGATATCTCTATAATATCATTCTCATCACTTCCTTAATAATAAAAGGACCCATCCACTTCGATTTAAGTTTCCCATGGAAAATCTTTAACTTTGCATTAAACAACCATACCTTCTATCCAGAAAGTTTTTACATCTAATATTCGAGTCATGCCGCTTCCTAACTTTGTCCTTATAGATCATGATGTTGTCATATGCTCGGTTGCGGATTTCCACTAGTTCATTTAGGTTAAGGTCTCTACACAATTTCCCTAATTGATAGCTCCAATTAATCTTCTTTATTGTCCATTCAGATTTGTGCGCTAACTCAGCGGGCAAATGGCATGGCTTGCCATAAATCATCCTAAAAGATGAAGTGCCATGTGGTGTCTTGTATGTTGTTCTATAAGCCCACAGAACTTGGTCCAACACTGAGACCAATTCTTCCTATCTGGATGAACTAACTTCTGAAGATTGCTTTTCACTTCTCTACTTGAAACTTCTGCCATGTCGTTCGATTGAGGTTGGTAAGGACTAGTTACTCTGTGCTCAAATTTATAGTTCTTAGATAATGATTTCATCAATCCACTCACAAAGTGGCTACCCCCATCAGAAATCAACACTTTAGGTACCCCAAACCTTAAAATAATATGATCTTTGATAAATTTGCGTACAATCTTTCCATCTGCGGCTCAGGTTGGGATAGCCTCCACTCATCTTGACAAGTAATCAACCGCTAACAAGATATACTCAAAACATTGGCTATTAGAGAAAGGACCCATGAAATCTATGCCCCAAGCATCAAACATCACAAAAAATTACAGGCTGCATGGGCATTTCAACTCTAAAATCAACATTCCCTCCCATTCTCTAACAAACAGGGCACGACCATACAAAATCAGCTACATCTCTAAACAAGGTTGGCCAAAAGAACTCACATTGTAAAACCTTGTGAGCGGTTCTCTTTCTTGAGTGGTGTCCTACAGCTTCAAGTGAATGACAATATGTGAGGACACTCAGGCATTCCTCTTGAGGATTATACCTTCTCCAGACACAATCCAGCCCTTCGAAGAAAAGGAACGGATCCTCCCAATGGTATTTCCTCAAATCCGACTTAAGTTGGTTTATACTGTTTCTAGTCCAACCATGAGGAACTTGCTTGGAGACAAGGAAGTTAACCATGTTGACATACCATGGAAGTGAATCTACCACATAAATAGACTCATCTGGAAATGTCTCTTGAATTGGCTCAGAATTAGGGGAATCCTTTAGTCCAATCCTTGAAAGATGATCAGCACTACGTTCTTAACTCCAGGTTTATCCTTAATTTATAAATCAAATTCTTGAAGTAACAATATCCACCTAAGAAGACGCGCCTTTGCATCATTATTTTCCATGAGATACCTAATGGTTGAATGATCTATATAAACTATCACTTTGGAACCTAAAATCACAGACCTAAACTTCTCTAATGCCCAAACTACTGCAAGCATTTCTTTCTTGATCATTGTATAATTTCTCTATGTTAAATCCAAAACTTTGCTTGCGTATGAATAGCAAATGGAATCCGATCTTGCCGCTGCCCCAATACAGCTCCTATAGCAAAATCCGAAGCATCAGTCATAATCTCAAAGGGAAGAGACCAATAAGGAGCCTGCAGAATCGATGAGTCGTAGATCTTCTTTTTAATAAGCTCAAAAGTCTCAAGACACTTGTGATCGATAAAGAACTCGATGTCATTTCCTAAGAGCTCAGTCAGTGGTCGGATAATTTTAGAAAAATCCTGAATGAATCATCTGTAAAATCCAACATGCCCCAGGAATGATCTCACTGACTTGATATTAGTTGGTGGATCAATTTTTTGATCACATCCACCTTGGAAGGATCGACCTCCATTCCCTTTTTGGAGATGGCATGCCCCAACACAATACCCTCCTTGACCATGAAATGACTCTTTTCCTAGGAGAGCACCAGATTCACCTCTCTACACCTCTGAAGAACTCGATCCAAGTGTGCTAAACAAGAATCAAATGAATCACCACGGACCGAGAAATCGTCCATGAAGACCTCAAGGAAATCCCCAACCCTCTCGGCAAACTCATCGATCATGCACCGCTGAAAAGTGCATGGGGTGTTGCATAACCCAAAAGGCATGCGCTTGAATGCATATGTACCGAAAGGACATGAAATGTAGTCTTTTCCCGATCTTCAGGGGCGATTTCTACTTGATTGTAGCCTAAGTACCCGTCAAGAAAATAGAAGAACTCTTTCCCAGCTAATATCTCGAAAATTTGATCAATAAAAGGCAAGGGAAATTGATCTTTCTTCATCACGACATTCAGGTGCCTGTAATCGACACAGACACGTCACGACGTGGGTACTCATGTCGCAATATCAACTCCCTCTTCATTGGTCACCATATGAATTCCCGACTTCTTTGGGACAACATGTAAAGGTGCCACCCATTTGGAGTCAGAGATAGGGTAAATAAAGCTCGCTCCACACCATTTCTCTATTTCTTTCTTAACCACTTCCCGTAGATTTGGATTCAGCCTCCTTTGAAACTCACGGGAAGGTTTAGCATTTTCCTCAACAAAAATGTGGTGTGAATAGAGTGCGGGATTTATACCCATGAGATCCACCACAGTCCAACCTATAGCTTTACGGTTCTTCTCTATTACATCTAACAACTTAGCTTCCTGTTCTACAGTCAACCTAGAACTAATGATGACAGGAAACTTATTCCTTGGTCCCGTAAGGAAAGTGTACTTGAGTGTAGGAGGAAGTGGTTTCAACTCTGGCAAAGATAAATCATCGGGTATATCAGGTTGAACCACCATTGAATTTGGATCTGTGCTGCGTAATGGAGATGACTCAACTGTAGTTCTGTCCACCAATTGTACTGAAGAATATTGAGTCGGATTGCCAAAAATATACGGTAATTCGGCCGAAGCTGCATCCAACTCAACATCTAATTCCCTTGATTGTTTCGAAGGAAGGGGAACTAACAACTCCAAAAGGACTTCTGTGTCATCAAGGGAATAGGGGGAGGCATACTTCAAGAACTATGGTAATGTATCAATAACTGCTATGTGTACACTGTCCTCTCCAGATGAGAGCATCTCATTCTGTATTATTGGATTTTGTGCCCAAAATCCAACCGTGTTGACTACATTGCAGTCTTCCTAGGAGAATGAAGAAAAAACTGTGCTTGACTCAGAATCAGGCCGCTGCCATTTTGTCTGCTTCATTCATAGTTCCACTTCTCTGTCTGGAGAATGGAACTTCATCAGCCTTGTCTTATAATCAAATGATGCTCCAACGGTCCTAAGGAAAGGTCATCCAAGGATAATTTGTGAATCTCTCCAATGAGGACGGATATCCATTTCAAGGACAGTGAAGTCCACCTTATAATTTTGTCCCTCAATAGAGATAATGATATTCTCGATCTCATCCTTAGCCTTTTTCATTGATTTATATGCAAACTGAAGTACTGCTATATATATACGTAAAGGATCTAACTTCTGTTTCTCATATAAAGTGAAGGGTAATAAATTGATCGAAGATCCATTATTCAGGAGAGTTCGTGCAAATGTTATGTCATCGATATGACTCACCACATAATGTGCACTAAGTCTCTCTTCTTCTGTGGCAATTTCTGGTTCTTGAGACAAAAAGTAGTGGCAACCGAATGAATATGTGTCTTAATGTAGCTATTTGGCTTCTTTCTGCTAACTCTGCTTGGTGAGCATCTCACTAATAAAGCCAGAATTGAGCGCGGTCGTATTGACTCACAAGGCGAGTCAACAGTCGGTGTGTTGACCACACTAAATATTGACTAAATCAACAATTAACCCACACTAAAGATCAATAATTAGAAATAAATGTGGAGTTAAATTTATTTTTAACTCTGCACAAATGATGTAAAGGGCAAGTATGCAGAGAGTTCGAACTCAGGGAGCAAACAGGGTAATTCAAATAAATGTGCACAAGTGAATGTGTGTGAGGTCTACACTAAGCAAGCAAGCAAAGAAATTTTTGTGGGTTTTTAATTTTTTTTAATTTTAATTTAATTTTTAATTTTGTATTTTGGTTTTTAATTTTCTAATTTTTATAATTTTATATTATATATTTTTTCTCTTTTTAAATATTGGAAAATAAGGACAATGTAATAAAAGACTAGATAAAGTATTTGAAAAAATGTGCAAAAATAACCAAAAATTCAGGAATAAAATGTTTTTGATATTTTTAGGATTTTTTACTGTTTTTGTGATTTTTGGGGATTTTTCAAGGTGTTTTTGGTATTTTTAAATACTGAAATAAGTCAAAATAGTGAACAGTGTACTGGCTGTGAGCAAAATGGAAATTAAAAAATAGACAACACCCTCAAAATATTTTCAAACTATTTTTCAAAGAAAGCTAATAAAATGTAGAGTAAACAGGAACTGAGTTTGTAATTTTTAGAGTTTTATTTGATTTTATATATTTTTTTGAAGTTTTTATGTATTTTTGAATTTTTAAGGTTTTTCTTTTGAGTTTTAGTGATTTTTGGACTGACACTAAAATAGAATAAAATAGACACTAGGGATTTTTTTTGGATTTTTTTGATATGTTTTAATATTTTTTTGGCATTTTTTAAGCTAGACAGTGACTAAAAAGCATGTTTTTGATTTTTAATAAATATTTAAAAGCAATAAAATTAAAAACTAAAAATAGGGCGTGGAAGTACAAGTTAGCAGGAGCTTAAGTTCAAATTTTGAGAATTTTTGGACTTGATATGAATGTCTAATTAATTAGAACAAACATACAATCATTAAACAGGCCTGACAGGGGTATACATGCAATTTCTCAAATATCCAGGGGGGTACATGCAAAATATCCCAAAGGTTTGAACTAAAACTTGCATTTACTGGACTGAACACAAATTACAAAACCCGGAGGGGGCTCAGTACAAAATGTCCAAGCCAAGCACGTGCTACACACGCGCCTGGCAGGGACCTAATAGCAATATCCAAAAATATCCGGGGCTTATACGCAAAAATCCCAAACTTTTACACTACGTTACAAAATTTTGGGATTGAACTGAAATATCCAAAAGTCCAAGGGTACCCTTGCAAAATGCCCACACCTCACGTGAACAGGTCACGTGAGGTGACGTGGCAGGGGACCTATTTGTAAATACCGAGAGCTCGAGGGTCTTTTTGCAAAATTTACAAAAAATATATAACGACAGAGGAAAATTTAGACTAAAATGTAAATACAAAATGCGTGAGGGTTCAGGTGCAAAATACCCTCGGCGCGCGATCCAACGGCGTAGAGGGTGCCACTTATCCACGTGGCGCGCTGCGGATGGCCGATGACGCTTCGACGATGCACGGCCTGGATTAGATCCTCCTTGGTTGATCGGACGGTCGAGGCGAAGGACGATCGGATGGTGGCTGTGCGAACTGGGAGACCTCCACGATCCAACGGCTGGGAGACTAAGACCAAGAACAACGCCGGACGCCGGCGAGGGCGAACTTCGCCGTCCCGGATCTCCTTCATCCGGTGACGATTGGGTGTCAAAACAGGCGTGGAAGCTCCTGCTGGTCTCCTCTTCCTCCTGGAGGCGCCAAAAGTCCACGACGAGGGCCGTGGTGCTCGCGGGCGGCTGGCAGAGCTGCGGGGGCTTCGAGAGCTCCGACGAGCTTCAAAACTCGCCTCCAGGCACTATCAAGTGCGCGTTGACCTGCAAAAATAGGCAAGGGGTCCAGGGCAAACTGCCTGGACCCTTGGATGGACGTGGGGGTGCGTGGAGCGAAGCGGCGATGGTTGGCCGGAGGTGCGCTCCGGCGAGGGGGTATGATTTGGCGAATGAATCGATGAAACTCAAAGTTTCTTGGGGGCTAATGTTCCTAAGACTACGACTAGGCTAATGAGCAAGAAATAAATGGTGGAAGGGGCCCTCAATGGCCGGAGCCAGAGGGAAGAAGATACCTCGACCGCCGGTCTTGCGGGAGGTGCTGGAGTCGTCCTCGACCTCGTTCGCCCTGGCTGAGAAGCTCACGGTGGAGCTGTCACCTCCAGCAAGGCTCAGAGCACCAGAGAGGCGGAGAGGGGTGGACCAAGGGGACTCGATTTGAATTCAAAGTAGGGGGGTCGCTTATATTGGGTTTGACCCGATGTTGCAGGGGCTCAAAGATCAAGAGATCGGAGGCGCCTCAGTGATGCTATCTCCAAGGTAATCGCAAGGCGGGCAAGATGGTTGATAGGGGAAGAAGTTTGCAGAAGGGATCGAAGTGAAATGGTGATAGCATTGGCCGGGAAAACGCTAGGAAGAGGCGCAAAAACCAACCTCTAACAGGGGGGGTAGGTGGGGAAGACGACCAGTTGACCTGGGTCAACTGGGGCCGTCTCCTGATTGGTCCACGTGGACCAATCCGGAAAAATCCCTGATAATTATTTTGTAAATTCAATTAAAAATAGAAAAAAGCTGAATTAATTAATGATTATAAAATAAAAAATATTCGTTATTTTATGTAGTATTTTATTATGATTTTTAATTTATTTTATGAGGTATATTTTTACAAGTTTACTTTTTAGCCCTATATAGGTATATTAACTATGTATTTTAGTATTTTATTTTTATTTTGTGTATTTTAATTTTATAATTTTTATTTCTTATTTTGTAAAATTATAAAATTCTTTTATATACACAAATATATTTTTATTTTTATTTTATGATATATTTTGTATATTTAAATAAATATAGATAGGTATTGTATATGTATACATATAGGTATAATACCTGTATAATCTTTATAAGTATTTATTTTTATTTTGAGTTTTCTTTAGGTTTTTATTCCAATTTTAATGTACATAATTATTATAAGTAATATATACATAATTATAAAAATATAAAAATACAAAAATAATGAATAAATAATAAATTGAATAATTTAATCTGTACAAATATACAATGTGGGTCCAAAACTCAACTTTCAAACCGTAGCTCCGCCAAATGTGAAACCTACGCCATTAAATAGCTTATTTTATTCTATATACAATTAAAGGTGAGTTTGCTGCATTTGGAGTTGTCAGTTGTGAGATACGGGTTTGGGAAGTTGGGATTCTGGATTCTTATTCAGACCATAACTTTTTATCTGTACATTATTTTTCTGTGAAATCAATTTTGTATTTTTCTTTATTAAATTATCTACAACTTTCATGTACAAAGTTCCTTTATTTGATGTATAAAAAGTGAAACAAAAAATAGGTCCCAAAATGAATAAAGAATGAATTAAATAGTATAGGTATTTGATCCTTATCTCCCCCTACTTTATTCCTAGTCGACCTATTCATCAAGATGCCTAGGTCTCGGGGTTTCGGGTCATAAAATATTTACAATATTTTATTCTTTTTCTTTTCTTTTATTTATTCTATAATTTTGGCTTTAATTACAGTATTTTATACACTAATGTGATGCACATGCATGAATGCTAAGATGCTTGATTGAAGGTTATTTACAGGTATTTGCTAGGGTTTTTGGTGCCAAAATGATAGAATAAAGACGATGAAATGAGGATTCATCACTCACCTTTAGATATTTCTGAAATGTAGGATGACTAGCCACATACTCATCAAATGGCACTTTAACCATGATATTATCTCGACAAAATTGTGTCATATCCATATCATCTTTCTGAATCTTATTAATGACGTGCTTTCCTACCGTAAGAGCACAGAGGAAAGGGATATGTAGAGAATGAAGTGAAGACTTAGATTCATAAACAGAAACATGTTCATTATTATCATTAGAAACAGAGTTTTTCAAACATGAATCTTTTACAATTGAAATAAAAATTGATGTGTCTACTTTAGGACAGGGTATGTCTGCTGAATGTGCATTCTTCTTGTGCGAAGGCACAAGGTCCTTCGTAGACTCTGAATCTGATGCGTGCTACTCTGCTCTTGTTCTCCTCCTCAATCTTCTTCTGGAAGTACTTGCTCTCCGGTGAAGATGTCGGGTATCATCATCCTCTGAAGTCTCCTCAGGCTGAGCTTCAGTCCTATTCATGCCCTTAGCCCGATCAGGTACGGCTACGGTCCGTCCACTCCTGAGAGGCATATGATGAACATAATCAAATAGAGAGATCTCATGTTCAGATTTGTGAAAATCTGAATAATATACCTGATCCATAGGAAGATGCTGATGTGTCTTGTTCATACTATTGGGATTAGCCTGAACTTGGGCTGGAATGGATGTAGAGGTAATATTGCATACATCATTTAAACGAGAAAGACGGTTGAGATCAACCCTCAAATCTTGTACTTCGTTCCTGTAGGAACGCAACTCATCCAAAATTTGTCGTTGAAAATCCATTGAACCTGATGATGAATGTTGTTGTTGGGAAGAGAAAGGATATGAAGAACGTGAAGACTGTCCCTGATGACCATAAGGGTGCTGCTGTTGGGTATGATTCTGAAAATGCGAGCCCTGCTGGCTCGCTTGATACATCTGTTGTTGCCCAAATTGTTGTTGTTGTTGCCTTGATGCTTGATAAGGAATGGCTCCAGAACTCGTTGGAGCTGAAAGAGGTGTAGGACTAAACGATGGGTTGTAGAATGTCTGAGGATGTTGATAGGAGAATAGGTCCCTAGAACCTCCCTGCTTGGCATGGTCATTTGTGTACTATACACCATTTACCTCCCACATCTGGGAAGGCTCCTCAGTAATAGTCTCTACAGATGGTGTCTTCTGGTAACAAGGATGGGCTAAAAGGCTGCTCCTCAACCCATGGTTGTAATAGCCCTGACACCCGCTGCTCCTGAATGTGATGAACACGATATACAGGAGCAGTAGATGCAGTCATGGCAAGTACCTTCATCTTGGATACCTTATTAGAAACTTCCACCATCTGTTTAGGTAGTTTAGACAAATTAATGTCCAACTCATTCATCCGTCTATCTATCCTTTCTACCACCGTATTTATCTGATATTAAACCCATGTCAAAAGAATCTACTGTAGCTTTCGTTCCTCCACCGGATAAGAGTGGATTGGAGGTCTCTAACTGAGCTCTACTAGAGGTCTGTGCTCTACTTGTTTCAGCCATTCGCTCGAACACCTTCCAAACAGTGTCCGCTCCTCGTGAAGTGTAGTTGCCTCCACAAGCAGTACTCACCAAACCCTGCACTTCAGGGTGTAGACCGTAATATACAGACTAAACCAGGATTGTAGGCTCTAAGCCATGACAAGGACACTTCTGTAAAAGGTCTTTGAATCTCTCCCATGAGTCATAGAAAGCTTCATTAGGAAGTTGGGAGAAATTTGTGATGCGTGAATGCATCATTTGTTCTACTCAAATGGTAAAATTTCTTCAGGAATAAGTCCTTGAACTGAGCAAAAGTGGTAACATCTACTTCCAAGTTCTTCATCCAATAATCAGCCTTATCCTTCAAAGCAAATGGCAGGGCTTTGAGCCTTATGTAGTCTTGGGTAACCCTAGGATGTCTAAGGTTAGAACAGACCAGCTCAAAGTCCCTAAGGGCCTATTTGGTTGCAGGGTTGGGCCAACCCTGCCCAACCCTGCAACCAAACAGGCCCTAAGGAATGCGTAAGGTTCCTCATGAGCATTCCCATGAAAATGTGACAACAAACTAAGGAATTACGGCTTCAACTCATATTCTACTTCAGGATCAGCTGGGCTCAACCAATTTCTCATCTGAAACTGCCCAGAATTATAGGCTGCATCCATAGGTCTATCATTGCCCATATGTAATCGGCTAAGTTGTGCTCTCATAAGTGCTTGATTTTGTTAAGATTCAGCTAACCTAGCCAATACGCAAGCAACGAGTGTTCTCGATCTTCTTCCTCCCCATTGCTGTTATTTTTTTAGGAGGCATCTTGAATGTGTCTTCGTCACCTTCATCAAACAAGGGATTAGAATGATATCTAGACGAAGATAACGAAATCAAATTGAACTCACCAAGACAATGATCTTCCTTAGTGAGTAAAGAAGAAATAAAGGAGTCGGTCGGGATGTGACCTACCCCGAGGAGTGAATCATGATACACCGGTTCAAAAAGAGGATTATTTTCAAACCGGATTAGTCCAGCTAAGGAAGAGGTAGGAAGAGGCTGGATCGATGAAGATGCGATATTTGGGTGGTTCAGTGAAAGATTCACAAAGTCCGAGCAAATATCCAACCAATTATCCATCTTTGATTTCAAGAGGTATGGAATTTTGAGCACGCTCGATTTCAAGAGAACCTAATTCTACTAGGCAGGTGAATGTGCAGATTGAATCAAGCAGTGAATACAAACCCCAATTAATTCACCAACTCAACACTGAAGGCCGAGATGATGGCCTTATTATCTTGTCAAATTTTAATTGGTGATCAAATTCAAATCTTGTCAGAGTTACGAGCTATTAGGAACCTAAATTTCCTTACAAATTGTCCCGATTCCTATGACTAGTTGCATCCACTCTCAACCAGTATAGAGGTAAGTCAGACCGTATAAATTCAAATCTTGTTTAGGTGCGATTTCTCGATTTGCATCATATAGTTAGATTTAAAAGTTTTATTCTGCATCCACATGGAGAGTGCTGGGAAGCGTTGCAAGTATCTCTAACGACTGCATGCATCATTGATTTTCGCTGCATTCCGTTTTCTGATTTCTCCCTCAGTTTTTACTAACTTAAGGAATAAAGGAAAAGGGACTGCAGCGAAAATTAATGATGCATGCAGTTGTTATAGATACTTACAACGCTTCCCAGCACTCTCCATGTGAATGCAGAGTAGAATTTTTAAATCTAATTGTATGATACAAATTGAGAAATCGCACGTAAACAATAGTTCTATTAGCGATGAAGAAATCAGTTTAATTTGACTAAGTACAACGTAAGTGACGTACGTCGAATCTCCTAAGATTTTTGCATTTGTGAATCTTATGAGATTTGTGTAGTGTGTCCTAAGTTACGAAATAGATCAAGCAATGAAATAACATACAATCTTTCTATTTGGCATAAACTTAAATATAAAATGTCATTCAAGTTGAGACTCACTCTCGACACAACCACACATAAAGATAAATAAAGTTCTAAGAGGCCTTTGTTTACATTCATGAGATCTCAATCGAGAACCGCTGTAAATGGCAATGGAATACAAATTAGCTAAGATACTAATCTCTCAACTTAACTATATGTCTCGTGGCTTTCCAGCAAATTGCTCCGAGCTCTTTACCTATGTGGTCCTTCAGAAATAGTCGACTCCACGAGCCTATCACAAAACAGTATAGATTTATTAGAAAATTCAAGAGAGATTTAGAAAAATTAATTAAAATGATATCACCAATACAAAAACAACATAGGAAAACAAGCTCAGAAATAATTAAACCAAAAATTACTAAATAAACCAAAATAAATATTTGCTCTAAAAAATAATCACAAAATATGTTGCATCCCCAGTAACGATGCCATCTAATGAAGCACTAAATACATGTATTAAAATCGATCTGTTGTAGTACGGGCACTTAGCTTTCCATACAGAAATGAGATGAATCTTAGTGACGAGGTTCTCGGCTTTAATTTTTAACCTGGGAAGTCCAGGGTCGAAGACAAGGATGCGAGCACTTTAGTGGTTAAATTTGGAGAACAAATAATTTGGATAGTAATTCAGAGGTTTATTACTTCGAGCTGAAGCACACACACAATCAAGAGGAATTTTAACACATTTTTTTATGCATCTAAATTAAATGCAAATATATATGCAAAGATAATACAAATAGGGAAACAACCCTTAAAAACTCACAACAAGTAACTTGGATGAATGATGAAAATACCCTAAGTTAATATATTGAGAAATTACTTAAGTAAGAGAAATCAGCCCCACAAGCCTATCTCCTCTCAACTCTACTGATTTAATAAGCAAGTACATCTTTTATTGACACAAAAATGATTTAATAGTCGATCATTAAGATTAAAATTGCTTAAAGGATCTAAATGTTCACACAGAGTATTTAAATTCAACCAAAATACATTAATAAATCTAGTCCTGTAAACATTAACAATTAATGCATGAATTTTCAGTTGAATTCATCCACACAACTGGCTATCAGATAGAGTGTCAAACAAGCTTCCAAACAAGACCAAAATCACATTATTTGGATTTCAGGAAGAAAATATATTCAACAATAAATCCAGGGGTATAATTGTAATGAAAACTTTCAAGTTTTCTTGCAAATTAGCACATACAGGGACTTAGATGCAATTAGTAAACTCGCAGGGGCTGATGTGTAAATTACAAATATGCAGGATGACTTATCTGTAATTATTGAAAACTTCAAGACTAATACAACAATTTTTCCACATGCATGTGCAGAACACGTGACCTTCTAGGCTCGGATAGGATGGCTCGAGCCACGCGTATGCTTCGTTGGTGACTTAGAGTTAGGCTCGACACACAAGCTTGAGGTTTGAACCGTTGCCTTGGAAAGCGACGTGGTTGATCCGGGACTGTTGGATTTTTCCCACATATGGGAAATCAACGGCAACTGCTTCATGAATGTTCTTGAAGTTCGCCGTGCGCGGCGGAGGTGTGGTTGTGCTCCGACGTAGGCAGCTTAGCTCTTCTGCGTCTCTCCTGGCTATTAGAAGGTTCAACTACCTCCGATAGACGTCGTCGAAGATGGTGGATGCTTTGAGAAGACAAGAAGATGCTAGAAAAACTCGTTCGATGAAGCGTCACCAGAGAATAAATAAGAGATCGGAGCTCGCCCAAATTTTCCGATCATTGAAGTTGTAGAGACCTGCAATGTTAGTCCATAAGTCCATACAACAAACAAGCATCCTGCGAATAAAGTGAAGTAATGATGAGGGTGAACGAAGGGCTATTCAAAGGAGTGTCACCTCCATAGAGAAGGTGACAATGGATTCAAGCGATCACAACGATGGAGAAATGGATCGATAACTTGGGAATAAACGCGTGAATGGTTGATCAAAGGCAAATGTGTGCGAACGTTCAGGCAAGTAAAGTACTGTGTAGCTACTTCGGATAAAATCTTAGAAACTACATTGAGAAAAAGATTAAGTATAGATCTGAGATTTGAAGGTGGAAAATGATATGAATGGAATTGAATCTCGAGCCGATTTATGAATCTTGAAGCTTCATGATCTTGACAAGAGGTTCATGGCTATGGAACTCAGCTCAAACAACCTCGAACTTGGGCTGTAACTTGACAACACGGCCAAGGACCTCGTTGGAGGTAAATGCCATTTTGGCGCTCAATCTAGCCCTCGTACTTTCACTGAAGGTTAGAAAGGCTAGGGTGCAAGTCCGTGAAGTGGGGATAGCTGACAAAGGTGGCTGGTGGAGGAGTATTAAAGAGTGAATGACAGAGGTTTCAATGAGTTTTGATGGAAGTTTCAACCTCTGCCAATGATTGAGTGGTTAACGTTAGGAATAAAGCAATGGTTGGCAGAAGTTAGGGTCGAAAGGTGAAGGTTTTAGTGTTGATTTTGCGAGAAGAAGATGCATAAGGAGTTTGGAAAAATTAGGGGAAATTGCAATGATATGAAGAGTTGCCTCGTTTGGGAGACGAGGCTGGAGGTTAGGGACGAAGGAGTGGCCGTTGGATCTGATGATCCAACGGTTAGAATTCGGGTGGGGGCATACGACCAGGACTACCTCTGATTAAAGAGATCAGACGGTGGACGATAAGGCGTTAGAGGACGGTCATGATTCATTTCATCAAGAGGAGATCGGACTGTTCTGATCAAGACAGGTGGCGACACAGGAGCAGGCCACGTGGTGCGATATGAAGATGCCATGTGGCTTAGTCAATTATTAGAGAAATTGAATAAATCAAAGTTAATTCTAAAAGAAATATTTAGAGGGTGAATTAGAAAAAGTGGTGAACATGAAAGTTGTACATCTCGATGAGATCTACAACTTTCATGTAGAAGTCAAAGAGATCAGAGGTCATTTGTAAATAGATTAAAATTAAATATTATTAAAAACAATACAAAACTATTTTCTTTATTTCTCTTTTGCTTATTTTTTAGATTTTTATTTTGTTTCATATTATTTTATTTATATACAATTTTATTATATTTTTTATTTAATTTTTACTATGAAATAAATACATAAAATAATATACCATAATAATATAGTAATTAGTGTTAATTATATACAACACATAAATTAACCATTAGTGTTAATAAGTCCATGAATCATGTTATTAACTTACGTAAAGGAGGTAAATATTATCAATTAAGCTGATAAATATGATATTTATCAATATGACCCCCTATACTTAGCGTGTAATATGTCCATATATTGATCGAAGAGAAATAAAGGAAGACATAACTCATGTTGGGTTTAGAAAAGTCTAAACTACAATGACTCGACCAAAGAATAATATGTTGATCACCCCTCCTATACTTAGGATCAACTAATCCTAAGTATAGCAGATGTACAAGGAAGGGGATGATCAAGGGTGAGGATGGACAAATCAACTGCTTGACATGTCTCCCTTGATCCCTAAGTATAGAACAAAACATCGACGTGAGGAGACAAGCGAGATGATCGAAAGAAATGAAAAATAAAAATAAGAGAATGGACAACATCACTCCCCCTATGCTTAGGGTAAAGGATCTCTAAGTATAAGAAATGATGTGAATGATAAAACAGAATGAAGAAAGAACACTCGATTCATCCACCTCCCCTATACTTAGGATATGACACATCCTAAGCACGACAAACACATGGATCGAGATGGATGAGAAAACGGTAGATGAAATGAAAGATATGAAAGAGAGTATATGCAAGGCGATGAATACACAGATATCAAGAAGGTAGAAATTTTATCTTCTTATGCGACCATAAGGAATAGATCTGATAAGGTGCAAGTCGATTTCGGGGTCTGAAAAGCAAAGAAATCGAAGCCGCTAAAGTGGCATGACAAGTCAAACTCACCGTCGCTGATGCGACTGCTCAAATCTCTCGCTAGTTCAACAATCAACCCACACAATAATCAAGCAATTAATCACAGTGTTAAAGTTTATTATACCCTACTAAAACAGTGACAAATAGCAGGGATTGAACATAGGAAACACATGCGATATTAAAATTCCTATAAACTCAAAATACCCTACTAAAAATTATTGGTTTTTTGTGTGTTATTAATTTTTTTATTTTTTTTAGAATTTTTTGTTTTTATATTTTTAATTGTTTTTAATTTCATATTTTTCTTTTAAATATTTTTTATTTTTATTCCCTTTTTCTTTTTAAATATATAATATAGAGATATATAAAGTTATAGACACAATATAAGATAATATATATAGAACTATAAATAAATAAAAATTGTAAAATCAAATATTTTTGGGTTTTAAATATTTTTTACTAATATTTTGTTTTTTAGTATTTTTTTGCTAATTTTTATGAATTCTTAAAGGAAAAAATATCTGAAATCAAGGATTATTGAAATGGAAATTAAAAATAGCAAATAATATCCAAAATTTTCTAAATCAATTTTAAAAGATAAAAATAATATTAAAAAATATAAAATAAAAAAATGATATTTTTTGAGTTTATAGGATTTTTTTAGATTTTTATGAAGGTTTTTGGGGCTTTTAATTTTTATGAATTTTCTTTTTCTATTATTTGTAGTTTTTGGTTTGAAGGTTCAAAATATTTAAATAAACAAAATATATATTTTTGAGAATATTTCAAAATGTTTTCTATATTTTTTGGTAATTTTAAAGCTAAATAGGGAATATCTGTGCTCTTTTTTTTAATAAATACTTAAAAGTCCTAAATTGCAAATCTAAAAATAAGTTGTGAAAGTATGAGCAATCAAAAGCATAACCTTATTTTTTGGTGATTTTTGGAGCATAATTTCTATATTTAATAAATAGAAGAAATGCACAAAAATATGGATTTAACAGGGGTATATATGTAATTAATATAAAGTGCAAGGGTTTTTTGCAATTTTCACAAAAAATATAACACTGGAATTAATAATTCTTGGGCTAAAACTAAAAATAAATAGTAGTAGGGGCTCAAATGCAAAATGCCCACCTCACGTGGGACGACACATGAGGTAAGCTGGCATGGGCTAATTTGTAAATACAAAAACTTCGAGGGTCTTTTGCAAAATTTACAAAAATATTAAACAATAAATGGAAGTTTATGAGGCAAATAATAAAAGTACAAAAAGTGAGATGGGTCAAGTATGCAAAATACCCAACTTTGAGCATGATCGGACGGCGGTTAGCAAGCCACTTATCCACGTGTCGTTCCCTGGTGGCACGATGACGGTTCAGCTCCAATGGTCTGGATTAGATCCACGGATTGGATCGTATGGTGAATGCTTGGCTCAATCGGACGGTGGCAATGCGTTCTGGATGATGAAGGCGATTAGACGGTTGAAAGGTGCTTTGATGAACTCATGAAGAACATGACCCTAACAAACTTTGATCGGCCATCTCTTCGAGTCCTTTCGTCCCCGGGATCTTTGATAGGGGGCAAAAGCTCCTGGGGGTCTTCCGCATTGAGTGGGTTCTTCAAAAATGGTTGGGACCTCAGGAGATGCTCCAGCGAGGTCTACGACATGGAGCGAGTTCCTGAACCTCGACGAGCCTAGAAGGACTCCCTTTCTTTGTTTTCTCCTAATGGAACTGGTTAACACAAAAATGTAGAGTTCTGCGGAGATCCAAATTGTGGAATGAGGTGGAAATACGGTGCATTAAAGGTCTTCGGTGGTGCGACGGAGGGGGAAACATGATCTCCAGATATGTACAAGATCCGGGGGATGTAGGTGTCTGGGGAGATCAACAGGTGACGGGGGACGTTGTGGAGGTATTAGGCAAGGCGGAGGTAGACGGATATGGCTGAAACAGGGTGGCGGAGCTAGAGCTCCGTCGTCTGAAAGATTTGCAAATTATGAAAAAATAAACTAAATACGAGCAAATAAACACTAAATTGAACCTACTGCTACTGCTAGGAATTGAAAGAACTAAAGAAGGAAGAAGGAGATCACCGGACGGGACCACCAGAAGCAAGCTATGGGCAGAGATGGTGGAGTAGCTGGATTGCCTCGATTCGACGCACAATCAAACCGTTGAATGGATGAACCACTTTCTTTTGTCACTAAGAAGAAGGCTCAAAGCGTGGATTTAGGGTTTCTTGGCCGAAGAGTGATCAAATCGCAAATGAAGGTGGCAGAGTGGCTTAATTACTAGTGAGGTTTTACCGAGGTATGCAGCTCGGTAGAAGGCTTCATCGATTGAGATGAACCATTGGCATGAATGCCCAATGATCGAGGAGTAATTCTCGTGAAGACTGCAAGATGAAAGGGGGAAGTAATCAAGTTGTATAGAGGCACAAAATCGAGGAGATTCTGACCCGGCGTAGGCATAGTCGGGAGTAGTCTTAGTTGACGCCGGTCAACCGAGGCTGGCTCCTGATTTGGCCACGCCATGTCACAAAAGGACAAAAATCAAAATTAAAAGATTGAAAAAACGAAATAAAATTACAAATTAATTATTTAAATAAAATGTAAAACATAAAAAATATTTAATATTTTATGTAGTATTTAATTATGATTTTTATTAATTTTTTCAACTTAATTTATTACAAGTTTATTTTAGAGTTTTATTTATAGGTATATTCATCTATGTTTTGAGTATTTTATTTTAATTTTGTATTTTTGTTTCTTATTATTTTATTTTATTATTTTAAATAATTTTAACTTATATTTATATACATAAAAATATTTTAAATCTATTTTTCTGATGTATTTTATACACTTAAATAAAGAGGGGTATTAAATATATAGGTAGAAGTATGGGTACTTCAGTAATGTATTTGTATACATTATTTTATTTTTGTAATTTATTTTTAATTTTATTCTATTTTAAATATTTACAAATGTTATAAATAATATTTACAAAATTATAAAAATATAAAATTTCAAAAATAATAAAGAATAAAAAAAATGAATATTTTATATAGGTATATTGTATAATAGGGATCCAAAACCTAACTTTAACACCTTAACTCCAAAAAATATGAAACTACTTTCATTAAATATCTTATTAAAAGTTATATACAATTAAAGTGAATTTTGAAGCATTTTGAGTTTTTATTTAGGATATATGGGTCTGAGAAGTTGTGATTTCATCTTTTTTATTTAGAGCATAACTTGTACAGAGTATACTATTTTTGTACATACTTAATTTTTTATTTTTATTTATTATTATCTAAAACTTTCATGTAAAAAGTTTATTTATTTGAGGTATAAATAATATAAAATAAAATAGGTCCCCAAATGAATTATTGATGAATAAATAAATGGAATTTCTAATGTATTATTGGCCCTTATCTCCCCTTATTTTCTTCCTTGTCGACCGAGTCATCAAGATGCCTAGGTCTTGGGGTTTAGGGTCATAAAATACCTTTGGCATTTTATTCTTTTTCTTTTCTTTTCTTTATTCTATAATTTTGGCATTAAAAAGTGTATTTTATACACAATAAATACAATAAAGAATGAATGTTAATTGTACAAAATAATGCTATTTACATGCATTAGTTAGGGTTTTTAAAGCTAAGATGATAGAATAAAGGTGATGAAATGGGGATTCATCACCCCCTATACTTGAATTTGCTAGTCCCTAACAATCACTTATGCGCTAAGTGCAGAAAATAAAAACAAAGAAAAGAAAAAGAAAGAAAATGAATTGATTTTAATTCTCAAACTTGTCTTCACATAATCAAAGTTTGGAGCTCAAGTCAGACCTTTGGATTTTAGGTATGGTTGGAACCTTATTGGGAATTTAATTTGAAACACAACAGTCTTCAAGAATCCCAAAACTCTGTTCAAGTCTCCTCAATAGCCAGGTCAGAATACTTCAACTCAGACGCAAACCACTATGACTATGAATCTCACTTGTACAATGTGTGTGATAGTGGCTTCCCTCAACTGAAATGACAAAGAGACTGACTTCTCCAGTATGACAACCCAATGATTTCCCAATCCAGCAACTCTTTCCTCAAGGAGTGGGATATTCCTTTCTAAGTTCAAGTGACAACCGGCTCAATAAGAGGAGGTGGAGAGAAGAATGGATGGTAGCCAAGTGTAGCTACCTATCCTAAGATGTCTAACCAGTATAGTCAAGTCATCTGGTTGCAGGCTCACATACATATGACTTTGAAGCTCAAGCTTTCTTATTGATTATAAATATGTACACCCCAACATGCATTTTATTTTTAATTAGGCATGCCCACTTTTTTGGAGTTTTTGATTTGATTTTTTTGACATACTATATATAGCAACATCTACATATAGACATTTTCCTCTTGAGCCAGTAACTATCCCTCTTTTAAAGCATTGATGCAACCCACACTCACATATCTTTAGACATCTCTGCTACTGGACGGGTTGGGATGCACTTCCCTCCCTAGACGAAATATAAACAGTAGTAGGGGCTCAAGTGCAAAATACATAAGAGATTCACTCCTAAGTCCTATGGAGTTCTCTTGGACACAAGATAGTTCACAACATCGGCATACCATGGGAGCGAGGTAACTAACGGGACTGCCTCATCTGGAAAGGTCAGCAATTGGTTGCAAGTTCGACTCAAGAGATTCAGGCTCGTGAAGTCCAGACAAGTGGTCAACCACCACATTCTTAACTCCAGGTTTATCACAGATTTCAAGGCCAAACTCCTGGAGCAGAAGGATCCACCAAATGTGGCATGGTTTGGCGTCCTTCTTCTACTGTAAATACCGGATGGCCGAGTGATCGGTATAAATGATAACCTTATATCAATGGAGATGGGATCTGAACTTTTCCAAGGCAAAAACTATCGCTAGTAGCTTTTTCTCAGTGATGGTGTAGTTTCCTTGGGCTTCATTGAGCGTTCGACTAGCGTAGTGAATAGCAAATGGAATATTGTCTTTCCTTTGCTCTAGTACAACACAGATGGCATAATCCGACGCATCTCTCATTATTTCGAATGGTTGAGTCCAAATCGGTGGCTGCAAGATAGGGTCCTGAGTGATGAGTTCCTTCAATTAATAGAAGATAAGAAGCACACCGTCATTGACAATGAAATCATTCTCCTTGCCTATCAGTTATGTCAACGGTCGGGCCAACTTGCTAAAATCTTTGATAAATCGTCGGTAGAAATCGACATGACCCAAGAATGACCGGACCTACTTGAGAGTTGTAGGTATCTCTAGTTTGGAAATTACTTCCACCTTGGTTGGGTGATGAACAAGATTTTGCCAAGGTCTTGTTAATCCACAAGGCGGATCAATAGTCATCGAAGCGACCTCAGACGAAACCCTGATTCAATCAACAATTAACCCACAATAAGAATTAAGCAATGAAAAGCAAAATTTGTGGAGTTAAAATTTATTATAACTCTAGAATATATGTGTATAATTTGTAAATATGTAGAGGTCGAACACAGGAAGCAAACAGGAGAATGGTGCAAGTGAATGCAAAATTGTATTCTTCTTGTTGTCTTTGTATTTTTGTGGGTTTTTTATTTATTTTTTATTTTCTAATTTTATTTTCTATAATGTCTAAATTATTTTCAATTATATATTTTTTATTTTCTTTTTCTGATTTTTAATTTTATTTTCTTTTTAAATAGATAATATAGAATATATAAGGCTATATATACAATATGGACTAATATAGATATAAATATAGCTAAATACAAATAAATTTTTTTGGGTTTTAAATAATTTTTTACTAGTTTTGTAATTTTTAAGTATTTTGTCTATTTTTAATTTTTAAAGTCAAAAATATCCCAAATCGGGGTTTACTTAAATTGACCGAATTAAAAAGGAAATTAAAAATATCCAATAATATCCAAAATTTTCCAAATCAATTTTAATAGGTAGATAATAATATAAATAAAATTCGGAGATAGAAAAATATATTTTTGGTGATTTTTAATAGTAATATAATGGATTTTGGATCTTTTTAATTTTTTATGTATTTTCTTTTTCTAATTTTAGGATTTTTTGGGAAATAAATAGACAAATAAAATATTTTTTTTGAATTTTTCAAAAACTTTTTATATTTTTTGTATTTTATACCACAAATAGGGAATATTTGTCTTTTTTTATTTTTTATAAAATAGTAAAAAAATACTAAATTACAAATATAAAAATATGTTGTGAAAATATGTGCGAACAGGATCTTAATCCTATTTTTGGTATTTTTTGGAGCATAATTGCTTTATTTAATAAATAGAAGAAATGCATAAAAATTACGAAACTAGCAGGGGCATAAATGTAAATAAATAAAGATTAGGGGTCTTTCTGCAAATTTCACAATAATATAACAACCAATGAAATTTCCAAGACTTAATAAAAAATGCAAAAACCCTGAGGGCCTGCCTGCAAAAAAGCCAAGCTCAAGTATAGCGACACGTTAGCCTCGCTGGCAAGGACCTAAAGGATATTACGATAAAATGTAGGGGCTCCAATGTAAAATATCCAGAACGTTTTAAGCTTAAATTACAACTTTAGGACTAAAATTAAAAAACAAAAAAATACGGGGATAGATGTTGCAATTTAACCCAAAGTGCGTGCGATCCAACAACATAGATAAGTCCACTAATACACGTGGCGCCACCACAACACGCGATGCCCCTTCGAACCAACGGTGGAGACCAGATCCTCATGGCAAGATCAACGGTGGTGGCACAACAAAATCCGATGGTTGTTGTGCTTTTGGAAGAACTACGATGGATCCAACGACGTAGAGACGATCTGCAAGAACACTTGAAGAGCTCGTGCCCGACGAGTTTGAATTGCATGAGGCGCGAGATTCCGAGCACCTGGAACTCCTCTGACTATCTCGATTCACTCCAACAGCTATTCCGTGACTCCCAGGCACCACAAATAAGTCTGGAGCCCACTGAGGAGGGCTCTGGAGCTCGATGATGTACATGCAGACCGGGAAGGTGCTCTTTGACGAAATCCGAGGCTCAGACGCCTCCTTTAGATCATGCAAAGCAAACATGACAACACAAGGGAGCAGAGACCTAGCTGTTATTGGTGGGTGATCGGCGTATTACGGAGTGGTCGGAGCTCAAGAGCTCCGGCGATGACTTAAGATCTAAACCTAAGCTAAAATCGGTGATTAAAATGTAAAACAAAGCATGGAAAATGAAACCTAAAGTTAAACTACACTAAAAAGCGAAGAAAGAAGGACCTCCTGTAGATAGAGCTGGATGGTTGACCTCGAAGGCGAACCTCGTCGGTGATTTTGGGAAACCTCCTCCGTGCCGCCTTCCTCACCGCAAGATCGCCCGACCGAGCCTTCTATCACGATACTCTAAACCTAGGACATGATTGGATGGAGGAATTTGGCGTTAAGGGGAATTAAAATTCAAATGAAGTGGAAGGGGGATCTCTGTAGAGGTTGTGAAGTGGCAATATTCGAGGGCAGATCACAGGTTCGTTGATGGAGTTAGGCCAAAGGAGAGGAGTCGGCAAAGATCGAGGATGAACAAGGAAGGGATCCTATGAAGGGGCCTAACCTCCTCGAGATGCGTATAGATGGGAAGAAAATCGAGAAGTGAGGGGAGCATCAGACCAGACAGGGCTAGAACGTCAGGTCAGACAGTTGACTGTAATCAATCAACGGAGACACCTGGTTGGTCACCAGGAAAAATCAGCCCTAAAAATCTTTGGAAATTCAATAATAAATATAAAATGATTTTATTACTTTTACGTTATACAATAAAAAATGTTTATTATTTTCTATAGTATTTTATTATGATTTTTATTTATTTTTTGAACTTATTTATTACAAGTTAGTTTTTAGGGTTTTATATATAGGTATATTTACCTATGTTTTGTGTCTTCTATTTTTATTTTGTATCTTTGATTTTATTATTTTATTTTCTTTTTTTTATAAAAGTATACCTTATCTTTGTATACACAAATATATTTTTATTTTATTTTTCTGATATAATCTTTACACTTAATTAAATATAGGTGTATATTATATAGGTATATATATTGTATATTCATATAGGTATTTTAGTATATTATTTTATTTTAGTGTTTTATTTATGATATTAATATCTCATAAATATGTACATATGTTATAACTATTATTTACAAAATTAAAAATAACAAAAATATAAAAACAATAAATAATAAATAAAATGAATACTTTATTCAAGTATATTATACAATAGGGGTCCAAAACCTAACTTTCAAATCTTAACCCCAAAAATTATGAATGCGCCTTTCATTAAATAACTTATTAAAAGTTATATACATTAAAGTGATTTTGATACATTCTGAGTTTTTATTTGGGAGATATGGGTCTGGGAAGTTGGGATTTTGACTGTTTATTTAGAGTATAACTTGTACACTGTATATTATTTTTGTATAAAATTAATTTTGTATTTTTCTATATATTAGTAGCTACAACTTTCATATACAAAGTTTCTGTATTTGAGTTAAAATAATAACAAATAAAATAGGTACCCAAAATGAGTTATTGAAGAATAAAAGAATAGGATTTTTAATCTACTTTTAGCCCTTATCTCCCCCTACTTTATTCCTTGTCGGCCAAATCAATTCTTGACTTGATCTCAGTGTTTAGTGTCATAAAATACCTTTGGTATTTTATTCTTTTTCTTTTCTTTTCTTTATTCTATACTTTTAGCATTAAAAACTGTATTTTATACATAATAAATGGAATAAAGAATGAATGTTAATTTCTACAAATTAATGCTATTTACATGCAATATCTTGAGTTTTTAAGGTCAAAATGATGGAATAAAAATGATGAAATGGAGATTCATTCTATACTTGTCTTTTCTAGTCCCTAACAAACACTTATGCAATAAGTGCAGAAAAATAAAAATAAAGAAAGAAAAAGAAATAAAGTGGATTGAATTTAATTCTCAAACTTGTCTTCACAAAATCAAAGTTTGGAGCTCAAGTCGAACCTTTGGATTTTTAGTGCGGTCGGAACCTTAATGGGAAACGGTTTTGGAACACAACAACTTTCGATCGGACCTTTGGATTGTTAGTGTGGTCAGAACCTTATTGAGAAACGGATTTGAAACACAACAGCATTCGAGAATCCCAATACTCTAATCAAGTCTCCTCAATAGCCATGTTAGAATATTTCAACTCATACTCAAACCCTTATGATTACGAATCTCACTTGCACAGTGTATGTGATAGTGGCTCCCGTCAACTAAAATGACAAAGAGATTGACTTCTCCAGTATGAAAACCCAATGATTACCTAATCCAGCAACTCTCTCCTCGAGGAGCGGGGTATTCCCTTCTAAGTTCAAGTGACAACCAGCTCAAGAAGAGGAGGCGGAGAGAAGAATGGACGGTAGCCAGTGTAGCTACCTATCTTAGGATGCTTGACCAGTTTAGCCAAGTCATCCAGCTACAGGCTCACATGAGATGACTTTGAAGATCAAGCTTGCTTATTGACTATACAAATATGTATACTCCAGCAGGTATTTTGGCCCGATGCTATATCAAATCAAAGGTTTGACTCCCCCCAAAACTCGAGATCTTTCATACTATATCCGGCATTTGAATAATATTAGAATAGCTTGTTAAAGTACTTATATATAGGAACTCCTAGAAAGTGAACTAATGCCTACCTACAAGCTTTCACATGTATGACTAGCTTCTTCGTTTTAGGGAAAAAGTCAAGCACAAGGAGAATGCAGAAAGGTGAACAATCAGCTGAAAGTCCGAGGGACACAGTTGAACTCCAAAGCTGACTACCTCGCATCACCCGGAGGAGATTCTAGTTAAAGCCCTCAGTCAGCCACTCAGTACCGTATTCTCACTGCCCTCTCACTCTTTTGTCTGCCTGCTCTTGTAGACCAAGCCCTCGCTCTTGCCCTATTATATCACACTTGCTTCCCGCTCAATCAAGCATGTCCACTTTTTTAAAGTTTTTTTTGAAATACTATATACAATAGTATTTACATATGGACTTTTTCCTCTTGAGCCAGTAGACTATTCCTCTTTTGAAGCATCATTGCAACCCACACTCTCATGTCTTTAGACACCCTATGATGAGTCTCTAAATACGTGATATAATTTGTACTCGTTGTAATACGGGTACTTAGCGAATCGTGCAAAACCGAATAAAATGTCTCCGTGAAGAGGACTCATCTCAAATTTATATCCCAGACAAGTCTGGGGTCGAACACAGGGAGGCAAAGGAACAACTTTGGTTTAAATCATAGAAATTAGATCCAGTTTTCCATTGCGATTTTTCTGTTTTTTAATGCAATATGAATGCGAATGCAAAATACAAGTGAATTAAGTTAATACAAAAACATACGACTTAACCAAATTAATATAAATGTGAAATTAATTCAATTTAGACAAATTATATTTTCTTAAAAATCGAATCAAATGGTGAATTCATAACATTTTATTGGAATTTTCGGAACTAAAATGCAATAATGAAAACATACACTTTTTATGGGTTTTCACATATTTTTTACACAAACAGAATGCAACAATTATGAAAATTTTACTGGAACTTAAACATGATTCAATGAGGATACAATATTTTTTTGGAAATTTTCAATAATATTTGAGTTTTTTCATGGATTTTTTAATGAAAACATAGTAACAGTGAGTAATTAATTCTTAATAAAGCCGCATTATCAAATTTGCCAGTGAGCGAATTATCCCAATAAGATATTTATATGAGCAATCAAGGAGAGCTGAAATTCACAAAAATAATGTGTGTGGATTTAAATAAAACTACTTTACTAAAATATCTCTACAATTTATTAAAGTCACAAGATAATACTAATTAAGATGAAATTAGGATAGTAATTAAACACATTTCAAAGCATCATTTCTTATTTTTTTTTGGAATTTTTAGAGCAACCCTGAGTGAAATATGAATTTAAGAGCTCAAATTGGGTAAAATATGAACTTTTTCACTATATAAATTTTAATTAATTACCCAAAACTCAAAAAAATCCAAATAAATATCTAGATGTTAGATATTTAGTTGTCAACATCATGACATTTTTCATTAAATAAAATGATGTGAAAACTATGTCTAAATTAACGTGCAAACATAAGGGTGTCCGTGCAAATTCAGAAATTAAAAACTTACAAACAACTATGTATTGGGTCTTTCTTGCAATAATGGAAACTTAACGAAAATAAAATGCAATTTCTACAATAATAAAAAATGAAAAAGGGACCTTCTTCCTCAGCGGTAGCGGCTAGGGTGCAAGATGGGGGACGTGCGCAGCTACTAGCGGAGGCAATGTCGGACGACGGGGGGCGCACGACCGGCGAGGAGGCCACAACCGACGGGTGCAGTTGAGGTACCACGGTAGTAGGGCTTCACTGGAGAAGAGGGCTTTGCAGCGACACACAACTTTACGCGTGGATGGAGGCGCGGTCGGTGCGAGCAGAGGCCACGGGCGACGTGAAATGTGGCGCGACCATTAGGCGACGGGGCGGTTGTGCCACTTTGTGCGATGACGAGGAAGAACTGCGGTGGCGCATAGTGGGAGGACCATGGGGGGAGGTGCGACTGTGGTCCTGCGGGTTCTGAAAGGTGGCTGCGCCGCAACCGACGCGGGTGGTTGCTGCGGCTGACAACCGGCAGTGTGGTTGGCGGAGTAGTGCAGGAGGTGGCGGCCAGGTCGCTGCTATTTTTTTATTTTTTTGTTGAGATTTGAATTTTTTAATTTAAAATTTTTAATTTTTTTTAAATTTTCTTAAACATGCAATGAACAAATGCAAATAGGATGGAGTGATAAAGGTAGTGTGATAAAAGAAATAAACAAATGAAGGTGACAAAGGGGTGGTAATGTGATAAAAGATTACAAAAATAAAAATGATGACAAAGATGAAAATAAAATTACCTATGATGGAAGCGGTTGCCTATGGTATGCTCACGAGAAGCAGTCCTCACTCGAATCGCGGGCAAGCGATGAGCTCGAGCAGTATGTGGAGGCGGCTGCGATGTTGTCCAGAATGCCAACAGACCTCACCGGAGAGGAGGTCGGTCGTCGCTATAATTTGTCGTTCGCTGTCACCGAGATGGATGGTCGGAGCTCCTTATTCTCTCTCGCATAAAGGTGGATTAAAGACAAAAATGAGGAGAATGAGATGAATAAAAAGAGAAGAAAATGTGAGTTAGAAAAACGATGGAATGGTGGAGTTGAATGGGAGGTTGAAAAAATAGTGGAGTTGAATGGAGGTTATAAAAAAATGGTGGATGAGATGGAGTCGAATGGAAGGTTATTGTAGAGAATGAAAATTAAATAAAGAAAAGAAAATAAAATAAAGTAGACTACTAAAATACAATAAAATAAAGAAAAAAAAAGAGTGGAGAATTTACAACATAAGACAAACAATATGTAAATTTTTTTACTTTTCTAATTTTAAAGTTTTTTTTTGTATTTTTAATAAAAGATATTTACAACATAAAAATAAAGTAAAATATTAAAAATAAATTAAAACACAAAAATAATTTTTTTGGATTTTTTTGTAATTAAGAAAATTAAATAAAAAATGAGAAAAAAATATGTACAATATATACAATGTATACCTAGGTCCCAAAATCTAAATTTTGCAAACGAGTTTCGATTTAGTGAAAATACTTTCATTGGATAGATAATTTTCTAACTTAAACTTTGAATTTGGAATTCATACGAACCGGGAATTTGACCGAGAAGTTGGACTTTACGGCTTTTTCTCTTTGAGATCTAGGAGTATTTATTTAAGGTGAAATTTATTTTGTATTTTTATATTTTTATATATTTTTTATAAACAAGTCAGAGAAAGAATTAGCCAAAAAGGAGTTGAAATGAATTTTTTAAAAATACATGAAGTTTGGGCTATTTACAAGGGAAAAACTCCTTTATTTTGTGGCTTTTTATTATTAATTTATTTTGTACAATATAATATAAAATAATTAGTGTACTTTATTTACAAGAGTCATTTTGTTAATTTAATGATTTTATGGTTATTTATTTGAGATTTTGCTCAAGGATTTTGCTAAGATCAATATATTGAGATGATGAATCGTGGATTCATCACCCCCCATACTTAAACTTTGCTAGTCCTTGAGCAAATAAAGAATGAATAAGTTGGATTTACCCCTGACTATGCATGTGAATACAAGACTTGACTCGCTCAAGAACTCTCGATTTTATAGATCCTAAAATTCGAAGTTGAACCAAGCTCTAGTCAAAAGGTTTCCAATTTCCCTAGTCATCAGACTCTGTATGTATACATATATAATAGAGATATGACTTTAAGTGTGGACTGCAACTACAAGAGTAGAGTCGTAAATTCACCCAAGGTTCCAGTCCAAGAGACTCACCTAAGAACCCGATCCTCAACACTAGGGAATAAATCATTTCTTGCATCCAATCCACCGTCTCTTTAGTTGTCAGACTTAAAAGTGTAGACGGAAGGTCAGTTGATGGAGGGCATAGGATTGTGTCATTTCTTCTCTCCCTCTAATTGGAACAAGGATCCTCTCGAGTGCCTTATTAACTCAACACATGCATTTTTTTGGTTGTTGATAAGTGTGTCCGTCAAGAGAAGTTGGAGTCGTCTGCACTTGTTTTCCTGGGAGTACACTGGGGTGCGTCTTTTTTGGGTACCTATCATACCTTCTACACCCAGACTTTTATCACTATATGATGCAGAGCCCTTTTTAGGTGCTAGACCAACTCATTGGTCCTAATAGCGATGGTCCAAGTGGACACTTTGAAATGGTTGAGAGCGCTCGCCTTTGGTGGAAGCTCTTTGATATTTGACTTTGTATGGTGAGAGCTTTTCTTTCAACTTTTTTTTATTTCTTTTCTTTACTTTTGGCTAGCTCCACTGCTTTTACTAAGAGTTGGTGCACACTGATCAACATATTTTTTTAGATTTCATCACATCCTGGCACATAGGTAAATGTCAAGAGATAGTACAAGAAATATGTTCTCATATTGGCTAAAGGTGCTGACACTTAGGTTTCATGAAGCCTTCATTGATTTTCCCATCCTCGAGCATCATTAAATCAGGTCCAAACTCAAATCCCTCATCCCAGTTCCTTAAATTAAATTTCAACTCATCTCATCACAACTGCAGTTGTGTATGTGAGGTGTTGATCATATTCTTAAGGCAGAGATTAAGCGTGCAATATAGCACACAAATCTTTCAAACTAGGGAAATATGAATAATTAACTCAAAGACCCTAATGACTAAGGCTGGTTAACTCAAAATCTCAAGACCTCATAAACCAAGTGTTCTTGAACTTCACTAGTGAATGTGAGAGTGTCAGTGACTAAACCAACTCATTAGTTAGTTTTTTTGTGATTTTTTTTGTTTTTTTGAAAAAGAAAGGAAAAGAATGAAAAGGTTTTTTTAAAAAAAATTTCAAAGTTTATTTTTTTCGAAAAATTTACCCACCCCATAATTATTGTATAAGATATACAAAAAATACGTGAAAGTATGAGCTATGGGTAAAGTATATATGTAATATAAACATGCCCCCCTATAGTTAGCATGTGCTATGTCCTCAGAGCACAAGAAGCGAGGAAAATACATAGCTCGTGCTAAGCGTAGGAGGGCTAAAATAACAAAAAGTATAGAAGTCGATCCGTCCCCCTATATTAGGCTCTGGTCAGCCTAAGTGTAGAAGAAGAGCAAAATGGGGCGGTCGAGGTCAAGAGGAGAAATGTATGAGTATATACACATGGAGAGCATCGATCCCCCTATACTTAGGTTCTGGTCAGACTAAGTATAGGACATGTGTAAGTGTGAGAACCAATGTGATCTGGAGAATATACAAAGAAGGGAGAATGTATAAGAGTGAATGAATCTTCTGAGCTGCTGAATCTCGATGCTACATCTTCATGAAGATTAAAATGATGTATATGCTTTGTGCTCACTCTGCATGAAGTTGATGACCTCGACTTGGACTAACTACTCTTTAGAATCTACAAAATGCTTCAACTGTTGTCCATTCACCACATGGGATTGTGTACCATCTGTGAGATCATCTATCTCTACACTTCCATTCTCGTGTACTTCTTAACAATAAAGGGACACGTCCACTTAGATTTGAGCTTCCCATAGTACATCTTCAACTTGGAATTAAACAACCATACCTTTTACCCATGGCAAAGTTTTTGCACCTAATGTGCTGATCATGCCATCTCTTCACTTTGTCCTTATAAATCAAACTGTTGTCATATTACCTGTTTCGGATTTCCACGAGCTCGTTCAAGTTCAAGTCTCGACAAAGCTTCCCTAGGTGACAACTCCGACTAATCTGTTTAATTGCCCATTCAGATTTCTGAATCAGCTCTGCGGACAAATGGCATGGCTTGCCATAGATCATTCTGAATGGTGAAGTACCTAATGGTGTCTTGTAGGCTATCATATAGGCCCACATAACTTGGTCCAAGAGCTGGGACTAGTTCTTCCTATTAGGACGAACTGTGGGTGGTAAGGACTAGTAACTCTGTGCTCAAATCTGTAGTCCTAGCTAAAGATATCATATCTCGATTCACAAAGTTGCTACCCCCATTAGAAATAATATGGTCTCTCACAAACTTACATACAGTATTGTTGTATGTGGTTCGGGTTGGGATAACCTCCACCCACCTTGATAAATAGTCAACCGCCGACAAGATGTATTCATGTACTTGGTTGTTGGGAAAGGGACCCATAAAATCCATGCCCCATGCATCAAAAACATCATAAATAATCACCGGCTGCATGGGCTTCTCATCTCTCTGTCCAACTGCCTCTCCCATCTTTTGACAAATCGGGCACGACCGTACAAAATCAATAGCATCTCGAAACAGGGTCGGCCAATACAATCCACATTGAAGTACCTTGTGAGCGGTTCTCTTCTTTGAATGGTGTTCTCTAGCCTCAAGTGAATGACAATATGTGAGGACACTCTGGTACTCCTCCTGAGGAATACACCTTCTCCAAGCACAATCTAACCCTTCAAAGAAAATGAAAGGATCATCCCAGTGGTATTTCCTTGAATCCAACTTCAGTCGGTCAATGCTGCTCCTAGTCCAACCATGGGGAACCTGCTTGGAGACAAGAAAGTTTACCATGTTGGCATATCACGAGAGTGAATCAATAACACAAATTGACTCGTCTAGAAAAGTCTCTCTAATACGTTCATAGTCAGGAGAATCCTTAAGTTCAATTCGAGAAAGATAATCAAGCACAACATTCTTCATTTCATGTTTATCTTTTATCTCCAAATCAAACTACCGGAGAAGCAAAATCCACCTAAGAAGATGTGCCTCCATGTCCTTCTTTTCCATTAAGTACCGAATAACTGTGTGATCAGTATAGATTGTCACTTTAGAGCCCAAAATATACGACCTGAACTTCTCGAGGGCCCATGCTACAACGAGCATTTCCTTTTCGGTCACGGTGTAATTCTTCTATGCAGGGTCTAACACTTTTCTCGTGCAGTGGATCGCAGACGGGATCCCCTCTCACCGTTTTACTAACACAGCTCCTATAATGAAATATGAAGCATCGATCATGATCTCAAAGGGGAGAGACCAGTCAGGATCTTGTAGGATAGGCGAGGCACAAATATTCCTCTTCAAGAGCTCAAAGGCCTCCGGATACCTGTGATCTACAACGAACTTTATGTCTTTCCCTAAGAGCTCAGTCAGTGGGCGGGAAATATTTGAAAAATCTTGAATAAATCTCCTATAAAATCCAACATGCCCTAGAAGACCTCACTGACTTTACGTTGGTAGGTGGATCGAGTTTCTTGATCACCTCCACCTTAGCAAGGTCATCCTCCATTCCCCTTTTGGAGATGACATGCCCCAACACGATACCCTCTGTCATCATAAAGTGACTCTTCTCCCAGGAGAGTACCAGATTCACCTCTCTACACCTCTTGAGGACTCGATCCAAGTGTGCTAAACATGTATAAAAGGAATTACCATGGACCGAGAAGTCATCCATGAACACTTCCAGGAAATCTCCCACCATCTCGGCAAATACAACGATCATGCAGTGCTAAAATGTGCATGGGACATTGCAAAGCTCGAATGGCATGCACCTGAAAGCGTAAGTACCAAATAAACATATGAATGTGGTCTTTTCTTGGTCCTCAGGGGCTATAGCTACCTGGCTGTAGCCTGAGTACCCGTCAACAAAACAGAAGAACACTTTCCCTGTGAGTCTCTCCAAAATATGATCGATAAAAGGCAAGGTATAGTGATCTTTCTTGGTTGCGACATTCAGGCACATGTAGTCAACACAGACGAGCCACGACGTGGGTACTCGTGTCGCGATCTCTACCCCCTCCTCGTTGGTGACCATCTGAATTCCTGACTTCTTCTTGACAACATGAAGCGGGGCCACCCACTTGGAGTAAAAAATAGGGTATATAAACCCTGCTTTGCACCATTTCTTTATCTCGTTCTTCACTACTTCCCGTAGATTGGGGTTAAGTCTCCTCTGAAACTCACGGGAAGGTCTTACATTATCCCCAGTAAAAGCAGAGAGCGGGGTTGATCCCCATGAGATCCAACACTATCCAGTCTATTGCTTTGTGGTTCCTCTCTAAGACCTCTAACAATCTAGACTCATGTTCTAAAGTCAAGTCTAAGACAATGATAACAAGATATCTCTCTTTGGATCCCGCAAGGAAGGCGTACTTGAGTGTAGGAGGTAGTGATTTCAGTTCCGACAATGTGGTATCATCAAGCAAATCTGGCTAAACTGAATCTGAATCTGGTTCCGTG